>OZ038395.1:27115929-27715929 GCA_964036045.1 Eutreptiella sp. 'Long Island Sound 2002' | reverse complement strand
GACTGAGAGAATGATGTAGCTCCAGCTGCATGGGATGCCACAACCACTCCATCGATCAACACCTTGAACGATCCCAAACCGTGAGCGCCTGGGCTCTGCACATCAAGGGCAGCAACATCCAATGACCACTTGTACGTCTGCCCAACAAGCGTGGGGATTGTTTGGTAAATTCCTGCATCATCAACTTGACTTCCAGGACGAATCTTGTACGCCAACCTACTCATAGGACCAACAAATGCGGCAGGTGCTGCAATCACTTCTTGTTGGAGGCTAGCCTCGTTGCTGGTCAACGTCCAAGGGGCAAAGACACCGGTCTCAAAGCCCCCATTGGCAACCAAGTCCTCGGCGACGCAGCTGGGGCATCCTTCGAATACCACGTTGTCGATGAACCACTGAGGATGTGCAGTGTATCCATGGACTTCTCGATTGAACAGAATCCGGAGTTCCGTGGTTGTCGTTGTCGCAACATGATGTCCACTGAAAGACTGAGAGAATGATGTAGCTCCAGCTGCATGGGATGCCACAACCACTCCATCGATCAACACCTTGAACGATCCCAAACCGTGAGTGCCTGGGCTCTGCACATCAAGGGCAGCAACATCCAATGACCACTTGTACGTGTGCCCAACAAGCGTGGGGATTGTTTGGTAAATTCCTGCATCATCAACTTGACTTCCAGGACGAATCTTGTACGCCAACCCACTCATAGGACCAACAAATGCGGCAGGTGCTGCAATCACTTCTTGTTGGAGGCTAGCCTCGTTGCTGGTCAACGTCCAAGGGGCAAAGACACCGGTCTCAAAGCCCCCATTGGCAACCAAGTCCTCGGCGACGCAGCTGGGGCATCCTTCGAATACCACGTTGTCGATGAACCACTGAGGATGTGCAGTGTATCCATGGACTTCTCGATTGAACAGAATCCGGAGTTCCGTGGTTGTCGTTGTCGCAACATGATGTCCACTGAAAGACTGAGAGAATGATGTAGCTCCAGCTGCATGGGATGCCACAACCACTCCATCGATCAACACCTTGAACGATCCCAAACCGTGAGCGCCTGGGCTCTGCACATCAAGGGCAGCAACATCCAATGACCACTTGTACGTCTTCCCAACAAGCGTGGGGATTGTTTGGTAAATTCCTGCATCATCAACTTGACTTCCAGGACGAATCTTGTACGCCAACCTACTCATAGGACCAACAAATGCGGCAGGTGCTGCAATCACTTCTTGTTGGAGGCTAGCCTCGTTGCTGGTCAACGTCCAAGGGGCAAAGACACCGGTCTCAAAGCCCCCATTGGCAACCAAGTCCTCGGCGACGCTGCTGGGGCATCCTTCGAATACCACGTTGTCGATGAACCACTGAGGATGTGCAGTGTATCCATGGACTTCTCGATTGAACAGAATCCGGAGTTCCGTGGTTGTCGTTGTCGCAACATGATGTCCACTGAAAGACTGAGAGAATGATGTAGCTCCAGCTGCATGGGATGCCACAACCACTCCATCGATCAACACCTTGAACGATCCCAAACCGTGAGTGCCTGGGCTCTGCACATCAAGGGCAGCAACATCCAATGACCACTTGTACGTCTTCCCAACAAGCGTGGGGATTGTTTGGTAAATTCCTGCATCATCAACTTGACTTCCAGGACGAATCTTGTACGCCAACCTACTCATAGGACCAACAAATGCGGCAGGTGCTGCAATCACTTCTTGTTGGAGGCTAGCCTCGTTGCTGGTCAACGTCCAAGGGGCAAAGACACCGGTCTCAAAGCCCCCATTGGCAACCAAGTCCTCGGCGACGCAGCTGGGGCATCCTTCGCATACCACGTTGTCGATGAACCACTGAGGATGTGCAGTGTATGCATGGACTTCTCGATGGAACAGAATCCGGAGTTCCGTGGTTGTCGTTGTCGCAACATGATGTCCACTGAAAGACTGAGAGAATGATGTAGCTCCAGCTGCATGGGATGCCACAACCACTCCATCGATCAACACCTTGAACGATCCCAAACCGTGAGTGCCTGGGCTCTGCACATCAAGGGCAGCAACATCCAATGACCACTTGTACGTCTTCCCAACAAGCGTGGGGATTGTTTGGTAAATTCCTGCATCATCAACTTGACTTCCAGGACGAATCTTGTACGCCAACCCACTCATAGGACCAACAAATGCGGCAGGTGCTGCAATCACTTCTTGTTGGAGGCTAGCCTCGTTGCTGGTCAACGTCCAAGGGGCAAAGACACCGGTCTCAAAGCCCCCATTGGCAACCAAGTCCTTGGCGACGCAGCTGGGGCATCCTTCGAATACCACGTTGTCGATGAACCACTGAGGATGTGCAGTGTATCCATGGACTTCTCGATGGAACGGAATCCGGAGTTCCGTGGTTGTCGTTGTCGCAACATGATGTCCACTGAAAGACTGAGAGAATGATGTGGCTCTAGCTGCATGGGATGCCACAACCACTCCATCGATCAACACCTTGAACGATCCCAAACCGTGAGTGCCTCGGCTCTGCACATCAAGGGCAGCAACATCCAATGACCACTTGTACGTCTTCCCAACAAGCGTGGGGATTGTTTGGTAAATTCCTGCATCATCAACTTGACTTCCAAGACGAATCTTGTACGCCAACCCACTCATAGGACCAACAAATGCGGCAGGTGCTGCAATCACTTCTTGTTGGAGGCTAGCCTCGTTGCTGGTCAACGTCCAAGGGGCAAAGACACCGGTCTCAAAGCCCCCATTGGCAACCAAGTCCTCGGCGACGCAGCTGGGGCATCCTTCGAATACCACGTCGTCGATGAACCACTGAGGATGTGCAGTGTATCCATGGACTTCTCGATTGAACAGAATCCGGAGTTCCGTGGTTGTCGTTGTCGCAACATGATGTCCACTGAAAGACTGAGAGAATGATGTAGCTCCAGCTGCATGGAATGCCACAACCACTCCATCGATCAACACCTTGAACGATCCCAAACCGTGAGTGCCTGGGCTCTGCACATCAAGGGCAGCAACATCCAATGACCACTTGTACGTCTGCCCAACAAGCGTGGGGATTGTTTGGTAAATTCCTGCATCATCAACTTGACTTCCAGGACGAATCTTGTACGCCAACCCACTCATAGGACCAACAAATGCGGCAGGTGCTGCAATCACTTCTTGTTGGAGGCTAGCCTCGTTGCTGGTCAACGTCCAAGGGGCAAAGACACCGGTCTCAAAGCCCCCATTGGCAACCAAGTCCTCGGCGACGCAGCTGGGGCATCCTTCGAATACCACGTTGTCGATGAACCACTGAGGATGTACAGTGTATCCATGGACTTCTTGATGGAACGGAATCCGGAGTTCCGTGGTTGTCATTGTCGCAACATGATGTCCACTGAAAGACCGAGAGAATGATGTAGCTCCAGTTGCATCGGATGCCACAACCACTCCATCGATCAACACCTTGAACGATCCCAAACCGTGAGTGCCTCGGCTCTGCACATCAAGGGCAGCAACATCCAATGACCACTTGTACGTCTTCCCAACAAGCGTGGGGATTGTTTGGTAAATTCTTGCATCATCAACTTGACTTCCAGGACGAATCTTGGACCCAACCCACTCATAGGACCAACAAATGCGGCAGGTGCTGCAATCACTTCTTGTTGGAGGCTAGCCTCGTTGCTGGTCAACGTCCAAGGGGCAAAGACACCGGTCTCAAAGCCCCCATTGGCAACCAAGTCCTCGGCGACGCAGCTGGGGCATCCTTCGAATACCACGTTGTCGATGAACCACTGAGGATGTGCAGTGTATCCATGGACTTCTCGACTGAACAGAATCCGGAGTTCCGTGGTTGTCGTTGTCGCAACATGATGTCCACTGAAAGACTGAGAGAATGATGTAGCTCCAGCTGCATGGGATGCCACAACCACTCCATCGATCAACACCTTGAACGATCCCAAACCGTGAGTGCCTGGGCTCTGCACATCAAGGGCAGCAACATCCAATGACCACTTGTACGTCTTCCCAACAAGCGTGGGGATTGTTTGGTAAATTCCTGCATCATCAACTTGACTTCCAGGACGAATCTTGTACGCCAACCCACTCATATGACCAACAAATGCGGCAGGTGCTGCAATCACTTCTTGTTGGAGGCTAGCCTCGTGGCTGGTCAACGTCCAAGGGGCAAAGACACCGGTCTCAAAGCCCCCATTGGCAACCAAGTCCTCGGCGACGCAGCTGGGGCATCCTTCGAATACCACGTTGTCGATGAACCACTGAGGATGTGCAGTGTATCCATGGACTTCTCGATTGAACAGAATCCGGAGTTCCGTGGTTGTCGTTGTCGCAACATGATGTCCACTGAAAGACTGAGAGAATGATGTAGCTCCAGCTGCATGGGATGCCACAACCACTCCATCGATCAACACCTTGAACGATCCCAAACCGTGAGTGCCTGGGCTCTGCACATCAAGGGCAGCAACATCCAATGACCACTTGTACGTCTTCCCAACAAGCGTGGGGATTGTTTGGTAAATTCCTGCATCATCAACTTGACTTCCAGGACGAATCTTGTACGCCAACCTACTCATAGGAGCAACAAATGCGGCAGGTGCTGCAATCACTTCTTGTTGGAGGCTAGCCTCGTTGCTGGTCAACGTCCAAGGGGCAAAGACACCGGTCTCAAAGCCCCCATTGGCAACCAAGTCCTCGGCGACGCAGCTGGGGCATCCTTCGAATACCACGTTGTCGATGAACCACTGAGGATGTGCAGTGTATCCATGGACTTCTCGATTGAACAGAATCCGGAGTTCCGTGGTTGTCGTTGTCGCAACATGATGTCCACTGAAAGACTGAGAGAATGATGTAGCTCCAGCTGCATGGGATGCCACAACCACTCCATCGATCAACACCTTGAAGGATCCCAAACCGTGAGTGCCTGGGCTCTGCACATCAAGGGCAGCAACATCCAATGACCACTTGTACGTCTTCCCAACAAGCGTGGGGATTGTTTGGTAAATTCCTGCATCATCAACTTGACTTCCAGGACGAATCTTGTACGCCAACCTACTCATAGGACCAACAAATGCGGCAGGTGCTGCAATCACTTCTTGTTGGAGGCTAGCCTCGTTGCTGGTCAACGTCCAAGGGGCAAAGACACCGGTCTCAAAGCCCCCATTGGCAACCAAGTCCTCGGCGACGCAGCTGGGGCATCCTTCGAATACCACGTTGTCGATGAACCACTGAGGATGTGCAGTGTATCCATGGACTTCTCGATTGAACAGAATCCGGAGTTCCGTGGTTGTCGTTGTCGCAACATGATGTCCACTGAAAGACTGAGAGAATGATGTAGCTCCAGCTGCATGGGATGCCACAACCACTCCATCGATCAACACCTTGAACGATCCCAAACCGTGAGTGCCTGGGCTCTGCACATCAAGGGCAGCAACATCCAATGACCACTTGTACGTCTGCCCAACAAGCGTGGGGATTGTTTGGTAAATTCCTGCATCATCAACTTGACTTCCAGGACGAATCTTGTACGCCAACCCACTCATAGGACCAACAAATGCGGCAGGTGCTGCAATCACTTCTTGTTGGAGGCTAGCCTCGTTGCTGGTCAACGTCCAAGGGGCAAAGACACCGGTCTCAAAGCCCCCATTGGCAACCAAGTCCTCGGCGACGCAGCTGGGGCATCCTTCGAATACCACGTTGTCGATGAACCACTGAGGATGTGCAGTGTATCCATGGACTTCTCGATGGAATGGAATCCGGAGTTCCGTGGTTGTCGTTGTCGCAACATGATGTCCACTGAAAGACTGAGAGAATGATGTAGCTCTAGCTGCATGGGATGCCACAACCACTCCATCGATCAACACCTTGAACGATCCCAAACCGTGAGTGCCTCGGCTCTGCACATCAAGGGCAGCAACATCCAATGACCACTTGTACGTCTTCCCAACAAGCGTGGGGATTGTTTGGTAAATTCCTGCATCATCAACTTGACTTCCAAGACGAATCTTGTACGCCAACCCACTCATAGGACCAACAAATGCGGCAGGTGCTGCAATCACTTCTTGTTGGAGGCTAGCCTCGTTGCTGGTCAACGTCCAAGGGGCAAAGACACCGGTCTCAAAGCCCCCATTGGCAACCAAGTCCTCGGCGACGCAGCTGGGGCATCCTTCGAATACCACGTTGTCGATGAACCACTGAGGATGTGCAGTGTATCCATGGACTTCTCGATTGAACAGAATCCGGAGTTCCGTGGTTGTCGTTGTCGCAACATGATGTCCACTGAAAGACTGAGAGAATGATGTAGCTCCAGTTGCATGGAATGCCACAACCACTCCATCGATCAACACCTTGAACGATCCCAAACCGTGAGTGCCTGGGCTCTGCACATCAAGGGCAGCAACATCCAATGACCACTTGTACGTGTGCCCAACAAGCGTGGGGATTGTTTGGTAAATTCCTGCATCATCAACTTGACTTCCAGGACGAATCTTGTACGCCAACCCACTCATAGGACCAACAAATGCGGCAGGTGCTGCAATCACTTCTTGTTGGAGGCTAGCCTCGTTGCTGGTCAACGTCCAAGGGGCAAAGACACCGGTCTCAAAGCCCCCATTGGCAACCAAGTCCTCGGCGACGCAGCTGGGGCATCCTTCGAATACCACGTTGTCGATGAACCACTGAGGATGTGCAGTGTATCCATGGACTTCTTGATGGAACGGAATCCGGAGTTCCGTGGTTGTCATTGTCGCAACATGATGTCCACTGAAAGACCGAGAGAATGATGTAGCTCCAGTTGCATCGGATGCCACAACCACTCCATCGATCAACACCTTGAACGATCCCAAACCGTGAGTGCCTGGGCTTTGCACATCAAGGGCATCAACATCCAATGACCACTTGTACGTCTTCCCAACAAGCGTGGGGATTGTTTGGTAAATTCCCGCATCATCAACTTGACTTCCAGGACGAATCTTGGACCCAACCCACTCATAGGACCAACAAATGCGGCAGGCGCTGCAATCACTTCTTGTTGGAGGCTAGCCTCGTTGCTGGTCAACGTCCAAGGGGCAAAGACACCGGTCTCAAAGCCCCCATTGGCAACCAAGTCCTCGGCGACGCAGCTGGGGCATCCTTCGAATACCACGTTGTCGATGAACCACTGAGGATGTACAGTGTATCCATGGACCTCTCGATGGAACGGAATCCGGAGTTCCGTGGTTGTCATTGTCGCAACATGATGTCCACTGAAAGACTGAGAGAATGATGTAGCTCCAGCTGCATGGGATGCCACAACCACTCCATCGATCAACACCTTGAACGATCCCAAACCGTGAGTGCCTGGGCCTTGCACATCAAGGGCAGCAACATCCAATGACCACTTGTACGTCTTCCCAACAAGCGTGGGGATTGTTTGGTAAATTCCTGCATCATCAACTTGACTTCCATGACGAATCTTGTACGCCAACCCACTCATAGGACCAACAAATGCGGCAGGTGCTGCAATCACTTCTTGTTGGAGGCTAGCCTCGTTGCTGGTCAACGTCCAAGGGGCAAAGACACCGGTCTCAAAGCCCCCATTGGCAACCAAGTCCTCGGCGACGCAGCTGGGGCATCCTTCGAATACCACGTTGTCGATGAACCACTGAGGATGTGCAGTGTATCCATGGACTTCTCGATGGAACAGAATCCGGAGTTCCGTGGTTGTCGTTGTCGCAACATGATGTCCACTGAAAGACTGAGAGAATGATGTAGCTCCAGCTGCATGGGATGCCACAACCATTCCATCGATCAACACCTTGAACGATCCCAAACCGTGAGTGCCTCGGCTCTGCACATCAAGGGCAGCAACATCCAATGACCACTTGTACGTGTGCCCAACAAGTGTGGGGATTGTTTGGTAAATTCCTGCATCATCAACTTGACTTCCAGGACGAATCTTGTACGCCAACCCACTCATAGGAGCAACAAATGCGGCAGGTGCTGCAATCACTTCTTGTTGGAGGCTAGCCTCGTTGCTGGTCAACGTCCAAGGGGCAAAGACACCGGTCTCAAAGCCCCCATTGGCAACCAAGTCCTCGGCGACGCAGCTGGGGCATCCTTCGAATACCACGTTGTCGATGAACCACTAAGGATGTGTAGTGTATCCATGGACTTCTTGATTTGAACAGAATCCGGAGTTCCGTGGTTGTCATTGTCGCAACATGATGTCCACTGAAAGACTGAGAGAATGATGTAGCTCCAGCTGCATGGGATGCCACAACCACTCCATCGATCAACACCTTGAACGATCCCAAACCGTGAGTGCCTCGGCTCTGCACATCAAGGGCAGCAACATCCAATTACCACTTGTACGTCTGCCCAACAAGCGTGGGGATTGTTTGGTAAATTCCTGCATCATCAACTTGACTTCCAGGACGAATCTTGTACGCCAACCCACTCATAGGACCAACAAATGCGGCAGGTGCTGCAATCACTTCTTGTTGGAGGCTAGCCTCGTTGCTGGTCAACGTCCAAGGGGCAAAGACACCGGTCTCAAAGCCCCCATTGGCAACCAAGTCCTCGGCCACGCAGCTGGGGCATCCTTCGAATACCACGTTGTCGATGAACCACTGAGGATGTGCAGTGTATCCATGGACTTCTCGATTGAACAGAATCCGGAGTTCCGTGGTTGTCATTGTCGCAACATGATGTCCACTGAAAGACTGAGAGAATGATGTAGCTCCAGCTGCATGGGATGCCACAACCACTCCATCGATCAACACCTTGAAGGATCCCAAACCGTGAGTGCCTGGGCTCTGCACATCAAGGGCAGCAACATCCAATGACCACTTGTACGTCTTCCCAACAAGCGTGGGGATTGTTTGGTAAATTCCTGCATCATCAACTTGACTTCCAGGACGAATCTTGTACGCCAACCTACTCATAGGACCAACAAATGCGGCAGGTGCTGCAATCACTTCTTGTTGGAGGCTAGCCTCGTTGCTGGTCAACGTCCAAGGGGCAAAGACACCGGTCTCAAAGCCCCCATTGGCAACCAAGTCCTCGGCGACGCAGCTGGGGCATCCTTCGAATACCACGTTGTCGATGAACCACTGAGGATGTGCAGTGTATCCATGGACTTCTCGATTGAACAGAATCCGGAGTTCCGTGGTTGTCGTTGTCGCAACATGATGTCCACTGAAAGACTGAGAGAATGATGTAGCTCCAGCTGCATGGGATGCCACAACCACTCCATCGATCAACACCTTGAACGATCCCAAACCGTGAGTGCCTGGGCTCTGCACATCAAGGGCAGCAACATCCAATGACCACTTGTACGTCTGCCCAACAAGCGTGGGGATCGTTTGGTAAATTCCTGCATCATCAACTTGACTTCCAGGACGAATCTTGTACGCCAACCCACTCATAGGACCAACAAATGCGGCAGGTGCTGCAATCACTTCTTGTTGGAGGCTAGCCTCGTTGCTGGTCAACGTCCAAGGGGCAAAGACACCGGTCTCAAAGCCCCCATTGGCAACCAAGTCCTCGGCGACGCAGCTGGGGCATCCTTCGAATACCACGTTGTCGATGAACCACTGAGGATGTGCAGTGTATCCATGGACTTCTCGATGGAATGGAATCCGGAGTTCCGTGGTTGTCGTTGTCGCAACATGATGTCCACTGAAAGACTGAGAGAATGATGTAGCTCTAGCTGCATGGGATGCCACAACCACTCCATCGATCAACACCTTGAACGATCCCAAACCGTGAGTGCCTCGGCTCTGCACATCAAGGGCAGCAACATCCAATGACCACTTGTACGTCTTCCCAACAAGCGTGGGGATTGTTTGGTAAATTCCTGCATCATCAACTTGACTTCCAAGACGAATCTTGTACGCCAACCCACTCATAGGACCAACAAATGCGGCAGGTGCTGCAATCACTTCTTGTTGGAGGCTAGCCTCGTTGCTGGTCAACGTCCAAGGGGCAAAGACACCGGTCTCAAAGCCCCCATTGGCAACCAAGTCCTCGGCGACGCAGCTGGGGCATCCTTCGAATACCACGTTGTCGATGAACCACTGAGGATGTGCAGTGTATCCATGGACTTCTCGATTGAACAGAATCCGGAGTTCCGTGGTTGTCGTTGTCGCAACATGATGTCCACTGAAAGACTGAGAGAATGATGTAGCTCCAGTTGCATGGAATGCCACAACCACTCCATCGATCAACACCTTGAACGATCCCAAACCGTGAGTGCCTGGGCTCTGCACATCAAGGGCAGCAACATCCAATGACCACTTGTACGTGTGCCCAACAAGCGTGGGGATTGTTTGGTAAATTCCTGCATCATCAACTTGACTTCCAGGACGAATCTTGTACGCCAACCCACTCATAGGACCAACAAATGCGGCAGGTGCTGCAATCACTTCTTGTTGGAGGCTAGCCTCGTTGCTGGTCAACGTCCAAGGGGCAAAGACACCGGTCTCAAAGCCCCCATTGGCAACCAAGTCCTCGGCGACGCAGCTGGGGCATCCTTCGAATACCACGTTGTCGATGAACCACTGAGGATGTGCAGTGTATCCATGGACTTCTTGATGGAACGGAATCCGGAGTTCCGTGGTTGTCATTGTCGCAACATGATGTCCACTGAAAGACCGAGAGAATGATGTAGCTCCAGTTGCATCGGATGCCACAACCACTCCATCGATCAACACCTTGAACGATCCCAAACCGTGAGTGCCTGGGCTTTGCACATCAAGGGCAGCAACATCCAATGACCACTTGTACGTCTTCCCAACAAGCGTGGGGATTGTTTGGTAAATTCCTGCATCATCAACTTGACTTCCAGGACGAATCTTGGACCCAACCCACTCATAGGACCAACAAATGCGGCAGGCGCTGCAATCACTTCTTGTTGGAGGCTAGCCTCGTTGCTGGTCAACGTCCAAGGGGCAAAGACACCGGTCTCAAAGCCCCCATTGGCAACCAAGTCCTCGGCGACGCAGCTGGGGCATCCTTCGAATACCACGTTGTCGATGAACCACTGAGGATGTACAGTGTATCCATGCACCTCTCGATGGAACGGAATCCGGAGTTCCGTGGTTGTCATTGTCGCAACATGATGTCCACTGAAAGACTGAGAGAATGATGTAGCTCCAGCTGCATGGGATGCCACAACCACTCCATCGATCAACACCTTGAACGATCCCAAACCGTGAGTGCCTGGGCCTTGCACATCAAGGGCAGCAACATCCAATGACCACTTGTACGTCTTCCCAACAAGCGTGGGGATTGTTTGGTAAATTCCTGCATCATCAACTTGACTTCCATGACGAATCTTGTACGCCAACCCACTCATAGGAGCAACAAATGCGGCAGGTGCTGCAATCACTTCTTGTTGGAGGCTAGCCTCGTTGCTGGTCAACGTCCAAGGGGCAAAGACACCGGTCTCAAAGCCCCCATTGGCAACCAAGTCCTCGGCGACGCAGCTGGGGCATCCTTCGAATACCACGTTGTCGATGAACCACTGAGGATGTGCAGTGTATCCATGGACTTCTCGATGGAACACAATCCGGAGTTCCGTGGTTGTCATTGTCGCAACATGATGTCCACTGAAAGACTGAGAGAATGATGTAGCTCCAGCTGCATGGGATGCCACAACCATTCCATCGATCAACACCTTGAACGATCCCAAACCGTGAGTGCCTCGGCTCTGCACATCAAGGGCAGCAACATCCAATGACCACTTGTACGTGTGCCCAACAAGTGTGGGGATTGTTTGGTAAATTCCTGCATCATCAACTTGACTTCCAGGACGAATCTTGTACGCCAACCCACTCATAGGAGCAACAAATGCGGCAGGTGCTGCAATCACTTCTTGTTGGAGGCTAGCCTCGTTGCTGGTCAACGTCCAAGGGGCAAAGACACCGGTCTCAAAGCCCCCATTGGCAACCAAGTCCTCGGCGACGCAGCTGGGGCATCCTTCGAATACCACGTTGTCGATGAACCACTAAGGATGTGTAGTGTATCCATGGACTTCTTGATTTGAACAGAATCCGGAGTTCCGTGGTTGTCGTTGTCGCAACATGATGTCCACTGAAAGACTGAGAGAATGATGTAGCTCCAGCTGCATGGGATGCCACAACCACTCCATCGATCAACACCTTGAACGATCCCAAACCGTGAGTGCCTCGGCTCTACACATCAAGGGCAGCAACATCCAATTACCACTTGTACGTCTGCCCAACAAGCGTGGGGATTGTTTGGTAAATTCCTGCATCATCAACTTGACTTCCAGGACGAATCTTGTACGCCAACCCACTCATAGGACCAACAAATGCGGCAGGTGCTGCAATCACTTCTTGTTGGAGGCTAGCCTCGTTGCTGGTCAACGTCCAAGGGGCAAAGACACCGGTCTCAAAGCCCCCATTGGCAACCAAGTCCTCGGCCACGCAGCTGGGGCATCCTTTCGAATACCACGTTGTCGATGAACCACTGAGGATGTGCAGTGTATCCATGGACTTCTCGATTGAACAGAATCCGGAGTTCCGTGGTTGTCATTGTCGCAACATGATGTCCACTGAAAGACTGAGAGAATGATGTAGCTCCAGCTGCATGGGATGCCACAACCACTCCATCGATCAACACCTTGAACGATCCCAAACCGTGAGTGCCTGGGCTCTGCACATCAAGAGCAGCAACATCCAATGACCACTTGTACGTCTGCCCAACAAGCGTAGGGATTGTTTGGTAAATTCCTGCATCATCAACTTGACTTCCAGGACGAATCTTGTACGCCAACCCACTCATAGGACCAACAAATGCGGCAGGTGCTGCAATCACTTCTTGTTGGAGGCTAGCCTCGTTGCTGGTCAACGTCCAAGGGGCAAAGACACCGGTCTCAAAGCCCCCATTGGCAACCAAGTCCTCGGCCACGCAGCTGGGGCATCCTTCGAATACCACGTTGTCGATGCACCACTAAGGATGTGTAGTGTATCCATGGACTTCTCGATTGAACAGAATCCGGAGTTCCGTGGTTGTCGTTGTCGCAACATGATGTCCACTGGAAGACTGAGAGAATGATGTAGCTCCAGCTGCATGGGATGCCACAACCACTCCATCGATCAACACCTTGAACGATCCCAAACCGTGAGTGCCTGGGCTCTGCACATCAAGGGCAGCAACATCCAATGACCGCTTGTACGTCTGCCCAACAAGCGTGGGGATTGTTTGGTAAATTCCTGCATCATCAACTTGACTTCCAAGACGAATCTTGTACGCCAACCCACTCATAGGACCAACAAATGCGGCAGGTGCTGCAATCACTTCTTGTTGGAGGCTAGCCTCGTTGCTGGTCAACGTCCAAGGGGCAAAGACACCGGTCTCAAAGCCCCCATTGGCAACCAAGTCCTCGGCGACGCAGCTGGGGCATCCTTCGAATACCACGTTGTCGATGAACCACTGAGGATGTGCAGTGTATCCATGGACTTCTCGATTGAATAGAATCCGGAGTTCCGTGGTTGTCGTTGTCGCAACATGATGTCCACTGAAAGACTGAGAGAATGATGTAGCTCCAGCTGCATGGAATGCCACAACCACTCCATCGATCAACACCTTGAACGATCCCAAACCGTGAGTGCCTCGGCTCTGCACATCAAGGGCAGCAACATCCAATGACCACTTGTACGTCTGCCCAACAAGCGTGGGGATTGTTTGGTAAATTCCTGCATCATCAACTTGACTTCCAGGACGAATCTTGTACGCCAACCCACTCATAGGACCAACAAATGCGGCAGGTGCTGCAATCACTTCTTGTTGGAGGCTAGCCTCGTTGCTGGTCAACGTCCAAGGGGCAAAGACACCGGTCTCAAAGCCCCCATTGGCAACCAAGTCCTCGGCGACGCAGCTGGGGCATCCTTCGAATACCACGTTGTCGATGAACCACTGAGGATGTGCAGTGTATCCATGGACTTCTTGATGGAACGGAATCCGGAGTTCCGTGGTTGTCATTGTCGCAACATGATGTCCACTGAAAGACCGAGAGAATGATGTAGCTCCAGTTGCATCGGATGCCACAACCACTCCATCGATCAACACCTTGAACGATCCCAAACCGTGAGTGCCTGGGCTTTGCACATCAAGGGCAGCAACATCCAATGACCACTTGTACGTCTTCCCAACAAGCGTGGGGATTGTTTGGTAAATTCCTGCATCATCAACTTGACTTCCAGGACGAATCTTGGACCCAACCCACTCATAGGACCAACAAATGCGGCAGGTGCTGCAATCACTTCTTGTTGGAGGCTAGCCTCGTTGCTGGTCAACGTCCAAGGGGCAAAGACACCGGTCTCAAAGCCCCCATTGGCAACCAAGTCCTCGGCGACGCAGCTGGGGCATCCTTCGAATACCACGTTGTCGATGAACCACTGAGGATGTGCAGTGTATCCATGGACTTCTCGATGGAACGGAATCCGGAGTTCCGTGGTTGTCATTGTCGCAACATGATGTCCACTGAAAGACTGAGAGAATGATGTAGCTCCAGCTGCATGGCATGCCACAACCACTCCATCGATCAACACCTTGAACGATCCCAAACCGTGAGTGCCTGGGCTCTGCACATCAAGGGCAGCAACATCCAATGACCACTTGTACGTCTTCCCAACAAGCGTGGGGATTGTTTGGTAAATTCCTGCATCATCAACTTGACTTCCATGACGAATCTTGTACGCCAACCCACTCATAGGACCAACAAATGCGGCAGGTGCTGCAATCACTTCTTGTTGGAGGCTAGCCTCGTTGCTGGTCAACGTCCAAGGGGCAAAGACACCGGTCTCAAAGCCCCCATTGGCAACCAAGTCCTCGGCGACGCAGCTGGGGCATCCTTCGAATACCACGTTGTCGATGAACCACTGAGGATGTGCAGTGTATCCATGGACTTCTCGATGGAACAGAATCCGGAGTTCCGTGGTTGTCATTGTCGCAACATGATGTCCACTGAAAGACTGAGAGAATGATGTAGCTCCAGCTGCATGGGATGCCACAACCACTCCATCGATCATCACCTTGAACGATCCCAAACCGTGAGTGCCTGGGCTCTGCACATCAAGGGCAGCAACATCCAATGACCACTTGTACGTCTGCCCAACAAGCGTAGGGATTGTTTGGTAAATTCCTGCATCATCAACTTGACTTCCAGGACGAATCTTGTACGCCAACCTACTCATAGGACCAACAAATGCGGCAGGTGCTGCAATCACTTCTTGTTGGAGGCTAGCCTCGTTGCTGGTCAACGTCCAAGGGGCAAAGACACCGGTCTCAAAGCCCCCATTGGCAACCAAGTCCTCGGCCACGCAGCTGGGGCATCCTTCGAATACCACGTTGTCGATGCACCACTAAGGATGTGTAGTGTATCCATGGACTTCTCGATTGAACAGAATCCGGAGTTCCGTGGTTGTCGTTGTCGCAACATGATGTCCACTGGAAGACTGAGAGAATGATGTAGCTCCAGCTGCATGGGATGCCACAACCACTCCATCGATCAACACCTTGAACGATCCCAAACCGTGAGCGCCTGGGCTCTGCACATCAAGGGCAGCAACATCCAATGACCACTTGTACGTCTGCCCAACAAGCGTGGGGATTGTTTGGTAAATTCCTGCATCATCAACTTGACTTCCAAGACGAATCTTGTACGCCAACCCACTCATAGGACCAACAAATGCGGCAGGTGCTGCAATCACTTCTTGTTGGAGGCTAGCCTCGTTGCTGGTCAACGTCCAAGGGGCAAAGACACCGGTCTCAAAGCCCCCATTGGCAACCAAGTCCTCGGCGACGCAGCTGGGGCATCCTTCGAATACCACGTTGTCGATGAACCACTGAGGATGTGCAGTGTATCCATGGACTTCTCGATTGAACAGAATCCGGAGTTCCGTGGTTGTCGTTGTCGCAACATGATGTCCACTGAAAGACTGAGAGAATGATGTAGCTCCAGCTGCATGGAATGCCACAACCACTCCATCGATCAACACCTTGAACGATCCCAAACCGTGAGTGCCTGGGCTCTGCACATCAAGGGCAGCAACATCCAATGACCACTTGTACGTCTGCCCAACAAGCGTGGGGATTGTTTGGTAAATTCCTGCATCATCAACTTGACTTCCAGGACGAATCTTGTACGCCAACCCACTCATAGGACCAACAAATGCGGCAGGTGCTGCAATCACTTCTTGTTGGAGGCTAGCCTCGTTGCTGGTCAACGTCCAAGGGGCAAAGACACCGGTCTCAAAGCCCCCATTGGCAACCAAGTCCTCGGCGACGCAGCTGGGGCATCCTTCGAATACCACGTTGTCGATGAACCACTGAGGTTGTGCAGTGTATCCATGGACTTCTTGATGGAACGGAATCCGGAGTTCCGTGGTTGTCATTGTCGCAACATGATGTCCACTGAAAGACTGAGAGAATGATGTAGCTCCAGTTGCATCGGATGCCACAACCACTCCATCGATCAACACCTTGAACGATCCCAAACCGTGAGTGCCTGGGCCTTGCACATCAAGGACAGCAACATCCAATGACCACTTGTACGCCTTCCCAACAAGCGTGGGGATTGTTTGGTAAATTCCTGCATCATCAACTTGACTTCCATGACGAATCTTGTACGCCAACCCACTCATAGGACCAACAAATGCGGCAGGTGCTGCAATCACTTCTTGTTGGAGGCTAGCCTCGTTGCTGGTCAACGTCCAAGGGGCAAAGACACCGGTCTCAAAGCCCCCATTGGCAACCAAGTCCTCGGCCACGCAGCTGGGGCATCCTTCGAATACCACGTTGTCGATGAACCACTGAGGATGTGCAGTGTATCCATGGACTTCTCCATTGAACAGAATCCGGAGTTCCGTGGTTGTCATTGTCGCAACATGATGTCCACTGAAAGACTGAGAGAATGATGTAGCTCCAGCTGCATGGGATGCCACAACCACTCCATCGATCAACACCTTGAACGATCCCAAACCGTGAGTGCCTGGGCTCTGCACATCAAGGGCAGCAACATCCAATGACCACTTGTACGTGTGCCCAACAAGCGTGGAGATTGTTTGGTAAATTCCTGCATCATCAACTTGACTTCCAGGACGAATCTTGTACGCCAACCCACTCATAGGAGCAACAAATGCGGCAGGTGCTGCAATCACTTCTTGTTGGAGGCTAGCCTCGTTGCTGGTCAACGTCCAAGGGGCAAAGACACCGGTCTCAAAGCCCCCATTGGCAACCAAGTCCTCGGCGACGCAGCTGGGGCATCCTTCGAATACCACGTTGTCGATGAACCACTGAGGATGTGCAGTGTATCCATGGACTTCTCGATTGAACAGAATCCGGAGTTCCGTGGTTGTCGTTGTCGCAACATGATGTCCACTGAAAGACTGAGAGAATGATGTAGCTCCAGCTGCATGGGATGCCACAACCACTCCATCGATCAACACCTTGAACGATCCCAAACCGTGAGTGCCTGGGCTCTGCACATCAAGGGCAGCAACATCCAATGACCACTTGTACGTCTGCCCAACAAGCGTGGGGATTGTTTGGTAAATTCCTGCATCATCAACTTGACTTCCAGGACGAATCTTGTACGCCAACCCACTCATAGGACCAACAAATGCGGCAGGTGCTGCAATCACTTCTTGTTGGAGGCTAGCCTCGTTGCTGGTCAACGTCCAAGGGGCAAAGACACCGGTCTCAAAGCCCCCATTGGCAACCAAGTCCTCGGCGACGCAGCTGGGGCATCCTTCGAATACCACGTTGTCGATGAACCACTGAGGATGTGCAGTGTATCCATGGACTTCTCGATTGAACAGAATCCGGAGTTCCGTGGTTGTCGTTGTCGCAACATGATGTCCACTGAAAGACTGAGAGAATGATGTAGCTCCAGCTGCATGGAATGCCACAACCACTCCATCGATCAACACCTTGAACGATCCCAAACCGTGAGTGCCTGGGCTCTGCACATCAAGGGCAGCAACATCCAATGACCACTTGTACGTCTGCCCAACAAGCGTGGGGATTGTTTGGTAAATTCCTGCATCATCAACTTGACTTCCATGACGAATCTTGTACGCCAACCTACTCATAGGACCAACAAATGCGGCAGGTGCTGCAATCACTTCTTGTTGGAGGCTAGCCTCGTTGCTGGTCAACGTCCAAGGGGCAAAGACACCGGTCTCAAAGCCCCCATTGGCAACCAAGTCCTCGGCGACGCAGCTGGGGCATCCTTCGAATACCACGTTGTCGATGAACCACTGAGGTTGTGCAGTGTATCCATGGACTTCTTGATGGAACGGAATCCGGAGTTCCGTGGTTGTCATTGTCGCAACATGATGTCCACTGAAAGACTGAGAGAATGATGTAGCTCCAGTTGCATCGGATGCCACAACCACTCCATCGATCAACACCTTGAACGATCCCAAACCGTGAGTGCCTGGGCCTTGCACATCAAGGACAGCAACATCCAATGACCACTTGTACGCCTTCCCAACAAGCGTGGGGATTGTTTGGTAAATTCCTGCATCATCAACTTGACTTCCATGACGAATCTTGTACGCCAACCCACTCATAGGACCAACAAATGCGGCAGGTGCTGCAATCACTTCTTGTTGGAGGCTAGCCTCGTTGCTGGTCAACGTCCAAGGGGCAAAGACACCGGTCTCAAAGCCCCCATTGGCAACCAAGTCCTCGGCCACGCAGCTGGGGCATCCTTCGAATACCACGTTGTCGATGAACCACTGAGGATGTGCAGTGTATCCATGGACTTCTCGATGGAACGGAATCCGGAGTTCCGTGGTTGTCATTGTCGCAACATGATGTCCACTGAAAGACTGAGAGAATGATGTAGCTCCAGCTGCATGGGATGCCACAACCACTCCATCGATCAACACCTTGAACGATCCCAAACCGTGAGTGCCTGGGCCTTGCACATCAAGGGCAGCAACATCCAATGACCACTTGTACGTCTTCCCAACAAGCGTGGGGATTGTTTGGTAAATTCCTGCATCATCAACTTGACTTCCATGACGAATCTTGTACGCCAACCCACTCATAGGACCAACAAATGCGGCAGGTGCTGCAATCACTTCTTGTTGGAGGCTAGCCTCGTTGCTGGTCAACGTCCAAGGGGCAAAGACACCGGTCTCAAAGCCCCCATTGGCAACCAAGTCCTCGGCGACGCAGCTGGGGCATCCTTCGAATACCACGTTGTCGATGAACCACTGAGGATGTGCAGTGTATCCATGGACTTCTCGATGGAACAGAATCCGGAGTTCCGTGGTTGTCATTGTCGCAACATGATGTCCACTGAAAGACTGAGAGAATGATGTAGCTCCAGCTGCATGGGATGCCACAACCACTCCATCGATCAACACCTTGAACGATCCCAAACCGTGAGTGCCTGGGCTCTGCACATCAAGGGCAGCAACATCCAATGACCACTTGTACGTCTGCCCAACAAGCGTAGGGATTGTTTGGTAAATTCCTGCATCATCAACTTGACTTCCAGGACGAATCTTGTACGCCAACCCACTCATAGGACCAACAAATGCGGCAGGTGCTGCAATCACTTCTTGTTGGAGGCTAGCCTCGTTGCTGGTCAACGTCCAAGGGGCAAAGACACCGGTCTCAAAGCCCCCATTGGCAACCAAGTCCTCGGCCACGCAGCTGGGGCATCCTTCGAATACCACGTTGTGGATGCACCACTAAGGATGTGTAGTGTATCCATGGACTTCTCGATTGAACAGAATCCGGAGTTCCGTGGTTGTCGTTGTCGCAACATGATGTCCACTGGAAGACTGAGAGAATGATGTAGCTCCAGCTGCATGGGATGCCACAACCACTCCATCGATCAACACCTTGAACGATCCCAAACCGTGAGTGCCTGGGCTCTGCACATCAAGGGCAGCAACATCCAATGACCGCTTGTACGTCTGCCCAACAAGCGTGGGGATTGTTTGGTAAATTCCTGCATCATCAACTTGACTTCCAAGACGAATCTTGTACGCCAACCCACTCATAGGACCAACAAATGCGGCAGGTGCTGCAATCACTTCTTGTTGGAGGCTAGCCTCGTTGCTGGTCAACGTCCAAGGGGCAAAGACACCGGTCTCAAAGCCCCCATTGGCAACCAAGTCCTCGGCCACGCAGCTGGGGCATCCTTCGAATACCACGTTGTCGATGAACCACTGAGGATGTGCAGTGTATCCATGGACTTCTCGATTGAACAGAATCCGGAGTTCCGTGGTTGTCGTTGTCGCAACATGATGTCCACTGAAAGACTGAGAGAATGATGTAGCTCCAGCTGCATGGAATGCCACAACCACTCCATCGATCAACACCTTGAACGATCCCAAACCGTGAGTGCCTGGGCTCTGCACATCAAGGGCAGCAACATCCAATGACCACTTGTACGTCTGCCCAACAAGCGTGGGGATTGTTTGGTAAATTCCTGCATCATCAACTTGACTTCCAGGACGAATCTTGTACGCCAACCCACTCATAGGACCAACAAATGCGGCAGGTGCTGCAATCACTTCTTGTTGGAAGCTAGCCTCGTTGCTGGTCAACGTCCAAGGGGCAAAGACACCGGTCTCAAAGCCCCCATTGGCAACCAAGTCCTCGGCGACGCAGCTGGGGCATCCTTCGAATACCACGTTGTCGATGAACCACTGAGGATGTGCAGTGTATCCATGGACTTCTTGATGGAACGGAATCCGGAGTTCCGTGGTTGTCATTGTCGCAACATGATGTCCACTGAAAGACTGAGAGAATGATGTAGCTCCAGTTGCATCGGATGCCACAACCACTCCATCGATCAACACCTTGAACGATCCCAAACCGTGAGTGCCTGGGCTTTGCACATCAAGGGCAGCAACATCCAATGACCACTTGTACGTCTTCCCAACAAGCGTGGGGATTGTTTGGTAAATTCCTGCATCATCAACTTGACTTCCAGGACGAATCTTGGACCCAACCCACTCATAGGACCAACAAATGCGGCAGGTGCTGCAATCACTTCTTGTTGGAGGCTAGCCTCGTTGCTGGTCAACGTCCAAGGGGCAAAGACACCGGTCTCAAAGCCCCCATTGGCAACCAAGTCCTCGGCGACGCAACTGGGGCATCCTTCGAATACCACGTTGTCGATGAACCACTGAGGATGTGCAGTGTATCCATGGACTTCTCGATGGAACGGAATCCGGAGTTCCGTGGTTGTCATTGTCGCAACATGATGTCCACTGAAAGACTGAGAGAATGATGTAGCTCCAGCTGCATGGGATGCCACAACCACTCCATCGATCAACACCTTGAACGATCCCAAACCGTGAGTGCCTGGGCCTTGCACATCAAGGGCAGCAACATCCAATGACCACTTGTACGTCTTCCCAACAAGCCCGGGGATTGTTTGGTAAATTCCTGCATCATCAACTTGACTTCCATGACGAATCTTGTACGCCAACCCACTCATAGGACCAACAAATGCGGCAGGTGCTGCAATCACTTCTTGTTGGAGGCTAGCCTCGTTGCTGGTCAACGTCCAAGGGGCAAAGACACCGGTCTCAAAGCCCCCATTGGCAACCAAGTCCTCGGCGACGCAGCTGGGGCATCCTTCGAATACCACGTTGTCGATGAACCACCGAGGATGTGCAGTGTATCCATGGACTTCTCGATGGAACAGAATCCGGAGTTCCGTGGTTGTCATTGTCGCAACATGATGTCCACTGAAAGACTGAGAGAATGATGTAGCTCCAGCTGCATGGGATGCCACAACCACTCCATCGATCAACACCTTGAACGATCCCAAACCGTGAGTGCCTCGGCTCTGCACATCAAGGGCAGCAACATCCAATGACCACTTGTACGTCTTCCCAACAAGCGTGGGGATTGTTTGGTAAATTCCTGCATCATCAACTTGACTTCGAGGACGAATCTTGTACGCCAACCCACTCATAGGAGCAACAAATGCGGCAGGTGCTGCAATCACTTCTTGTTGAAGGCTAGCCTCGTTGCTGGTCAACGTCCAAGGGGCAAAGACACCGGTCTCAAAGCCCCCATTGGCAACCAAGTCCTCGGCGACGCAGCTGGGGCATCCTTCGAATACCACGTTGTCGATGAACCACTAAGGATGTGTAGTGTATCCATGGACTTCTTGATTTGAACAGAATCCGGAGTTCCGTGGTTGTCGTTGTCGCAACATGATGTCCACTGAAAGACTGAGAGAATGATGTAGCTCCAGCTGCATGGGATGCCACAACCACTCCATCGATCAACACCTTGAACGATCCCAAACCGTGAGTGCCTCGGCTCTGCACATCAAGGGCAGCAACATCCAATGACCACTTGTATGTCTGCCCAACAAGCGTGGGGATTGTTTGGTAAATTCCTGCATCATCAACTTGACTTCCAGGACGAATCTTGTACGCCAACCCACTCATAGGACCAACAAATGCGGCAGGTGCTGCAATCACTTCTTGTTGGAGGCTAGCCTCGTTGCTGGTCAACGTCCAAGGGGCAAAGACACCGGTCTCAAAGCCCCCATTGGCAACCAAGTCCTCGGCCACGCAGCTGGGGCATCCTTCGAATACCACGTTGTCGATGAACCACTGAGGATGTGCAGTGTATCCATGGACTTCTCGATTGAACAGAATCCGGAGTTCCGTGGTTGTCATTGTCGCAACATGATGTCCACTGAAAGACTGAGAGAATGATGTAGCTCCAGCTGCATGGGATGCCACAACCACTCCATCGATCAACACCTTGAACGATCCCAAACCGTGAGTGCCTGGGCTCTGCACATCAAGGGCAGCAACATCCAATGACGACTTGTACGTCTGCCCAACAAGCGTGGGAATTGTTTGGTAAATTCCTGCATCATCAACTTGACTTCCAGGACGAATCTTGTACGCCAACCCACTCATAGGACCAACAAATGCGGCAGGTGCTGCAATCACTTCTTGTTGGAGGCTAGCCTCGTTGCTGGTCAACGTCCAAGGGGCAAAGACACCGGTCTCAAAGCCCCCATTGGCAACCGAGTCCTCGGCCACGCAGCTGGGGCATCCTTCGAATACCACGTTGTCGATGAACCACTGAGGATGTGCAGTGTATCCATGGACTTCTCGATTGAACAGAATCCGGAGTTCCGTGGTTGTCATTGTCGCAACATGATGTCCACTGAAAGACTGAGAGAATGATGTAGCTCCAGCTGCATGGGATGCCACAACCACTCCATCGATCAACACCTTGAACGATCCCAAACCGTGAGTGCCTGGGCTCTGCACATCAAGGGCAGCAACATCCAATGACCACTTGTACGTCTGCCCAACAAGCGTGGGAATTGTTTGGTAAATTCCTGCATCATCAACTTGACTTCCAGGACGAATCTTGTACGCCAACCCACTCATAGGACCAACAAATGCGGCAGGTGCTGCAATCACTTCTTGTTGGAGGCTAGCCTCGTTGCTGGTCAACGTCCAAGGGGCAAAGACACCGGTCTCAAAGCCCCCATTGGCAACCAAGTCCTCGGCGACGCAGCTGGGGCATCCTTCGAATACCACGTTGTCGATGAACCACTGAGGATGTGCAGTGTATCCATGGACTTCTCGATTGAACAGAATCCGGAGTTCCGTGGTTGTCATTGTCGCAACATGATGTCCACTGAAAAACTGAGAGAATGATGTAGCTCCAACTGCATGGGATGCCACAACCACTCCATCGATCAACACCTTGAACGATCCCAAACCGTGAGTGCCTGGGCTCTGCACATCAAGGGCAGCAACATCCAATGACCACTTGTACGTCTTCCCAACAAGCGTGGGGATTGTTTGGTAAATTCCTGCATCATCAACTTGACTTTCAGGACGAATCTTGTACGCCAACCCACTCATAGGACCAACAAATGCGGCAGGTGCTGCAATCACTTCTTGTTGGAAGCTAGCCTCGTTGCTGGTCAACGTCCAAGGGGCAAAGACACCGGTCTCAAAGCCCCCATTGGCAACCAAGTCCTCGGCGACGCAGCTGGGGCATCCTTCGAATACCACGTTGTCGATGAACCACTGAGGATGTGCAGTGTATCCATGGACTTCTCGATGGAACAGAATCCGGAGTTCCGTGGTTGTCATTGTCGCAACATGATGTCCACTGAAAGACTGAGAGAATGATGTAGCTCCAGCTGCATGGGATGCCACAACCACTCCATCGATCAACACCTTGAACGATCCCAAACCGTGAGTGCCTGGGCTCTGCACATCAAGGGCAGCAACATCCAATGACCACTTGTACGTCTGCCCAACAAGCGTGGGGATTGTTTGGTAAATTCCTGCATCATCAACTTGACTTCGAGGACGAATCTTGTACGCCAACCCACTCATAGGACCAACAAATGCGGCAGGTGCTGCAATCACTTCTTGTTGGAGGCTAGCCTCGTTGCTGGTCAACGTCCAAGGGGCAAAGACACCGGTCTCAAAGCCCCCATTGGCAACCAAGTCCTCGGCGACGCAGCTGGGGCATCCTTCGAATACCACGTTGTCGATGAACCACTGAGGATGTGCAGTGTATCCATGGACTTCTCGATGGAATGGAATCTGGAGTTCCGTGGTTGTCATTGTCGCAACATGATGTCCACTGAAAGACTGAGAGAATGATGTAGCTCCAGCTGCATGGCATGCCACAACCACTCCATCGATCAACACCTTGAACGATCCCAAACCGTGAGTGCCTGGGCCTTGCACATCAAGGGCAGCAACATCCAATGACCACTTGTATGTCTGCCCAACAAGCGTGGGGATTGTTTGGTAAATTCCTGCATCATCAACTTGACTTCCAGGACGAATCTTGTACGCCAACCCACTCATAGGACCAACAAATGCGGCAGGTGCTGCAATCACTTCTTGTTGGAGGCTAGCCTCGTTGCTGGTCAACGTCCAAGGGGCAAAGACACCGGTCTCAAAGCCCCCATTGGCAACCAAGTCCTCGGCGACGCAGCTGGGGCATCCTTCGAATACCACGTTGTCGATGAACCACTGAGGATGTGCAGTGTATCCATGGACTTCTTGATTGAACAGAATCCGGAGTTCCGTGGTTGTCTTTGTCGCAACATGATGTCCACTGAAAGACTGAGAGAATGATGTAGCTCTAGCTGCATGGGATGCCACAACCACTCCATCGATCAACACCTTGAACGATCCCAAACCGTGAGTGCCTGGGCTCTGCACATCAAGGGCAGCAACATCCAATGACCACTTGTACGTGTGCCCAACAAGCGTGGGGATTGTTTGGTAAATTCCTGCATCATCAACTTGACTTTCAGGACGAATCTTGTACGCCAACCCACTCATAGGACCAACAAATGCGGCAGGTGCTGCAATCACTTCTTGTTGGAAGCTAGCCTCGTTGCTGGTCAACGTCCAAGGGGCAAAGACACCGGTCTCAAAGCCCCCATTGGCAACCAAGTCCTCGGCGACGCAGCTGGGGCATCCTTCGAATACCACGTTGTCGATGAACCACTGAGGATGTGCAGTGTATCCATGGACTTCTCGATTGAACAGAATCCGGAGTTCCGTGGTTGTCATTGTCGCAACATGATGTCCACTGAAAGACTGAGAGAATGATGTAGCTCCAGCTGCATGGGATGCCACAACCACTCCATCGATCAACACCTTGAACGATCCCAAACCGTGAGTGCCTGGGCTCTGCACATCAAGGGCAGCAACATCCAATGACCACTTGTACGTCTGCCCAACAAGCGTGGGAATTGTTTGGTAAATTCCTGCATCATCAACTTGACTTCCAGGACGAATCTTGTACGCCAACCCACTCATAGGACCAACAAATGCGGCAGGTGCTGCAATCACTTCTTGTTGGAGGCTAGCCTCGTTGCTGGTCAACGTCCAAGGGGCAAAGACACCGGTCTCAAAGCCCCCATTGGCAACCAAGTCCTCGGCGACGCAGCTGGGGCATCCTTCGAATACCACGTTGTCGATGAACCACTGAGGATGTGCAGTGTATCCATGGACTTCTCGATGGAATGGAATCTGGAGTTCCGTGGTTGTCATTGTCGCAACATGATGTCCACTGAAAGACTGAGAGAATGATGTAGCTCCAGCTGCATGGCATGCCACAACCACTCCATCGATCAACACCTTGAACGATCCCAAACCGTGAGTGCCTGGGCCTTGCACATCAAGGGCAGCAACATCCAATGACCACTTGTATGTCTGCCCAACAAGCGTGGGGATTGTTTGGTAAATTCCTGCATCATCAACTTGACTTCCAGGACGAATCTTGTACGCCAACCCACTCATAGGACCAACAAATGCGGCAGGTGCTGCAATCACTTCTTGTTGGAGGCTAGCCTCGTTGCTGGTCAACGTCCAAGGGGCAAAGACACCGGTCTCAAAGCCCCCATTGGCAACCAAGTCCTCGGCGCCGCAGCTGGGGCATCCTTCGAATACCACGTTGTCGATGAACCACTAAGGATGTGCAGTGTATCCATGGACTTCTCGATTGAACAGAATCCGGAGTTCCGTGGTTGTCTTTGTCGCAACATGATGTCCACTGAAAGACTGAGAGAATGATGTAGCTCTAGCTGCATGGGATGCCACAACCACTCCATCGATCAACACCTTGAACGATCCCAAACCGTGAGTGCCTGGGCTCTGCACATCAAGGGCAGCAACATCCAATGACCACTTGTACGTCTTCCCAACAAGCGTGGGGATTGTTTGGTAAATTCTTGCATCATCAACTTGACTTCCAGGACGAATCTTGTACGCCAACCCACTCATATGACCAACAAATGCGGCAGGTGCTGCAATCACTTCTTGTTGGAAGCTAGCCTCGTTGCTGGTCAACGTCCAAGGGGCAAAGACACCGGTCTCAAAGCCCCCATTGGCAACCAAGTCCTCGGCGACGCAGCTGGGGCATCCTTCGAATACCACGTTGTCGATGAACCACTGAGGATGTGCAGTGTATCCATGGACTTCTCGATTGAACAGAATCCGGAGTTCCGTGGTTGTCGTTGTCGCAACATGATGTCCACTGAAAGACTGAGAGAATGATGTAGCTCCAGCTGCATGGGATGCCACAACCACTCCATCGATCAACACCTTGAACGATCCCAAACCGTGAGTGCCTGGGCTCTGCACATCAAGGGCAGCAACATCCAATGACCACTTGTACGTCTGCCCAACAAGCGTGGGGATTGTTTGGTAAATTCCTGCATCATCAACTTGACTTCCAGGACGAATCTTGTACGCCAACCCACTCATAGGACCAACAAATGCGGCAGGTGCTGCAATCACTTCTTGTTGGAAGCTAGCCTCGTTGCTGGTCAACGTCCAAGGGGCAAAGACACCGGTCTCAAAGCCCCCGTTGGCAACCAAGTCCTCGGCGACGCAGCTGGGGCATCCTTCGAATACCACGTTGTCGATGAACCACTGAGGATGTGCAGCGTATCCATGGACTTCTCGATGGAATGGAATCTGGAGTTCCTTGGTTGTCGTTGTCGCAACATGATGTCCACTGAAAGACTGAGAGAATGATGTAGCTCCAGCTGCATGGCATGCCACAACCACTCCATCGATCAACACCTTGAACGATCCCAAACCGTGAGTGCCTGGGCTCTGCACATCAAGGGCAGCAACATCCAATGACCACTTGTACGTGTGCCCAACAAGCGTGGGGATTGTTTGGTAAATTCCTGCATCATCAACTTGACTTCCAAGGCGAATCTTGTACGCCAACCCACTCATAGGACCAACAAATGCGGCAGGTGCTGCAATCACTTCTTGTTGGAGGCTAGCCTCGTTGCTGGTCAACGTCCAAGGGGCAAAGACACCGGTCTCAAAGCCCCCATTGGCAACCAAGTCCTCGGCGCCGCAGCTGGGGCATCCTTCGAATACCACGTTGTCGATGAACCACTGAGGATGTGCAGTGTATCCATGGACTTCTCGATTGAACAGAATCCGGAGTTCCGTGGTTGTCGTTGTCGCAACATGATGTCCACTGAAAGACTGAGAGAATGATGTAGCTCCAGCTGCATGGGATGCCACAACCACTCCATCGATCAACACCTTGAACGATCCCAAACCGTGAGTGCCTGGGCTCTGCACATCAAGGGCAGCAACATCCAATGACCACTTGTACGTCTGCCCAACAAGCGTGGGGATTGTTTGGTAAATTCCTGCATCATCAACTTGACTTCCAGGACGAATCTTGTACGCCAACCCACTCATAGGACCAACAAATGCGGCAGGTGCTGCAATCACTTCTTGTTGGAGGCTAGCCTCGTTGCTGGTCAACGTCCAAGGGGCAAAGACACCGGTCTCAAAGCCCCCATTGGCAACCAAGTCCTCGGCGACGCAGCTGGGGCATCCTTCGAATACCACGTTGTCGATGAACCACTGAGGATGTGCAGTGTATCCATGGACTTCTCGATTGAACAGAATCCGGAGTTCCGTGGTTGTCATTGTCGCAACATGATGTCCACTGAAAGACTGAGAGAATGATGTAGCTCCAGCTGCATGGGATGCCACAACCACTCCATCGATCAACACCTTGAACGATCCCAAACCGTGAGTGCCTGGGCTCTGCACATCAAGGGCAGCAACATCCAATGACCACTTGTACGTGTGCCCAACAAGCGTGGGGATTGTTTGGTAAATTCCTGCATCATCAACTTGACTTCCAGGACGAATCTTGTACGCCAACCCACTCATAGGACCAACAAATGCGGCAGGTGCTGCGATCACTTCTTGTTGGAGGCTAGCCTCGTTGCTGGTCAACGTCCAAGGGGCAAAGACACCGGTCTCAAAGCCCCCATTGGCAACCAAGTCCTCGGCGACGCAGCTGGGGCATCCTTCGAATACCACGTTGTCGATGAACCACTGAGGATGTGCAGTGTATCCATGGACTTCTCGATTGAACAGAATCCGGAGTTCCGTGGTTGTCGTTGTCGCAACATGATGTCCACTGAAAGACTGAGAGAATGATGTAGCTCCAGTTGCATGGGATGCCACAACCACTCCATCGATCAACACCTTGAACGATCCCAAACCGTGAGTGCCTGGGCTCTGCACATCAAGGGCAGCAACATCCAATGACCACTTGTACGTCTGCCCAACAAGCGTGGGGATTGTTTGATAAATTCCTGCATCATCAACTTGACTTCCAGGACGAATCTTGTACGCCAACCCACTCATGGGACCAACAAATGCGGCAGGTGCTGCAATCACTTCTTGTTGGAGGCTAGCCTCGTTGCTGGTCAACGTCCAAGGGGCAAAGACACCGGTCTCAAAGCCCCCATTGGCAACCAAGTCCTCGGCGACGCAGCTGGGGCATCCTTCGAATACCACGTTGTCGATGAACCACTGAGGATGTGCAGTGTATCCATGGACTTCTCGATGGAATGGAATCTGGAGTTCCGTGGTTGTCGTTGTCGCAACATGATGTCCACTGAAAGACTGAGAGGATGATGTAGCTCCAGCTGCATGGGATGCCACAACCACTCCATCGATCAACACCTTGAACGATCCCAAACCGTGAGTGCCTGGGCTGTGCACATCAAGGGCAGCAACATCCAATGACCACTTGTACGTGTGCCCAACAAGCGTGGAGATTGTTTGGTAAATTCCTGCATCATCAACTTGACTTCCAGGACGAATCTTGTACGCCAACCCACTCATAGGACCAACAAATGCGGCAGGTGCTGCAATCACTTCTTGTTGGAGGCTAGCCTCGTTGCTGGTCAACGTCCAAGGGGCAAATACACCGGTCTCAAAGCCCCCATTGGCAACCAAGTCCTCGGCGACGCAGCTGGGGCATCCTTCGAATACCACGTTGTCGATGAACCACTGAGGATGTGCAGTGTATCCATGGACTTCTCGATTGAACAGAATCCGGAGTTCCGTGGTTGTCGTTGTCGCAACATGATGTCCACTGAAAGACTGAGAGAATGATGTAGCTCCAGCTGCATGGGATGCCACAACCACTCCATCGATCAACACCTTGAACGATCCCAAACCGTGAGTGCCTGGGCTCTGCACATCAAGGGCAGCAACATCCAATGACCACTTGTACGTCTGCCCAACAAGCGTGGGGATTGTTTGATAAATTCCTGCATCATCAACTTGACTTCCAGGACGAATCTTGTACGCCAACCCACTCATGGGACCAACAAATGCGGCAGGTGCTGCAATCACTTCTTGTTGGAGGCTAGCCTCGTTGCTGGTCAACGTCCAAGGGGCAAAGACACCGGTCTCAAAGCCCCCATTGGCAACCAAGTCCTCGGCGACGCAGCTGGGGCATCCTTCGAATACCACGTTGTCGATGAACCACTGAGGATGTGCAGTGTATCCATGGACTTCTCGATGGAATGGAATCTGGAGTTCCGTGGTTGTCGTTGTCGCAACATGATGTCCACTGAAAGACTGAGAGGATGATGTAGCTCCAGCTGCATGGGATGCCACAACCACTCCATCGATCAACACCTTGAACGATCCCAAACCGTGAGTGCCTGGGCTGTGCACATCAAGGGCAGCAACATCCAATGACCTCTTGTACGTCTGCCCAACAAGCGTGGAGATTGTTTGGTAAATTCCTGCATCATCAACTTGACTTCCAGGACGAATCTTGTACGCCAACCCACTCATAGGACCAACAAATGCGGCAGGTGCTGCAATCACTTCTTGTTGGAGGCTAGCCTCGTTGCTGGTCAACGTCCAAGGGGCAAATACACCGGTCTCAAAGCCCCCATTGGCAACCAAGTCCTCGGCGACGCAGCTGGGGCATCCTTCGAATACCACGTTGTCGATGAACCACTGAGGATGTGCAGTGTATCCATGGACTTCTCGATTGAACAGAATCCGGAGTTCCGTGGTTGTCATTGTCGCAACATGATGTCCACTGAAAGACTGAGAGAATGATGTAGCTCCAGCTGCATGGCATGCCACAACCACTCCATCGATCAACACCTTGAACGATCCCAAACCGTGAGTGCCTGGGCTCTGCACATCAAGGGCAGCAACATCCAATGACCACTTGTACGTCTTCCCAACAAGCGTGGGGATTGTTTGGTAAATTCCTGCATCATCAACTTGACTTCCAGGACGAATCTTGTACGCCAACCCACTCATAGGACCAACAAATGCGGCAGGTGCTGCAATCACTTCTTGTTGGAGGCTAGCCTCGTTGCTCGTCAACGTCCAAGGGGCAAAGACACTGGTCTCAAAGCCCCCATTGGCAACCAAGTCCTCGGCGACGCAGCTGGGGCATCCTTCGAATACCACGTTGTCGATGAACCACTGAGGATGTGCAGTGTATCCATGGACTTCTCGATTGAACAGAATCCGGAGTTCCGTGGTTGTCGTTGTCGCAACATGATGTCCACTGAAAGACTGAGAGAATGATGTAGCTCCAGCTGCATGGGATGCCACAACCACTCCATCGATCAACACCTTGAACGATCCCAAACCGTGAGTGCCTGGGCTCTGCACATCAAGGGCAGCAACATCCAATGACCACTTGTACGTCTTCCCAACAAGCGTGGGGATTGTTTGGTAAATTCCTGCATCATCAACTTGACTTCCAGGACGAATCTTGTACGCCAACCCACTCATAGGACCAACAAATGCGGCAGGTGCTGCAATCACTTCTTGTTGGAGGCTAGCCTCGTTGCTCGTCAACGTCCAAGGGGCAAAGACACCGGTCTCAAAGCCCCCATTGGCAACCAAGTCCTCGGCGACGCAGCTGGGGCATCCTTCGAATACCACGTTGTCGATGAACCACTGAGGATGTGCAGTGTATCCATGGACTTCTCGATTGAACAGAATCCGGAGTTCCGTGGTTGTCGTTGTCGCAACATGATGTCCACTGAAAGACTGAGAGAATGATGTAGCTCCAGCTGCATGGGATGCCACAACCACTCCATCGATCAACACCTTGAACGATCCCAAACCGTGAGTGCCTGGGCTCTGCGCATCAAGGGCAGCAACATCCAATGACCACTTGTACGTCTGCCCAACAAGCGTGGGGATTGTTTGGTAAATTCCTGCATCATCAACTTGACTTCCAGGACGAATCTTGTACGCCAACCCACTCATAGGACCAACAAATGCGGCAGGTGCTGCAATCACTTCTTGTTGGAGGCTAGCCTCGTTGCTGGTCAACGTCCAAGGGGCAAAGACACCGGTCTCAAAGCCCCCATTGGCAACCAAGTCCTCGGCGACGCAGCTGGGGCATCCTTCGAATACCACGTTGTCGATGAACCACTGAGGATGTGCAGTGTATCCATGGACTACTCGATTGAACAGAATCCGGAGTTCCGTGGTTGTCGTTGTCGCAACATGATGTCCACTGAAAGACTGAGAGAATGATGTAGCTCCAGTTGCATGGGATGCCACAACCACTCCATCGATCAACACCTTGAACGATCCCAAACCGTGAGTGCCTGGGCTCTGCACATCAAGGGCAGCAACATCCAATGACGACTTGTACGTCTGCCCAACAAGCGTGGGGATTGTTTGGTAAATTCCTGCATCATCAACTTGACTTCCAGGACGAATCTTGTACGCCAACCCACTCATAGGACCAACAAATGCGGCAGGTGCTGCAATCACTTCTTGTTGGAGGCTAGCCTCGTTGCTGGTCAACGTCCAAGGGGCAAAGACACCGGTCTCAAAGCCCCCATTGGCAACCAAGTCCTCGGCGACGCAGCTGGGGCATCCTTCGAATACCACGTTGTCGATGAACCACTGAGGATGTGCAGTGTATCCATGGACTTCTCGATTGAACAGAATCCGGAGTTCCGTGGTTGTCGTTGTCGCAACATGATGTCCACTGAAAGACTGAGAGAATGATGTAGCTCCAGCTGCATGGGATGCCACAACCACTCCATCGATCAACACCTTGAACGATCCCAAACCGTGAGTGCCTCGGCTCCGCACATCAAGGGCAGCAACATCCAATGACCACTTGTACGTCTGCCCAACAAGCGTGGGGATTGTTTGGTAAATTCCTGCATCATCAACTTGACTTCCAGGACGAATCTTGTACGCCAACCCACTCATAGGACCAACAAATGCGGCAGGTGCTGCAATCACTTCTTGTTGGAGGCTAGCCTCGTTGCTGGTCAACGTCCAAGGGGCAAAGACACCGGTCTCAAAGCCCCCATTGGCAACCAAGTCCTCGGCGACGCAGCTGGGGCATCCTTCGAATACCACGTTGTCGATGAACCACTAAGGATGTGTAGTGTATCCATGGACTTCTCGATTGAACAGAATCCGGAGTTCCGTGGTTGTCGTTGTCGCAACATGATGTCCACTGAAAGACTGAGAGAATGATGTAGCTCCAGCTGCATGGGATGCCATCACCACTCCATCGATCAACACCTTGAACGATCCCAAACCGTGAGTGCCTGGGCTCTGCACATCAAGGGCAGCAACATCCAATGACCACTTGTACGTCTGCCCAACAAGCGTGGGGATTGTTTGGTAAATTCCTGCATCATCAACTTGACTTCCAGGACGAATCTTGTACGCCAACCCACTCATAGGACCAACAAATGCGGCAGGTGCTGCAATCACTTCTTGTTGGAGGCTAGCCTCATTGCTGGTCAACGTCCAAGGGGCAAAGACACCGGTCTCAAAGCCCCCATTGGCAACCAAGTCCTTGGCGACGCAGCTGGGGCATCCTTCGAATACCACGTTGTCGATAAACCACTGAGGATGTGCAGTGTATCCATGGACTTCTCGATTGAACAGAATCCGGAGTTCCGTGGTTGTCGTTGTCGCAACATGATGTCCACTGAAAGACTGAGAGAATGATGTAGCTCCAGCTGCATGGGATGCCACAACCACTCCATCGATCAACACCTTGAACGATCCCAAACCGTGAGTGCCTGGGCTCTGCACATCAAGGGCAGCAACATCCAATGACCACTTGTACGTGTGCCCAACAAGCGTGGGGATTGTTTGGTAAATTCCTGCATCATCAACTTGACTTCCAGGACGAATCTTGTACGCCAACCCACTCATAGGACCAACAAATGCGGCAGGTGCTGCAATCACTTCTTGTTGGAGGCTAGCCTCGTTGCTGGTCAACGTCCAAGGGGCAAAGACACCGGTCTCAAAGCCCCCATTGGCAACCAAGTCCTCGGCGACGCAGCTGGGGCATCCTTCGAATACCACGTTGTCGATGAACCACTGAGGATGTGCAGTGTATCCATGGACTTCTCGATTGAACAGAATCCGGAGTTCCGTGGTTGTCGTTGTCGCAACATGATGTCCACTGAAAGACTGAGAGAATGATGTAGCTCCAACTGCATGGGATGCCACAACCACTCCATCGATCAACACCTTGAAAGATCCCAAACCGTGAGTGCCTGGGCTCTGCACATCAAGGGCAGCAACATCCAATGACCACTTGTACGTCTTCCCAACAAACGTGGGGATTGTTTGGTAAATTCCTGCATCATCAACTTGACTTCCAGGACGAATCTTGTACGCCAACCCACTCATAGGACCAACAAATGCGGCAGGTGCTGCAATCACTTCTTGTTGGAGGCTAGCCTCGTTGCTGGTCAACGTCCAAGGGGCAAAGACACCGGTCTCAAAGCCCCCATTGGCAACCAAGTCCTCGGCGCCGCAGCTGGGGCATCCTTCGAATACCACGTTGTCGATGAACCACTGAGGATGCGCAGTGTATCCATGGACTTCTCGATTGAACAGAATCCGGAGTTCCGTGGTTGTCGTTGTCGCAACATGATGTCCACTGAAAGGCTGAGAGAATGATGTAGCTCCAGCTGCATGGCATGCCACAACCACTCCATCGATCAACACCTTGAACGATCCCAAACCGTGAGTGCCTGGGCTCTGCACATCAAGGGCAGCAACATCCAATGACCACTTGTACGTGTGCCCAACAAGCGTGGGGATTGTTTGGTAAATTCCTGCATCATCAACTTGACTTCCAGGACGAATCTTGTACGCCAACCCACTCATAGGACCAACAAATGCGGCAGGTGCTGCGATCACTTCTTTTTGGAGGCTAGCCTCGTTGCTGGTCAACGTCCAAGGGGCAAAGACACCGGTCTCAAAGCCCCCATTGGCAACCAAGTCCTCGGCGACGCAGCTGGGGCATCCTTCGAATACCACGTTGTCGATGAACCACTGAGGATGTGCAGTGTATCCATGGACTTCTTGATGGAACAGAATCCGGAGTTCCGTGGTTGTCATTGTCGCAACATGATGTCCACTGAAAGACTGAGAGAATGATGTAGCTCCAGCTGCATGGGATGCCACAACCACTCCATCGATCAACACCTTGAACGATCCCAAACCGTGAGTGCCTGGGCTCTGCACATCAAGGGCAGCAACATCCAATGACCACTTGTACGTCTGCCCAACAAACGTGGGGATTGTTTGGTAAATTCCTGCATCATCAACTTGACTTCCAGGACGAATCTTGTACGCCAACCCACTCATAGGACCAACAAATGCGGCAGGCGCTGCAATCACTTCTTGTTGGAGGCTAGCCTCGTTGCTGGTCAACGTCCAAGGGGCAAAGACACCGGTCTCAAAGCCCCCATTGGCAACCAAGTCCTCGGCGACGCAGCTGGGGCATCCTTCGAATACCACGTTGTCGATGAACCACTGAGGATGTGCAGTGTATCCATGGACTTCTCGATTGAACAGAATCCGGAGTTCCGTGGTTGTCGTTGTCGCAACATGATGTCCACTGAAAGACTCAGAGAATGATGTAGCTCCAGCTGCATGGGATGCCACAACCACTCCATCGATCAACACCTTGAACGATCCCAAACCGTGAGTGCCTGGGCTCTGCACATCAAGGGCAGCAACATCCAATGACCACTTGTACGTGTGCCCAACAAGCGTGGGGATTGTTTGGTAAATTCCTGCATCATCAACTTGACTTCCAGGACGAATCTTGTACGCCAACCCACTCATAGGACCAACAAATGCGGCAGGTGCTGCAATCACTTCTTGTTGGAGGCTAGCCTCGTTGCTGGTCAACGTCCAAGGGGCAAAGACACCGGTCTCAAAGCCCCCATTGGCAACCAAGTCCTCGGCGACGCAGCTGGGGCATCCTTCGAATACCACGTTGTCGATGAACCACTGAGGATGTGCAGTGTATCCATGGACTTCTCGATTGAACAGAATCCGGAGTTCCGTGGTTGTCGTTGTCGCAACATGATGTCCACTGAAAGACTGAGAGAATGATGTAGCTCCAACTGCATGGGATGCCACAACCACTCCATCGATCAACACCTTGAAAGATCCCAAACCGTGAGTGCCTGGGCTCTGCACATCAAGGGCAGCAACATCCAATGACCACTTGTACGTCTGCCCAACAAACGTGGGGATTGTTTGGTAAATTCCTGCATCATCAACTTGACTTCCAGGACGAATCTTGTACGCCAACCCACTCATAGGACCAACAAATGCGGCAGGCGCTGCAATCACTTCTTGTTGGAGGCTAGCCTCGTTGCTGGTCAACGTCCAAGGGGCAAAGACACCGGTCTCAAAGCCCCCATTGGCAACCAAGTCCTCGGCGACGCAGCTGGGGCATCCTTCGAATACCACGTTGTCGATGAACCACTGAGGATGCGCAGTGTATCCATGGACTTCTCGATGGAACAGAATCCGGAGTTCCGTGGTTGTCGTTGTCGCAACATGATGTCCACTGAAAGGCTGAGAGAATGATGTAGCTCCAGCTGCATGGCATGCCACAACCACTCCATCGATCAACACCTTGAACGATCCCAAACCGTGAGTGCCTGGGCTCTGCACATCAAGGGCAGCAACATCCAATGACCACTTGTACGTGTGCCCAACAAGCGTGGGGATTGTTTGGTAAATTCCTGCATCATCAACTTGACTTCCAGGACGAATCTTGTACGCCAACCCACTCATAGGACCAACAAATGCGGCAGGTGCTGCGATCACTTCTTTTTGGAGGCTAGCCTCGTTGCTGGTCAACGTCCAAGGGGCAAAGACACCGGTCTCAAAGCCCCCATTGGCAACCAAGTCCTCGGCGACGCAGCTGGGGCATCCTTCGAATACCACGTTGTCGATGAACCACTGAGGATGTGCAGTGTATCCATGGACTTCTTGATGGAACAGAATCCGGAGTTCCGTGGTTGTCATTGTCGCAACATGATGTCCACTGAAAGACTGAGAGAATGATGTAGCTCCAGCTGCATGGGATGCCACAACCACTCCATCGATCAACACCTTGAACGATCCCAAACCGTGAGTGCCTGGGCTCTGCACATCAAGGGCAGCAACATCCAATGACCACTTGTACGTCTGCCCAACAAACGTGGGGATTGTTTGGTAAATTCCTGCATCATCAACTTGACTTCCAGGACGAATCTTGTACGCCAACCCACTCATAGGACCAACAAATGCGGCAGGCGCTGCAATCACTTCTTGTTGGAGGCTAGCCTCGTTGCTGGTCAACGTCCAAGGGGCAAAGACACCGGTCTCAAAGCCCCCATTGGCAACCAAGTCCTCGGCGACGCAGCTGGGGCATCCTTCGAATACCACGTTGTCGATGAACCACTGAGGATGTGCAGTGTATGCATGGACTTCTCGATGGAACAGAATCCGGAGTTCCGTGGTTGTCATTGTCGCAACATGATGTCCACTGAAAGATTGAGAGAATGATGTAGCTCCAGCTGCATGGGATGCCACAACCACTCCATCGATCAACACCTTGAACGATCCCAAACCGTGAGTGCCTGGGCTCTGCACATCAAGGGCAGCAACATCCAATGACCACTTGTACGTGTGCCCAACAAGCGTGGGGATTGTTTGGTAAATTCCTGCATCATCAACTTGACTTCCAGGACGAATCTTCTACGCCAACCCACTCATAGGACCAACAAATGCGGCAGGTGCTGCGATCACTTCTTGTTGGAGGCTAGCCTCGTTGCTGGTCAACGTCCAAGTGGTAAAGACACCGGTCTCAAAGCCCCCATTGGCAACCAAGTCCTCGGCGACGTAGCTGGGGCATCCTTCGAATACCACGTTGTCGATGAACCACTGAGGATGTGCAGTGTATCCATGGACTTCTCGATTGAACAGAATCCGGAGTTCCGTGGTTGTCGTTGTCGCAACATGATGTCCACTGAAAGACTGAGAGAATGATGTAGCTCCAGCTGCATGGGATGCCACAACCACTCCATCGATCAACACCTTGAACGATCCCAAACCGTGAGTGCCTGGGCTCTGCACATCAAGGGCAGCAACATCCAATGACCACTTGTACGTCTGCCCAACAAGCGTGGGGATTGTTTGGTAAATTCCTGCATCATCAACTTGACTTCCAGGACGAATCTTGTACGCCAACCCACTCATAGGACCAACGAATGCGGCAGGTGCTGCAATCACTTCTTGTTGGAGGCTAGCCTCGTTGCTGGTCAACGTCCAAGTGGTAAAGACACCGGTCTCAAAGCCCCCATTGGCAACCAAGTCCTCGGCGACGCAGCTGGGGCATCCTTCGAATACCACGTTGTCGATGAACCACTGAGGATGTGCAGTGTATCCATGGACTTCTCGATTGAACAGAATCCGGAGTTCCGTGGTTGTCGTTGTCGCAACATGATGTCCACTGAAAGACTGAGAGAATGATGTAGCTCCAGCTGCATGGGATGCCACAACCACTCCATCGATCAACACCTTGAACGATCCCAAACCGTGAGTGCCTGGGCTCTGCACATCAAGGGCAGCAACATCCAATGACCACTTGTACGTCTGCCCAACAAGCGTGGGGATTGTTTGGTAAATTCCTGCATCATCAACTTGACTTCCAGGACGAATCTTGTACGCCAACCCACTCATAGGACCAACAAATGCGGCAGGTGCTGCAATCACTTCTTGTTGGAGGGCAGCCTCGTTGCTGGTCAACGTCCAAGGGGCAAAGACACCGGTCTCAAAGCCCCCATTGGCAACCAAGTCCTCGGCGACGCAGCTGGGGCATCCTTCGAATACCACGTTGTCGATGAACCACTGAGGATGTGCAGTGTATCCATGGACTTCTCGATTGAACAGAATCCGGAGTTCCGTGGTTGTCATTGTCGCAACATGATGTCCACTGAAAGACTGAGAGAATGATGTAGCTCCAGCTGCATGGGATGCCACAACCACTCCATCGATCAACACCTTGAACGATCCCAAACCGTGAGTGCCTGGGCTCTGCACATCAAGGGCAGCAACATCCAATGACCACTTGTACGTCTGCCCAACAAGCGTGGGGATTGTTTGGTAAATTCCTGCATCATCAACTTGACTTCCAGGACGAATCTTGTACGCCAACCCACTCATAGGACCAACAAATGCGGCAGGTGCTGCAATCACTTCTTGTTGGAGGCCAGCCTCGTTGCTGGTCAACGTCCAAGGGGCAAAGACACCGGTCTCAAAGCCCCCATTGGCAACCAAGTCCTCGGCGACGCAGCTGGGGCATCCTTCGAATACCACGTTGTCGATGAACCACTGAGGATGTGCAGTGTATCCATGGACTTCTCGATTGAACAGAATCCGGAGTTCCGTGGTTGTCGTTGTCGCAACATGATGTCCACTGAAAGACTGAGAGAATGATGTAGCTCCAGCTGCATGGGATGCCACAACCACTCCATCGATCAACACCTTGAACGATCCCAAACCGTGAGCGCCTGGGCTCTGCACATCAAGGGCAGCAACATCCAATGACCACTTGTACGTCTGCCCAACAAGCGTGGGGATTGTTTGGTAAATTCCTGCATCATCAACTTGACTTCCAGGACGAATCTTGTATGCCAACCCACTCATAGGACCAACAAATGCGGCAGGTGCTGCGATCACTTCTTGTTGGAGGCTAGCCTCGTTGCTGGTCAACGTCCAAGGGGCAAAGACACCGGGCTCAAAGCCCCCATTGGCAACCAAGTCCTCGGCGACGCAGCTGGGGCATCCTTCGAATACCACGTTGTCGATGAACCACTGAGGATGTGCAGTGTATCCATGGACTTCTCGATGGAACAGAATCCGGAGTTCCGTGGTTGTCATTGTCGCAACATGATGTCCACTGAAAGACTGAGAGAATGATGTAGCTCCAGTTGCATGGGATGCCACAACCACTCCATGGATCAACACCTTGAACGATCCCAAACCGTGAGTGCCTGGGCTCTGCACATCAAGGGCAGCAACATCCAATGACCACTTGTACGTCTGCCCAACAAGCGTGGGGATTGTTTGGTAAATTCCTGCATCATCAACTTGACTTCCAGGACGAATCTTGTACGCCAACCCACTCATAGGACCAACAAATGCGGCAGGTGCTGCAATCACTTCTTGTTGGAGGCTAGCCTCGTTGCTGGTCAACGTCCAAGGGGCAAAGACACCGGTCTCAAAGCCCCCATTGGCAACCAAGTCCTCGGCGACGCAGCTGGGGCATCCTTCGAATACCACGTTGTCGATGAACCACTGAGGATGTGCAGTGTATCCATGGACTTCTCGATGGAACAGAATCCGGAGTTCCGTGGTTGTCGTTGTCGCAACATGATGTCCACTGAAAGACTGAGAGAATGATGTAGCTCCAGCTGCATGGGATGCCACAACCACTCCATCGATCAACACCTTGAACGATCCCAAACCTGAGTGCCTGGGCTCTGCACATCAAGGGCAGCAACATCCAATGACCACTTGTACGTCTGCCCAACAAACGTGGGGATTGTTTGGTAAATTCCTGCATCATCAACTTGACTTCCAGGACGAATCTTGTACGCCAACCCACTCATAGGACCAACAAATGCGGCAGGTGCTGCAATCACTTGTTGTTGGAGGCTAGCCTCGTTGCTGGTCAACGTCCAAGGGGCAAAGACACCGGGCTCAAAGCCCCCATTGGCAACCAAGTCCTCGGCGACGCAGCTGGGGCATCCTTCGAATACCACGTTGTCGATAAACCACTGAGGATGCGCAGTGTATCCATGGACTTCTCGATTGAACAGAATCCGGAGTTCCGTGGTTGTCGTTGTCGCAACATGATGTCCACTGAAAGACTGAGAGGATGATGTAGCTCCAGCTGCATGGGATGCCACAACCACTCCATCGATCAACACCTTGAACGATCCCAAACCGTGAGTGCCTGGGCTCTGCACATCAAGGGCAGCAACATCCAATGACCACTTGTACGTCTGCCCAACAAGCGTGGGAATTGTTTGGTAAATTCTTGCATCATCAACTTGACTTCCAGGACGAATCTTGTACGCCAACCCACTCATAGAACCAACAAATGCGGCAGGTGTTGCAATCACTTCTTGTTGGAGGCTAGCCTCGTTGCTGGTCAACGTCCAAGGGGCAAAGACACTGGTCTCAAAGCCCCCATTGGCAACCAAGTCCTCGGCGACGCAGCTGGGGCATCCTTCGAATACCACGTTGTCGATGAACCACTGAGGATGTGCAGTGTATCCATGGACTTCTCGATTGAACAGAATCCGGAGTTCCGTGGTTGTCGTTATCGCAACATGATGTCCACTGAAAGACTGAGAGAATGATGTAGCTCCAGCTGCATGGGATGCCACAACCACTCCATCGATCAACACCTTGAACGATCCCAAACCGTGAGTGCCTGGGCTCTGCACATCAAGGGCAGCAACATCCAATGACCACTTGTACGTCTGCCCAACAAGCGTGGTGATTGTTTGGTAAATTCCTGCATCATCAACTTGACTTCCAGGACGAATCTTGTACGCCAACCCACTCATAGGACCAACAAATGCGGCAGGTGCTGCAATCACTTCTTGTTGGAGGCTAGCCTCGTTGCTGGTCAACGTCCAAGGGGCAAAGACACCGGTCTCAAAGCCCCCATTGGCAACCAAGTCCTCGGCGACGCAGCTGGGGCATCCTTCGAATACCACGTTGTCGATGAACCACTGAGGATGTGCAGTGTATCCATGGACTTCTCGATTGAACAGAATCCGGAGTTCCGTGGTTGTCGTTGTCGCAACATGATGTCCACTGAAAGACTGAGAGAATGATGTAGCTCCAGTTGCATGGGATGCCACAACCACTCCGTCGATCAACACCTTGAAGGATCCCAAACCGTGAGTGCCTGGGCTCTGCACATCAAGGGCAGCAACATCCAATGACCACTTGTACGTCTGCCCAACAAACGTGGGGATTGTTTGGTAAATTCCTGCATCATCAACTTGACTTCCAGGACGAATCTTGTACGCCAACCCACTCATAGGACCAACAAATGCGGCAGGTGCTGCAATCACTTCTTGTTGGAGGCTAGCCTCGTTGCTGGTCAACGTCCAAGGGGCAAAGACACCGGTCTCAAAGCCCCCATTGGCAACCAAGTCCTCGGCGACGCAGCTGGGGCATCCTTCGAATACCACGTTGTCGATGAACCACTGAGGATGTGCAGTGTATCCATGGACTTCTCGATTGAACAGAATCCGGAGTTCCGTGGTTGTCGTTGTCGCAACATGATGTCCGCTGAAAGACTAAGAGAATGATGTAGCTCCAGCTGCATGGGATGCCACAACCACTCCATCGATCAACACCTTGAACGATCCCAAACCGTGAGTGCCTGGGCTCTGCACATCAAGGGCAGCAACATCCAATGACCACTTGTACGTCTGCCCAACAAGCGTGGGGATTGTTTGGTAAATTCCTGCATCATCAACTTGACTTCCAGGACGAATCTTGTACGCCAACCCACTCATAGGACCAACAAATGCGGCAGGTGCTGCAATCACTTCTTGTTGGAGGCTAGCCTCGTTGCTGGTCAACGTCCAAGGGGCAAAGACACCGGTCTCAAAGCCCCCATTGGCAACCAAGTCCTCGGCGACGCAGCTGGGGCATCCTTCGAATACCACGTTGTCGATGAACCACTGAGGATGTGCAGTGTATCCATGGACTTCTTGATTGAACAGAATCCGGAGTTCCGTGGTTGTCGTTGTCGCAACATGATGTCCACTAAAAGACTGAGAGAATGATGTAGCTCCAGTTGCATGGGATGCCACAACCACTCCATCGATCAACACCTTGAACGATCCCAAACCGTGAGTGCCTGGGCTCTGCACATCAAGGGCAGCAACATCCAATGACCACTTGTACGTCTGCCCAACAAGCGTGGGGATTGTTTGGTAAATTCCTGCATCATCAACTTGACTTCCAGGACGAATCTTGTACGCCAACCCACTCATAGGACCAACAAATGCGGCAGGTGCTGCAATCACTTCTTGTTGGAGGCTAGCCTCGTTGCTGGTCAACGTCCAAGGGGCAAAGACACCGGTCTCAAAGCCCTCATTGGCAACCAAGTCCTCGGCGACGCAGCTGGGGCATCCTTCGAATACCACGTTGTCGATGAACCACTGAGGATGTGCAGTGTATCCATGGACTTCTCGATTGAACAGAATCCGGAGTTCCGTGGTTGTCGTTGTCGCAACATGATGTCCACTGAAAAACTGAGAGAATGATGTAGCTCCAGTTGCATGGGATGCCACAACCACTCCATCGATCAACACCTTGAACGATCCCAAACCGTGAGTGCCTGGGCTCTGCACATCAAGGGCAGCAACATCCAATGACCACTTGTACGTCTGCCCAACAAGCGTGGGGATTGTTTGGTAAATTCCTGCATCATCAACTTGACTTCCAGGACGAATCTTGTACGCCAACCCACTCATAGGACCAACAAATGCGGCAGGTGCTGCAATCACTTCTTGTTGGAGGCTAGCCTCGTTGCTGGTCAAAGTCCAAGGGGCAAAGACACCGGTCTCAAAGCCCCCATTGGCAACCAAGTCCTCGGCGACGCAGCTGGGGCATCCTTCGAATACCACGTTGTCGATGAACCACTGAGGATGTGCAGTGTATCCATGGACTTCTCGATTGAACAGAATCCGGAGTTCCGTGGTTGTCGTTGTCGCAACATGATGTCCACTGAAAGACTGAGAGAATGATGTAGCTCCAGCTGCATGGGATGCCACAACCACTCCATCGATCAACACCTTGAACGATCCCAAACCGTGAGTGCCTGGGCTCTGCACATCAAGGGCAGCAACATCCAATGACGACTTGTACGTCTGCCCAACAAGCGTGGGGATTGTTTGGTAAATTCCTGCATCATCAACTTGACTTCCAGGACGAATCTTGTACGCCAACCCACTCATAGGACCAACAAATGCGGCAGGTGCTGCAATCACTTCTTGTTGGAGGCTAGCCTCGTTGCTGGTCAACGTCCAAGGGGCAAAGACACCGGTCTCAAAGCCCCCATTGGCAACCAAGTCCTCGGCGACGCAGCTGGGGCATCCTTCGAATACCACGTTGTCGATGAACCACTGAGGATGTGCAGTGTATCCATGGACTTCTCGATTGAACAGAATCCGGAGTTCCGTGGTTGTCGTTGTCGCAACATGATGTCCACTGAAAGACTGAGAGAATGATGTAGCTCCAGCTGCATGGGATGCCACAACCACTCCATCGATCAACACCTTGAACGATCCCAAACCGTGAGTGCCTGGGCTCTGCACATCAAGGGCAGCAACATCCAATGACCACTTGTACGTCTGCCCAACAAGCGTGGGGATTGTTTGGTAAATTCCTGCATCATCAACTTGACTTCCAGGACGAATCTTGTACGCCAACCCACTCATAGGACCAACAAATGCGGCAGGTGCTGCAATCACTTCTTGTTGGAGGCTAGCCTCGTTGCTGGTCAACGTCCAAGGGGCAAAGACACCGGTCTCAAAGCCCCCATTGGCAACCAAGTCCTCGGCGACGCAGCTGGGGCATCCTTCGAATACCACGTTGTCGATGAACCACTGAGGATGTGCAGTGTATCCATGGACTTCTTGATTGAACAGAATCCGGAGTTCCGTGGTTGTCGTTGTCGCAACATGATGTCCACTAAAAGACTGAGAGAATGATGTAGCTCCAGTTGCATGGGATGCCACAACCACTCCATCGATCAACACCTTGAACGATCCCAAACCGTGAGTGCCTGGGCTCTGCACATCAAGGGCAGCAACATCCAATGACCACTTGTACGTCTGCCCAACAAGCGTGGGGATTGTTTGGTAAATTCCTGCATCATCAACTTGACTTCCAGGACGAATCTTGTACGCCAACCCACTCATAGGACCAACAAATGCGGCAGGTGCTGCAATCACTTCTTGTTGGAGGCTAGCCTCGTTGCTGGTCAACGTCCAAGGGGCAAAGACACCGGTCTCAAAGCCCTCATTGGCAACCAAGTCCTCGGCGACGCAGCTGGGGCATCCTTCGAATACCACGTTGTCGATGAACCACTGAGGATGTGCAGTGTATCCATGGACTTCTCGATTGAACAGAATCCGGAGTTCCGTGGTTGTCGTTGTCGCAACATGATGTCCACTGAAAAACTGAGAGAATGATGTAGCTCCAGTTGCATGGGATGCCACAACCACTCCATCGATCAACACCTTGAACGATCCCAAACCGTGAGTGCCTGGGCTCTGCACATCAAGGGCAGCAACATCCAATGACCACTTGTACGTCTGCCCAACAAGCGTGGGGATTGTTTGGTAAATTCCTGCATCATCAACTTGACTTCCAGGACGAATCTTGTACGCCAACCCACTCATAGGACCAACAAATGCGGCAGGTGCTGCAATCACTTCTTGTTGGAGGCTAGCCTCGTTGCTGGTCAAAGTCCAAGGGGCAAAGACACCGGTCTCAAAGCCCCCATTGGCAACCAAGTCCTCGGCGACGCAGCTGGGGCATCCTTCGAATACCACGTTGTCGATGAACCACTGAGGATGTGCAGTGTATCCATGGACTTCTCGATTGAACAGAATCCGGAGTTCCGTGGTTGTCGTTGTCGCAACATGATGTCCACTGAAAGACTGAGAGAATGATGTAGCTCCAGCTGCATGGGATGCCACAACCACTCCATCGATCAACACCTTGAACGATCCCAAACCGTGAGTGCCTGGGCTCTGCACATCAAGGGCAGCAACATCCAATGACGACTTGTACGTCTGCCCAACAAGCGTGGGGATTGTTTGGTAAATTCCTGCATCATCAACTTGACTTCCAGGACGAATCTTGTACGCCAACCCACTCATAGGACCAACAAATGCGGCAGGTGCTGCAATCACTTCTTGTTGGAGGCTAGCCTCGTTGCTGGTCAACGTCCAAGGGGCAAAGACACCGGTCTCAAAGCCCCCATTGGCAACCAAGTCCTCGGCGACGCAGCTGGGGCATCCTTCGAATACCACGTTGTCGATGAACCACTGAGGATGTGCAGTGTATCCATGGACTTCTCGATTGAACAGAATCCGGAGTTCCGTGGTTGTCATTGTCGCAACATGATGTCCACTGAAAGACTGAGAGAATGATGTAGCTCCAGTTGCATGGGATGCCACAACCACTCCATCGATCAACACCTTGAAGGATCCCAAACCGTGAGTGCCTGGGCTCTGCACATCAAGGGCAGCAACATCCAATGACCACTTGTACGTCTGCCCAACAAGCGTGGGGATTGTTTGGTAAATTCCTGCATCATCAACTTGACTTCCAGGACGAATCTTGTACGCCAACCCACTCATAGGACCAACAAATGCGGCAGGTGCTGCAATCACTTCTTGTTGGAGGCTAGCCTCGTTGCTGGTCAACGTCCAAGGGGCAAAGACACCGGTCTCAAAGCCCCCATTGGCAACCAAGTCCTCGGCGACGCAGCTGGGGCATCCTTCGAATACCACGTTGTCGATGAACCACTGAGGATGTGCAGTGTATCCATGGACTTCTCGATTGAACAGAATCCGGAGTTCCGTGGTTGTCGTTGTCGCAACATGATGTCCACTGAAAGACTGAGAGAATGAAGTAGCTCCAACTGCATGGGATGCCACAACCACTCCATCGATCAACACCTTGAACGATCCCAAACCGTGAGTGCCTGGGCTCTGCACATCAAGGGCAGCAACATCCAATGACCACTTGTACGTGTGCCCAACAAGCGTGGGGATTGTTTGGAAAATTCCTGCATCATCAACTTGACTTCCAGGACGAATCTTGTACGCCAACCCACTCATAGGACCAACAAATGCGGCAGGTGCTGCAATCACTTCTTGTTGGAGGCTAGCCTCGTTGCTGGTCAACGTCCAAGGGGCAAAGACACCGGTCTCAAAGCCCCCATTGGCAACCAAGTCCTCGGCGACGCAGCTGGGGCATCCTTCGAATACCACGTTGTCGATGAACCACTGAGGATGTGCAGTGTATCCATGGACTTCTCGATGGAACAGAATCCGGAGGTCCGTGGTTGTCGTTGTCGCAACATGATGTCCACTGAAAGACTGAGAGAATGATGTAGCTCCAGTTGCATGGGATGCCACAACCACTCCATCGATCAACACCTTGAACGATCCCAAACCGTGAGTGCCTGGGCTCTGCACATCAAGGGCAGCAACATCCAATGACCACTTGTACGTGTGCCCAACAAGCGTGGGGATTGTTTGGTAAATTCCTGCATCATCAACTTGACTTCCAGGACGAATCTTGTACGCCAACCCACTCATAGGACCAACAAATGCGGCAGGTGCTGCAATCACTTCTTGTTGGAGGCTAGCCTCGTTGCTGGTCAACGTCCAAGGGGCAAAGACACCGGTCTCAAAGCCCCCATTGGCAACCAAGTCCTCGGCGACGCAGCTGGGGCATCCTTCGAATACCACGTTGTCGATGAACCACTGAGGATGTGCAGTGTATCCATGGACTTCTCGATTGAACAGAATCCGGAGTTCCGTGGTTGTCGTTGTCGCAACATGATGTCCACTGAAAGACTGAGAGAATGATGTAGCTCCAGCTGCATGGGATGCCACAACCACTCCATCGATCAACACCTTGAACGATCCCAAACCGTCAGTGCCTGGGCTCTGCACATCAAGGGCAGCAACATCCAATGACGACTTGTACGTCTGCCCAACAAGCGTGGGGATTGTTTGGTAAATTCCTGCATCATCAACTTGACTTCCAGGACGAATTTTGTACGCCAACCCACTCATAGGACCAACAAATGCGGCAGGTGCTGCAATCACTTCTTGTTGGAGGCTAGCCTCGTTGCTGGTCAACGTCCAAGGGGCAAAGACACCGGTCTCAAAGCCCCCATTGGCAACCAAGTCCTCGGCGACGCAGCTGGGGCATCCTTCGAATACCACGTTGTCGATGAACCACTGAGGATGTGCAGTGTATCCATGGACTTCTCGATTGAACAGAATCCGGAGTTCCGTGGTTGTCATTGTCGCAACATGATGTCCACTGAAAGACTGAGAGAATGATGTAGCTCCAGTTGCATGGGATGCCACAACCACTCCATCGATCAACACCTTGAACGATCCCAAACCGTGAGTGCCTGGGCTCTGCACATCAAGGGCAGCAACATCCAATGACCACTTGTACGTCTGCCCAACAAGCGTGGGGATTGTTTGGTAAATTCCTGCATCATCAACTTGACTTCCAGGACGAATCTTGTACGCCAACCCACTCATAGGACCAACAAATGCGGCAGGTGCTGCAATCACTTCTTGTTGGAGGCTAGCCTCGTTGCTGGTCAACGTCCAAGGGGCAAAGACACCGGTCTCAAAGCCCCCATTGGCAACCAAGTCCTCGGCGACGCAGCTGGGGCATCCTTCGAATACCACGTTGTCGATGAACCACTGAGGATGTGCAGTGTATCCATGGACTTCTTGATTGAACAGAATCCGGAGTTCCGTGGTTGTCGTTGTCGCAACATGATGTCCACTAAAAGACTGAGAGAATGATGTAGCTCCAGTTGCATGGGATGCCACAACCACTCCATCGATCAACACCTTGAACGATCCCAAACCGTGAGTGCCTGGGCTCTGCACATCAAGGGCAGCAACATCCAATGACCACTTGTACGTGTGCCCAACAAGCGTGGGGATTGTTTGGTAAATTCCTGCATCATCAACTTGACTTCCAGGACGAATCTTGTACGCCAACCCACTCATAGGACCAACAAATGCGGCAGGTGCTGCAATCACTTCTTGTTGGAGGCTAGCCTCGTTGCTGGTCAACGTCCAAGGGGCAAAGACACCGGTCTCAAAGCCCCCATTGGCAACCAAGTCCTCGGCGACGCAGCTGGGGCATCCTTCGAATACCACGTTGTCGATGAACCACTGAGGATGTGCAGTGTATCCATGGACTTCTCGATGGAACAGAATCCGGAGTTCCGTGGTTGTCGTTGTCGCAACATGATGTCCACTGAAAGACTGAGAGAATGATGTAGCTCCAGCTGCATGGGATGCCACAACCACTCCATCGATCAACACCTTGAACGATCCCAAACCGTGAGTGCCTGGGCTCTGCACATCAAGGGCAGCAACATCCAATGACCACTTGTACGTCTGCCCAACAAGCGTGGGGATTGTTTGGTAAATTCCTACATCATCAACTTGACTTCCAGGACGAATCTTGTACGCCAACCCACTCATGGGACCAACAAATGCGGCAGGTGCTGCAATCACTTCTTGTTGGAGGCTAGCCTCGTTGCTGGTCAAAGTCCAAGGGGCAAAGACACCGGTCTCAAAGCCCCCATTGGCAACCAAGTCCTCGGCGACGCAGCTGGGGCATCCTTCGAATACCACGTTGTCGATGAACCACTGAGGATGTGCAGTGTATCCATGGACTTCTCGATTGAACAGAATCCGGAGTTCCGTGGTTGTCGTTGTCGCAACATGATGTCCACTGAAAGACTGAGAGAATGATGTAGCTCCAGCTGCATGGGATGCCACAACCACTCCATCGATCAACACCTTGAACGATCCCAAACCGTGAGTGCCTGGGCTCTGCACATCAAGGGCAGCAACATCCAATGACGACTTGTACGTCTGCCCAACAAGCGTGGGGATTGTTTGGTAAATTCCTGCATCATCAACTTGACTTCCAGGACGAATCTTGTACGCCAACCCACTCATAGGACCAACAAATGCGGCAGGTGCTGCAATCACTTCTTGTTGGAGGCTAGCCTCGTTGCTGGTCAACGTCCAAGGGGCAAAGACACCGGTCTCAAAGCCCCCATTGGCAACCAAGTCCTCGGCGACGCAGCTGGGGCATCCTTCGAATACCACGTTGTCGATGAACCACTGAGGATGTGCAGTGTATCCATGGACTTCTCGATTGAACAGAATCCGGAGTTCCGTGGTTGTCATTGTCGCAACATGATGTCCACTGAAAGACTGAGAGAATGATGTAGCTCCAGTTGCATGGGATGCCACAACCACTCCATCGATCAACACCTTGAAGGATCCCAAACCGTGAGTGCCTGGGCTCTGCACATCAAGGGCAGCAACATCCAATGACCACTTGTACGTCTGCCCAACAAGCGTGGGGATTGTTTGGTAAATTCCTGCATCATCAACTTGACTTCCAGGACGAATCTTTACGCCAACCCACTCATAGGACCAACAAATGCGGCAGGTGCTGCAATCACTTCTTGTTGGAGGCTAGCCTCGTTGCTGGTCAACGTCCAAGGGGCAAAGACACCGGTCTCAAAGCCCCCATTGGCAACCAAGTCCTCGGCGACGCAGCTGGGGCATCCTTCGAATACCACGTTGTCGATGAACCACTGAGGATGTGCAGTGTATCCATGGACTTCTCGATTGAACAGAATCCGGAGTTCCGTGGTTGTCGTTGTCGCAACATGATGTCCACTGAAAGACTGAGAGAATGAAGTAGCTCCAACTGCATGGGATGCCACAACCACTCCATCGATCAACACCTTGAACGATCCCAAACCGTGAGTGCCTGGGCTCTGCACATCAAGGGCAGCAACATCCAATGACCACTTGTACGTGTGCCCAACAAGCGTGGGGATTGTTTGGAAAATTCCTGCATCATCAACTTGACTTCCAGGACGAATCTTGTACGCCAACCCACTCATAGGACCAACAAATGCGGCAGGTGCTGCAATCACTTCTTGTTGGAGGCTAGCCTCGTTGCTGGTCAACGTCCAAGGGGCAAAGACACCGGTCTCAAAGCCCCCATTGGCAACCAAGTCCTCGGCGACGCAGCTGGGGCATCCTTCGAATACCACGTTGTCGATGAACCACTGAGGATGTGCAGTGTATCCATGGACTTCTCGATGGAACAGAATCCGGAGGTCCGTGGTTGTCGTTGTCGCAACATGATGTCCACTGAAAGACTGAGAGAATGATGTAGCTCCAGTTGCATGGGATGCCACAACCACTCCATCGATCAACACCTTGAACGATCCCAAACCGTGAGTGCCTGGGCTCTGCACATCAAGGGCAGCAACATCCAATGACCACTTGTACGTGTGCCCAACAAGCGTGGGGATTGTTTGGTAAATTCCTGCATCATCAACTTGACTTCCAGGACGAATCTTGTACGCCAACCCACTCATAGGACCAACAAATGCGGCAGGTGCTGCAATCACTTCTTGTTGGAGGCTAGCCTCGTTGCTGGTCAACGTCCAAGGGGCAAAGACACCGGTCTCAAAGCCCCCATTGGCAACCAAGTCCTCGGCGACGCAGCTGGGGCATCCTTCGAATACCACGTTGTCGATGAACCACTGAGGATGTGCAGTGTATCCATGGACTTCTCGATTGAACAGAATCCGGAGTTCCGTGGTTGTCATTGTCGCAACATGATGTCCACTGAAAGACTGAGAGAATGATGTAGCTCCAGCTGCATGGGATGCCACAACCACTCCATCGATCAACACCTTGAACGATCCCAAACCGTCAGTGCCTGGGCTCTGCACATCAAGGGCAGCAACATCCAATGACGACTTGTACGTCTGCCCAACAAGCGTGGGGATTGTTTGGTAAATTCCTGCATCATCAACTTGACTTCCAGGACGAATTTTGTACGCCAACCCACTCATAGGACCAACAAATGCGGCAGGTGCTGCAATCACTTCTTGTTGGAGGCTAGCCTCGTTGCTGGTCAACGTCCAAGGGGCAAAGACACCGGTCTCAAAGCCCCCATTGGCAACCAAGTCCTCGGCGACGCAGCTGGGGCATCCTTCGAATACCACGTTGTCGATGAACCACTGAGGATGTGCAGTGTATCCATGGACTTCTCGATTGAACAGAATCCGGAGTTCCGTGGTTGTCATTGTCGCAACATGATGTCCACTGAAAGACTGAGAGAATGATGTAGCTCCAGTTGCATGGGATGCCACAACCACTCCATCGATCAACACCTTGAACGATCCCAAACCGTGAGTGCCTGGGCTCTGCACATCAAGGGCAGCAACATCCAATGACCACTTGTACGTCTGCCCAACAAGCGTGGGGATTGTTTGGTAAATTCCTGCATCATCAACTTGACTTCCAGGACGAATCTTGTACGCCAACCCACTCATAGGACCAACAAATGCGGCAGGTGCTGCAATCACTTCTTGTTGGAGGCTAGCCTCGTTGCTGGTCAACGTCCAAGGGGCAAAGACACCGGTCTCAAAGCCCCCATTGGCAACCAAGTCCTCGGCGACGCAGCTGGGGCATCCTTCGAATACCACGTTGTCGATGAACCACTGAGGATGTGCAGTGTATCCATGGACTTCTCGATTGAAAAGAATCCGGAGTTCCGTGGTTGTCGTTGTCGCAACATGATGTCCACTGAAAGACTGAGAGAATGAAGTAGCTCCAGTTGCATGGGATGCCACAACCACTCCATCGATCAACACCTTGAACGATCCCAAACCGTGAGTGCCTGGGCTCTGCACATCAAGGGCAGCAACATCCAATGACCACTTGTACGTGTGCCCAACAAGCGTGGGGATTGTTTGGTAAATTCCTGCATCATCAACTTGACTTCCAGGACGAATCTTGTACGCCAACCCACTCATAGGACCAACAAATGCGGCAGGTGCTGCAATCACTTCTTGTTGGAGGCTAGCCTCGTTGCTGGTCAACGTCCAAGGGGCAAAGACACCGGTCTCAAAGCCCCCATTGGCAACCAAGTCCTCGGCGACGCAGCTGGGGCATCCTTCGAATACCACGTTGTCGATGAACCACTGAGGATGTGCAGTGTATCCATGGACTTCTCGATGGAACAGAATCCGGAGGTCCGTGGTTGTCGTTGTCGCAACATGATGTCCACTGAAAGACTGAGAGAATGATGTAGCTCCAGTTGCATGGGATGCCACAACCACTCCATCGATCAACACCTTGAACGATCCCAAACCGTGAGTGCCTGGGCTCTGCACATCAAGGGCAGCAACATCCAATGACCACTTGTACGTGTGCCCCACAAGCGTGGGGATTGTTTGGTAAATTCCTGCATCATCAACTTGACTTCCAGGACGAATCTTGTACGCCAACCCACTCATAGGACCAACAAATGCGGCAGGTGCTGCAATCACTTCTTGTTGGAGGCTAGCCTCGTTGCTGGTCAACGTCCAAGGGGCAAAGACACCGGTCTCAAAGCCCCCATTGGCAACCAAGTCCTCGGCGACGCAGCTGGGGCATCCTTCGAATACCACGTTGTCGATGAACCACTGAGGATGTGCAGTGTATCCATGGACTTCTCGATTGAACAGAATCCGGAGGTCCGTGGTTGTCGTTGTCGCAACATGATGTCCACTGGAAGACTGAGAGAATGATGTAGCTCCAGTTGCATGGGATGCCACAACCACTCCATCGATCAACACCTTGAACGATCCCAAACCGTGAGTGCCTGGGCTCTGCACATCAAGGGCAGCAACATCCAATGACCACTTGTACGTGTGCCCAACAAGCGTGGGGATTGTTTGGTAAATTCCTGCATCATCAACTTGACTTCCAGGACGAATCTTGTACGCCAACCCACTCATAGGACCAACAAATGCGGCAGGTGCTGCAATCACTTCTTGTTGGAGGCTAGCCTCGTTGCTGGTCAACGTCCAAGGGGCAAAGACACCGGTCTCAAAGCCCCCATTGGCAACCAAGTCCTCGGCGACGCAGCTGGGGCATCCTTCGAATACCACGTTGTCGATGAACCACTGAGGATGTGCAGTGTATCCATGGACTTCTCGATTGAACAGAATCCGGAGGTCCGTGGTTGTCATTGTCGCAACATGATGTCCACTGAAAGACTGAGAGAATGATGTAGCTCCAGTTGCATGGGATGCCACAACCACTCCATCGATCAACACCTTGAACGATCCCAAACCGTGAGTGCCTGGGCTCTGCACATCAAGGGCAGCAACATCCAATGACGACTTGTACGTCTGCCCAACAAGCGTGGGGATTGTTTGGTAAATTCCTGCATCATCAACTTGACTTCCAGGACGAATCTTGTACGCCAACCCACTCATAGGACCAACAAATGCGGCAGGTGCTGCAATCACTTCTTGTTGGAGGCTAGCCTCGTTGCTGGTCAACGTCCAAGGGGCAAAGACACCGGTCTCAAAGCCCCCATTGGCAACCAAGTCCTCGGCGACGCAGCTGGGGCATCCTTCGAATACCACGTTGTCGATGAACCACTGAGGATGTGCAGTGTATCCATGGACTTCTCGATTGAACAGAATCCGGAGTTCTGTGGTTGTCGTTGTCGCAACATGATGTCCACTGAAAGACTGAGAGAATGATGTAGCTCCAGTTGCATGGGATGCCACAACCACTCCATCGATCAACACCTTGAACGATCCCAAACCGTGAGTGCCTGGGCTCTGCACATCAAGGGCAGCAACATCCAATGACCACTTGTACGTGTGCCCAACAAGCGTGGGGATTGTTTGGTAAATTCCTGCATCATCAACTTGACTTCCAGGACGAATCTTGTACGCCAACCCACTCATAGGACCAACAAATGCGGCAGGTGCCGCAATCACTTCTTGTTGGAGGCTAGCCTCGTTGCTGGTCAACGTCCAAGGGGCAAAGACACCGGTCTCAAAGCCCCCATTGGCAACCAAGTCCTCGGCGACGCAGCTGGGGCATCCTTCGAATACCACGTTGTCGATGAACCACTGAGGATGTGCAGTGTATCCATGGACTTCTCGATTGAACAGAATCCGGAGTTCCGTGGTTGTCGTTGTCGCAACATGATGTCCACTGAAAGACTGAGAGAATGAAGTAGCTCGAGTTGCATGGGATGCCACAACCACTCCATCGATCAACACCTTGAACGATCCCAAACCGTGAGTGCCTGGGCTCTGCACATCAAGGGCAGCAACATCCAATGACCACTTGTACGTGTGCCCAACAAGCGTGGGGATTGTTTGGTAAATTCCTGCATCATCAACTTGACTTCCAGGACGAATCTTGTACGCCAACCCACTCATAGGACCAACAAATGCGGCAGGTGCTGCAATCACTTCTTGTTGGAGGCTAGCCTCGTTGCTGGTCAACGTCCAAGGGGCAAAGACACCGGTCTCAAAGCCCCCATTGGCAACCAAGTCCTCGGCGACGCAGCTGGGGCATCCTTCGAATACCACGTTGTCGATGAACCACTGAGGATGTGCAGTGTATCCATGGACTTCTCGATGGAACAGAATCCGGAGTTCCGTGGTTGTCGTTGTCGCAACATGATGTCCACTGAAAGACTGAGAGAATGATGTAGCTTCAGTTGCATGGGATGCCACAACCACTCCATCGATCAACACCTTGAACGATCCCAAACCGTGAGTGCCTGGGCTCTGCACATCAAGGGCAGCAACATCCAATGACGACTTGTACGTGTGCCCAACAAGCGTGGGGATTGTTTGGTAAATTCCTGCATCATCAACTTGACTTCCAGGACGAATCTTGTACGCCAACCCACTCATAGGACCAACAAATGCGGCAGGTGCTGCAATCACTTCTTGTTGGAGGCTAGCCTCGTTGCTGGTCAACGTCCAAGGGGCAAAGACACCGGTCTCAAAGCCCCCATTGGCAACCAAGTCCTCGGCGACGCAGCTGGGGCATCCTTCGAATACCACGTTGTCGATGAACCACTGAGGATGTGCAGTGTATCCATGGACTTCTCGATGGAACAGAATCCGGAGTTCCGTGGTTGTCGTTGTCGCAACATGATGTCCACTGAAAGACTGAGAGAATGATGTAGCTCCAGTTGCATGGGATGCCACAACCACTCCATCGATCAACACCTTGAACGATCCCAAACCGTGAGTGCCTGGGCTCTGCACATCAAGGGCAGCAACATCCAATGACCACTTGTACGTGTGCCCAACAAGCGTGGGGATTGTTTGGTAAATTCCTGCATCATCAACTTGACTTCCAGGACGAATCTCGTACGCCAACCCACTCATAGGACCAACAAATGCGGCAGGTGCTGCAATCACTTCTTGTTGGAGGCTAGCCTCGTTGCTGGTCAACGTCCAAGGGGCAAAGACACCGGTCTCAAAGCCCCCATTGGCAACCAAGTCCTCGGCGACGCAGCTGGGGCATCCTTCGAATACCACGTTGTCGATGAACCACTGAGGATGTGCAATGTATCCATGGACTTCTCGATGGAACAGAATCCGGAGTTCCGTGGTTGTCGTTGTCGCAACATGATGTCCACTGAAAGACTGAGAGAATGATGTAGCTCCAGTTGCATGGGATGCCACAACCACTCCATCGATCAACACCTTGAACGATCCCAAACCGTGAGTGCCTGGGCTCTGCACATCAAGGGCAGCAACATCCAATGACCACTTGTACGTCTGCCCAACAAGCGTGGGGATTGTTTGGTAAATTCCTGCATCATCAACTTGACTTCCAGGACGAATCTTGTACGCCAACCCCGCCAACCCACTCATAGGACCAACAAATGCGGCAGGTGCTGCAATCACTTCTTGTTGGAGGCTAGCCTCGTTGCTGGTCAACGTCCAAGGGGCAAAGACACCGGTCTCAAAGCCCCCGTTGGATGCCACGTTCTTATGAAGTCCGTTTACGCATTTTCTGATTCGGCCTTGCGATATGCAACCACTGCTTGTCACAAGAGTCGCTAGGAGAAGAATCAAGAACTTCATTGGCCGCATAGATTCGGCTTGCCTGTGAAGAAAGACAATTTAGTATTATCATTCTCGAGGTGAATACGAAGGAATACAGGGATGTGACACATTGTGTGCGCGCTATGCATGCTATTGGTATTGTGGTCTAGGCAAAGTCCCTTATGATAGGGCCGGAGGGATGGTGCTCTTGCGACTTGTATCCATCTCAACGTTGGATAGCATCTGCATGACATTTGGCCTCCACAGCTCTACCTTGACCTTGTGTGCCATTGACTTTTCTTTCTATCTTTCTTTCTTTTTTGGTGCAGCTTGTATGCATGTATGCATGGGCCCAATCCATGGCTTTCACATGCATGGGTCTAATCTCTACCTCATGTGTTCATTACAAATTGTTCCTTGGGAACAGGAGTCTGGGGCCATGCACCATTCACTTAATCACCCAAGACCAACCAGAAATCTCCCTAACTCGCAGACCTTGCAAGTAGGTCGGGCAAGCTAAATCTGAAAACAGAAGATGCAGCGGGAACTGCCACCCCTGCCACCCACCACTGTAGGCATCCCAAGGTGCTACTGAAGCACATAGAAGACTGAAGGCACATATTGACCAGCGGGTGTATGCATTATAATCTCTGCTCAAATTGCGAGGTTCATAACTGGGAGCAGCAAACAACATTTCATAGTACTAGTGCAGAGGTGTAGGAGCCGGGGCCATGATGTGAGGGTTTGAAAGAACCAGCATGATCCTGACCTCATGCCAAGCTTGGTCAGTTCATTTCATCATGTTGGAGGCTCGGGGGGGGGGGGGGGGTCATGGCTTTTCAGCAACGGTTTGATTGTTGCCAAACTCTTACAGACAGATGCCTCAATCTCAAGGGCTGGGAAACAATAGTGTAATGCATGGAGGAACTCAACAAATGAAATGTAGCTTTCTTCCACATTTGAAGGAAACTTTTGTCCTCGTCATTTGAAGCACTGTGTATGAACCAGACAACCTTGAGAAAACAAGGGACACGGAAAACACGTGTCCGTGACTAGCCCCATCCATTTGCTGATACTGCGGCATCACTGAGGGAAGGTGAGTTTTCAACTCCAGGGCCCATGAACCATTCCCTGATTCCAGTTCATTCCAGATTGTTTTCCTTGGAGTGTTCTGGACCGGCAGTGCTAAATGTTGCCTTTTGTTCATACCATGCACAGTGGAATGTCTCCTAGCCTAGGTGCCCGGTTAGGTTGAGGTCTCTTACACCCGCCCTTGTAGCTTGATCTTGTTGTGGGTCGGGCACATGATCACATGTTACAACCGGTTTGCCCATTCTGTACCCTAGGGGGCGGGCCGCTATGAAAACCAGCATGTAGGGTCACTTGATCTATTTTGTGGGAGGTGGAAAAAGGAGGGGGGGGATTATCGCATTGTCCCCATTTTTTCTTGGGGTTTAGATTAGAAAGGCGGTTTTGCCAACAAACGAAGTCGAGAGTACAACAGGGCAAAAAGGGGCTAAAGAGACCTGGTGGCTTAAGCACAGGGGGTCGGGCCTAGAACAGCTACATAACCCGTGCATTCTCGGGGGTCCCTAGTGAAGAGGACAAAATCAGAAAAGAGCACATCAGCTCTGCCTTTTTGGAGCCTGTGAATTGGCCGGAATAGCTACATACCCCCTGCCTTCTCGGGGGCCCAAAAGTGGACAAAATTGCAATGTAACCCTTGCGTTGTGGGGGGTCCCCCACAAAAAACATATAATCACAAGTGGCTCCATCACCCCTGCCCTCTCGGGGGCTCAAGAGTGGGCGGAATGGCGTCATAACCCTTGCGTGTTGGGGTCCCTCATAAAAGGGGACAAAATCAAAAGTGGCCGCACACACTACATCACCACTGCCTTTCCAGGGTCTGGAATTTGGGGCAATGGCTACATAACGGTTGTGTTGTGGGGGGTCCCCAATAAAGAGAACGGAATCCAAAGTGGCTACATCACCCCTGCCTTCTTGGGCCCCCAGAATTGGGCGGAACGGCGACATAACCCCTGCCTTCTCGGGGGTCCACATAAAGGGGGACAAAATCAGAAGTGGCTCCATCACCACTGCCTTCTCAGGGTCTGCAATCGGAGGCAATGGCTACATAACCCTTGTGTTGTGGGGGGTCCACAATAAAGAGAACGAAATCCGAAGTGGCTACATCACTCTGCCATCTCGGGGGTCCAGAATGAGGCACACTGGCGTCATCACTCCCCTTTTTCGAGGGTCTCCAACAAAGGGGACCAAATGAGAAGTGGCTACATCACCCCTGCCTTCTCCCCGGCCAAAAAGAGTGTGTAATTGCTACGCAGCCCCTGCACTCTTGGGGGTCCCCAACAAAATGGAGGTCAGAAGAAGTGGCTACATCACCCCTACCTTCTTGGGGGCCCAAAAGTGGGTGAACTTGCTATATAACCCTTGTGAGCCGGGTCCCCCGATAAAAGGGGATGAAACCAGATGTGGCTACACCACGTAGGCCTCGTGTTCCCAAAAAGAGGGGATAAAATCAGAAATGGCTGTATCACTTCTACATTGTCGGGGAATGAAAGGAGGGTGGAATGGTGACATAACCCCTGCCTTCTTGGGGGGCCCCATAAAAGGGGACAAATCAGAAATGGCTACATCACCCTTACCTTCTTAGGGGCCCAAAAATAGGCAAAATGGCTACATAACCCTTGCCTTCTTGGAGGCCCAAAAGTGGGTCGAATGGCTGCGTAACCCCTGCGGTCTCGTGGGTTCCCCTCCAAGGTGACAAAATCAGAAGTGGCTAAATCTCTTGTGCCTTCTCAGGGGCCCAACACAGGGCGGACGTACTACATAACCCTTGCGTTCTCGGGGGTACCCCGGAAGAGGGGAAAAAATCAGAAGTGAATACATGAACCCTGCCTTCTAGGGACCTGGGAAGTGGGCAAAATGGCTCGGCGGCCCATAAGTAGGCAAAATAGCCGCACCACTCCTGCGTTCTTGGGGCTCCCCCGAAAAGGCAGTCACAATCAGAAGTGGCTACATCATTCCTGCCTTCTCTGCCTTCTCCGAGGCCCAAAAAAGGGCGAAATGGCTACAAAATCCCTGCCTTCTCAGGGTTTTCATGGAAACGGAACAACATCAGAAGTGGCTACATCACCCCTCCCTTCTCCACAACCCCAAATTGGGCTGAAGTCCTATGTAACCCCTGCGTTCTCGAGGGTCCCCATGAAAGGGGACAAAATCACAAGTGGCTACATCAGCCTTGCCATCTTGGGGGTCCAGAGCGGGGGGCACAATCAGAAGTGGCCCACAAGTGGGCAAGGTGGCTACATAACCCTTGCCGCCTAGGGGATTCCCACAGTTTAGAGAGGGGGCACCATCAGAAGTGGCCCACGAGTGGGCAAGGTGGCTACATAACCCCTGCCGCCTAGGGCGTCCCCATCGGTTCACAGCGGGGGGCAAAATCAGAGGTGGCCCACAAGTGGGCAGGGTGGCTACATAACCGTGGCCGCCTGGGGGATCCCCACCGCTTCACAGCGGGGGGGCAAAATCAGAAGTGGCCCACAAGTGGGCAAGGTGGCTACATAACCCTTGCCGCCTAGGGGGTCCCCACCGCTTTAGAGCGGGGGGCACAATCAGAAGTGGCCCATAAGTGGGCAAGGTGGCTACATAACCCCTGCCGTCTAGGGGGTCCCCACCGCTTCAGTGCGGGGAGCACAATCAGAAGTGGCCCACAAGTGGGCAAGGTGGCTACATAACCCCTCCCGCCTAGGGGGTCCCCACCGCTTCAGTGCGGGGAGCACAATCAGAAGTGGCCCACAAGTGGGCAAGGTGGCTACATAACCCCTGCAGCCTAGGGGGTCCCCACCGCTTCACTGCGGGGGACACAATCAGAGGTGGCCCACAAGTGGGCAAGGTGGCTACATAACCGTGGCCGCCCAGGGCGTCCCCACCGCTTCACAGCGGGGGGCAAAATCAGAAGTGGCCCACAAGTGGGCAAGGTGGCTACATAACCCCTGCCGCCTAGGGGATCCCCACCGCTTTGGAGCACGGGGCACAATCAGAAGTGGCCCACAAGTGGGCAAGGTGGCTACATAACCGTGGCCGCCTAGGGGGCCCCCACCGCTTCACAGCGGGGGGCACAATCAGAAGTGGCCCACAAGTGGGCAAGGTGGCTACATAACCCCTGCCGCCTAGGGGGTCCCCACCGCTTTAGAGCGGGGGGCACAATCAGAAGTGGCCCACAAGTGGGCAAGGTGGCTACATAACCCCCGCCGCCTAGGGGGTCCCCACCGCTTCAGTGCGGGGAGCACAATCAGAAGTGGCCCACAAGTGGGCAAGGTGGCTACATAACCCCTGCCGCCTGGGGGGTCCCCACCGCCGAAGAGCGGGGGGCAAAATCAGAAGTGGCCCACAAGTGGGCAAGGTAGCTACATAAACTCTTTTTGTGGCGCCCAAAAGAGGGCGGAATTGCTACGTAACCCTTTCTTTCTCGGCTATCCCCCAAAAAGGGGGATAGAGATGGCCCACGTTGGGCCAGCGCAAAAATACCTCCAGGGGTGGTCCTTAAGGGCGGTCCTTCACAAGAAATAATCTTGTCCCATAAGTGGGCAATATTGCCGCATGACTACTGCCTTCTTGGGGCTCCCCAGAAAAAGGAGGCACAATTAGAAGTGGCTACAACACTGCTGCCTTCTCACCAACAAAGGGGACACAATCACAAGTGGCTACATCACCCCTTGCCTTCTTATGGGCCTAGAATTGGGCAAAATGGGTAGACCAAATCAGAAGTGGCTACATCACCCCTGCCTTCTCTGTGGCCTAAAATTGGGCAAAATTGCTACATAACCCCTGCGTTTTGGGGGCCCAAAAAAGGGCGAAATGGCTACACAATCCCTGCCTTCTCGGGGTTTCCATGGAAAGGGGACAACATCAAAAGTTGTTACATCACCCCTCCCTTCTCAAGGGCCCAAAATTGGGCCGAATTGCTACGTAACCCCCGCGTTCTCGAGGGTCCCCATGAAAGGGGACAAAATCACAAGTGGCTACATCAGCCTTGCCATCTTGGGGGTCCAAAGTTGGGCACAACGGCTATATAAACCTTGCCTTCTCGGGAGTCCCCTACATAGGGGACAAAATGAGAAGTGGCTGGATCACCATGGTAGTCTTGGGGATCTAGAAATGGGCGGAATGGCTACGTAACCCCTGCCTTCTCGAGGGTCCCCAACAAAGGGGATAAAATCGGAGGTTGCTACATCACACCCCTACCTTCTTGGGCCCCAAAAGAGGGTGGTATTGCCACATAACCCCTGTGTTCTAGAGGGTCCCCATAAAGAGCGACAAAATCACATGCGGTTACATCACCCCTACCTTCTCAGGGACCGAAAGGAGGGTGGAATGGCGACATAACCCCTGCCTTCTTGGGGGGCCCCATAAAAGGGGACAAATGAGAAATGGCTACATCACCCTTACCTTCTTAGGGGCCCAAAAGTGGGCAAAATGGCTACATAACCCTTGGCTTCTCGGGACTCTAAAGGGGGCGGAATTGCGATGTAACCCTTGTGTTCTCCGAGGTTCCCCTCAAGGGTGACAAACTCATGAGTGGCTACATCTTCGGTGCCTTCTTAGGGGCCCCAAAGTGGGTGGAATTGCTGTGTAACCCTTGCGTTCTCGGGGGTCCCCATAAAGGGGGACAAAATCACAAGTGGCTACATCAACCCTGCCTTCTCAGGGGCCCAGAAGAGGGTGGACGTGCTACATAACCCTTGCGTTCTCGGGGATACCCCGGAAGAGGGGACAAAATGAGAAGTGGGTAGGGCCGTCCTTAACGGGGAAAAAAAAAACTGTTCCGGTACATGGTTTTTTCAAAAACCACCGCGTGTAGCTCGTATGTTCAACCATGGTTGGTGGCGATTGGCGGTTGGCGGTTGGTGGTTGGCGGCGGTTGGCGGCAGTTGGCGGCAGTTGGCAGTTGGTGATGGGTGTTTGGCAGCGGTTGACGGTTGGCGCTTGGTCATGGTTGGCGGTTGGCGGTGGTTGGCGGTTAGCGGTTAGCGGTCGGTGGTCCCTTGGGGCGGTCCTTAAGGGCGGTCCTTCACAAAAAAAAATTTGGTCTCTTAAGGACCGCCCTGGAAGTGGCTACATGACCCTTCTAGGGCCTGGAAACGGGCAAAATGGATACATCAACACTATGTTCTCGGCGGCCCATAAGTGGGCAATATTGCCGCATGACTACTGCCTTCTTGGGGCTCCCCAGAAAAAGGAGGCACAATTAGAAGTGGCTACAACACTGCTGCCTTCTCACCAACAAAGGGGACACAATCACAAGTGGCTACATCACCCCTTGCCTTCTTATGGGCCTAGAATTGGGCAAAATGGGTAGACCAAATCAGAAGTGGCTACATCACCCCTGCCTTCTCTGTGGCCTAAAATTGGGCAAAATTGCTACATAACCCCTGCGTTTTGGGGGCCCAAAAAAGGGCGAAATGGCTACACAATCCCTGCCTTCTCGGGGTTTCCATGGAAAGGGGACAACATCAAAAGTTGTTACATCACCCCTCCCTTCTCAAGGGCCCAAAATTGGGCCGAATTGCTACGTAACCCCCGCGTTCTCGAGGGTCCCCATGAAAGGGGACAAAATCACAAGTGGCTACATCAGCCTTGCCATCTTGGGGGTCCAAAGTTGGGCACAACGGCTATATAAACCTTGCCTTCTCGGGAGTCCCCTACATAGGGGACAAAATGAGAAGTGGCTGGATCACCATGGTAGTCTTGGGGATCTAGAAATGGGCGGAATGGCTACGTAACCCCTGCCTTCTCGAGGGTCCCCAACAAAGGGGATAAAATCGGAGGTTGCTACATCACACCCCTACCTTCTTGGGCCCCAAAAGAGGGTGGTATTGCCACATAACCCCTGTGTTCTAGAGGGTCCCCATAAAGAGCGACAAAATCACATGCGGTTACATCACCCCTACCTTCTCAGGGACCGAAAGGAGGGTGGAATGGCGACATAACCCCTGCCTTCTTGGGGGGCCCCATAAAAGGGGACAAATGAGAAATGGCTACATCACCCTTACCTTCTTAGGGGCCCAAAAGTGGGCAAAATGGCTACATAACCCTTGGCTTCTCGGGACTCTAAAGGGGGCGGAATTGCGATGTAACCCTTGTGTTCTCCGAGGTTCCCCTCAAGGGTGACAAACTCATGAGTGGCTACATCTTCGGTGCCTTCTTAGGGGCCCCAAAGTGGGTGGAATTGCTGTGTAACCCTTGCGTTCTCGGGGGTCCCCATAAAGGGGGACAAAATCACAAGTGGCTACATCAACCCTGCCTTCTCAGGGGCCCAGAAGAGGGTGGACGTGCTACATAACCCTTGCGTTCTCGGGGATACCCCGGAAGAGGGGACAAAATGAGAAGTGGGTAGGGCCGTCCTTAACGGGGAAAAAAAAAACTGTTCCGGTACATGGTTTTTTCAAAAACCACCGCGTGTAGCTCGTATGTTCAACCATGGTTGGTGGCGATTGGCGGTTGGCGGTTGGCGGTTGGTGGTTGGCGGCGGTTGGCGGCAGTTGGCGGCAGTTGGCAGTTGGTGATGGGTGTTTGGCAGCGGTTGACGGTTGGCGCTTGGTCATGGTTGGCGGTTGGCGGTGGTTGGCGGTTGGTGGCGGTTAGCGGTTAGCGGTCGGTGGTCCCTTGGGGCGGTCCTTAAGGGCGGTCCTTCACAAAAAAAAATTTGGTCTCTTAAGGACCGCCCTGGAAGTGGCTACATGACCCTTCTAGGGCCTGGAAACGGGCAAAATGGATACATCAACACTATGTTCTCGGCGGCCCATAAGTGGGCAATATTGCCGCATGACTACTGCCTTCTTGGGGCTCCCCAGAAAAAGGAGGCACAATTAGAAGTGGCTACAACACTGCTGCCTTCTCACCAACAAAGGGGACACAATCACAAGTGGCTACATCACCCCTTGCCTTCTTATGGGCCTAGAATTGGGCAAAATGGGTAGACCAAATCAGAAGTGGCTACATCACCCCTGCCTTCTCTGTGGCCTAAAATTGGGCAAAATTGCTACATAACCCCTGCGTTTTGGGGGCCCAAAAAAGGGCGAAATGGCTACACAATCCCTGCCTTCTCGGGGTTTCCATGGAAAGGGGACAACATCAAAAGTTGTTACATCACCCCTCCCTTCTCAAGGGCCCAAAATTGGGCCGAATTGCTACGTAACCCCCGCGTTCTCGAGGGTCCCCATGAAAGGGGACAAAATCACAAGTGGCTACATCAGCCTTGCCATCTTGGGGGTCCAAAGTTGGGCACAACGGCTATATAAACCTTGCCTTCTCGGGAGTCCCCTACATAGGGGACAAAATGAGAAGTGGCTGGATCACCATGGTAGTCTTGGGGATCTAGAAATGGGCGGAATGGCTACGTAACCCCTGCCTTCTCGAGGGTCCCCAACAAAGGGGATAAAATCGGAGGTTGCTACATCACACCCCTACCTTCTTGGGCCCCAAAAGAGGGTGGTATTGCCACATAACCCCTGTGTTCTAGAGGGTCCCCATAAAGAGCGACAAAATCACATGCGGTTACATCACCCCTACCTTCTCAGGGACCGAAAGGAGGGTGGAATGGCGACATAACCCCTGCCTTCTTGGGGGGCCCCATAAAAGGGGACAAATGAGAAATGGCTACATCACCCTTACCTTCTTAGGGGCCCAAAAGTGGGCAAAATGGCTACATAACCCTTGGCTTCTCGGGACTCTAAAGGGGGCGGAATTGCGATGTAACCCTTGTGTTCTCCGAGGTTCCCCTCAAGGGTGACAAACTCATGAGTGGCTACATCTTCGGTGCCTTCTTAGGGGCCCCAAAGTGGGTGGAATTGCTGTGTAACCCTTGCGTTCTCGGGGGTCCCCATAAAGGGGGACAAAATCACAAGTGGCTACATCAACCCTGCCTTCTCAGGGGCCCAAAAGAGGGTGGATGTGCTACATAACCCTTGCGTTCTCGGGGGTACCCCGGAAAAGGGGACAAAATCAGAAGTGGCTACATGACCCCTGCCTTCTCGGGCCTGGAAATGGGCAAAATGGATGCATGAACGCTACGTCCTAGGCGGCCCATAAGTGGGCAAAATTGCCGCACGACTAGTGCCTTCTTGGGGATCCCCAGAAAAAGGAGACACAATTAGAAGTGGCTACATCAACGCATTCTTCTCAGGGGCCCAAAAAAGGGCGGAGTGGGTGCATTACCCCTCTGTTATCGAGGGTCCCCAACAAAGGGGACACAATCAGAAGTGGCTACATCACCCCTTCCCTTTTTATGTGCCTAGAATTGGGCAAAATGGGTAGACCAAATCAGAAGTGGCTACATCACCCCTGCCTTCTCTGTGGCCTAAAATTGGGCAAAATTGCTACATAACCCCTAGCTTCTCGGGGGCCCAAAAGTGGGTGAAATTGCTATGAACTCTTGTGAGGAGGGTTCCCCCATAAAAGGGGACGAAATCAGAAGTGGCTACATCACATAACCCTTGTGTTCCCGATAATAGGGGAATAGCGTTTTGTCCAGTGAACAAAAATTATTGAAATACCTCAGGGGTTGCTACATGTTGTGCCGAACAATTATTATTCAGGCCCTCCTACCATCACCCACACTGTCAACAGAGAAGAACAAAGACCAAAAAGTAGCCAAAATGGCACCCATTTATGTGAAGATTATTCCTCCTCTTAACCTTTCTTCTACTGTTATTATTTCTTTTACCTATTTCAAAATACACCCACTTGAAATTGGGCCAGCCCGAACAACCACCTTTCCATTTGCCTCCAACAACCAGAAAGGGGTGGGGGGGGGTCAGCCCCTGAAAACACATTGGTCTTGGCACAAAATTCTGGCAAGCCAAAATGGGATGCACAACTGTATGTGTGATACCTGGCCACATCAGAGCAGACGAGCAAAACATCGAGTGCAGGCGAAAATAAAGACAAACATCACAAACCATGACCAGGGGTGCAATTGTAACAACATAACAAAATGATGCACACTTTGTTCCTTTGTTCTTGGGAGGAGGGTAAATGATCATTACTGAAGGGTTCAGGGGGAGGGGGTTGCAGGGTAAATTGATTAGTCTTGGGATGGGGTGCAAACACCATGTGGGGCAATATAGCAGATAATATGGAGGCTATTGTACACTGTGAGGGCCGGAATTGTGCTTGGCATTTGCAGTGCAGAACACAGAGCGGAACAGAATAGGAGAAACATTGATATACTCTTGAGAGTCTGATTCCAAAATGGTCACACACACATGCTGTGAAATGTCAAAAATGATCTCAATGAGAACAACACACTAACTCGTTTACCATGGTTTGGATTTGCATAAACCACACGAACACGCCAGGTCCTCTGTTAATCACGTGAAAAAATGACGGAAAAAAAAAGAAACTTTGGCAAATTAATGCATCATAGTGCAAAACAAAAACAAGGACCCTTGGCAGCATTCAGGAGATAAAAATGCAAACATAGTGGAGCTGGCTTTGCAGAGGAAAGACTCAAGAAGAGCAGGGCAAAACAAAAGAAGAATTGGGTTAAAAGTGATGGATAACATGAGATCGGGAAGAACTGAGGAGATCAAAACCAAGGCTATATTGCAACGTACCATCCCATCATACCACATGTCCAAACACACCCTCACACATCGGTGCCAAGTCATACTCCAATGTAATGAGATGCGTAAGTATTGTGCCTGCATCACCGCAGGGGCTTGCCTATCCCACCGCAGGGGCAGATAGACAGGATACTGAACTGCACATCGTGAGTATAATGCATCAAATGCACTTTACAACACTATTCGCCAACAGACATTGTCTAAAATGATCTTCGCACTTGGCAATTTCGCAGCGCTGTGGATTGGATTTCAAGTGCGCCACGGCTTTTCTGTTTCACCTTAACATCGAGGTCGTGTGCAGGCCACGAAGACATCAGCTTTAGCTGCTGCCTAAGGCTTCAGAGGCAGCGTCGCGCAACATGTCGGCCGCTGAGACCCACACAAAAACACCACACGGAACGCACTGCAAAGGAATTCGCCAGGATAGAAACACGATCAGCAAGAACAAACATGTTGATTCGCAATCACCTAAAGCAATTGATCCCCCGGGCTGAGGGAATCCAAGCCAATCAATCAGGAAAAAGATGTCAACGCGCAAGCCCGTTTTCTTCTGGTCCAGTGCTGTGATTGCTTCTTCGGCTCCTCCGCCGTACAGTGCGTTCTGCGTGACATAGCAATGCAACACACACACACCGCAGCTGACCTGGCCTGAGTCAGCCCAGACAGCGGAGTCTGCGTTGCTCAATAAATATAGCGCCGCTTCAACCGGGCGCTGCAGAGCAGTAGAACCGAGATGTTTTAGTTTCACTTCAACTCCAAACTCACTGGGAGGCACCGCACAGATGCTCATTTGTGACGGACATCATATGACGAGGGCTGCACACAACGCAGGCGTGCACGACATTGATAACCGATAATACTGGCACAAATCAAATGTAACAATCGCAAAGAGAGGGCGGGCCATCTGGAAACATGAAAGAGGAGAAGCTTGCGTTGTGTAACTCGCTTTTGGGCCAGACCAAAGTGAGCTGGCGTACCGTATGGTACTCGAGACAACGTCTCGGAATCAAGGTTCAGAGCTGTCCGATGCTATGATGATCCCACAAATGACTGTGGCAGCGGATCTGACACGGAGTGGGGACTAGCGGAGTCTGAAACCAGGTTATGCAGTGGGAGACTGCCACGCCCGTAGGCTTCGCAGTGTGTATGAGGCACAATGGCTGTGCGCTGAAAAGGACTTGCTGTGTGTGCCTCGCTACGTTTTGGCTGCCGCCAGGCGGTCAGACACCGCAGCAAGCTCGGCAGCCGTCATCTTCTTCACCTGAAAACAGTGAAAAACCAGTGGCCAAGCTCTGATTGAATCCTCTGCGACCGTGTTTGAACAATTTCTACACCCGACCCAAAACCATCCAATCTCCACCGAGACACTCTGCATAGCCAGTATGCCCCACCCAAACCGAAAACCATCTACTTTCCGTCCTGACAATGCAGATGCCCGACACTCCGCATAGCCATCATCGCACCGAACACCCCGGCGAAACGTGACCCATGCCGCTCGTCAAGACCCACCGCCTGATGCAGGCTCTGGACTTCACCCCATTCCACACACCTCAGCGCGCTCTGGTGGATACTCTTCATCGATTTTGGCCACCAGCTGGGCACGTCGTTCCTGGGCCTTCGCATACAAATTGTCCACACTGGCCGCCAATTGTTCTGCATTCAACTTCTGTAGCGGGCAGCAGCAGTAGCACGACCACTATTGCTGAATTACCCCCTATTGGGGCGGTGCCGAACTTCGCTGAATTGTACAACCCCCATTTTGCAATTGTATGGCCAAAATAGCCGGGAACCACGGAAAAGACACCAAAGCGTCGTCCCATCGGCAGTGCAACGGGCTGGGAACGGGAGACATCCCACAGACTCGAAGCGTTTGAGACAGCCAGCCTTCTGAAGCACTTTGTGAAACAGTCAATCCAAAGCCAAAAATGATTCACGAGCACACAGAAAAAACCACACAGAGTTAGCAACGATCCTGGCTGCCCTCCTGACCTCAGTAGGCTGTGAAAGCTCATGTAAAACAACAAACAGGCAGTCTCCGAACCTGCCACCCAGGTCAACGCCCGTCGCCCCATCAATAGTGCTTAACTGAAACAAATGTGTAGCAGATCGCAGCAGAAATAGACCAAAAACTCAGGGGTAAAGGGACATAAACGCAAACAGCAAATGACCCCAAATTCGACCCGGCCCATAAATAGGTATTGCCTGGATGGCTTTTCTGGCCTCGTGTAGCCCTGGAATTAATGGAAGCACGGATCCTGGGTTTCCACCAGTTTACCGCAACACAATGTCTAAGCCCTACACCAGTAATCGAAAACTCCAAGCAAACCAAAAATTCTCAACATCAATGCCGGCCAGAGGAATCTCCACACTACCTGCGCATCAGGCGACGACCCACCTGGTCCCCTCAAAAGTTGTGTAGACATTTGCTGCTTGGCTAACACGAAGATAGACTCCTTCGTGTAATCCTGTTTGGCAACACACGAACTGTGGCTTTTCCCCATGTCACGGCACCGCGCGGCTGGGGCTTCCAGAAAGGCACCGCACAAATTGTGTGACAACAGCATCGACCCAGGGTTGTTCTAAAAGGAGGCTGGATCAGGGATGAATATAATGGGGAGGGGGTGGTCCCCCCCCAGCCATCCCCCCCCGGATGACGAAATGACGATTACGAAATGCCGGCCAACCAAAGTACAGTGCAGTCACAGCCCTGGGTACCTCCTCTCTGAAACACAAGATGAAGCACTGGACGTAGGTCATTGCTGCAACCCAAAAAACAATGTGAACAGTGTTTTACACGTCCTTTTTGACGCAAAATGCGTTCCATTTCAGCCTCCTCCTCAGTCACTTGACGAACTGGAGGACTGGCTGCTGCTGGACGATGATACATGCAACGGTGAAGCATACCTGCAAAGCAAAAAGCAGCGGAAAATTGCAATTTCATAATCGTCATTTCATCATTTCAGGGGTCCTCAGCCTCCCCCCCCCTCCCACCCCCACCAAAATAATTGTGGCAGTATTATATTCATCCCTGGGCTGGATGTGGGCACAACCCGGAATCACCCTGTGGGTCCGTGGCGTTAGGCCATTCAAGCTCACAATTGACCTCACACCCAAGCCCTTGAAAACAAGAAATTCATTGAGATGGCTTATCCGCGTCCGGGTACTTGCGAGAAGAGTCCTCATGTGACCTTGTGATGCCCCATACAAGGGGGCATATAAGGGGTTCGAGAGCGCAAACATAGATACGGGTGTCACCAACCGATAAGAATGCGGTCATCGATTCCACTGGGGTCCATGCAATCCTGCCAGCCCCACGAAAATAGTTCGCGATCCAACATTTGCCTTGACCGGCAGTCATAGCAAAATCCGCCCAGCCACCACTAGCACCCTTTGGAAACGAAACAATCGATAGTTGGGCGTACCCTCAGGTTCCACCCCGTGCGTCACCGCTGCACAAATTATGCCCTTCGTCTTTCTCGGCCCCGACTTCTCCGGGTGTCATTGTATTCCTCACCCTCCACCCCAAACCCAAGAACGGCAAGCCAAACGATACCCTTGCCGCATCGGGCTTGCCGTAGACTCGGATTTCAGCTGCCTCCAAAATAGCGCGCTTGTGTGCTGGGTAGCGACGAAACAAGCGCTCCGCGGTCTCCTCAATCTCCTCAGATGAGCGACCCTTCTTGCTCGTGTCGCCCATTGGGGACAAATACTTTCGATCCAAGGACTCAAGGATCGTTTCCCTGCAAGGAATATGGCTCCCAACTCGCGCACAGCGGTGCGCAATCCCTCTCCTTAGCTTCGTCATGCCCAATGGATGAAGGAATAAATGGTGAACCGCTAGCCAACCCATGGTGACGCCAACCGCAAATGGGGACTGCAAACTCGCCAACCTCTACCATCGTCTGTAGCACCTATCACAGTTGGTCCTCAAAATCAGTTTGTCCCGAACACTGTTTAGGTGCCGCATGCCTTTTCGCTTGCAAATGGATAGTATCAGTCGTAGTCGAAGTAGTAAAACAACAGCAGTAAAATTGGCAGTCGTAGAAGCAGTAAGAGTAGTAGTTGCAAAGGTAGTGCTCATTGCAGCGCCCCTCCCCCCCGCCGTTTGCACACGCACAACCAAGCCCACGTCCACGGATCTTGGAACTTCGGGAATGGCTTCGTGTTTGGATTCCTCATGATTAACATGATGAGCATAATTGGGCATAGGATTGGCAAGGGTGCTTGGAATCTCAAGCATACGCTCTTCCAAGTGTTTCAACGGGCGACGAAAATACACATCTTCGCAAGAATATGTTCAAGGGTTCGAGCACCCGAAATCTTCTCAACATGCATAGCAAGATAACACAAGCGGTGGTGGTGGTGGTGGTGGTGGTCTTCGAATTGTAAACAGTTTGTGCCCTCCATTACGGTGCTTTTTTTTTTTGCAAGCTTTGAGTTCGTGCCTCCCGTGATCCCAACAAATTATGGGCATACTTTTTTCGCATGGGCATTAGGTACATCCGCTCTATGTACTGCTCCTCCTTCCCACTGACGTCATCTGACATGGCTTTCCTCTTTGGTGACAAAGGGTGTCCAATGGGGCTCGCTCTCATCAAACTTTCGTTGATCTCTTTCACATTGTCTTCTCGTGCCTTCCGCATCCGACCCACAGACCGTGAATAGTTCCTAGAAGAAAGGAGTAGGGGATAAATTTAATTCATTGAGGGAAGCCTTACCCAACACCTCTCACACAACCTAAGTTTGCAGCAAAAAGAGCGAAACTCTTGACATTGAGTTGTGAATTTTTTCGTTTGCCAAAGGTAAATCTTGGAGAGCATACCACAGCGCACCTAAATGAAGTGTAGACGTGCATGATATTCTGGCTAGCACACAACTTAGGAACCTCTCAAAGAATGCTTCCAATTGATCGCCGCCCAAAGTTCTTCTTTCCTGCACAAGTTCCTTGACGTCCTTCTTGGGGGTGCGGGACAATCTGTCCACGCTTCGCGACAATTCTTCGGGAGTCAATCTTGGGCATTTCAACCCCGGATACTCAGCCATGATGTGGTGTCAAAGCATACACACAGTCTGCAAACGAACAGGGGTCTCTTTGAAAAAAAAAAGCTGTGCAGTCCCTATGATCCCACCCTAACCGGGAATGGCAAAGAATTTATTGTATTGGTATTGTTTTGTTTTGTCAGCGGTATTTATCAAACAAGGTGTCGTGGCTTTCAATTACCCGTCATGCTTCACCTTTTGTAGCTTGGTTTTTTTGCCCTTGCTGTGCTTCCATGGCATGTGTTTGCATTCCTATGCCACCCTCAATACATGCACACATAAGAAAAAACCAGTTGAGCCAACTTAGTTGTTTACAAACACTCAGGGTGTGCTTTCTTACTCAAGCTGCGCGTTCTAAGCAGAAGCTGTGGTACTCTCACCCACTGGAAGTGATGAGCTCGGCGAGTGAAATACGATGCTATGAAAATGCATCCTCCACTTTCATACCAAATGTGCCCAAAAAGTCTGCCCAACCCGTGTCGTCTGGGGGTCCCCAAACGGAGAGAGAAATCAAAAAGCAGCAGAACCCCTGCCGTCTGGGAATTCCCAAAGTAGGGAGGAATCAAAAAGGTTACATAACTCCTACCATTTTGTTGGCTAAAGCCCTACCCTGCTGCGCCCTGCCTTGCCGCACCCTGCACTCCCACACCAATCGACAGAACAGAAAACCACACTGCACTACATCCCCACTAATTTCTTGGGATTCTTCCCTGAAAGAAAGATGCACTGCACACATTGCTTGCTTACACGTGCTTCATCACATGCCGCTGTTTTGGGCTGTGGGTTCAGTTTTTGTGAGTGTCCTGTACGTGAGTGTATGAAACAACTCATAGTCTAGGGTGGGGTAGGGGGAAGTGCCCACCCAAATTTATCAAAGTTCTGAGCAAAGCATAAGAATGATGGGGAGAAAGCTGGCGATTCCCCTCCGTGAACCTCCGATTTCCCCCTTGTGATTCCTCCTTGAAGGAACAATGCACTGCACACACCGCTTCGTTAGCCATGCTCCATCTCATGCCGCACCCACCGCAACTAGGGCTCCAAGGGGGCGTTTGTGCACAACGCGCGCATTTTGCAGGGAGGAATTGGGAGTGTTTAGGGTAATTAGCAATATTGTTTATACCAACCATACTACACCCCCACAACCCCATGTTTCACCCCATACCCATCCTCCAAGCCACCCAAGGCCCCAAATAGCACCTATGTACCCTTCGTGAACAGGGGTGAAGCAGACGTTTGAATGGGCGATTCACATTCACACAAATTTGGTCCAATTTCGAGGTTCTCTGAAGAAAAACCCATATTTTGGTTTGGATGGGTAGCATGTTACGGTCTCACCTTAAACGGACCCACCACAGCCAAGTGGTACCCATGACTGTAATTTTGCCTAGCTGTTGTGTTGTCGAATGTGCATGGGGTGCGCTACTTTTATAGCAAGTATACCCGGAACAAACTGAGTTTTTCCCCCTCCCAAAATGGCCACTAAGGAGAGCAAATCCATGTGCCGCATGACATCTCTCCGTCCCACGAACGTTGCTGACTCAAAAAGCCAACACAAGCAATGACTTTCAACTTTCTATCACACTTGTGTCAATGGCCAGGGTGTTGTGTCACCCAAATCACAGCACCACTGTGCCAAGGCACGATGTTGTACTACTCTTTGCACTTGGCTTGTGTTGTAGGACAGACAGTGATTAGTTGGGGGGCGTATTGTGTGCTGTGTGCGCGCCGTGCACAAAGTTCACGCAGAGCCATTGTACAACAATGACTAATTCATCCCCACACGTGTGGGTGTGAAAGCTTTGGTAGTATGATATAGGCACAAACTACTATGTGTTTTGTGTGACTATAGCTCTTGCGTGATCTACAGGTGCTTGGTCAGGCCAGACGGCTCCATCTCCGCGCCCTCGTTGAATGAGTTTGATGAGCATAGTCGACAATTTATGCGCAAAGTTGACCTGCTTCCTGGTCTGTGTATATGTCCGGTCCGGTCCGGTCCCGTCCGGTCCGGGGGCTGCGGTATGTGCTGGCGTGCATTTGCCCCCAAAGAGCACACTGCATCTCGGCCTTTATCCTGTGTGGTGGTCAACTGTGTGGTGGTCAACTGCTGATGTGACTGTCTGTGTACTTGATTGTCTTCCTGCCCTATTGTCATCCATCTGGTGATGTATGACCACCACATTTAGCGCAGTTCACATTCGTCTACATAGAGGTTGGACCCCACCTACCAGCTATTGCAGCATGTGCAGGGCAACAAAACTATAATTTCTCTTTCCCAAGCTCTGTAGTATGGGTGGACCGCACGTGACTTTGTGAGCACTGCTACATTCTAGCACTCACAAAGAGCACAAATCCTCAGGCAAAATCACTCCATGGCACCGATAGGGTATGGTGCCTTTCTAAGCAACATGAATATGCTGCTTATTGCTGGTGCAAAGAGAAAAAGCTAGATGCAAAACATTTGATTTTCCCTTTGTGCTCAGGCTGCATGATTGGGCACTATGAATCAAATGCGGGGTGACATTGGGCACCGATGCAAGGCTTTTGTGCAAAAAGATGTTGCAGGTTGCATGATGAAATTTGATTTCATTGAAAATTGAGACCCCAAGATTGAGAGCTGATTTGTGTAAAAAGCATGCGGTGTAATTTGCAACCCCATTAGGAAAATCTTGCTCAAAGGGGTTGGGGCAAACTACTGCTACTCTGCTGTATTGCTACCCTGATTTCAAATGGGCCCCAGCCTAATCCCTTGGGTGTCAACATCTGCCCCTTAAATTTGTGGCATCATGTGTGAATGTATGTGCACCCAATGGACACTCAGCCAAACGCAGACGTACGATTTGCCGGCTTGGGGATAGCACACCTTGCCAAAATTGCCACAGACCTTACCAGGTCTGCTATTTTATCATGGTCATGGGTGCATGGCCCAGTGCAGGGTACAACATCCCAGATCAGTGTTGTCGCCAACATGTAGAAGCTGTTGCGCTTTGTGTAGTAGCAGTGTGTCAAGGACGGTGACCTACACCACGTTTGTGTAGCTCTTTGGATTGATGACCCTTTGGTAGTCCTCGGACCTAGTCTTCATACCCTGTTGCTTCTTTTTTTTTGGGGGGGGGGCTGACTCGAAATGTTCACAAGTACTCAAGATAGTTCTTGGAGATTGGGCGACTCAAGTATATGATACACCAGGTCCCTGTTGGACAGGCACAGGGCACATACCCTGCTGCTTCTCCGTTTCGTGCCATTCAAATGCAAAAGTTTTGTTTCGAGGTTTCACCAGCTGTGTCTCCATTCTTGCGGCTTTTGCAAACGAGTTGGTGCAACCGGTCTATGGCATAGCTGTCCGTGGCGCTGTTCTAGGGGGCGTTGTACCCGCCACTTATATGCAAGGAGCACCCTTTGGGCCATGTAGGCCACGAGCCCTCCACCATGCGTGGTCATTTCAGGGACGATATGCGGCAGTTGTCGTAGTGCACTATGCAGACACTCCTTCAACACTCCTTCCTGCAGACGTCGTTGGTCCACATCTCAATTGCATTCCACTGTTGCATTCCGCAATACCGGTGTAGGGTTGTTTGATCCCCCTCCTGGATGGGCACACCCATGAGTGCGGTGGATGGAACGGGGTTTTGGTCCACTGGTTCCATGGGACCTCCTTGGGGGAGAGTTTGCCCTGTGAGCGCCTTTTGTATTAACTATCTTGACTTGAAACTCCAAATTTACCATCCCCTTGAGTTGGAGAGCATCTAGCGTGGTGGCCCTAGGTAGCGGGGAGGCAGGTGCGCCACCATCCTTATGGACCATGGCACCATTTTCCGCCTCATGTTTGGACTGATAAAAGCAACTCAGTCACCACGCAAGATGAGGGAGAGAGGATGAAGTAGAGGGGTGTTCTTTGTGGTGTCAAAACCGGTGCACCATCACAGTTTGTGGTGAGTGCAAAGAGCATCATTGTATGGTTGTAATGGAGAGCAATGTATTGACCCCGCACTTGTGAGGAGAATACTGTTTGTTAGGCACATGAGAAGTGACATGCGATGATGTTGAATTCATCTATTTCGCCTTATGCGGCATGCTTTGTAGGGACGGTTTGCGGTCCACTCTACTCTACTAAGGTGGCATTCCATCCATGGCAATGTCAGCCATGCAGGCACTGACATAGCTTCTGACTTGGACCATTGTGGCGACTTCTTGATGTGAAGTTGTGCACGGGATGTCCCTAGAAAAAAAGGCCAACTGTGCCGCGAAGGAACGCTGCTACAAGGCCAGCTGAACCATTGCCAACAAACACTACCAGGAACGGATTGTCGACATCGACTACGAAGGGATGACGTTGGGCTGCAGCATCAACCAAACCGTTAGCTCGCCGGGCTTCTTTTTGGGCCCAGACCATTATTGACTCATTCGCTGCTTTGCCTTACCCCGTATCCACACCAAACAATCCACAAATTGATTGGCCCACCATACAACACAAAGTGAGCACGCACAACCACCACAAAACAAACTGGTTAGCTCCCAATGATGTTCCCACCAAAAACAATACAGGTGACAGCTCTCTCACTCTGGTTGCCTCTGGAATGAATGTCAATGGGAGGAGATTTCAAAAAGAGGTGGGAGGGGTAATCTGCATGGGAAGCCGCATTAACCTGGTAGAAATACAAGCGTATTTTCAAGTCATGGTAGAAATACAAGCGTATTTTCAAGTCAGCTGAGACAGATTTTGACTGCCAGATAACCAGTGCAGAAGGGACCTTCAGAGGATAGCCCTTCAAAGGGGGCCTCTTCCATGAAAGCTGGTTGGTCGCCATCCAAAGGCGAAGGGCAGGCAAAAATCTCATGCGTTTCCCACTCCTTCACTCATTCATTGTAAGCCTCTGAGACGCCCTCTCCTTCAATGTTGATGATAAAGAACAGGAGCTGTCACCTAACAATCAGGGAGGAAGAGACTTCCACACATACCCACAGCGCGATACAGCATGTTGTGGTCGCCAAGGTCCCATTCCTTCTGCATGGTGCCCTGCCCAGGCCTGTTAAAAACACCGCCCACAGACCCTTGTGGGCAGGTGGGCAGCAGTTTGAAAAAAAGGTGTTTTTCCCCCATTTTTTTGGCGTTTTTTGTGGTTTTTCTGAGGAAATTATTGTTTTTGTCCTTCACTATGACCTCAAATGCATTTTCCAAGACAATTGAAAGGTTTTTAAAAGGTTCATAGCATGGTGTCACTCAACAGCTCAACCAATCAACAACACAAACCAGAAAAAAAACATTGTGTTGCTGCTTGGTTGCTTCGGCCTTGTGACCCGAAGTGGCGTTTTCCCACCATTTTCAATTGTTAGTTTGGTGTGTGCTGCTACTTTTGCATTGAAATATTCGTGTATCACGGCGGTCAGGGTGTTTTTTAGGTGGGTTTGCCCAAGGACTGCCGGCTGAACGTTATCATGTAGCTCACTGTTATTTCCGTCTGCGTTATTATTTCCTGTTGTGCTCTGGATGGTTACTGTTATTTCTTGGTGCGCTCTGGATGGTCACTGTTATTTCCTGGTGTGCCCTGGATGTTCACTGTTATTTCCTGGTGTGCTCTGGATGGTCACTGTTATTTCCCGGTGTGCTCTGGATGGTCACTATTATTTCCTGGTGTGCTCTGGATGGTCACTGTTATTTCCTGGTGTGCCCTGGATGGTCACTGTTATTTCCTGGTGTGCTCTGGATGGTCACTGTTATTTCCCGGTGTGCTCTGGATGGTCACTATTATTTCCTGGTGTGCTCTGGATGGTCACTGTTATTTCCTGGTGTGCCCTGGATGGTCACTGTTATTTCCTGGTGTGCTCTGGATGGTCACTGTTATTTCCTGGTGTGCTCTCGATGGTCACTGTTATTTCCTGGTATGCTCTGGATGGTCACCGTTGTTCCCTGCTTCGTGCACAAGCAAGACAGGTCACACATACAAACACAAAGCAAAGCATTGAAATTGCACCGATTAAAAAAAAACACATTGTGCGCGGGCGCACCTGCCCGACTGCAACCACAGCTAACAACTAATGTCCGCCTCAAAAGTCCGGAGGCCACTCATTGGCGTCTGCTTCTCGTACCTCCCATGCGTCATGCTCATGCCCAAGACAAAAAAGCTTTTCCCCCTCCGTCACCTCCCCCTCTTGCTGCCCCTTCTCTGCCCCTCCCTCTTGTCCGTCCTCCTCGTTCATGTTGGCATTGTTGGCATTGGTGCGCAACCGCTTCCGAGGGCGGTCCTGTCCATGTTCATGACTTGAACTGATGGCATCTGCGGACAGTGGAGAGGGACACAGCAGCCACATGCCGCCAACTCGGATGCCGGGGTAAAGAATGTCAACACCCCACCTTGGCGTTGTCCCCAATCTGGTGCCATGTCCTCGGAGGTTGCGGGAAGTGAGGGGACATCCGCATCAAGCGAGGTGGAGCGGAACTCCCAGCCATTGCGCGTCTTGCCGTTCTTGGCCGCACGGGAGACTTGGGTAGCGAACAACTCAATACCCTGCTCCTTTAGGTGAGCGGTGGCGTCGGCAACAGAGGGGAAGTAGGCCCACGCCCCGCCTGCTTCGGGGCGTAGCCACACAGGAGGCATGGACTAACAAAGGAAGCCTGGAGACAGGGGAGAAACAAAACGCAAATGCATGTGACAACGAATAAAACCACGGGACCCTTTTGTTAACTAACAGCGTTCTTATTTGTCAACCATTGTTCTCATTAGTGCACTTGCCACACACCCATTCATGCACATTTGTTGTTTTGCACTGACTATTCCTTTAAATAAGACGTGACAGTGCAGCATGGCGGGATGAAGGAAGGAAGGAGGACAACGCGGGTAACCTGATGAACCTGTTCAGACCGGTGCCAAATGCGAACGAAAAACAACAATTTTGTCAAATTGTGAAAATTCTAGTTTTCAACAAATGCCGGAAAAGATGGCACATGCGCAAAAACGGTCAAAAAACACTAAAAAACACCGAAAAACGCCGGGAACCGGGGGGAAAACGGGGGGAAAACAAAAAAAAACAAAAAACATCGTTTTTTTTCATTTGACCACGTGGCAGGGCACCTATTGCAACAGGCCTGGCCCCGCCAACCCTGCATCCATTCCACCGAGCCTGGTCAAAATCGTTTTAATGAAAACAAACAACATGACCGAGGGATTGCGGCGTGGTGCAGATGTCTGCGCGTCCACATCAGTTGTACATACAAGCCAGCGATATGTTACAATCATCCCTCAGCATTCTCGACACGTGGAGGACCCATTGCTACAGAGGAGCTGCGGCCAAGAAGGTGTGGACAGTCCAGGAGCTGATGCATGGGATTGCAGCAGGAGCTGCCACGTCAAAGCAACAACAAGCAGATTATTTCAAAATGTCTGAAGATGTCAAAGCTGGAAATCTCGGCAGCAGGAAAAGCAGGTAGTCTGAAATTCGAATATGAAAGGAAGTAGTGACGGCCACAGACAAGTAGAGACAAGATACGTGTAGTGCGTTCAAAAATGCTGACTGTCAGACTGCTGATGTCCAGCACCACCCGCACACTCCTCCGTAGCCCTTGCACCACAGATTTGGACACTGGCATGTACGGTTGGGCATTCCTGATGAATCTTCTGCCGCAATGTCAGCAAACCCCCCAACATCCCTTTTCACTGAAAAAAACTGAATTTTCCCTAAACTCTCTTGACCTCCTCCCTCTGGCAGGGATTAATGTGTAGGTGTGTCGATGACACTCACTTGGGGTAGCGATTAACAAACATGCCTCTGCTTTGCTTGGTAGATGATACGCATGTACCGCGCAACCGCCTTGTGGCCAGTTATTCCCTGCCAAGTGTGACACGCGGTGCAGCGCGAACGGGACAGACACATACCAATGGCATTGCACACACTGCACAGTGCACCTACAAATTTGGTGGGCTTGGTGCTTCACTGGAGCAGTGGTACCAGCACCGGATTTACACTCAGAATCAGAAGCAGCAGAAGCGGCATCAGATGTATTCCTTGTTGTTCAATTCTATGTACAAACCATTGATATGTTACGGTAAGGCACTCGCGAAAAGGTTTGCGGACTGTACGCCAGCAGTGCTGTCATTCGGTTTTCAACATGTTAGCCCCACGTTTGCTTCAACATTCTTAACTGATTGCAGTCTGGGCCCACTAATATGCTAAGCTTCGGAAACTAAATCACATTATCACATTTACGCCCATGCCCCCCACCCAACCTTGGGACAGTCACCAAGTGACCCCCCCCCCCCCCTCCACCTGGGAAAGAACATCCTGATACGGGGGGGGCAGGTGGTCCCTCCCCCCAGATGATGACTCAGATGACGAAGGACGAACGAAACCCCAGGGTGGCTGAGAACCATGGCTGTACATTCTAGTGGGTGTGCTGGGGGGCTGCATTGCGTTGCAGGTGGGCTGGGGGTACTTGTGCTGGGGCTTGTTGTTGCTGCAGCAGGTGACTGAGGAACTTCTGCAGGGGTTGTGATCTTCTTTGATAGGCTGATACGAAACCCAGCAACTACAGCGTAAATTGCAACCAGCAGTGCCATTGCTTTTCTCTCCAGCTCATGTTTCCTTTTGACCTTTTGTTTCCAACTGTTGCAGGCAAACCGGCCGCCACATTTCACAGGCATGTAAGGACAGGATGCAGGTGTCCAAGCAGGGCAACCACCTTTGGGATTTGACATGTACAACAGCACAAAATGAATGCCCTGCACAACACAGCAAACACCCACAACAAGCACAGTGGACATGTGAGTTGTCTTGATGAGGTTTTGCCATTTGCCCTTTGTCATCTCAGAGGAGGTTTTGTATTATGCCATTCCCAGCGCCGCCCTCGGCCCCCTACCAAAATATTCACGTCAATGTCATATACATCACTTGTGTGGAAGATCCGCTGCTACAGTAGAGGTGTCAGATGGATCAGAGTCTCCACCAGAGTCCCCATAAGAGTCCTGTGAAGCCAGAAAATGGACCACTTCAACCTACAACCGTTTTTCCATATTACGAGAATGCTCCCCCCCCCCCCCCCTTGTTGCCTCCTGGGGACGGGATGGTCAGGGGGGCATGAAAGCTGAGTGAGTGTGCCGGTTGGTACTGGGTGTTTGGTCAAGGGGTGATTGGGGTGCTACCAGATGGAACGTTGCACAACTGGTCGGAGGGTACGTGCATTGTGGTGAAAGGGACAGACTGCGCAGCCTTCGATGCAGCTGAAGTTCATGAGCAATGCACCGAGGCACTCAAATGTCAGCGGAAGTGCCGTCTGGAATAGCATCGCGAAGTCTGGAGTTTTCCGCCTGCAATTCGAACACCTTGTCCTCAAGGTCAAGGTTCAGCTTCTGAATCTCATCCATTGCCCGGCGCAATGCATTTAGTTCCGCATCTTTCTCTCTCAGGGCCTTGGTCATTTGATTGTGAGCCTTTTCCATGTCTTGAAGCTGCTGCTGCTGCTCAGTGGCACGTTGCTCTTGTGCCAATATACTCTCGCTGTACTGACTAAAAAGGTTGAAAACGTTGTTCGGCTGCTCCAGCAGAGGCTGTGGCGGCAGACGAGGTGCTGTTGTGGTCTCCCCTCCAATGTCATAATATTTTTTCATGACATCCAACGCATCAGGCTGACTGTAATCATAGAGGGCCCCCTTGGAATCGAAGCACACCAACATATAATTCAGCTCTTCGCGACCGCAACCGAAATTCATTGTGTCTCGAAAGAGCGCGTTTTTTTGCTCCATAAAGGAATCGCCTTCGTCTCCAGCAAATGGGTCTTGACGATTCTCCTCTGCAACCAGACAGTCACTGTATCGGTCCAGGGTTTGACGGGGGTTGTGGCTGTGAAACTCGGTGATACCGTTGCCGTCAATAATGATCAGAGATATCTCACATTCGGGAAAGGCATTGGCAAAAGCACGTGCATCTGTCACCAATGTGTCCGCACTAACGGTTTTCTTCATTCCTCAGTATCCGTGGCTCAGCACAAAGACGAGAGCCTCACCATTCAAACTAGCCTGAAAAATAGAAATTACACAGTGTGAAAGCAAGCAATCATTGAACTTGAGAAAATTCTATGCTTCAAAAACATGCAGTACCACTGACGTTACTGGGACCAACCTGTTGGATACTGCTTGGTACTCGTGGGTGGGGCCTCATGTTTCAATTGGACTCCAGGAGCAATGCTTGGTGCCCCATTTGGTTCTTGGAAGGGCACACGCGCCTTTACACTGTTTCACTGGTAAACAAACCCGTTGTCCCAGAGTCTCACCAGCAGGCACAAACAGCAAAACACAGAGACACAATGCTCCAGCATTGAAGTTGTAGTGTCTCCTTGACACGCATGGGCCAAACATATGGGTGCATGACCCTTCCAAATGATTGATGTCAATTCCGATAGGCTTTTGGGGATTTTTTTGGTACAGCGCGCGTGCATAGCGCCAAAGAGTAACTCAACTTTCCCGTGACCACCCTTAAATCCACCCACAAAGGGGGGGAAGAAAAATTTTTTCGATACTGGGTGGATTCTTTTTTTGGAGGGGTCCCCCGCTAGGGGGGTGGGGGGGTTGGTCCTACAAAAAATATTTTTCTTCCCATGTCATACATAACACACATAATCATGGTGTTTCCACTGTATAACATGCCTTTGGCACTGGTTAGCATTCCTCTGATTTGCTATTCGGGGTACGAGCCCATCTCCAAAATGCCATTTGCGACATGTAGCTGTCGTTGGCCCTTTTCCATAGCATGCTTTGCGGCACAATGGCATGATTGAGCAAACAACGTGCATTGCTGACAAGGGCACAAAAGCCCCTGAGTACTCTCGGCTACGCATTGTGTTGTAGTGCCCTAAGCGGTTCACATAATGGAGATCCAAGACGATTTACACAATGGAGATCCTAGCTGGTTCACACAATAGAGATCCAAGACCATTCACACAATGGAGATCCAAGACGGTTCATACAATGGAGATCTAAGCCGGTTGACACGAAAGAGATCCAAGCTGGTTCACACAATGGAGATCACCCAGAAATTTTTCAACGGAGGTTTGGTGTCCAACCGGAGCAACATCGCTTGCGAGCATTTATGGCTACAACACTAGAGCTAGATGAGGAGCTGGATGATGAGGATGTGTTGGAGCTTCAGTTGGATAAGTTGGAGGCTCAGGCATCGTAGACCCCCGAACTACTACCCTCTCTCTTCATCATTCTCTTCATCAGAATTTGAGGGTTCTAATCCTCCACTTGGGAGCATAATCTGTATCTTGGGTTGCCATAACTTGCTTGGCATCTTGGTCGCATGCGCGCAGCACTTATTACTACCATGCATCCTCTTCGGCCTCATCAGTTTTGGCCACTGCCTCTTGTTGCAATTTTGACTCACCTGGAGTTTTTTTACTTGTTTTCGTGTCCTTTTGCCTTTTGGCAGCGTGTTAGCTGTGCGCAAACCCAGTCGAAAGGTTGCAAATTCAACTGGGTTTGTACAAAAAGAAAGAAGAACATGCAACGAGGGAACAATACAAAGCAACATGGCATGCGGAAGAGGGAGCACCAATCCTCACCCCTGCCACAATTCGTATGCTACCCATGCTATTGCACGTATTCATAGAAAAACCGAAGGGTAATTTTGGCCCATTTTACCCCAAGCCAAAACTCTTGGGGCCCCACGGCTAGCACCCTCGCTTTGTGGTGGCTTAACTATGGGTCAACTGGGATGTGTAGGGCTACCAAATTTGTACCACCAGCATGGGAAATGTTTGGGGACAAGATTTGGAACAGAGCGTGTATACCCCACTTCATTCTACACAAAAATCAGCCGTTAATTGGAAAAAAATTGGGGTGCAAAACCTTTTTACACATGGGGGCGGGTTTTCCGGGCCATACCCCCCCCTAGAGGGGTATAAAAAAACAGTGCTACCGTGATTTTTTTTGCGCTCGCCCCCTTGTCCACCCACCTTTGGGGAAGTACATGTGCACATGGTACAAAAAGCAAAAATACACATGGGACCCCAACCAAATGCCACCCACAACCCTCCAAGACCAAAGGCTGGCAAACAAATGTTCTATGCGTGCTCGAGAATACCCATGAATATCATTATCCCCCCCCCCCACTTGTAATCCCCACGCTAATGTTAGCCCCCCCCCCCCCATGGGGGGCTGTGAAGCAACGGATACATAGCTACCATATGACCCCTGTGACACGGGCCCTACTGTCATCGCTCATCATCGTGCTTGCCAAACCACTGCTGAATGTTGCCTTGAGCTCGCCTGCACAGGCTATAGAATGTTTCATAGGCTGGTTTGGGTTGAGACCCGCACACATTTGGGCGCCAACTCTGCTAAGAGATAGTCACTGTCGTCACTATCATATCCTGGCATGACACCGTCACACTCGGGACTCTCTGACTGACTGCCCCCTGAGCCCCAACTATGCAGTGCCTCATCCCAAATTGACTCTAGGTCCTCATCACAGTCGGACATCTCTTCTAGCCCCAGCCCATGCCACACATCACGTGCTACCCTTGCCTCCCACACTTGCGGCAACGCCGCTAACGCCCCCTACTAGGCACACTAGTCCGCTTATTCGTTGCCCTGAACCCCCGCATGTGAAGGCACCCACTGAATTGAGACTGAGTCACCTAACAGGTACCAGGTACCAGCTACCCCAAAGGGGCAACCACAAGTCTTGATGCGCCAACGGTCCCCATGACCCCACCCACCCATGGCGCTCCCATTTCGCACGGTTACAGGGAAACGGCATACATTATTTTTGAGTCTGTTACCATGTGCAGCCGCACCCCTAGTGTTTTATTCTCCACCGCTGTCAGTGCTCCCTACAATTCCGCACATCCAATGGACCGCTTTTCACGTGGGCACTGGGAGCTTCTGATTACGTGGGGCATTGGGGCGTACCCATGGGGGTCATGAAGTGATGATCCTCCCCATGGGGGGGGGATTGCACCACACAATTGTAGCACTAAGACTGCAGCAGTTCCAATATAACCCAAAGAAAAATTGTGTTCATTGCATTCGGCACCTAGTATTTCATATCCCTGTTCGTCAAAGTGACGATCCCCCCCATGGGGGCCGCAAGCAGGTCACAAAGCGCTCCACACATGCACGTCCTGGTATACATATGCAGCAACGTTCGGCTGTCCAATCAAATTCAATCTCATGTACAACACTGAACACCTGTGCTCTTTGTCTACTTGTAGCCTGTTTTGTCAACACTAGCACGTGTTTCAATAGTACAGTACAGTTAGGCGCCCTACAGCACCAATTTGGCTCCATATCTTTGTGTTTGCGTTGGCACTCCTCGGCCAAGTGATCAGGGTTGAAATTGGCTATCAAGGGGAAGATGTGGGCGGCGTAACATTAGGGGGGGGCGGGCTCACTAATTGGAGTCTGAAACTAGGGTGTGACACGCTGAAGAGATAGATAACCTATCCACCGAGGAAGAGTAATACGAGCTTGCGTATGTGCTGGGAGTGCTTAGCTTCCTAGGCTGTCATGGCTGGATTGGAGTGGCAAGGGCAGCGAGCCCAAATGTTGCCCAAACACTGTCAGGGTTGTCCGATTCGGATGATCCTGTGAGGCTCACCATGGAAGCCATGTCAGCTGAGCTGACCATGGAGCTGTCAGAGACACTGCCATCTGTGTCTGTATCTGATGAACTGGAAGACGAATGGGCATCAGAAAAGTCAAGACTTTTGGGGACGATATGTGCTACTTCGGGCTCATGCGGAGCCATCTTTCGGCTGCAAAGGGCCGGGGAATCAAGACAAGGCGTAATGACTTGTGCCATATCAAGTAACCTGGGCATCGCTGGTGCTCTGGGGGGTTGGAGTGGATGGGTGCTCCAAATTGATAATTGGCCTTTCAGGTAAAGATAAAACATGACATAACAGGGAGCTCGCCCTCCCTTCCTCTGCTAGGGCATCCGCCCTTTGGGGGAGTCTTTGCAATGTGCGCGCACTGCGCGCCACTTTTAGACTATGTTCCCCCCGAAGAGCCCCCAAGCAAACCCCTTGGAAACGCCCTTAGAATTAGGTGACCCAAACTGCCCTAGCTCAAGAAAGCTGCAAACTACCTTCCCTTCACATAACACACATCATGCACAACTGGAAAAGCCATGAACAGCGCATTGGTCGCCACCCTCAAGAACACACAACTGTCTTTCTGTTCCACCTGTATTCGAATCAAAAATTGCTGCAAATGCAAGAGTACACGCACGTACTCATGCAACTCCGTACCGGATCCCCTCCATATGTTCCTTACGATGCCCCGGTGCCACATGCGTGCAAACAAGTGCTCAATGCGTGCCCTATAGAAACCATGAACATCATTGTACTCCTTTTGCTGCTCGGTCAACGTCTTTCGACCGATAAATGGCCATGCCACATGGAGGCGCCCCTTGTATGCACCATCCATGGAGCCAATCTCATAATCCATACAATGTCCCTTCACTTTCCTCAATAGCACCGGAAGGTTGGGGCCCAAAAGAGGGCGGAAATGCTACGTCACCCTTGCATTCTCGGGGGTCCCCAAACAAAGGGGGACAAAATCAGAAGTCAAAACCTCCGCTAGGGGTCACCATGATGCCCCTAGGGGCCCCTAGTATCTCAAAGTATGGGTCTCTAGTACGGCCAGACGCCCAAATAGTTGCACTGCGCGCGCACTGCGCTTGAGGCGCCCCCTTTCACTGCCTGGGATGTCTGTGTGACTGGGTAGGCGGAGCTAGCGCATGGTAGGTACCGTAGTGTCACCTGATTGGAGTAGGGTCATCCAAAGATCAACATTACAGACTGGTCCTGAGGGTCCAATCCACCTTGCCTCTCTCCACCAGAAGGCTGCCCCTTTGAGTCCGTTACTACAACTAATTGCATATCACTCGACTGGAAATGTTCCAGGACTGTGATGACCGCCTGTAACTCCCTTCGGTTGTTGGTTTGAGCCGTTGATGGATGGAGGAAGTCCCTTTTAATCCTAGGGTGGCCATGCACACCCAGCTGCCTTGGAGGGGGTTGGCGATTCCAACTTTGCGCTCTGCTCTGACTCTTGAGAGGCGGTTTTGGCACCCACTGTGGAGGGGGGGCAAAAAGTGGTTGACCAGCCAATGGGTGGCCGGCCAGACCCTTGTCCTTCCAAAAGCGGCTCAATTGTCGAGTGACAAAAACTCCACCAAAATTCCCCCAAGGAAAACCTGCTGATCAAATGGCGGCGGTATGTGTGAGGGCACACGACCCCCCGTCATTTCCGGCCACACAACCGTGTGGTGCCTCAGCATCAGCTACAGCACTTCCAATTCAGGAGTTTCTGCAACTTTTGGCGAAGGTACCTAAAGTTGCAGAAACAACACCACCAAGGGCGTTACCTGTGCACGACACTGTAAAGCAGGGATTGGTGCAGCGTTCAACACGCCTTTCGACAGCCCAGCCACATATTGTGAGAAGTGAAAACAAGTGCAATGAGGAATGGCAGATGAAAGGAAGGAAACGGAAGTGATTACAGGCACAAGGGCAGTCTCTCTGAAGTATTTCTCATCTTCACTAGCGATGGCATGTGTTAGCTCTTGGTGCCCAGGCATCGTGCTGCTGCACGATGCCTGCTCCATATGGTTATGCCCTGAATGGGTGAGGGTTTTCGCCCCATCCTCCTAAAACATACCCCCCCCGCCTTGAAATCTCCCCCCTTTTTGTCGGGCCGGTCCCCCCCCTTGGGGGGGGGGGGGGGGGCGGTCACAAAGTGACGGTTCCCCCCCCCTAGCGGGGGTGAACCGCACCACAAATCTGTACCATAGTATCACAGTGTAAAGCAGCTTTGGTGCCTTGTAAAAAATTTCTTTGGCGCCTTTGGCGCCTAGTATTTCCTATGCTTTCTGGGTCAAGGTGACAGTTCCCCCCCTGGGGGGGGGGAGGATTTCAAGGGGGGGAAGATTTCAAAGGGAGGGGGGGGGGGGTTCTCATCCCTCCCCCTTGCACAACAACACCTCGCAGTAGGATTATTTCCGCAACTTTTTGGAACCGCGGATTTTATGCTCCCACTTTTTGGTTGGGACAGACATGGAGGAGTTTGCTGTGATTTGGCCAGGAATGTGATTTGTTTGCTTTGCTGTACAGTTGAGCCTCCGACAGGCCCCGCCCCCTCCCTCCACTTCACACCACGGACGCACCCATGCTGAAGTGAACCCGAAGGTCTCCAACACTGCTTGCCCAAGGTACATAAGCAGAGACTTTGTGCAGGAACACACAGGTTTGATGGGAAGCAGAAGTTTCCAACCGGCGCCCTAGCTAGTAGGGTCAGGTGTAAATCCATCTCCTAGCGATTTACATGGGTCAGTGCAGCTCTCCCTGCATGGGTACCCCTTCCCCCTTGTCCAAGATAGGCCCAAGGCCCAGACTCATGCAGCCAATTCACCTGTTGATGCATCTGTCAATCGAGCACTTGGCTGTGTCGTGATTGTGAATCGGGTCGGGGTGAAACACACTCCCGTAGACATCAAGATGCTACTGGCCTGTTAAAACCTCACAAGTGAGGCTTGGGAAGGAACCTTCGCAAGGAAATGGCTGGTTGACCAGGTAAACCGTCCGCTGAGATACGGTGGGCTGTATCTTGCTTGGGCAAGCCGTATTTTGTACCAATGGGGAAACCTTACACAATCGGGGCGCCCAAAAAAAGGTCAACGGATGAAGGGGGACAGCCAGGATGGCAGGCAGGCAGAAAATGTATCTACATGGAACCTACAACCACACAACCGGAGAGTATATCTACAGAGCTCACAACAGGGGCCGGGGGCGTCGCTTTAGAGAGGCTGGCGTGTTGAACTGGAGCATATGTGTCATAGAAGGGGTGAGCTGTCATATTGAGGATAGCTGTAGGGGAGAGTTTGCCTTGCGCGCGCCATGCGCGCTAATTTTGTTATGACTTTCCCAGATTCAATCCCCAAATTCACCATTACCCAATGAAGCCTCGGGCTGGGGAATGTGATGATGGTTGTGTTTGGGAGCGACCGCGAACGGGGCTTCCAGCAACAAGGGGGTCCAAAGGAACTTCCGGAGGGACGTCAATTGCAGGAATTGATGGGGATTGTGATGGAGACTCGAGACTGGGGATACCAAAGGAGATGGGAGTGCATAGGGCATCGATGATTGACGACCCTGCACACCACCTTGATCATACTCCAACTTCACATGCCCATTGTGCAAAACGCCAACCACCTTCGCGGGTACCCGAAGCCCATTAGACCTGGTGTAGAAGACCCTGTCCCCAATACTCAACTCCATAACAAATAGCAAAGGGGGTCTAAGGACACGAGGGGCAAAGGCTAGTGCTCCGCATCACCATGTACCCAGCTCACCGTGCCTGTTTCAAAATACACATACGTGCACCTTGTAGCCTTGAATTGCATCAGACCGGGCGAACTGGGGGACAATAGGTGAGGGAAAGGGACTGGTCCATATCCCCAACCGGAAAGGGGCCATTCCATATCGCCAACTGGAAAGGGGCAAGTCCATGAGGAGAAATCATCCCAAATCACCCCATCCCACCTACCCACCCACTCACCCATCCGAGGGTAGAATACACCCCCAAAACAGGGGTAGGAATCAGAAGTAGCCCAAAAAGTTGCCTTGCGCGCGCCCTACGCACTAACACTCCCTCTACAGGTGGTGGGTGGGAAATCAGGACACGTCAGCAATGCCCCCACTGCCATAAAATATGGGCCATTGGTGCGGCGCTAAACCAAAAGTGCGCATGGTGCGCAAAACAACCTCCCCAGAGCCTAATGTTGAAGCTTATCATGAAAGTTTCCAAGCACTCCTTGTGGCTCCAAGACCATGCTCAATGCCTGGCACTCTTTGAAAGGTTCAACTCCACGTTGTTTTCATTGGTAGTCCCAATCCACACCCAAAGATTGTTTTTGTCCAAGCTGTTGTAGCTTGCTAGGTGGCATAATAGAGGAAGTGGGAAAAAAGTTGAGGTGTGAGGACGGACCCAGATTGGCATTTTGCATACAAATGTTAGAAGAGGCCACGTTTATAGGAATTAAAAAACAGAGGGCTTGGTTGACTCCAACCCCCTCTAATAAGTATGCCATCGGTGGGTGGGTGGGCGGGTGGGTTGGCGGGTTGACTGCCCCTGCTTACAGATAACCCCGTGTGCTTAGGCAGTGTGCTCTGTTTCTCCAAAGCAATGCTTTGTGGCACTGTCTTCCATGTCTTCCAGGTGGGCACTGGGTGCACTGCCTCATGGCAGCACCAGCCTTCCTGCAGCTGCCATTCCTGGAGGTATGCCAACCACTGAGGGCCTCACTGAAGCACATGAAAAAACGCCACAGAGGCCAAAAGCAAATGATGCCTACAGCACGAACAGGCCCCATCAAGCAATCAAGCACCGGCAGTTGTCACCCATTGCCCATCCCCCATCCTTTGTAAGCACCCTTTGTGTCTCTGCCACCTACCAGCCTCACAGAGCTACTGGTCGCGAAAAGTTCTCCACAGGCGACGAAAACTGGACCAGCGGTTACTTCTGGTCTAACGCACTTCTTAGAGTTTTGTCCGGCTAATGCTGAGCAACACAGCATGCATGCGGCTACTTGCTGCGCCTCGCATTGTGCCTGAGTGGCGTTGCTGCTTTGTCCTCTGGCTCGTGTGCCAACAAGGACGTATGGGCAGACAGGTTATGTGGCACTGTTGGGGCGGCAAGGGGGGGGGGGAGGGAGAAAAACGCATCCAAAACCAAAGTGCGCACAGCCTTTCCACCAAATCCCACGTTATGCGGAGACACATACACACAGGGAGCAGAAAGAGAGGGAGGCGAAGCAGAAAGGCACAAGAATGGCCCTACGCTGCACCTGGGAACAGCGGGGTGCCGTCCCCCGAGTGCGCCTACAATACACAGTCTGAGACATCAGAGGGTCGCCAAGAATACTGCAATTCGCATGATCACTGTCGCACAGCGGTGGGACCCGAGGGCCTTGGGCTTGGTGACGACAGGTGCAAGCAATCGTTGTTGTTGTCTTGCTTCAATAACAGCTTGGCCGCCCTGACTTGCCACCTCCTACAACGGTGAACATAAGCAAGCGAACTAGCATCGGCACGTCTCCAGTTGTGCGACACAGAGGGCATGAAAAACCACAGATACCTGTCCTCAAAAGGCGTTCCTGCCCCTCCCCGACCACAGCCCCTCAATGTGGCAAACCTTGCTGGCCAAAATGGTTTGCGTATATTTGGGGATCAGGCCATCAAAAAAGGCCCATGCACGGCGGACACTGACAGCTGCCGTGGTCTAGACCGGTGCACCTGCTGCTGCTGCTGCTGCTGCTGCTGCAACTGAAACATGGCCGCACGCTGTGAATGTGTGGGGCCAGACATCGCCGGCCTCTGCAATGCTGCGGACGTGTTCGAGATGTCATACGGTGACGCTGAGCCCTGGGTTGAAGACGAGAACCGCGTCAACTGCTGGTGCTGCTGGCGTTTGGGGTTCGCTTCCGGGTTCTCGAAGACTGGCGTGGAGAGAGCACGCGCGAGTCCTTTATCCACACTAAATGGGGCTGACTGCATGACACTCACGTCCGGATGCTCCTCATAGCCCTCTGAGCGTTGAGGCTCGTCCGTACTGCTGTCAGGACCTAAGCTACTGAGCGACGGCAGGCAGTCTGGGACGCTTTCGGGGAGAGGGGGGTTCTGGGGGACGCTGAACGGTGCATCCAGTGGTGGATGGGAATGGCCCTTTAGAAGTTTCACGACAACTGCTGGTCGTCCTGCACTGTATGTGCGGATCGCATTGCGGCTGTGTCGAACACGCACGCCTTGGTGCGCTTCTTCCGTCAGTTGCAGCTGTTGTTGCTGCAGCTGTTGCTGCAAGTGCTGGTGCTGGTGCTGGTGCTGCTGCTGCTGCTGCTGCTGGTGCTGGTGTGGCAAGTGCTGGTGCTGTTGTGGCTGTTGCTTCGGTGGCTGCTGCTGTTCATACTGCGGTTCCTGCTGCTGCTGCCGCTCCGAATTGTGCCGTTGCTGCTCTGGCTGCTCTTCCTGCTGCTGCTGCCGCTCCGAATTGTGCCATTGCTGCTCCGGCTGCTCTTCCTGCTGCTGCTGCCGCTCCGAATTGTGCCGTTGCTGCTCCGGCTGCTCTTCCCGCTGCTGCTGCCGCTCCTCCGAATTCTGCGGGTGCTGCGCTCCCTGCTGCTGCTGTCTCCAGGCAATGGCTGCAGAGATATTGGGGTCCAAATCAAGCGAAATCTCTCGGTGACCAAGGACAAATGCTTCTCTAAGCTTGTGGAGTCCGTCCATCCCGTCCGGCATTCGCTGAACGCTTTCCACTCGTGCCGACCGTTTGCTGGGGGCACTGCCACAACGCACATAACCTCCCTTCCTTCCCTTCCTCGCGGGATACAAGCCGTCGCAAAGCCGCTGCCGCACGATGTAGCCTCGACAGGCGGCCTGGGCATGGATGACCCCCAACAGCAGCGCGGGGCTGAACGCCACAAACGCCGCCTTGAAGCCAAAATTCGGGGATGCCCTGACCCCTTCGTACAGTTCTGCGGCGAGTTTGGCCTCCGCAGGTCTGATGTGCAGCTGCGGCGTGGCGCTCGCGTGTTGCACTACGTCCGCGACGTGCCTTTCGGACACGTCAAGGTCAGCGCGCAAAACTTCGACCGAATGTTCAAGTTGTCGCACGCGCGCCTGGGCGGCTTCCAGCTGTGCCTCTCGTTCCACGAGCTTCTGTGCCCCGCGCTGCGCGCCCACCTCACTCAATCTCGCCTGCCAAAACGCTTCCAGCAGCTTGTCGCAGTTCTTCTCAAAGAGCATCCGCATCGCCTGCCGGTACCAGTCCCTCGAGTGCCGCAGCGGCCTGGGGTCCGGCGCACTCCGCTGAGGCTCCGGCCCCTCGCCCTCCAAATACACTTCCAGCTGGTCATAAATGTCCTGCTCCATCTGGAGCTGAAGCTGCCTCTGCGTCTCCAACTGCTCTTCGCTCGCGTGGAAGACGTCGACCGCCTCCTGCACCAGGATCTCGGACTCCAACTCCTTGATCCGCACCTCCGCGGGCTCGAGCCTCTGGGTGGCGCAGCTGGCCTCCATCTGCAGCTGCATGGAATGTTTGAGCTGGGCGATCCGTTCCTTCGCCAGGTCCCGTTCGGCATCGATGACTGCCGTCAGACGGGCCAGTCGTTTGGATGCACACTGCAAATACATGTCCCTGAGTGCTGCATGCGCTCCCGAATCAGCCTCCACAGCTGACGCACCGTCGACCGCTTCAAACTCCTCCACCCACGACTGCAAGGGCACCTTCATGGCATTTTCCCACCGCGTTTTTTCGCATCGAACCGCAACCTTCTCCGCGTCGATGAGGTGCTGCTGTGCACTGGAGCAGGCAGTGGTGTTTGGCAATGGGGCCAGGAAGGGCATGGTGTCGTTGAAACTGAGGGTATCTGCGTGGCTCAATGCCGCAGTGCTGACGCCGTCATGCCACTAGCCGTTGCCAGGCAACCAGGATCCAAGCAAACAAATTCGACGCCCAGGAAGTGTAACTTAGCACATGATATTAGTCAATAGCAGACTGAGGGAGCAACACTGAAGGACTTCACCCAAGAACCTCAATGGGATATCTCTCTTCTCCCTTCTGCAAGCACTGCACACTGCACAACGCCACACTGCACATAACCGCCCCTTACAGCCTGCCATACTTTTTGGCACACCTGCCCGATGAGGGGAGTGCTTGCGCTGTGCTGCGCTCACTGTGTGCGCACTGCACGCACATTCCGAGGTGATTGTCCTGAGAATGGGCCGATCATAATCAGGATGGTGTCACCGGTCACAGTGGGGTTCGCACTACCCACTGTGATATACTATTTCTACCCATGCTGGGTTGCCTCCCGGCTGCCCTCATAGTTGCACTACTGCACACACCCCATTATCATGCATCATGCCCTAGCGAACCTTGGCCCCTGCACACACCCCGACCGCCTTTTGGGGCATAGCAACATGGACAATGCCACCCCATGGATGCACTAGCAAACATAAAGGCTGTACAGATCCCCACGGGGGAGTATCTGTGCTGCGTGTGCACTGCGCGCTACTTTTAGGGGTATTTGGTAAAACTTAGTACCGGACGAGGTAACACTTAGTAAAATTTGGTAACACTTAGTAGAAACGAGATAAAACCTAGTAAAAAATTTTTTGACAAATTTTTAAATTTTTTTTATTTACTAAGTTTTACCTCGGTCCACTAAGCCCCCCCCCCCCCGAATGCCGTTTTAAACAAGGTAGTCAACACTTCGATGGTAGGTGGTACTTTTGTTTAAGGGCACAAGGCCCCCTAGTCGATTCTCGGCCACTTGTGTTAGTGGCGCCCCGCGTAGGCCAAACCATCATGCACACCAATTAGTTGGCACTCGGCCAACATAACAAAATATAATTGGGGTCGGGCAATAGAAACAAATCAGGCTCAAGAAAAGAGTCCTGACGGGGCCATGGCCAACATCTGTGGGAACTACTTACAAGTAGTTACAAAGGATATGCTTGAAAATCAAGTCGGCCTTGGTACCCGGGGGGGGGGGGCGACTACCAATAGTCCTGATGCGACCACCCTGAAGCTATCTGTCAAAACTCCGGGGCCATGAGGCAACGGATACTGGGTTCGCATACGCCCCCGTGTCACAGGCGCATGGTCATCACCACTCAGTTCAGTGTTTTGCCTTGCTGCACTGCAGCGCAGACCAGTTCTATACCACTCCAGGTGGCTTTCGATCGTGCTTTGGCCTTGGCCATCTGTAGATCTGGGTCAGCTCGCACCCACCACCCTCCCACAGTGCCGGTTAGTCTCTAACCCTTGCTATGCGGGTCTCTCTCTCTCTCTCTATCTGGCCTTTCGCTCTGTGGGCTTCTCTCTCTCTCTTTGTGTCTCGCCCACTCTCAAAACTCCGGGGCCGGGGGGGGGGGGGGTCCAGCCGGGGGTCAGGGGGGGCGTCTAGCCAGGGGTGAGGGGGGGGGGGGTTAGGGTTAGGGTTAAGGTTAGGGTTAGGGTTAGGGCTAGGGTTGCTGTTAGGGCCTGCAGCCCTCCTGTAGCCCTCCTTCAAGTCAAAAAATTTTCTTGTCGTTGTAACACAAATATGAATTCTCTACAAAATTTTGAGTATTTTGAGTATAAACACATAGTATGAAAACAAAAATTGGCGCCTTTGGCGTCGGACAGTTTTCTCTAGGGACACTTGTTGGGGGCCGACCCGGCACCACTATCTTTCAAAACCCGGGGGGGGGGGGGTCGGGGGGGGGGGATCGCATACAAGGACCCAGCCCGCCCGCCCCCCTGGGCCTTGGTATCCGCATGGCGCGGTTCGCCTCACACTATGGGATTATTAGTGCACATCCCAAACAGAGCCGTTTTCAACTCCCCTTGCAGCTCGGTGCAAAATGCTTGGTCATTTCTCAATTGACCATCAGCATTTCGGGGATATTGAGGAGGCACTGCATACCACTTGCGACAGATCCACACACCACGACGGGTGTTAACAGCAGAAGCAGCAACAACAGTAGGCACACCAGGACGGGTGTCAACAGGAGCAGCAGCAACAACAACACAAGCAACAGCAATAGCAGCAAGGTTGGCCGTCCAGAATTGGCGCAACCCAACACAAATCTCCGATTGACACAAGATGGACGCATGCAAGGCACAATGAAGAACCTTACATTTGTGGCACGCCATGTGAGGTGTGCCATCACAAGAAAAGCATGTGTCAACGGGGTCCACAGATTTGGGTTCGGGGTACATCCGACCCACGTCCCAATGTACCGCTGCCCTTGGGGTGGAGGCCGCCTTTGAACGACTGAAGTACAGAGTAGCCTCGGCCATTTCACGCAACAACCACAATTGATCTTGTGGCACTTGCAATATGCCCTTGACAACGCGCTGAGACAAGGCACAATGCAACGTCAAGAGACATGCCGGATGGCAACTGACACCATCTATCTGCTGGATGAAGGTGGAACGCAGGGGTGCAATTGCAAATGCAAGGGCACCGAAAGCATCCAAAATCTTCGACCACGTCTTCCGCTGCTGTGGTTCAACGCCTTCTCGCTCGGCAATCAAATCCACAACAGCCAACTCCTCCTTGTTTGCCCCAACAATGTGTGGCCGGTCGCACACTGGGTCAAACTTAAGGCAAAGGTATTCGCGAGTTGGGGCAATCAACAACAAGCGGGGCACCCAATGCCACTTGCTCAAATTATACACGTGCGCCACAATGAGGGGTGGTGCGAAAGACATATTTATGGACGACACTTGCAAAGCACGCTCTGCCCACGATCCAACCAACTGTTTTCGGCGTTGTGCACTGGCACATGAGGCATTCCACAAAGAGTCGCGGACAACCCACGCCACACCCATTGTGTCCCAATCCGCACTGAGAGCGGTTTGGGCAGCCCACCAATAATACACCACAATCTTAGCACAATTGGTGACATAGCTCTCGGTGGTGAGGTCCCTGAAATGGCGTGCCTCAAACTCAAATTGTTGCGGCGACAACCTGGAACTGTGACATGTAGTGGCTGCCTCCAATCGTTGCCAAGCAGTGCCTCTACCTCTGACAAGGATGGGCGAAACGAGCCTTGGCTATCACTAAGTGCTTTGCACACACCAGCAAAGATTTTTTGAGCACTAGGGCACCCAGTAGGAGATGTTGGGTGATCACCAGATGGTGCGGCAACAACGATTCCGGACGGAATGGAACTGGGTGGGACGTGGTCCAGTGGGGTACTCGATGCCTCGGCCACAGAGGTGCTGCTTCCATCCACATTCATAGAGGGGGTTGGGTGCAAGATGCTTTCCACTTAGCCCATCGCAGTAGATACGTCACAAATATACGGCCCTATTGCATTGACCACAAAAAAAAGGTGGACGGTACAAGCGCATGAATGCCACGATGCATTCCCACGGGCCACTCACGCTTCGCCTCTTCGGCCAAAGAAAGAGGCTCCCCATCACAGCTACCTTCACTGGAGGAGTCATCCTCAACAACTCTTCTAGCCTTTTTGTTGCCACCTTTTTTGGAGGAGTTTGCTTGCGACTTCAACCCACGCACATGCGGCGGCTCAACCTGGGAGACGACTGTGCGCCTCATACGGCCATACCTAAAAAGTCGGACACCAACGTACTTCCATGAGTACCGCAAAGGCACCGTAAAACCGGGCTCCTTAACAAGGAGCCATAGCATAATGCCGTCGCAAATTCCAAGGGTGGAGTACGTGGCACACGTGCAGAACTCCGCCGTGACACGGTGAATGCGGAGGAAAGATAAGAAATGCATCCATGTGACCCGGCGGCCTTCATTGATGGGGGACAAGGTCTCCTTCCACTGGGTAACCTCACCAACCGCGATGGGGCCATGAGGCAACGGATACTGGGTTCGCATACGCCCCCGTGTCACAGGCGCATGGTCATCACCACTCAGTTCAGTGTTTTGCCTTGCTGCACTGCAGCGCAGGCCAGTTCTGTACCACCCCAGGTGGCTTTCGATTGTGCTTTGGCCTTGGTCATCTGTACATCTGGGTCAGCTCGCACCCACCACCCTCCCACAGTGCCGGTTAGTCTCTAACCCTCGCTATGCGGGTCTCTCTCTCTCTCTCTCTCTCTCTCTCTCTCTCTCTCTCTGGCCTTTTGCTCTATGGGCTTCTCTCTCTCTCTGTGTGTCTCGCCCACTCTCTCTCTGTGTGCCGCCCTCTTTGTCTCTCAGCGTCTCGCCCTCTTCACCCTCCCAAGGGGTGTTCTCTTTCTCCTCACTCTCCCCAAGGGGTTTTCCTTCCTTCTCACCCTCCCCACCCTTTCTCTCTGTCCCTCTCTCCCCAGTGTCTCTGCCTCGTCTTACCCCCCTCTCTGCTTGCTGGCTCATTTCAGGCATATCGCGATGGGGGGGGGGGGGGTAGTCACGGATGGGCTTGCCGTTGGCCCCCCTTTTTCGCGACGTCACACCCTAGTGAAAAAAAATGGCATCACCATCATCCACAAAGACTTTGTTGTGCAGCCTGGGGGGTCCCCACCGCTTCAGAGCACGGGGCGGAATCAGAAGTGGCCCAAAAGTGGACCAAGTGGCTACATAACCCCTACCTACGTAACCCATGCCGCCTTGGGGGTCCCCACCGCTTCAGTGCGGGAGGCACAATCAGAAGTGGCCCACAAGTGGGCAAGGTGGCTACATAACCCCTCCCGCCTAGGGGGTCCCCACCGCTTCGGAGCGGGGGGCACAATGAGAGGTGGCCCACAAGTGGGGGGGGATACATAACCCTTGCCGACTGGGGGGTCCCCACCGCTTCAGAGCGCGGGGCAGAGTCAGACGTGGCCCACAAGTGGGCCATGAAGCAACGGATACTTGGCTACCGAACGCCCCCGTGTCACAAGTGACCGGTCATTGCCACGCAAAGTTCAATCAGTTCCTCGTATTGTGCATTAATCACGACTGGAATGTTCCTTTGTGTACCTGCTCACAAGTGGGCAAGGTGGCTACATAACCCCTGCCGCCTAGGGGGTCCCCACCGCTTCAGTGCGGGGGGCACAATCAGAAGTGGCCCACAAGTGGGCAAGGTGGCTACATAACCCCTGCCGCCTGGGGGGTCCCCACCGCTTCAGAGTGGGGGGCACAATGAGAGGTGGCCCACAAGTGGGGGGGGATACATAACCCTTGCCGCCTAGGGGGTCCCCACCGCTTCAGAGCGCCGGGCACAATCAAAGGTGACCAAAAATGGGCCAAGTGGCTACATAACCCCTGCCGTCCGGGGGGTCCCCACCGCTTCAGCGCGGGGGGTGGAATCACAAGTGGCCCACAAGTGGGCCAGGTGGCTACATAACCCCCGACGGCGGGGGGGTCCCCACCGCTTCAGAGCGCGGGGCAGAATCAGAAGCGGCCCACAAATGGGCCGGGTGACTACATAACCCCTGCTGCCTTGGGGGTCGCCACCGCTTCAGAGAAGGGGGACAGAATCAGAAGTGGCCCACAAGTGGGCCAAGTGGCTACATAACCCCTGCCGCCTAGGGGGTCCCCACCGCTTCAGAGCGGGGGGCAGAATCAGAAGTGGCCCACAAGTGGGCCAGGTGGCTACATAACCCCTGCCGCCTTGGGGATCCCCACCGCTTCAGAGCGCAGGGCACAATGAGAGGTGGCCCACAAGTGGGGGTGGCTACAAAACCCCGGCCGCCTGGGGGGTCCCCACCTCTTCACACGGGGGGGCAGAATCAGACGTGGCCCAAAAGTAGGCAAGGTGGCTACATAACCCCTGCCGCCTTGGGGGTCCCCACCGCTTCAAAGCGGGGGGCAGAATCAGAGGTGGACCACAAGTTGGCTGGGTTGCTACATAACCCCTGCCGTGTGGGGGGTCCCCACCGCTTCAGTGCGGGGGGCACAATGAGAGGTGGCCCACAAGTGGGGGGGGACACATAACCCTTGCCGACTAGGGGGTCAATGGTCGGTTCTGATAGACTGAATGTCCCCGCCATAGACAATTCCAGCCATTAGTCCAGCAGTACTGCGAAATCCCATCAATGCACGTGTCCCCTTCTTGGTTGGGGTGCTCCACTATGTAAAATACAGCGAGGCGTTGCGGTTAGCTCCGTGGGTCACTTGTGTGCTTGTTCTTTGCTGCTGACTCTAGCGAACAACCTGACTCAATATAAGCAGTCGTCCGTAAATGTGGACTGCATTCACTGTGTCACATGCGAGCTGACCGGGCTGCAAAGCATGGCACTCATTCGGCCTTACCCCGTCTGTCGCTGTTTAGTTTCAAAGAGTGAAGGGAGTAACATACATTAAGACTCAGAAATCAGAATGCGCTGCAGATGCACGTGTGCCACGTGGCTGTGTGCTTATGGAATCGTATTTCTAGTGAGGTGCCCCGTGCTTCAGTGGAAGCACCCTGGATGCCAGCGGCGCTGGCCCCAGGTTCGAACCCCACTGCCCGAGCCGCGGGGGCTCGGGCAAAGGCAAGCAACGGGTGGGGTGGCAGCCACCCATCAGGCGTGGGCGGTGGCGGGGCGCACTGCTGCAGGCGCCTGGGCACATTTTTCTAATTGTTGATTGTGAAAGGGGGGAGCTGTAGCAGCTCGGTGGGGAAAAAATAGTTAAGGCCAGTGAGAAAAAGTAGAAAGCAACGGGAGGGGCCCCAGTCCCCTGTCGGGCGAGGCCGGTGGGGGGGAGCACTGCTACAGGCCGGGTTCGAACCGGCGATCTACGTGACGACGTCAGACGATGTTAACCACTATACCACACTGCCTCCCATATTGTCTTTGTAAGGGGAAAAATTCAAAACTTGCACAATCGAATCCAGCTCGGCTACAGTGGACCTGCGCGGTCGCTTGGTGGGAGGGGTGTACGTAAGCATGGTGAAGTCCCGCGACGGGGTCTTAAGTACAGGGCACCTGGGATGGGAGAGCCTTCCCTGTTCAGCCAATCTATCAGCTTCGTTGTTCCCTAGAATGTCCACATGGGACGGCACTTTAATAAACTTGATGGAGCCTGTGTGTGCACTGAGGGTGTCCAGAAGAAGTTCCCAGAGGGGAACGTTAGAAACCGGACCGCTGCTTCCCGTCCATCCCCTGAGTTTCCACCGGCGCGCCGCGCCAGTGGCTCCCAGGAAGACGTACTCACTGTCTGTGCAAATAGCGACTTTACCAAAAGAGAGGATTTGCAATGCCCCAACCACGGCCAGGAGTTCTGCCGTGTTGTTTGTCTGCCGGAAGTGTACCGGAACATATGCAGAGATGCTGATGTCAGGGTGCGCATAGATGCCATATCCTGCTACCCGGCCCACACCTTCCGTTTCGGCGGATGAGCCATCCGTGAAAACCAGGGTGTATCCGTCCGCGGAGAGGGTGTCAAGAATTCCTTCCAGCTCCGCCGCCCGTTGCTGTTTGCGCAGTCGGCGCGCTGTTTCTTTGCGTTGTTGTTTGCTGGGCGGGGGAGTGGGAGGTGTGACACGCAGATGGGGGTGTTGTAGCACTCCATCATGGAGAAGCGACTGTAGCGCTCCGATGAAAAGATGCAGGTCATGATCTGAAATAGGGATGCTCGATGGACATGTGGCCCATAGTTTCAAGGTAGCGATCCAGATAGAAACAAAGCGGGACCAGGTAGCTGAATATTGTCGTTGATATTTTTTCTTTTGGCGGACCTGCCAATTGGCGTATACCGCCGCCCAGGCCAGGAAGCCTGTTGGGCACTGAAAGGAAAACTGTAGGAAGGAGGAAAGCAGGGCGGCTGGACGTTCCTCTACAGTGGCCGTGGGGAAGCATTTGGAAATAGTGTCAAAAGCAACTTTAAGCAAGGAGCACTCCGTGCGTGCGTGGTCGATTGTCTCTAGCTCACCGTCAATTGGGCACCACACGTCATCTGGTTTCCAATCTTTTTGCCGCTCCCCCACAGGGGGATCAATGGTCGGTTCTGATAGACTGAATGTCCCCGCCATAGACAATTCCAGCCATTAGTCCAGCAGTACTGAGAAATTCAATCAATGCACGTGTCCCCTTCTTGGTTGGGGTGCTCCACTATGTAAAATACAGCGAGGCGTTGCGGTTAGCTCCGTGGGTCACTTGTGTGCTTGTCCATTGCTGCTGACTTTAGCGAACAACCTGAATCAATATAAGCAGTCGTCCGTAAATGTGGACTGCATTCACTGTGTCACATGCGAGCTGACCGGGCTGCAAAGCATGGCACTCATTCGGCCTTACCCCGTCTGTCGCTGTTTAGTTTCAAAGAGTGAAGGGAGTAACATACATTAAGACTCAGAAATCAGAATGCCCTGCAGATGCACGTGTGCCACGTGGCTGTGTGCTTATGGAATCGTATTTCTAGTGAGGTGCCCCGTGCTTCAGTGGAAGCACCTTGGATGCCAGCGGCGCTGGCCCCAGGTTCGAACCCCACTGCCCGAGCCGCGGGGGCTCGGGCAAAGGCAAGCAACGGGTGGGGTGGCAGCCACCCATCGGGCGTGGGCGGTGGCGGGGCGCACTGCTGCAGGCGCCTGGGCACATTTTTCTAATTGATGATTGTAAAAGGGGGGAGCTGTAGCAGCTCAGTGGGGAAAAAATAGTTAAGGCCAGTGAGAAAAAGTAGAAAGCAACGGGAGGCGGAGCCATAGCACCTGTCTGATGAAGTCCTTGTGGTGTGCGGGAATGTTGAAAAGGTGAAAGGCCTTCCAAACCTCAGGTGGTTGCCTTGGTGCCAGGGAGGTTGTGGAACAGAGGAACAAAGCCATGGATTTTGTGGTCCATCGAGACCACACATCCGCTCCCGGAACCGGGTGGGGGGGTGGGTTCGTGAGTGCCTGTCCGAGATTAGAGGAGTGATAATGAAACACTCCCTGCTGATAAATGCTGGCCCAAGTGGGTGCGATCTGTGAAATATGTGTGCTGTTGTTGAATAAATCTCTCACCGTAATGACCCCCTGCCGGATAAGCTGGGGGCAATAGTAGGTGAGGGATGCCGGCTTGGAGAACAGTCTGTTGTGCCAGAGTGGGGTGTCAGACGATAGTGCTTCAGGCCGGTTGAAGGTCACTTTGGCAGTGACAAGTGAATATGCTCGTGCGCTCCAAGCCAGATAAGGCATTTTGTGCCAAGCCACATTGCTCCCCATTTGAAAAGTGTGGAGCGTGGACGGGGAAATATTTATGCCATACTCAGTGGCAAAACGCTCATAAGGCTCGGTGACACATTTAGGAATGACCTCAGCCCTGTAGACATGACGAATAAAGATAGTGGAAAATTGCCAAAGCAGGAAGGTGTCAGGGGGGGCCAGTTCAAGCCCCCCATGCTCTTTGCTGTGCGACAGGATATCTAGTGTAATGCCCCAGTTGCTGAGCTTGAGGGCAACCCGATAAATTGTTTTGACCGCGGCGATGACATTGTCTGTAGGGTAGACAACACGAGACGGGTAGACCAAGAGTGGGAGAATCCAGCTTTGGAGGAGTTCCACCCTTTCAGCGAGTGAAAGGGTCCACGACTGCATGGAAAACGCACGACCTGTGGCTTTTCTGAGTGCAGGTCCATAGGCCTCCTCCGCTGTGGTAGCCCCAAGGACAATGCCCAGGTACTTGTATTTGTCGACTACTCTGAGGCCTGTGCTCAGGAGCTGAACCCTGTGTATGGGGTCCCAATGCCCCTTGAGCAGAATGTTGGACTTGTCCAGGTTTGTGTACAAACCTGTAATTGTTGAGAATTCCTGAACCCTGCTCCAGACCAAGAGGAACACCCTTGCCCCTGTGGCAGGGTCGCATTCAATGATGATGATTAAGTCGTCTGCGTAGAGCAGAACTTGCACATGTTCTGACAAATCCATAAGTTTGTGGATGATGGGGGAAATGAGCATGGCAAATATAGTCGGCGAAAAGGGGCACCCCTGTCGTACACCCGAACGGGGGAGAATTTTGTGGTCTGTGTAAATGTGATCGCGGACAAGGACACAGATTGGCGCTGTAAACAGCAGTAAACATAGAGAAATTAGCCGACTGGGGGGTCCCCACCGCTTCAGTGCGCGGGGCAGAGTCAGACGTGGCCCACAAGTGGGCAAGGTGGCTACATAACCCCTGCCGCCTAGGGGGTCCCCACCGCTTGAGAGCGCCGGGCGCACTGAAAGGTGACCAAAAATGGGCCAAGTGGCTACATAACCCCTGCCGTCCGGGGGGTCCCCACCGCTTCAACGCGGGGGGTGGAATCACAAGTGGCCCACAAGTGGGCCAGGTGGCTACATAACCACCGACGGCGGGGGGGTCCCCACCGCTTCAGAGCGCGGGGCAGAATCAGAAGCGGCCCACAAATGGGCCGGGTGGCTACATAACCCCTGCTGCCTTGGGGGTCGCCACCGCTTCAGAGAAGGGGGACAGAATAAGAAGTGGCCCACAAGTGGGCCAAGTGGCTACATAACCCCTGCCGCCTAGGGGGTCCCCACCGCTTCAGAGCGGGGGGCAGAATCAGAAGTGGCCCACAAGTGGGCCAGGTGGCTACATAACCCCTGCCGCCTTGGGGATCCCCACCGCTTCAGAGCGCAGGGCACAATGAGAGGTGGCCCACAAGTGGGGGTGGCTACAAAACCCCGGCCGCCTGGGGGGTCCCCACCTCTTCACACGGGGGGGGCAGAATCAGACGTGGCCCAAAAGTAGGCAAGGTGGCTACATAACCCCTGCCGCCTTGGGGGTCCCCACCGCTTCAAAGCGGGGGGCAGAATCAGAGGTGGACCACAAGTGGGCTGGGTTGCTACACAACCCCTGCCGCGTGGGGCCCCACCGCTTCAGAGCGGGGGGCACAATTAGAGGTGGCCCACAAATGGGCTAGGTGGCTACTTAACCCCTGCCGCTTGGGGGGTCCCCACTGTGGGAGGGAGAATCATCAGAATCATCAGAATGGTAGCAGTTAGAGGTGGAAAATCTTATTTTTTGGGGGCCACGCAACAAAGCGTGGATTTCAGAGTGAGGGGACAATATCAGAAATAGCCCACAAGTGGGCCTAGTGGCAGTCGAAAGTGGGAAAACTTTTTTTTTGGGGTAAGTAATTTAATTATTGGAAAAAAAAGTTCACTAAGTGAATTACTTAGTAGAAATTTTTTTTCTACTAAGTAATTTACTTAGTAAAAAAGATTTTGTTCACTAAGTAATTTACTTAGTAAAACACCCAACCCTAGAGGAAAAACTTAGTAAATAAATATTTTTTACTAAGTTTTGAAACTTAGTCAGATGAAAATTTTTTTCCCTCACACTCAACAAGTTCGATGAGTATAATGTGAGCTCTCAGGCAACAGCCTGGGTTTTTTCTAAAAACATTTTCACTAAGTTTTACCACAGACCCTACTTTTAGGGCAATTTTACTCGGAATGGGTAGGCTGTTACCCCCTTACAAAATGCCCCCGAAGGAGAGCAAATTCTTGGGCACAAGACCTGTGTAAACATCCCACTCCCTTGCCCTGTCCGGCGCGTCCCAAGGTACATATAAAATACATAAGATGGCCCCTTGGAAGCATCCACCACCCTAGTTTGGGGTCTCCTTGCTAGATTGTCGATTTTTCGTACCACTTTGCCAAATAGCCGAGGGAAACTATAGCTCTTCCGCCCTAGCCACGGGCAGTCCTGTGGTTATGACCGTACCTGTGCAGTTGCGTATGCTAACTCACTCTAGCGACGTACGGCTGAATATGCTTGGCTATGAAAGCCACGTATGCATATGCACGCTTACAATGGGGTCGAACGAAATGTGCACGTCGGAAGCCTATGGGGGCTAAAAATTTTGGTAGAGGTTTTTCCTCTTTAGTAAACTTGGTGTTGGTGGAATTTCTGTTTAGAGGCACTATTTTGCAATAACTGACCCCCAGTCTTCCCGGGCCAACATTTTGTTGGCACCACACCAGGCTGAGCACCATGTATTAACGGCCCTTCCATGTGTCCATCAACAACAACGGTGCCTAGGCAAGATGTTGAGTTGTTGCATGTCCTCCAAAGCCAAAAGCCTCAATGCTTGTAGCACATCCCAACCATTGCGACCATCCGCATGTTAAGGCTTGCGTCTGCTTCTACGATCGTTTTGTATAGCAGCTGGCCAAGCGGATGAAGTTGCATAACCCCGAGCCCTCCGTTGTTGTACAAATAAACCTTTTTTTTTTACGAAGCTCCAATAGTTCTGCAATAGTTGTGCAGCAGTACGAGTCAATCTCGGGATCTAAGTACACTCTCAGAACATACCATAGCTTCTTCACCTGTCAAGGATAGGGATCAAGGATGATAAAGAAGGAGCAACTTACATTCCGACCTTGAGTATACTTGCAGAGCGACCTTGGTCGCCACGACTCATGTTTGACCCTTGTCTTCTGATCTATGACAAGTTTTCTTTGCTCCAGGGACGTGCATGGGCGAGTTTGGTGATACTGTGCTTCGCCTTGTTGTCCTCCTAGTGGTGCACGTCCGTTTGGCCTGTGGCGGTGAGCAAGCCGTGTTGTGTGGTGCTTCCTCGCGCCGGTGCAAACCCTTTTGTATAACTGCGTGCCGTAGACCCAAGATATGATATGATAAGTCCACCTCATGCTGCCACTCATGGTATGTCTTTTCCATATGATGCAACCATTTGCCCACCCTCCTACACCAAATACCGTCATAGTGCCCGTCTCTGAGAACACTTTGGCACTCATTGTTGCGCATGTCCTGTGCCTCCCGCATCATTCTAGTGGTTTGGTACTTAATCGTGGGTGTAGACAATTTCTCCATCACTTTTTGATGCCCGATAGCATCCTGGGTGGACTCAAGGTATTTTAGTGCCTTCACCTTGGCATGGTATGAATCTTGACGTTGTAAACTCTTGTGACACTCCTTGTCATCTTCCAGGTTTGTCGTGGCAGGTGCCTTGACATTTGCACGCTTTTGCTTCCGAGGTTTATATATTACTTGTTGTTGCAACACTTGTGGGCTCGGATTTGGCGTACACACCTTGGGCAGACTGATTGGGCTGCGTTTCTTCATTGTCCATAGGGGGAATGGTGAATTCCTTTCTTAGCAGGTACACAATGTGAAGCATCATGTATTGGTGATGTGCCACGTGCTCCCGGAAGTGGGGTCCATATCCCTTGGGCCGTTGGTCATAGAAAGAACTAGGAACTCTTAGGCACGCGACATGGTGCATGTCTTCCGGGGACGCGTTATCGTACCATTGCTCTGTGTATTCAGCCCATGTGCCCCATGATTGTGTCCATGCCTTCCTGAAGGAGGGAGCCCATTTTGGGCATTGAATCGGCCGCTTGTGCATGGTGGTGCCATGCCTGGTATTGTTTATGGGGCACTTCATCACATTATGATCCCATGGTGTGCCACATCCATCCCACCGCTCATTTCCCCAAAGCCATTTAACCCATGTCATCCGGCGGGTTCCTTTGAGCGGGAGCCAAGACACCCAGTGTGTACCTAAAAATAGGCCACAACGTCTCCTCTCTATGACCCATTTTTTGGCTCGGGTAGGCGCATGACCCCCATTGACAGCAATATCACTTGGGTGGGTAGGCGTGTATTCACGGAGAGGTAGGCCAGTTACCATTTTAGCCAGACGGTCGACCTCATTGTTACGTTTGATTTCTGTTCGCTCTTCCTTGGTTTTGGCTTTGGCTATATCCGTGTGGCTTGGCACCCACCTAGACCGGAGGGGCTTGTTGTGTGTTTCCTCCAGGATGGTGAGACATATATCCATATCGGAACACTCCCTATGGGGAGGATGTAGGGCGTGGTCCACAACTGCTTTGTTGTCGTAAGTCAGTTCTTGATTTGTGCTAAAGCCGAATTAACCGCAAAACTTTGTAAACCTGCCCTATATGAGGTTTGTGGTCGAGTCACTTGGGTAATGAGCTTCAGCGGACCGCAAGTGATGGCTCCTCCTGCTCTGTATATTGTTCTTCCTCCCACTTCCTCGGCTAGTTTACTCCCGTCTCCATACCATATGTCGCCTTTTGCCTGCTTTCCATTTGTGTAGCACTTTATTCCTGCCACCTCCACTGGGGTGAACCCTGGTGGGGTTCTCCGTTCGTGGGATCATCATTTGCAGTGCATCGTGTTCTGTACCTTCTGGCTACTTGAGGTATGCCCACTGCCACTTCTTGTTGCGTAATCCATTGTTCATCCCCGGATGTCTTCTCATCAATGAGATTTGCGGGAGTGGGGGGTCTTTTGCGCGGGGCCAGAACCAGTGTAGTGTTGTCTCCTATGTGGGACAAGACTGTGACGTAGTCACAAAGAGGTGTCATCATGCGGTCTGTGGGTTGTGCCACCAATCTGGACAATCTACCAGTGGGTTTCCGCAGCAATCCTTGAACAAGGGTGACGTACCTAGTTCTATAAGGCCGGGATATTTGTTGTAGTCCTAGTCCTCCATGCTTGAACGGTGAGTTGATGTGGGTAACATTGTGAGCCTTGTGGATGTTCTTTTTGTTGTGTTTTAATCCTTTTGCAATAGCCATAAATTCGAAACATATTTTGTCTATGTGCTGAAACATGCGGTCCTGTGGGATGAACACGGTCTGATACAGCCAGTGTGGGATGAGCACAAAGTTGAGCAATTGTACTCGTTCAAATGCATTCAATGGTAATGCCCTATACCGGGTGGGATCAGACTCCACTTTAGCCAAGACTTCATCTCTAGCTCTTTGTGCCCACGAGGGGTGCGCTATAATATCAGGGGTGTGCGCCCGCCAGCGCCCAACGGCGGCTCCCCGCCAGACGACTGGAATTATGGGGAATTATGGGGAATTACGGGGAATTATGGGGGAATTATGGGGAATTATGGGGGAATTATGGGAAATTCTGGGGAATTATGGGGGGATTATGGGGGAATCATGTGGAATCATGGGGAATTATGGGGGAATTATGGGGAATGATGGGGAATTATGGTGGAATCATGGGGAATTATGGGGAATTATGGGGAACTATGGGGAATTATGGTGGAATTATGGCTTGGTTTTGATTGTTGCCGGCTTGCTGTTAATTACCGGTGCTGGTTCCTGATGCCTGGGGGCTTGCTCTTGATTCTTGATGCGTTGCCCGGTTGCCGTTGATCCCTGCTGGTCTATTCTTGATTCGTGGTGGCTTGCTGCTGATTCTTGCTGGTTTGTTCTTGATTCCTAGTGGCTTGTTGTTGATTCTTGATGCGTTGCTTTTGACTGTTGCCCAGCTGCTGTTGAAGCTTGCTAGTTTGTTCTTGATTCCTGGTGGCTTGCTGTCGATTCTTGCTGGTTTGTTCTTCATTTTTGGTGGCCTGCTGTTGATTCTTGATTGCTAATGGGTTGGGTCCAGAGATTCCCAGGGAGCAGCAACAGTTTGCACAGCAGCACCATGAAGATGGTCACTTTGTGCCAATGTGGACTCCTGAGGAGCGACAGATAGCAGCAGCGCATCAATACTGCCATGTGGTGCAGCAACAGTGTCATCAAGTGCGGCAAGAGTGTCACGAGGTGGAACAGCAGGAGGCGCAACAGGTTGTTCAGGAGGCTCGTCAGCAGCATTGTCCGCAGTCGCAGCATCTGCAGTTGCAGGTGGTGCACCATCAGCAGCAGCATCAGGCGTGCCAACACCTTGCAAACCAGCAGCAGCCGCAGCCTCAGCAAAAAAAAAAGCGGATGCACATGTAGCACGGTGTCCGGGTGGCACAACATGTAATGCAGCAGCACACGACATCCATGCACCACCACGACGGCCCCTGGCACCACTAAGCCCAATGTCACTGGGGTTGAGTGCCGTGATATTCAATTTCTTCATTTGCTTCGCCACCTGCCCCTGGGAAATGTGTTCTCTGGGGGCCTTGTATAGGTAGGCGAGTCGCACATAAAGAACATTGTTGTGAGGATGAAAGTCTGACATGTCTGTGGAAGCAAGGGGCCATACGAACACAAAAAACAACAATCAGCAACACAAGAAATGTCATCCCAAATTCCTAATTTCCCCATAATTCCCCCATAATTCCCCATAATTCCACCAACGTGACGGGACAGCCAGCAGCTGTTCGACAAGCCCACTATAGCCTTTAGGAATTATGGGAAATTTCCCCGCCACCGCCATACGGACTTTCCCCGCCGGCGCTGCCAGCGGTTTGGCGGCCGCACACCCCTGCTATATGCCCCAAATATCTAAATATGGGGGCTCGCACCAGTACGTCCTTGCCATTCCATCAGAGTACATCATACTGTGGCATCCGTCTCTTTTGCCTGGCCCATGGGTTTGTGGCCCATTTATAAACCTCTGTCTTACCCAAATTTGTCTGAAACCCTAATATGAGGGACAACTCTTGTACCCTCTTCAGTACCCGCTGGATATCGTTGGCACTTTTGGTGACAACTGCAATGTTGTCGACATATACAAAAAAACTAATTCCGGAAAATTCTTTGGCCTCCGGTGTTGTACAAATAAACCATCATTGGACGCGACTGGCATCTAAGGACCTCTCCATCCAAAAGAAGCCTATGTACGTTTACTTACAAGTGGAGAAACGGAGACTGTACACTTGCGCACGCTTGGGGCATGTTACCCTGCATAGTTGCGCACAATTTGTTTTCGACCTTGCGTACGGTTATAACCACACAACTAGCCACGAGTTAATCTGCAGCTGCTTGGTTGGGCCAGACAGCTAAATCTCCGCACCGCGCGCACATTGCGGCAGGTGCTCCCCCAATAGGACAATGCTTTCCATGCCCTCAACATCAGCAAGGTGACCTGGACAAATTACTATGCTCAAAAAGGTTTTGCTCCCCAAACTTGTCTCTTCTCCCGCGAAGGCAGCCACCGTCTTCATCACAGTGATTGCCTCATTTAGGGGCCTGCGGCGCAGAATAAAGGACACACAACACAGGAAAGGGGGGCATAACTTCAATGTACCTGGGCACAAGGACAGAAAGAAAACAAGGGAAACTGATCATAACTGAAGAAAATGCCACTTGAAGGCACCCTGAATGCACAATGACAACACCATGACGGTACAAATACGCCATGTTGTAGTTGTTTCAATGCCTCAAGCCCACTGGTTCAGCGAACAGCTTCTTGCTTACACACCAGATGACCTTGACCTGCTGAACGTGCTTACCAGTCTGTACCACAGTAGGCACAGCAGGGGCAGCGACAAAGCCTGGGCATGTTTGGATGGTGGGTTGGAAGCAACTGATTTTTGCAGATCCTCCAGAAACCACTTTTGTTTGGTATGTTTCTAGATATTATCTTTGTGAAACGTGCACCGAACACGGTAAAGTAGGGCAAATGTCTATAGTTTCAGATTTACCATCTTCTAGGGAATAGTCAAAGCAGACTAGAAACCTAGAAACATGCCACCACGTTAGCCAATGAACCACAAAACCATCCTTGCGCACAACTCAACACAAAACAACATCCACAAGACAACAATCAACACAACTTGCCTCCACAACATTTAGTTGAGAAATGCATGTGTCCAGTTTAAGTATGGATAGCAGTGGCTACAAATCAAATCAAAAGCATCCTTCTTGCGTACATTGATGTACCATAGCAAGTGGGTGACATCGACACAGCAGCAATGAGCATAGGATTTTGAGGCCCCAGCCACCATCCCAAATGACATATCATACAAGAGAGCATGTTGCCAAACACCATCTTGTCTCATTGCCCATGGCGACCCTTTGAAACAGTCAGTGGTGGGAGGGGGGGCGTCCGAGATGAATTCGCGCTCAGTGGGTGTACGCAAAAACGACAGGAATCACATGCTACCGGAGGGTTACCAGCTTGGCGAATGAGTCCCGTCCTCCCTCCCTTCGTAACAGAGAAGAACGCCCCGGAGTGCGCTACGGCGGCCCTACGCACTGTAGCTACCAACCCGCAGATTGCCCTCTCCCGCCTCTTGGATGCTTTTTGTAGTTTCTCCCTCAGGGTGCTAGTTCCCTTCGTCCACTCCTCGGCATGGGGATCCCTACTAACACCGCGCGACTGTTTCCTGTTCATACCAGGGACGATGGAAGACACCCTTTGAAAAAGCTTTTGAGCTTTTGGGATGGGAGAGGGGTGGCCTAGGGCCATTTGGGGTCCTGAAGATGCCTTGGCGGAAACGTTGCAGCTTGTCAACCGTCCAGTACCGTACACTAGCATGGGAGGGTGGTTGGCCCTCAGGCATTTGGATGCAATCGTCGTCCAAACCGAGGACCACCACCTTGTGGTCAGATAGGGGTTTGTTGACGACTTCATAGTAAGACTACCGCATGGGGACGAGTGTGTTTTTTTAGGAGGATGGCATCCAGTCTCGCTGGGGTGCGCAGTGCATGCATTGGTAGATGTGTCATTTACCGATGTACTACACCCATCTTTCAGGCAGGGATGTGGTAGCCTAAGGGGTCAGCATGCAACAGCGGTCCACTCCACTGCCGGGGCTCTTCTGAGAATTGGCGGCAATTGCCACAGCCTCGACGGAGGTGGAAGATGGTGGAGGGGCACATTGGTTTGAGGTAGGAATCTGCATGGGCAATGGGAAATGTCAGATGCTCCATTGGGCAATTTTTTCGCTCCACTTTTGAGTGTGCAATCCTTGCCTGATTGGGATGAAAGTGCTCAGGAACAACCCGACATGACAACGGCAAGTCCCCACGGTGTGAGTGTGTTCACCTTGGGACTAAGAGGTATCACACAGGACGTTCGCTGATTCTAAAAAAAAAACCTCTTTGGTGGGTTCCAAAGTCCTCCACTTTTGCTAAAACCACAAGCAAACACGCAAACACGAGGCAAAACACGCACGTCTCCTGTGGCACATCTCGTCAGTGTGCCGCCTCCTCGTGGGCAACAAGCAACTGGCAACAAGCAAAAAATGCTCTACAAGTACAGTGGCTCACTGCACACACGCATGCGCACACACACACCACCCGACGAGCAAAACCAAAGCTCAGGCACGGCTGAGCTAAGAATCACAGGGAACTGAAAAATCTTTGAATGCTTCAAAGCATAGCAACGTGTTATCCTCTCCGTCTATAGTGTGCCGTCGCACACGACGTCGTGGCCTAAATTGCGTGCCACGCAGCTCAGCAAACACTTCACCTAGACACCACTCCGTAACACATGGCTCATTACACCAAATCCACAGGACCTCGCACATACGCTGTGTGCTTTGGCCATGGTCATGGGATGTCACAAAGGAAAAAACAAGCTCACATGAGCAAGATGATGCCTCAATCCAATCTGGTAGTCCCTCTTGCTGCACCCATACCCCCCTAGCAAAGCGCCCCGGCAAGTGTGAAATGAGGGAAGTAAGAAAATGTGTGCGAGCACCTTGAATGGGAGAGACAACAGGATGATACCCAAGATGCTGCTCCACCCACCATCAACCGGTTTGTGCTTCATGTACATCAACAGAACTTGGGACGGCAGTAACTCAGTGTCGCCAAGACCGGGCATACCGGTGGTAGTATGAACGGGTGCGGAAACTTCCTCTCCGCAAGCATGTGGGACCCCACACAATAACTGCCTGGAACCAAAACCCACGAAGAATCGCTGCAACACGGTTAGGGCAGTCCTGAAACACGCGAGATGACCAGTTTCACAAGGAAGGGCCCTGCTCCACGGTGCGGCTTGCTGGCAAGGACCTGCCCCACCACCGGTCTGCTCTGCTTACGAAACACCAATACTATAGCACCTCAAAATCGTCTACCTCAAGCGATCCTCAACATGAAGACCTCAACTTCGATATCATTGCACCTTGACATAATGTAATATCATGCCTTCTGAGTTCCTCGGCTGGAGACCCACAAGTGAAGCTTAAAAGCGTTGCAGAGGCTCTACAGTGCTCCCCGACACTCATTCGGTCTTGGGGAATCCAACAGCGGGCCATAGGAAGCTTTACGCCCCTGCCCAAACGTCAGCGACACTCAGAGAGAGCGAAGGCTGAAGGGGGGGAGGGGGCGGGCGGAAGAAGACAGAAAAACTGCCTAAGGGGGAATCCTTGCACTCCGCGCTACTTTTAGACCATGTTCCACCCGAAGAACCCCTAGTCACGCCCCTTGGAAACACCCTTAGAATTAGGCGACCCAAACTGGACTGGAGGGGACCTTGAGGGGGACCTTCCTGATTCTTGTGGCATGGTGAAGGACCAGGGGCCTTTGGGGGGGAACTTGACTATGTGTTGGGCAGCGGAGATGGAGGGCAATCAGGTGGCACATCTGAACTTGGGATAGCAAAGGAGATGGGCTGCATCTTGCATTGCCGATTCACCACTCTCAACCCATCTTGGTACTATTCCAAGTGGAGGAGTCCATCTTTAGCCGTCCCAACCACCGTGGCAGGAGGTCGCAGGCCATTGGAGCGGGTGTAGAACACCCTATCCCCAATACTGAGATCCATGGAGAAAATGGGCCTAGGAAATGAGGAGGGAAGTATGATGTCCTGTAGCAAGCACCCTCAACGTGTATCACCATATCAATCAACCAAGAAAAAGAGTGGATGTGGTGGAAATGGGCAAAAAATGTGTGCAAAAAAGTAGAAATGGGTGAAACAGGGTGAACATCCAAAAATGCTAGATCCCCAATGCATCAAAACATACTACCAAACAACAATGATGCCCAAAGTACCACAAAGTATGGGTTTTGACTACGGCCAAACACCCAAATAGTTGCACTGCGCGCGCAATGCGCTTAAGGCACCCCCTAAGTATGGAAATGCAAACAAAAGTTGAGGCGAGGCTCAACTGGTGTTTGCAAAGGGGGAGCACACGAATACTGCAACAGAACTTGGGAATTCATTCTCCGCCTTGGGCTCGCCCTCCCGCAGTCATAGGGCGGGGGCGGCTGGGACGACGGGCGAAAGCATACTGCTGCAGTTGAACTCAGCTCCCCCCCCCCATCTCCAACCACTGGCCACACCCGGCGGTGCTTACCCCGGGGCAGTACACGCATCACCCCAAGTGCCCCCACCTCATAGCCACACTGCAGCGGGTCGTGGATGAGGTGGCCATGCCCATGTGGATGCCGGGCCAGTGCTCAGGGACCACCCCCATCCTGGTCCGAGGTCCCGGTGGGCCGCGATCGGCGGCAGCGGCGGCCCCTGCCCAACTCCCACAACCCAAACCACCGCACATGCAGTGGCCACATGCTGAGAAACCCAACGGGAAGCTCCCCGGACCACTCGGTCCCCATCCTCCCAACTCTCTTCCACGCTAAAGTCCCGCAGACTGTCCTGGTAAAACTCCGGGACTACCGAGTCCCACAAATCTTGGGGGAGGGGGAAGTTGCCAATCGGCCCCAGACCTTTGTCGAGGATGGCTACCTCCACGTCCCCCACTGCCCGGGGCACGGGGGAGGTAGACACGTGGAGACAGGAAAGCCATGTATCCGGGGACATTCCCCGCTATGCCTCCCGGAACTTAGGCAGGATGCAAAAGGCAATAGTCTTCCGCCGTGTCAAAAACTCGGTTTAATCAGGTCGGTGCGCTTAGCAACCAAAGGCTACAAGTCAAATTGGCCGCGATCAAGTGGAAATGGGGGCTGAGGGTCTGCATGAACTCGAGATAAAGAGGAGCCGCGGCTCGTACCCTATTCCCCCTATCCAGGCCATCAACTCTGGGCTCGGGACGTCGCCACCGGCACCTCTGCCCTCCGAGCCTTGGTCGTGAGGCGCCCTGCAGCAGCCAGAAAAGGCACTCTTTGGCGGGCTTTCCGCCGCATGCGGCCCCCGGGGCCGGCCCCTGTCGGCGCAACGCCTTTTGGGAGGTGGGAGCTCTGCCGGTGCGGCCCCTCAACGGCGGCCAACCTAACCCCGTGGGGCGGGGGGGGGGATCGCAGGGGCGGCGAACCACCCACTTGCACCGCAGGGCCAAGCGGGCCCTTGTATACATGGAAGACACGGCCCACCATTCTGGATCAGCGTTCGGCTCTGTATCCGTCTTTCCCAAACACAGGCAACACAAGACAATAGCAGTCCATCCACAATGCCTCTCCTGCCCGGCCCTGTATGATCGAGCGAATGCGAGACCAACTAAACAGGACCCTCAAACACAAGGGAGCTCACCAAGGGAAAGGTGGCACTGGGGTGCTGGCATAAAACGGCTCCTGTGCAGGCTGCCGGGCGGCTACCCCCACCGCGTCCCACATTTCAGCCGACATCAGTATGGCATCTAGCCTCTTGGTTTTCCTCGCATATAGGGACTCCGCCTGTGCATTTGGGTGCTATGCCATTGCCGGATCATGCATCTCCCCCCTGGACAGTTTGCCATGCCACCAGCACTAGTGTCCCTTCCCTGGAGCCCAGATGGTGTCGTTGAAGCCCCCCATCAGTATTCCTATAGATGGGATCCGGGAGATCCAGCCGTCCAGTTCCTGCCTAGTTTGGATTGTGAAAGGGCCGTGGATGTTCACAAAGTGGGAGGTGAGCTTGTCAGGCAGTGAGACTTCGACACAGGTGGCATGCTTGTGGACTGCTGGGAATAGTTTGATGCACTTTGTGTATGTGTTATGCACCAAATACATTGTGTCAGGGTTGCGGTGGGTGTGCTCGGTGTGCCACGTTTTCTGACTTAACCATTTCACCTGAAAGAGCTGCACATGCTCAACAAGGGCCACAAGAAGGGGCTCTCCAGTCTCAATGTCGGACATTGACAACAGCACCAGGAGACTACGGGTCAATACCATCGACATTCGTGGCTGAAATTGCGAAAAACTAAGTCTTCTGCATGCAAGAAATTTTAAGTACATAGCAATGCATCACCAACAGTACCCCCCCCCCCCCGCCCTTGAAATCTCCCCCCGTAGTGCACGACAGTCTCACCCTCTGGGGGGGGGGGGGGGGTTAGACAGTCACCAAGTGATGGTCTCCCCCCTTGGGGGGGGGGGATTGCAAGGGTTATTCAAGGCAAATTGTGGTACCCTCCACTGATGCAAGCAAACAGAACTCTGCCAATGTGATTCATGTAACACCGATGTTATTGGGGGTCCAAAGGAACGGTGAAGAATAGGATAGAATTGTATTGGGGGCACATCGCTATCGCAAACACGTTCGAGAGCAGCCTGTCTCAGTGGACCTACAAGCATCTGAAGCACCACAATCATACCCCAACACTACACACGATGAAGGAAACACGTGAATGTTACAGAGGACACCCCGTCGGGCAGAATCTGGACAGCAACTCAGTCATCCATCCCCCCCCCCCCACACGAAACCCCAGGCACGGGCAAACCGCATGAAAACCACGGTCGGACAGGCATCCCCAGCTTAGCCAAGGCCGCGCTTACGCCCACATGTACCTGGACAACACTCCGGCAGCAAAAAGTACGGTCAAGAACACAGCCCTTGGAAGGGGATTCTGCGCTTGAACACGGCTGCGTGAACACGTGATTGCGCATGGGGGCTACAAGAGTTCGGCATATTTATATCTGCTGACCAGGAAGCTGCTCGCTTCTGAAGATGATACACCAGTGGAATGCTGCAGCAGAAGCTAAATGCACCCCAGCCTGTGTCCGGTGAGCCTGGGGATGTATGCTCAGACTGTAGCCCAGCTCTCAGCAGAAGGACCTCGTGAGCATTGGTGTGCCTGTGGTGCAGCTGCCCTCCCACCATCGTCGGTGACCTCACCTCCGGCCTGACCAATAGACTCCCTCTGGCCGCTGGCGTCAAGATACTCCTGTGGGGTCAGGGCCAGAGTGGAGCGTTGGTGCCACCATATTAGGGAGTCGGGGCCATACGTGGGGCTGGGAGTGGGCGTTGGGGCACACCACAAAAGTACAGCATCCGAAGTGATTGCTGACTGTGGAACCAGATTGAACACACTCAACCCTTTCCCAACAAGTCCTCAAACGGATGTAGGGCCTTCACCCGACTGCAGGTAAACACAGAGAAAGGATCTTGAGGACCGAAAGAGTTAACGTGCAGCAGAAGATCAAGACATCCTCCAGGGAACCAAAAGCAAGACACTGATATTGTTTCCATGACGCACGGAGCGACACACACACAAACAGCAGATGGCATGCGGGGAAAGAAATACACCAATAACCTCCTTGAGCCCCCATGGTGAGACCGTGGGCTGGGGTTCATGGATCCCTTCTTTCCCTGGCCCTTACCGCACGTTGGGATTGTGCATATTTTGCTGAGCGGTTGCCCTGCCATCCGTCTGGCTTGCCCTGCTTGTACTGTCCGGATCTCGTTCGGCCGACCTGGTCCACAAAGTGGCACTGAGTGGTTGGCAGCCGGTTAGCGACCGGTTGCGCAAACCAACCAGCCTGTTTCGGGGCTGGCTTTGCTCTTGTACACCCTGTACAGCGCCTTTGGAGAGAGAACATTACAGAATACACACAGATGACTGATTCGAAGTCATTAGAAAGCTATGCAAGAACATGTGTGTGACAGATGTGACACAAACCACCGCAATAGCTATCGCCCAGCAGAACAGTGAAGTGACGGTCTCCCCCACCCACGGGGGGGTGGATATTTCAAAGGGAGGGGGGGGTACCTCGTCCAACCAGCAAACACACAAGAGAACCTCAATATCCAACCTTCTCAGAAAATTTGGAAAATGGAAAGTGACGGTTCCCCCACCCCCCCCCCCCCCTTACTAGACAAGGGTGCTTACTGGCCATAGAACAGTGCAAAGTTCAGCGATAGGTCCCCACCGACAGACCTATGCCCTCACTCATCAAGTATCACGCGGCGGAGCCGCGGCACACATTGTCCCATCTGTCCAGCAAGGCGCCGTTAGGCGCCGTCACACATAGTTCAAAGGAGTCCGAGAGCACCACTGGCGCCCTCTCTCGCTGGTTACGTTCTGGTCGGGTAAAAAGGGTGCTTACTGGACAAGGGGGGGGGGTAGTACAGTCCGCTGTTGAATGCATGTGCCAAGCCCGCTGCGTTTCCCTAACATCAACACACTGCTCATTGGGAGCGGGACATGCATGCTTGCCACTCACTGTACACCCTCAGGAGAAGAACTCTGGTACCAACCCAATGCTCAGTCGCATGGTGGACAGTGGGTCACCAGTTGAGGTTAAGTCATGACAGCCACAGAGCAAAGCAAGCTGAGAACAGGGGACATAGGAAGATGGACGATCAACTCATCCACTCAACGACGCAAAGGTAGCCCACAACTCACGCATGTGGGCAGATTGCCCAGACTCCAAACCCAAGAGCTGTAGGTCTCATTAATGGGCCCAGTGGGACATTAACTTGCAAAAAGGCAAAAAAAATGATTGAAGATAAACGATCCCAGAAATCCCACAAATCCCAGAAACATTGGATTGGTGTGCAGTTGCACCTACTAAATGCAGCAAATGGAGACCTTGGGACTTGGAGATGCTCCCTGTTGCTCAAGCACAGCCGAAATCAGGGGGAAAGAGGGTCAGACGGGAACACGTGCGTACCCTACCCCCCCCTGAAATCTCCCCCCGTAGCGCACGACGGACTGCCTCTCGTGGGGGGGGGGGGGATGGTTGCCAAGTGACGATCTCCCCCCTGGCCATGAGCAACGGATACTGAGCTCGCATACACCCCCGTGATACAGGCATATGGTCATAGCCACCATTTTCAGTTCATTGCATTGCATTGCTGCACTGCAGCACAAACCAGACCAGTCCTGAATGTTGCCTTGAGGTCACTGCGCAAGGCGGCCATCGAATGTTTTTCATGGGCCGCCTGGGTCAGCTGTTCCCCCTCCCACGGGTACCGGTTAGCCATAGTCTCCCCCCTGGGGCCGCACGCAGGTCAAAGAGCGCTCCACACATGCACGTCGTGGTATGCATGTGCAGCAATGTTTGGGAGTTCCAATCAATGCTATCGACAAACATTGGCTCAGTGTTCGCAGCTTGGCCGTGTTTTGTCAGCCAAAACCTCTGGCTTAAATACAACGACTGTGGTCCCCCCTCTGGGGGGGGGGGGGGATTGCAAGGGTTATTCAAGGCAAATTGTGGTACCCCCCCCTTGTATAAGCTACGCCAAAGTCCCAAATTAATACAGTCCCTACGCCTACTGTAGCTTGGACACGGGTGTAGCTTGCGCGCGACACATACAACTACCGACACCAGGCGCCCAGGTTCAAAAAGAGAGGATTTCATGGTGAGCTGGCGCAAGCAATATAACAGAGGGGGGGAAAAATTGCGGTCTAGGGGGGTCGAATCCAATTGCGAAAAATTGCGGAAAAATTGCGGAAAATTGCGGAAAATTGCGGAAAAATTGCGGAAAAATTGCGATGTCGTAAGCGGCCATCTTGAACCCTCGACGTGCAACAGCTCTGGACAGGTGGCTCAGAATTGTCAGAATTTCACTGAAACAAATAGTCCATGGGCAGTACAATTACAGGAGGCGCCCCTCGATATCACCGTGGAATTGCAGCATGAACCGAAGGCGGCGGATGTTGTCATCCAATTTGTGCTGCCGCTTTGAAACTGTCCCACACTGCAGGCGGCATGCACATGCAAACATGCAAACATGAAGGCATGAAAAAGACCAAAAAAGCGAAGGTTAAAATATTGTGCACAATTGGGTTTGGACCCAGGACCTTTGGAAATGGAACCTAGTACTACTACCAACTAAGGTATGCCAGCATTTGATGAACTTGGAACATTAGAGAATGCATGGCATAGTAAAAAAAAAAAATCTCATTGTTCTGCACCAGCGTGGGGAGGCAGTCAGAAAATCGGGAACTGAGAAAAATTGCGGAAAAATTGCGGAAAATTGCGGAAAATTGCGAAAAATTGCGGAAAATTGCGAAAAATTGCGAAATTGCGGAAAATTGCAAAAAATTGCGGACCTCAATTTTTCCCCCCCTCTGAATATAATGCACAAGGATACCAAAAATCAGAGCTATGTGGGTTCAAGTGGGCAAACACTCACAACAAATGTGTCCATGACTCTATGTGACTCGCAAATTCGTCACCAAACCCATGTCTTATGTGGCTTTACTACGTTTGGTACCGAATTAAAATCAGGTCCCAAATTAATACGGTCCCTACGCCTACTGTAGCTTGGACAAGGCGTAGCTTATCTGCAGAGCGGTGGAAAGTCCAGCATTACGTCCCCACCGACAGACGTACGCCCTCATCAAGTTTCACGCGGCGGAGTCGCGACACACATTGTCCCATCTGTCCAGCGGAGCGCCACAGCTCATCCTCAGATACGGCGCCGGAGGCGCCGCCACAGTTCGTCAGGATAGGTCAGGTCTCCCTCCCTACCCTCAACAGGAACTGGGTTGAGCTGGCTTGTACCTCCAAAAGGAAAAACCACCCCCCGTGTCGTCCACTACGATGAACCCCCAGCGGCCTGCCCGCCGGGATTCGAACCCACGATCGATGACGTGGGAGACAAGCGTGTTTCCGATATGCTATTGTCCGATGTGCTGTGTACCGGCCGTTCCAACCACCAGGCCTCTCCCCCCCCCGCTGGCCCCAGCGGTTGCTGCTGCGGTTTGCACTTAGTGTAGACCTTCAAGGCTCAAATCGGCCACGTCGGCCGATCCCCGGTTGCGTGTCCGCCGCCTTCGCCACCAACGGTGACAAGGGAGCCACGCGTGTTTCTGGTATGCTCCTCCCCTGTGGTCTCTCTCGTCCCGCCCTCACTCACGCCCGTTCGGCCCTCCTGCCCCTCTTCCTGGGATTGTCACTGACATCCGTACTGTAGTCCTCACTTTCCGCCCACCCCTGTGAATCCGAACTCGTAAACGCCCTGATGACTCCCCTTCCCCAAGGCGTAGCTTATACAAGGGGGGGGGGGGGGTTACCCCTACTGATAAGCAAACATAACACAAGTAAAGCGACTTTTACATTGATGCTCTGCCAACATGATTCATGTAACACGGATGTTATTGGGGGTCCAAAGGAACGGTAAAGAATTTCTGGGTACGAGAATAGCACATTTTGAACTACTGCACATTCCTTAGGGATCCACTTTTCCTCATAGAAATCACGAGTGAAATACCCCCACCCCCGTTTGTATAAGCTACGCAAAAGTACCAAACTAATATGGTCCCTACGCCTACTGTAGCATGGACAAGGTTGTAGATGCCTGGCTTCAAAAAGAGAAGATTGTACCCCGTCCCCCCCCCCCCTTGTCCTAGCTACACAAAAGTCCCACATTAATATGGTCCCTACGCCTACTGTAGCTTGGACAAGGGCGTAGCATGCGCGCGACACATACAACTACCAATACACACGTGAGTCAGCGCATGGGGGGAATATGGTGCAGAAATATCCCCAAAATCAGAGCTATGTGGGTTCAAGTGGGTAAACAATCACAACAAATGTGTCCATGACTCCATGTAGTTGGCAGATTTGTCACCAAAACCATGTCTTGTACTCCATAATACAGTCCCTACGCCAACTGTAGCTTAGACAAGGCCACAGCTTGCGTGCGACACATACAACTACCGGCACCCACGCCACCACCAAGAAAGGGGAAGATAATGCACAAATATCCCAAAATCAGAGCTCTGTGGGTTCAAGTGGGCAAACAATCACAACAAATGTGTCCGTGACTCCATGTAGTTGGCAGATTTGTCACCAAAACCATGTCTTCAGCAGTTGCATTACATTTTGTACCGAATTAAATGAGGTACGGAATTAATACGGTCCCTACGCCGGCTATAGCTTAGACAAGGCCGTAGTTTAGACACGGGGGGGGGGGGGCTACCTCCACATCATTACCCTCCTCTAATTCAGACTCACTTGAGGCTAAGTGTTTGCATTGTGTGCGCACTGCGTGCATATTGCGCACACAGAGGCTAGGATACTCACCCAAGAATACCTGTCACCTGTTTACTAGCACGGCGAAGCAGCAAAGCCCACATCAGAACAACAAAACTGCCTTCAGCTTGGTAATCAAGTGTCGTTATGAACAAGCAAATCAGGCTTATAAAGTACAACTATGCAAGGGCATGCAAGATGCACACATGTTCAAGTTCTGGCTTTTGGTCTTGTGAGCATTGTGTTAAGTTACTTACGTTCATGCTCACAAGTACACAAAGTTAGCGTTTGCGCACGATAAAGACTTGGGTTTTCGACACCCTTAAGTGGCCCAAAACACGCTTGTTAGCCGCTTCCCCAAAGGAAGCGATATGCCCATGTGAAAGGGGTATGAAAGGAAGGCAAAGGGGGGAGATGTAGAGTTCCCAACGAACTCGTCGTCCTTGGTAACCATGAGTTCGGTCACTTGACGGAAAAGCTTGCGGGGGAGGAAATTAGGGGGAAATGGTTGGCAATTCAAATATGCCACATCCTAAATGCTTGGGAAGCCACAAAAACCCTGGTACAGAACCAAAAACTTGTGAAAAGGGGCCAAAACTAGGGTTCGATTATTTGCCGACATCCAAAACTTTGCACTGCGTGCATGGCATTCCCTGATTCCTCCTCACTGCTTGAAGGCATGGAGTCCACATCCAGGTGTGTGTGAGTGGTACCATACACAGTCACCAAGAGAAAACATCTTGGGTCTGAAAAAAGGACACGACACCCTGTATACTGCCTTTGGAGAGAGAATATCACAGAATACACACAGATGACTGATTCAAAGTAATGGGAAAGAAATGCAAGAGCCTGTGTGTGACCAATGTGGAACACACAGGCAACCAATTCGAAGTAACGGGAAAGCAATGCAAGAACCCACGCACGACCGATGGGGAACACACAGGCAACCGATTTGAAGTAACGGGAAAGCAATGCACGTGTGTGGAACCAATTAAGGAACACAAACCACCGCAATAGATATTGCCTGGCAAAACAGTGAAGTGACGGCCTCGGGGGGGGGGGGGGGGGATTGCAAGGCGGGGAGGTTTTTTTTGTTTTTTTTTGGCTCAGACCAAGATGAGCTGGCGTAGCCTGCTCACTTCACAGTACTTGAAGTGACCCCTCGGGATCCACGTTCAGAGCTGTCCACTTCTACGATGATCCCACAAATGACTGTGGTAGCGGATCTGACACGTAGTGAGGATTAGTTGAGTCTAAAACCAGGTTTTTTTTTTCAACAGGCCTGCGCTGAGTAGCAATGAGGCTCTCGGGTTCACAACCCGGTCTCTGCATCAGTGCTGCAGGGCGCAGTACAGTCACCCGATATATTGTGTGGCCGGAAAGGCAAACCTGGATCTGTGCCTGCAGAGGGTACCAATGCATGGTAGTGCAGTGGGTACTGCCACGCCGAAGCAACCCAAAAATTCGGGGATTCAAAGATTCAACAAGGATGCATTGAGGTTCTTACTTTTGTACTTTCATAAATGGCGGTTACACACAAACATGTTTGCTGTCTACTAAATTCAATACCAAGCAAGCGAAGTGGCACTCCACGCACTGGGTTAGGGGTCTCACCGGTGCAGGCGAAGGTATGGGCGGTGGGGGACAAGTGACTGACCTGACTGTCACCCCGCATTTGCCCAGCATCTACCTATCTCGTGTCCTGACGAAGACAGCGGCTTGCTGAAAGTCAACAGCTCGTAATGGCGGTTTTTAGCCGCCTGCTGCAGCGGCTGTGCAGCCGGCTGCTGCCCTGAAGACGCCGGTTCGAATCCCCGCCGAAGGGGAATACGAGGAGGAGACGCGGCTCCCGTCGGCCGGCGGTACCGGTGACGGGGGGCACTGCTGCAGGTGTGCTGTGCTTGGTGCCTCGTTTTTTCTACGTGCTGAGTTCCATGGACTGGGCAAAAAACTACGAGGACGAGACACACCACCCATCCACCGGCGGTACCGATGGTGGAGGGGGATGCTGAAGGGGGCGGTGGCGGGAACCTCGCCAACGGGCCCCTGGACGGACGGACGAACCGGGGCTTGAACCCTCGACGACGACGAGCGTGTGGTGAGGATAAGCTGAGTCTGAAACCAGGTTATGTAGTGGAAGACTGCCACGCCCGTAGGCTTCCCAGTGTGCGTGAGGCACAATGACTGTAGGCTGAAGAAGACAGCGGAGTGAAGATTGAAGGTCGAGGTGAATCAGCAGGTTGCATGTCATACACTATCAAAGTGGGAGGGGGATGACATTCAGGCACGATTGGTCAATCGGGCACAACGGGTCACTATTCGCTTGGGGTAGAGCGCACTGCTGATTGCAAGGCGAGGAGATTTCAAAGGGGGGGCAGGGTAGCTGGTCGCTACCGTCAGGATCAGTCGCACGCTATGACAAGACAAAGAAGCGCCCATGCGCGTACCCACCACCCGCAACCCACGGGCAAGCCGTTGTTGAGGTGTTTGGGCCCCATTACAGCAACATTGGGATTCCATCAGCTGAAAATAAAATCAAAACAAAACAAGCTGAGCGTTGCTATGATTCTCGGTTCCCCAAGGACGATCCCAAAATCACTAAAGCAATATGAATATGGTCCGAACGGGGAGGGGGGGGTAGTGGAGACAGGCGTTCATTGCATCATGCATGCACTGTGACAGCACATGCTGTGTGTTTCCTTCCACCCACCCGGGCAACATGAAAAAAATGCATGAAATGGGGGGCATTTGCCCTTTGCATGCCCTACGTGTGCCCTGTGTGCCACGTTGTTGCAACTGTGGACCCATCATAGATGGCCAACGCTCTGTCATCTCCCAAAGTCTACAATCACAATCTGCCAAGCTGGCACTTTGAATTTAGAACATCCCCCAGTCGTGAGTCCGGCCCCATGCCCCATGCTGGGGAGCGGCATCATGGAGAGTAGGCACAGACAATGCAAGAGGGCTAGGGAAAGGACAGAGCAGCTCAGATGCACACAGGTGGGTTTGAGATGTGCAGTTGAGGTGGTCGTATACGTGGGTCTGCCAAACTGGCAATCACTGTTGCAGGCCTGTTGCAGGCCTGCAGCCTGTCAATGCGCCAGCAGAGCGCTAGTCAATCAGACATAGAAAATAGACAAAGACAATGGTCAACTACACAACAAATTTCAGCAAACTTGTCAGACAGTCAAACAATGATGTGATCCCCTGTTTCTTGGGGTAGGGACAGCAATGACAACAGGAGATCAAAAGGGCTCAGCAAGTTCGTGCCATCGTCGTGTATGGGGCGAGCGGAGCTCATGCAGCTCAATCAGTATCTCGTTTCAGCAGGTTTCTAAAAACAGGCCAAGGTCAGCAAACGGAATGACTGGTTCCCTTTGGTTTCCCAAAGTGGTCACTCCTTGGACAGGATTTCCCACTCCATAGGGTCTCACTGTGTTTTGTGAAGCGTTGGAAGAGGTTGAAGCGGGACTTCTCACAAAATTGGGGTCCCATGCTTCCCTGGGTCATTTACGGTCTAAGAATAGTAGCTGCCGTATGTGGTATCGGCTGTGTCATTATATGTGCTCTTTGATTTGTGGCACTTGGATGAGGGTGTGGCATTGTCAGGTCCACCATTCCTGTTGCCTGTACATGTTTAGTGTGTGCAGTGTGTAACGTATGTCTTTGTGTTGTGTGTGACAGTAAATTGATGTTTGTTCGTACCCCCCCCCCCTGCGCAAGCACCCTGAAAGTCATCAAAACGACGGTAACACGGGCTCCCGTGCTTAGACAAGCCCGTGCTTGCACGCGACGCGCGGTACCAAAAGAACGTATGTCACCGGAAACCTGCCCATACCTCACCCTAAGCACAATTGTCGCAACAGGGCACTACAACACAATGTGCAGGCAAATTTCAGCGAGTTCTGGAGGTCCTCACTGCCCATCAGGGCCATCAGGAGCTGTGGAATAGAAGCCCTTTCCCACCTTGCGCCTCATCTTGAACAATTGCACATGCTTGCCCTTTGGGGCAGCCTTTGGTGCAGGCTTGGCTTCAGGTTTTGGAATGGGTTTAGGCTTCCTATTCCTTGGGACAAAACTGTCATCAACAATATCTTTGGTGAAGTAAAGCTTGCCCTCAAACACATGGCCAAGGCGCATTGTTGCGGAGACATGTTCACCGGTGGACCGGATGTACGTAACAGCCATGCCAGGTGTAGCAACATGAGCCATGGCTGAAATCACATCAACAGGGACATCATTGGGTTGCAATTGCAAGCAGAATGTTGGTATGAGCAGGAGGAACTACCACAAGCATGATCAAGCCCCCCTTTCCCTCTACAAGCGAAGCACAATCGCATAATGTTACATTTCTGACCATAAAAACCGTGGTCAGAAAATTCCATCAAAACGACGGTAACACGGGCTCGTGTGCTTAGACAAGGCAGTGCTTGCGCAAGGGGGGGGGGGGGGGTAGTGCTGCAGCTGGATGACGAAGTGCTTACCCTCAAAGCACGGCGCATACGCTCGAACCTTATCAAGACTTACGACTAGGACCGAGCTGGGTCCTAGCCTTGCTTAACACATTGGAAATAGCCGTGGAAGAAAAACGGCTTGCTTGGGAGTCGTTCATGCCCGTTTAGGACAATCATCCTCACGAGCGGCTCAAAATAGCTCATTGTTAGCTCAAAATGGACCACTGCATGGCACAACGGCGTGGTAGACGCCTTGTTGAACACCCATTTGCATTCCTTTCATAGCCCAATTGCTATGGAAGAAGAATGTCCCTCAGTGGAGACAATCGTCCTAAACTTTTGGACCGCCTCAAACTGCCTCAAAAGAGGCCGAAAAAGGCCATTTTTGGACACTAAATTAACCACAGAACGGGCTACACGGCTTGAAATTGCACAAGATTTGTTATAAATTATGTGCATTTGCTGTGCAGTCGTTTTGAGCTACTCAGATGCCATATTGGAGTCACATTGTGGCAAAAAAGACTGTTGGATCGCTTGCTTGCTGCTGTTGCTTGCTGCTGCAAAGCGGCTCATTTTCACCAAAAAAAATGGACCACAGTAGGGCGCCAAGGCATGCAAGACGCCTAATTGAAAATCCTTTACCAATCATCTGCTAGTGCAATTGTTGTGGAAGAAGAACGGCCCTCATTGGAGACACTGGGTTGGCAGGCACACTGGTGATCGTCCTGAGTTTTCCGGACAATTGTCCTGAAAACTGCCTCAAAACAGGCCGAAAAAGGCCAGTTTTCGACACTAAATTGGCCATAGAACGGGCTACACGGCTTGAAACTGGACAAGACTTGTTACAAATGATGCGCATTTGCTGTGCAGTCGTTTTGAGCTACTCAGATGCCATATTTGAGTCACATTGTGGCAAAAAAGACTTTTGGATCGCCTGCTTGCTGCTGCTGCTGCTGCTAAAATGTGTTGCGCATCCTTGGACCCTAAGAAGGGTTGTAAAACCTTGACAGGGTAAAGCCAGCTCGGTAACCCTCGTCATATTGTCGACGCACCTGGCTTTGCAGGGCAACCAACATATGTCCGCAAGGGACACAGCGTGCCAGCGCAACATATGGACCAAAACAGCATACCATGTAATACAAAGACACAAAGACCACAATGCTGCGCAGCAGCCGCAGCGAGTGAGCTCACTGTGACAGCACAGCTCAAAGTGGAGGCGAGTCCCTTGAGAGCATGGGTTGAGCTTATTTCGCATCTGGATGTCCCGGAAGCTGCCCAAAGGTTGCCATGTGCGCACCCTGTGAGGGTATACTCCCTGGATGCTGATACTCTTTGGGCGTAGCACTATTGGGGGGGCTCACCTTCTTTTGCGGTCAAAATACAGATCCTGTTCGAAGATAATCTGGTGAAACCTAGAGGCATATGTACATCAAGATTCAGTATGGCCGTCGCCCTGTACGCCGATTCCGTGTGCAAGCTATTGCCATCTGCTTCTCATACACATATGCACAATCAAGAACAGCAAAACTATCACGCCATAAAGAATCTTAGGAACTGTAGCATGCACCAAAAGGTGCACCGAGAAGAAATGCTGATATACCCCTTTGGATGTGGCACTGCATTTTGCCACCTACTGCTCTGCTTAGGCACAGAGCGCCACAATTTGGCCCTACATGTGGTGCACATTTGGGCACTTCAGCGACTGCTGTCACGCCCTCTGACATCCCTCATGGTCCTCAAGGGGACCTTGATGCCTGCTCTCCCCCTAAATCCATGATGAGTGTTTGATTTCTTACCATTTACGGTACTCTCCACAGGCCTCCCTGAAAGGCCGCAGGGTGCGTGCAAACCCCTTGCGTCAACTTGACACGGTCTTCTGTATATAAAATGTTGACTGGACAACAGCGTTCGTTGCACATGAAATGAGGTTACAGGCGTGCGAAAGCATGAGGCTCAGCACTGACACACACACACACACATGCATACAGTCACCAGCAGCTAACAAAACCGACGGGACACAGCTCCCAATCAGCGGTGGTGCTCTGGGCCTGGGTTGACCCAAGCCATCCCTCTCCATCAGCAAGCATCTTGGTGTGACGCCTCACTGGGGGAATCCTTGCACTGCGCGCGCACTGCACGCTACTTTTAGACTATGTTCCCCCCGAAGAGCCCCCAGGCACACCCCTTGGAAACGCCCTTAGAATTAGGTGACCCAAACTCACCAATCCAGTAGTCCAACACCAGCGACATAACCTCCGTGATATCCAAAATACATCCAGCAGGCATTATAAATCTGGACATAAAAGAGCAAACCTCCACGCAAGCATGTTGTGGAAAAGAAATGAACAGCACATTGGTTGCCACTCTCAACAACACACAACTGTCTTTCTGTTCCATTGTCAACTACGTACACATTGAGAATACGCAACTTGTGTGCACAACATGACACTGTTGCAGAATCAAAGAAATGTCACATTCTCGGGGATCCCCAAACAAAGGGGGACAAAATCAGAAGTCAAAACCTCCGCTACGGGTCACATGATGCCCCTAGGGGCCCCTAGTATCTCAAAGTATGGGTTTCTACTACGGCCAAACGCCCAAATAGTTGCACTGCGCGCGCACTGCGCTTAAGGCGCCCCCACTGACATCGCGGACGTCTGTGAGGGGCAAGCCGCTGCACCAAGAGTCCAGTCCCTCATACCCCCCCCCCCCCTCCTTGCGCAAGCACGGCCGCGGTTCCAAAAGTCAGGTCAAAACGGCGGTTCAACGCCCACCCCGTGCTTAGACAAGGCCGTGCATGCGCGCGACACATGTGGCAGCAAACGTGTGGGGGAGCCCTTAGATGGGGATGGCGAGGGGCTGCGAATGGGGAGGAGCACTTTATCAAAAGCGGCATTGTGCTCAATCTCCTTCCCGTTCCGCATGTACTTCAAATGGATGTAGTTGCCCCCATGACGAGAGGGACCAAAAATATTGGCAGACACATGTTCCCCAGTGCTCTGAACGTATATGCCGGCCATGCTGGGAACAACATTGTTAGCCATGGCTAAAAATCACATCAGAACAAACAGTATGTGGTTGCAATGTGTGGTACAATGTTGTTATGAACACAATGCACTATCACAAACATGACTGAGCCCCTCTTCCCCGTACAAACGCTCTACAAACACCCACTCCTCCATTCTGGACCACTCATTCATTCAGACTACAAACTGCAAGCAATAGTTGGATCAATGTACCCTAGGTCTTGAAAGGTTGTTCAGCAACTGGGTCTGCAACAGTTTCAGGTCCATCTGAGTCGCCGTCCGGTGAGCTTGCAGTGACACAATCAGAATCTGTTTCAGCAGCCCAACAGTCATCGACCTTCAGCTCATCAATGTCACGTGCATCAGCAAGTAAAGAATGAAAAGCAAAATCCATGGTGTCTGAGGTAGGCAGAAATAAAAACACGCAAGGTTTAAATATAATCATGTGCCAGATAAAATCGAGCAGAAAAAATAAAATCACGCACATGATTTTAAATGGGACCGGGGGTTAATGGTCTCTTGGGGTTGGAGTGCAGAGCAAATCAGCTTGACACTAAATGCCTTGCATCAGGGCACTGAAATTTTGAGCAACACTTCGAACGAGCACACCAATTCTGTGGGCTGAAAGTACCAACAGGGGAAATCGGCGGGGGGGGGGGGGGCACAGTAGGACAACGCTGGCAGGTGATTTGGCGCCTGCCACTTCACTTGCATCAATTCCGCGGGCTGACATGATGAGCAGGACTGGGCATTACAAAGCGGCAGTCATTGTCAGGGTACTCGTATGGAGCCACTGCAAAAGCGCGCTAAACAGAGATGCCGAAAATCATTTGGTCACCAGCCATCCGGACTAATGGCTGGGTTGTTCGATGTACATGCACGTCGGAGAAAGTGAATAGACCCAAGTAGCACAAACGATGAGAGTCAGGCGAAAACCAAATGCCATGTCATCGCAGCGTCCCGCACTGATACACAGGTTTTTGTGAAGTCTCTCTTTGTGAGGGCTCTGCTTTTTTTGTTAGCAGCAGGGCGGTCCTTAACGGAAAAAAAAAAGTATTCCGGAACCAGTTTTCCCAAAAAAGCCCGCGGGCACTCCATGTGCTCAACCATGGTTGGTGGCGGTTGGCGGTTGGCGGTTGGCAGCGGTTGGCGGCGGTTGGCGGTTGGCAGTTGGCAACTGGCGGTTGGTGGCGGTTGGTGGTGGTTGGCGGCGGTTGGTGGTTGGTGATTGGTGGTTGGTGGTGGTTGGCAGTGGTTGACAGTTGGCGGTTGGTCGCCGCTGGCGGTTGGTGGCGGTTGGTGGTTGGCGGTTGGTGGCGGTTGGCGGTTGATGGGAGTTGACGGTTGGCGGTTGGTGGTCCCTTGGGGCGGTCCTTAAGGGCCGTCCTTAGCAAAAAAAAAAAAAATCTGGTCCCTTAAGGACCGCCCTGGTTAGCAGAAATGCCTGCCGCAAACCGAGCAACTTGTGCCGCGCTTGAGTGTGGTTGGTTATGAACTTGCCCCAAACCAGTAAAAATCGCCCCACAGTTGTACTGCTGCGGCAGCAGTGGCACAAATCCGCCGCTAGACATGCTGCTGCTTCTCGGACATCCCTTGGACTCAATGGCAAGGGTTGCTCGCGAATGGCACGCAAAATTGGGATTCGATACGACTGGGTTTCCCAGCCTCATGGCTGCAGCATAAGGCCCTCACGGGTTCCAGGGAACACGTCTGGCCGGAGCGGGAGCCAGTGCCGCATGCTGCATCTCAGAGTATTTCGCCCAGACGGCATTTGCATGCGCACCCGGTACGCGGGTGGCCGGGGTAGGAGGGCATTCTGGCTGCACCAAAGTAGGCTGCGAGATAACCGGCGGCGGTTGGAAGCAGTCCCTGTCGGGGGTGCTTAATGCAGAAAACAAATCAACAACAACAACAACTGTGGACGTCCTCAAGGACCGCTTGTTCTGAGGAGCGTCGCCAGGGACGACGATGGATTGCCGCTGGCTCCAGAACACACTGTGCTACGGCTTGTGTCTACTCATAATGCGTGGGAGCGATGGCTCCCCGCCGACTGCAGGACCGCACTAATTGTCGCATTTTAACAGCGAAGCTCGGGGTGGACCCTGAATCATTTGTAGAGGTGAAAAGAAGTGAGGCCGAAGAGCGCTTGACAACATAACTGCGTGAATCCGCAGCATTACTGGCATGCTCCTCGTAATTCCAGCAGTCCACCTTTTGTGCCCATGCTACGGACTTGTTTCTCTTCCGGGGTGCATTTGTGGGCGGCAACGCTTTTCGGAGGATTGATGCTGGCAAGCTGGTGCCTCGCTGAAATGGGGGCTCACAATACCAAGTACTACCAGGGCGGTTTTTGGAGCTCTTCGGGACCTGCGGCAAGGAGGGACAAAGGGTGAAGAAATATCCATCTTGCAAAGTTGGAGAATGCTTCGGACACTCTTGGGCAGAAAACTCCCCTTCGCTGGTGTGGAAAAGGCAAGACTTGAGATCGATTGGCATGGGGGTCTTCTTATTTTGCCCATCGCCTGGCAAACACGCCGCCGAGTCAAGCATTCTTGTGGTGTTTCAAGAAAGGGTGCTGCAAAACAGTGAAATGGCCCTCACAAGCCTGCGTACAATGTTCCCAATCTACTTCCCACTTGATGTACCCCAACTCGATGCACTGTAAACGTCCCACGTTTTTTGCAATGAATTTGGCACCATTTTTGTGGTGTTGCAAGAAACGGTGCTGCAAAACCGTGAAATGGCCCACACAACCCGACGTACAATGTTCCCAATCTACTTCCCACTTGATGTACCCCAACTCGATGCACTGCAAACGTCGCACGCTTTTTTAATGAATTTGACACCAAACTAAGCGTTCACCCCATGAGGCATGGGTGTCCCACATTCCGAGCCTTCTTGGTTGTTCCACTTCCGTCGGTATGGTGGAACATACACTATGGAGCTGCGCCTAGCCGTGGCTAGCGTGGCTCAAGGAGAAGAAGAAGAAGGCGGTCAACGAGAAAGAGAAAAAAGGCCAGGCTCGCACCGAAGGCTAGCAACGTCGAACAAGGAAGAAGGATGGGCACTCAAAGGATAGTGTGGAGGCGCACAAGAACACCCCACTGCAAAAGCAATAAAATGTCCTTGATGTTGTGGCGCCGACTACGTTGTGCATGCCTCGTTCTGTGTTTTTGTCGGTGATACAAGCTGGCTACTTTGCAACCCCCCCCGCGCCTCCAAACGGCAAGCTAGCTGGCACGCCCCAAAACCACCAAAAACGCATAGTGCTTCACCATAGTGGCCTTTGCCATTGATGTTTTGTCGTCGAATGGCACCTGTGACTCATCTTGGAAACCTTGGGGTTGCAACAAATGGCAATGAGGGGCATAAGAAACACAAAACAAAGAAGCAAATGCATAGATTGGGGTTTTCCCTAACACGGTCCCAAGGTGCCAAAGGCCACCACATTGTGTATCCAACAACTTGAATGGGAACCATCTCCTTGTGGATAATTGGTAATATCCAAGGAAATGAGCAAGCATAGTGACTACAAAAGTTGATAATAGGTGACTATTTCATAAAAGGCACCAATAGAACGGCATGCTCAAAGACACCAACCAATGTTCCAAAAGAACTCCTACTTTGATTGCCGCGACCCGACCTTCCACTTGCACAGCACAACCCGCAGGCAATGCGAGACAAAGCAAAAGAGAGAGACGCAAGACACAATGAAGTCAATTGGAGTTGGGCAATCTGACACACATGAGGCACTCCACCAAACATAGTCACAAAGTAACGTGTCATCAAACACATTAGCATTCATCGCCTAGGCTTGCCTCAGTCATGTTCGGTACCTATAGAACTACGGGCCTAAGATTGTAGATCAAGGCTGGATGCCTTAGCAAGGATGTGTGGACGCCACCACTGAGGGGGACACCGTTTTTTTAAAAGTACTTGGTGCGTGTGCTCAACGGTACCAAACTAAATTTGGTACAAAAGAGTTGAGCATCGAGTGACAATTGGGGCTGAATGGGTGAATCATTCATGCACATGTGCTATGCAAAAAGCATGAGTGACTAGTCAACTACTTGTGCCGCACCACCCTTGACGTGTGCCACCTTACGACGTCGCGGCTGTGCGTATGGCACGATGTTGTAGAGTCACAAAGTCAACTCACAAACATGCAATGGTGCTTATACGACGGTGCAAGAAAAAATTGTTCAGTGCAGAGCATAAAAGCATCGAAACTCTTTTGGTTTGCACATACTAATTTCAAGTGGCTTCGACAACAAGCGTCCAAAGTTTTTAGGCACACCATTGACATTAGGGCTTAAACAAATAGCGCTACCCGCAGCAAGCAAACTCAAAGTGCCATTAATAAATTTCCTTAATTCTTTGTCACCTATTGGACATGTCGTGCATCGGCTATTTTTTTGGTATAGAAGGATGGCTTTAAATTTGGCCATCGGCTGATACATGCATGCTAGGCTTCGTCATTCACTTGATACATGAAAGCCCCAAAGGGTTTGCATGAAAACAAGAAATCGAACGCAATCCGACAATCTTTGACAGAGGCTGGACAAGCTTAATGGATATCCATAAGAATTTCCTCGGTGACAAACACAAGGTATGCTTGTTCTTGGGTTTGCACTTCCTTCCCGTTGTTGCCCTCGTGTGCACACTTCTGATGCAATAAGGCCATAACCCATGATTGTTTGATCCCAAAATTCATCTAGCAAATCCTCGACTTAACTCGAAGAGTGGGATTATATATATGATAGCAAATGTAAGTTACCACGGGATGACAGGGCATGGGTGAAAATAGCTGTACCCAACACTGTAACAAAAATATGTGTTACAGTGGTCAAAAGAGGATGGTGTGTTGGGTGCTTGTCGCGACAGAGTTCACCAGCGACGGGGGCTGAGGCTGCGGCGGGAGAGCGGGCAGGTGCGGCTGAGAGGCAGAGAACGCCGAGAAGGGCTCCGGGGAGGCAGGTCCGTCTGGGGAAGGCAGGCATGGGCTCACAGGCCCTCCGACCCTCCCTGAGCACCCTGTGCTTGCCACGTAGTACCCGTTGAGCTCTGTCAACATCAGTACGTCCTGGTTCGCGCAGACCAGCACCACCGTCTGAAGGGAGCTGCGGAGATCCGACTCCACCCACGCCAGTCGGGCGATCCCCAGGTTGTATCGCCCGGCGACGATAGACTCGCGGTGCCCATCGCGGCTGGTCCCGATGACGGACCCGGTGAGCGCGCTGCCGACGTCGGGAATGAAAGACAGCACAGCGCTACGGCTGGCCTTCCTGGTATTGTCCTTCCTGGTCTCCCTGTTCCCGGTCTCGTAATCCCGGATTTGCCACTCCACCACGTTGGCCGGAAGCCGCACTGGGATGCTATCGCAGAACTTGAGACGTGCCGGGATGATGCGCGCGACTTCCGGCCGGCACCAGCACCCGCAGCAGTAGTGGTAGCAGAGCGGAAGTTTCGGGGCCGATCTTATGGACCGTGCCACCTCCGCGGCCCAGCTCACCTCCTCCGTCAGATCGTTCCCGCCATCGACAAACACGGCGCTCAATTCCGAGCACCTTTTGAAGGGCTGGCTCACAAACGATCTCTCAAAGAGGTTGTAGAAGCAGAGCAAGCATGCGCAGCATCCGATCATGAGGCACGCCAAGCACAGAGGTGTGCTGGGGTACATGCTGGGACCGGCTGGCGCCCCGCTGTCTCCTCCGTTGGTGCGTGTGGCACCCTCGTCGTCTGCGGCCACAATAGCGCCCTGCATCATTGTGAGGCCACCACCGCCGTGCACAGCGACGTGGCAGCTCGGCCTGACACTGTCATGCGTGTTCCAAGACCTGCAAAGCAATGGTGGTGGTCAGAGCGCACAGCCTGCAACGAAACCCCACGGTGACCTGCGAGTACCAGTGGAAACAAAATGCAAGCAAATGATGTCTGATGGCACCATCTTGTGTCTCACTGGTTGTTGTGGTGGTTGTGATAGTGGCCAGTGCTGGTACTGCCAGTGCCGGTGCCGGTGCCGGATGCGGACGCGGTGGTGGAGGGGCGGCTTCAGAACATAGTACATACACTTGGGCCCAGGCCACTGCTGAGACCCCATGTTCTCATATGGCAAATTGTCGACTGCAAAAACCGATAGTTCCAAAAAAGATGAGTTCCCCCGTGCGTGTGTGTGCGCCGCGCATCAAAGCAGGAGACAAGCATGTGCACCCTCCACTGTAAGACACTCTCCATCCAAAACACATTGCTTCTTCGGTGCTACTCACAGTCACAGTCACTGGAGCACAGGCTCCAGAGGACAGTTCAACTGGAACGCATACCCGTGAGAAGGTCACGGTAATAGAGGGCGGGTTGGGCGGGTGGCACTAGAGCAGTGCACCTCAGTCACAGAAAAACTTATCTACAACAGGGAGGGAGACGCCCCCAGTGGAGTCAATCGGGCACACACACACGCACTCCGGGCGGAACTTCCATTCCTACGGAACTACAGTTCCCCCGTGCGTGTGTGTGCGCCGCGCATCAAAGCAGGAGACAAGCATGTGCACCCTCCACTGTAAGACACTCTCCATCCAAAACACATTGCTTCTTCGGTGCTACTCACAGAGGCCCGCGAGCGAATGCGAGCCTTGCACCTGCTCTCATGGAGCCACCCTGGGAGTGGGGACGGACTGTCGTAGGCGGTCAAACGGCAGGTCTGACTCCCCCCAGGCCACCCGACGCTGCTCGCACAGGCTCAGCATGGAGGCCCGGGAAAGCATTTCATGCTTCCGGCTCAGAGGGTCAGCGGGGTTCACCGCTGAAGGCACTCGAAAAACAGACAGTTGCAGGCCACTCCACGCCCGCAGCCAGAAGATGCGTCGCAACAGACGCAGCTGTACAGGGCAGTCAGTGGACGCCCGTAGGGAGGCGGACTGGACTCGGACCGCCTCATTGTCGATACCCACAGCCACAGAACGCAACCGGCAGCCTACTGCAGCTTTTAGAGCTCCATATACGCCATATAGCTCTGCCTGCTGCAGGCTGCGGACCCAGCGGGGACAGACGTAGGATCTGTAAAAACCTGGGGAACCAACGACCCCGATTCTGAAACGCCGTCCGCAGGGCGCTGCGTCTGAGAAGAAAGTATGTACACGCACATGTGATGGGTCACTGAGACCGTGAGACGGGAAGGAGAGGAGCAGAGCCGTACCAGTGGCACGGATCAGCGTGCGGCTGAAAAATGGGGAGCGGTGGAGCATGGCATTATAGGCCCCCGCCAGGAAAACAGATGCCCCCCCCATTGGTCTGAAGACCCACTGTAATCGCCCCAGGAAGCGGGCCATCTCTCTCGCTGGCATGCGCCCCGTGCCGACCCCTTGCAGCCACAAACGCAGTGTGGCCTTGAGCATGTCCACGCTGTTGGAAACAGAGCGCCTAACAGAGTCCAGCCGCTTGCCGAGGAAGGTGATGCAGGTTGAAGGCTCCAGCTCGCTTTTGGGGCTAATTATAAACCCCGCATCACGGAGAGCCGCAGCCACACGCTGCACCCCTGCCCGGGCTACCGCCGGACTAGTGGCGGTGATGAGGATGTCGTCAAGGTAGACATCCCAGTCAACATTTGTGCCGCGCAGTGCACGCGCCACAATCCCAGAAACGAGGCGCTGGCAGATTGCTGGAGAATACTTCCAGCCAAATGGCAGGCGCGTAAAGCGCCACCGACGCTGGCCTGCCTGAACTACAAATGTGCGGCGCCACCGTCTTGGGAGTATGATACTCCAATAGGCATTGGTCAAGTCCAATTTACACATGTACAGTGGCCCAGGGGGCCTGTGCTGGAAACGAGACATGATAGCAGAGAGGGCAGGGAGCTTGACCCTGGGAGGAGGACGCTCATCATAAGCGTTTATGGCAGTGGCATTGAGGAGCAGCCTGCACTTGTCGGAAGACTTAGGTCTAAGAAAGGCGCTGGCAGAAACAGGGGCCGACGTGGGCTTAGCGCCACACGTGACAGCGTGAACCGATTCAAACATGTGAGAAAGGGGGGCTGTCGCGCTGGAGTGGCGTGCCGCCCCCCGGCAGGAGAAGGATTTGGTACACCGACGGTAGATCGCCCGAAGCCCCCGCGGGACACATTTCCGCCAGAGGCTGCGCGCGAGGCTGACGCGTCCTGCTGGGCCCAAGCCCTTGGCTGCCACCTGCTCGGGCACCTTCTGGGACTGGTTCTTTGGTGGCAGCGGAGTACTGTCGTCGTAAAGCATGTCGTCTGGACGGCACAGGCCACTTTCCGCTATGCCTTCTAGAACATCTCGGAAAAGAGGAGCTGCCGCCGCACCTCCATCGATGTTTAGCAGCGCCAAGTACATGTCAACGAGCGCCGTGCGGACCATCTCCCGGCGCCCCCAACGTATACCGTCCAGGCTCGACACTTTGCGCGCCAGCAACTCAATTTGCGGTCGCAGCTCCGTGTGCTCCTGCTGTGCCGCTCGATGTTGTACGAACTCGCTTTTTTCGCATCGGTGGTGTGCTCGTAACCTCCCCGTCGGGTCGTGGAGGACCCTGTAGCGTTGGGCGGGGTGGGGCTGATTGCGCCCGGGTGAGGTCGGCCCGGACCCATGGTGACCAGATCTGATACGTGGTTCCCGTCTGCTCCTGCCAGCCAAGTGTCTCCGCCTGTTGTGAGGGGATGATGAGCGGCCCCCCACGAACGAACTCCCACGTGTGCGTGGGGTACGCGTAAATGCGGAGCATTGCCGGCGTCGCCCAGCACCCCCAGCGCAATTGCGTGTCCGTGGGGGCGCCCAAGCAGCGGAGCTGCGCGCTCCCGAAGCGCCGCCAGCCATGCCAGCACAGTAGCGAGCAGCCCGAGTTCGGGCGATTGACGAGGTCTTTGAGAGCTTTGTGCAGGCCCTGCCGAGTACTGTGCCATGCCGGGCGCTCTGGGTGGTAACCGTGGCGCGCACGGAGGTCCCAGAGGCGCTGCGCCCACAAGGCTGTCCAGGGGCCTGGCACCTCTTCGCAGGGTCCACTGCGCCCCTTTGCCCCTTGCCAGCGGACGGTGGATCCATCATAGTAAGCGGTGACGGCTTCCTTTGCCCGGAGGCCAAATGCGATGCTGAGTGCCGCCAGCGCCACCACTTCCCATTCGTGTGGTGCGGAGGCGAGCTCGCAGAGGCTGCGGAACGCTCGCATGGACGCCCAGAATTTGTACGAGGCTCCCCGGCGCTTTTCATGGAAAGAGGCGACGGCTTCGACCAGTTTCCAGTCCATTGGGCAGACGATGGGCTGGATCCACTTGAACTTCTCCAGTACCCTGACCGCTGCGAGAAGTTTTCGGGGGCCACTGTCCGATTCCATGGTGCGGATGAGGCCAAGCATGTGGTCTTGCAGGCATTCCCGGGCGCTGGCACCCGGCTGTCGCCTGACGGTGACGGCGAGGCGTCGCAGCGCATCTCCATAGCTGTCTCTTGTGTCTTTCGCGAATCCGTAGAGAGCTGTGCTGTCGTAGGTGGTGGCGAAGTCGGCAGTGGCCGCCCCCCGGTACCGTGTGATGGCCTCCGAGAGGGCGATGGCATCTGCAGTCCGTACGCCGATTCCTCGATCACTTGCAACAATTGCCCCGGCAGCGCCGCCAACCCCACACCCGCAGGGCGTTGACTGTCCGTCGGTCGGATGCGCGGCAGGGCCCTCTGGACGAGGGCAGCGGGGGCGGATCGGGGAGTCTGAGTCAGAGCCCCTCCGCCCATCGCCGAGTCAGTGCTTTTTCGCGTACTGCCCGCGGCAGCTGTATGCCCCCCCCTGCCAGTACCAGTGGCAGTGGCCGCAGATGCGGCAGGGGGTTTTTGGCTGTCGCGCGCAGTTCACCAGGTCCCCTGAGTTTCGACTCCTGAAGTGTGGCTCCCCTTTGATCCACACGAAAGCCGGCGCCCCAGGGGCGTGCTGTGTGCTTTCAAACACCTTCTGGTAGTCCGGTGACGTCGATGAGCTGGATGACTTGCGCGCCGCGCGCCCACCGTCGTCGGAGGAGCTATCGGAGAAGTCCGAGGATGCCGACGAGGACTCCGAGGAAGAATACGACCTTTTGCCTTTCGCGCCCCCACGCCCTTTGTCTTTGGCCTTGCGTTCGCGCTTTTCCGCCCGCTTGGCCTTGCGCTTGCGGCGGGCTTTTGCCTCGCGGTGCTTGTCCTTGAGAAGCTTTTGTGCCCCTTCCTCCGTGCGGAGCAGCACAGACCACACCTCCATCGCGACTTCGAGCTTGCCTCCTCCGTTCGCTGGCTCCGTGGCTGCTTGGCTCCGCCAGCCATCGACGTCCATGCCAGCGCCGTTACTTTCGCGGTCGTCAGTGTCCATGATGATGTTCTCAAGCAGTCGCCCCAGTCTGATTGCCCAGCGCGACGCCCCAGCTTGTTTCCGTACAGCCCGGATATTTTGCTTGGTCATCGCATACTTGTCGGGCTCCTCAAGCTCGCCATCCGCGTGGCCGGGACGTTCTCCTTCAGAGGGGTCGCCGGCGTCCGCAGGATTCCCCGGCGCTGGAGCTGACGCCCGCCCCGCCGTGGCCTCCTCCCCAGAGGTGAGCCCAGCACGCCCGTATGTGAGATCTGCCGCCAGCAGGTCCACGAAAGCGAAAGCTGCCTGGGACTGCTCGGGGGTCAGGTCGTATTTGGCGACGTCGACGTCCCAGTGCACCGAGAGGGCGAACAGAAACGCGTCCCTGTACGTCACGAACTCCGAGCTGACCATGGGCACGCCCAGCAGGCGCCGAAACAACACCGCGCAGCGTGTAGTCGTCAGCGTCAACGAAGAGTTCCAGCAAGTGAAGCCGCAGTCCAGGACAGGCGTGCGGCTTTCTACTGGTACGTCCTCAGCCAGGCCTGGCGTGTCCAGGAGCATGCACCAGGCGGTATCTAGGGTCTGCTTGTCGTCCGCAACCAGCTTTTCCCACTCCCACTCCTGTGGAGCAGCCGGGCGCTTTGGGCCTTTCGACCGGCGGCCCCCGCGCCCCACCCGCGCTGTTGCAGACGATGATCTACCAGAAGCGTTTTGCAGGTCAGACATGGCACTAGAGCAGTGCACCTCAGTCACAGAAAAACTTATCTACAACAGGGAGGGAGACGCCCCCAGTGGAGTCAATCGGGCACACACACACGCACTCCGGGCGGAACTTCCATTCCTACGGAACTACAGGTCTATTGCGTCATCAAAAACAGTTTTTTGGTCCTTCTTTCCCCCCGCCCCCGTGGGGAGTCGCCCCAGAACGCGCGACGGTCGCCCCAACCCCCGGGAGGGACGGTCACCAAATGATCCCCCCCCCCTCGGCGGGGGGGTTTGGCACAAGGCCCTGGTGGTTGGCTCTGTTAGCCTGTGGCGGCGCGTGTTGGCCTCTCACCCTTGAACCTTCTGCTATGACAAGCAGGCATCCGCACTGCTGCGGGCATCCGCACTGCCACGGGCATCCCCCTGCCTGGGTGGGAATCTGGAATGCAACGTCTGCCCACGGCGTCCTCCCCTGACGGCCTTATCAGTGCCCGGTATGCGGTCATCATCAAGACCTGGGGGGGGGGGCATGTGTGAGGACAAACCTGACTCTTCCACTACAAATCTATTGTAACCGGAGGAAAACTATTCTTCGGCGCATTTGGCGCTGTGGACTTTTGGGGCAAATGACTGCCCCCCCTCCCAACCCGGGGACTGTGAGGGGGGGGGGGGGGGGCGGGGTATGGGCAGGCGCAGTGACTGTGAGTGGTTGGGAGCATCGACCATGCACAACAAGGAAGCCCAGCATTCCAAGAGCACTCGCCGAGGGCCGCATGACCAGGAAACCGAGGAATACAAAACTTCGGACGAGCAATAGACTGGGGGCCAGCAATGTCTTGGGGCGTGGCTTCTTACCCATTCAAAGATAAAACACAGCCAGACCCGTCCTACAGCGGTGATGGCGCCCAGCGGTGAGGGCACTGGGCAGTCCAGGAGGTCTGTGCGTCCATGGCGTGGCACATGGACGGCACCCAGCACCTTTCCCCCCTCCCACCCTTGACCGAACACGGGCAGGTTCTGGTTCAGGGGGCAAAAGTGCGGTAACACAAGATCGCCATGTTTGGACAAGCCCGTGTTAGGACAAGGGGAGGGGTATCATCTTATGCATCTTATCATCTTATGCGCGCCCTGTGGGCAACTAGTAGACCCCCGCCCAACGATAAGCATTGCCCAAGTTCGGCAAAAAGACAGTCAGACAGGGTCAGATATGGTTGTGGAAATGAATGAAAGCATCTTATCGAGCTTAGGACCATTTACATCACGGTTCAGAGTTCTCCCTCCACCAGGCGGCAGGAGCTGAACTGAATGAAGAGAGAGCCCCCTTGCGTTTGGGAACTGGCAGCACGGTCGTGGTTCATGTGGTACCAGAGGCTGCGGTTTGGCAGCTGTGTAAATCAAACGCTGCCCTGCTGCACACCACTGCGGGCAAAAAGCACTGTGGAATGGTTGCCTGGGGTAGACAAAGCCGTGCTTGCACACAACCATTAAACAACAAGAAAATTTTGCACCTGCCCTGTCCACACGTCACCCAGACTAGTAGGATTCTTGGGACACTTTGGCAACCCAAGGGCTCTTCACTGCCAGTGCCCAGTCTCACATGCACATACAACCATGTCAAGTCATCGTCTTGGCATGAGACTACAGGGGCATCTTTTTGGCAAACAAGTTTGCTATCCAAGAAAAAAGCCTATTTTCCACAGGAGTACCTGCCAAAAAGGACACCCTTTTGGGAGCAAGTAAGCACTGCCTCTGTAACCAATTCAACACTTTGTCGTGAACGCCCTTTCAAGAAACACTGTTTGGGGCTTCTGAAGGGACGTGTTTCCTTTTTTTGGGGGGCATTCCAAAGAATTAGGGTTGGTTTTCAAGTTGCTCAGTGCAATGTCAGTAGCGATTCCGAAGTCAACAGCATAAGCAGCAGAAAAAATCTCGTGTTTTCTGTTTGTAGTTTGTGCACTATGCATTATGACAGTATGGCCCCACCACCTTGAGCAAGCAATTTGGTAATGCTGCAACCTGCCATCTTACCATTGCGCAAACACCACCTGTGGTGAAAGCATTGCCCCCGGAACCATGCCCCCCCCCAAAAAAAAATTGCGCACCAACAAGCAATGTTTTGCTGCCTCCCCAGCCTCCCCAGAGGGTAGTCGCTGGACAGTGTTTTCAGGCCAAAAAGCGTCATCTGACTGGAGCATGGTCACTGCACAAGAGGATGAGCAGTTCTGCAGCCCAGAAAAAATTATAAACAACATAAGTAAACATAAATACATATATAAATATGAATGAATAAATATAAAACAAACTTGAATAAAAACATGCCGGAGCAATGTGCAAGGGATGTGGGCCCTTTCCTTTTTGACTAACAAACACATTCCGAAAAAAAAGCACTCTGCAACAGGATTTCAGCAAACTGGCGTGCAGTGCCATTGCACGTGATTCCAATTTCGTCCTGCTTGCCTCTGTGCCCCTTTTGTCATGAAACATGCATCAAAAGGGGTCCAACATGCCACCACAATTAGTTACACGCCATGAAGGCACAATTCCGTGGAACAAAAAGTAGTGTCCGGAAAAGCGCCGTCTGACCAAGGGGTGGTTGTTGTGCAATGTGGTCGGTGTCCACAGGGGGGGGGGGGTTCTTAGTCAACTTCAGAAAACACGTTTTCGACATCTTGGACCCACTGTTTCATTGCCCCGGTATCCAAAACCCGTTGTTCAAATCTACGGCCCCATATTTTGATTTTCGGCACCCGGGACACACACATTTCTATTTTCTTTCTCGGTCAACGAGACACCAGCGAGCAAGATACCGTACAAATTTCAATTTCAGAATCCGCGGCACTGTCATTTTTGCGTCCGAGCCCCGCCGATAAGTATTTTTCTTTTTGCGACCTTCTGTCATGTTGCGCAAAAAACGACATTAGCAGGTCCAAGAATAATTTTTTTGCGATTGTTTCAAAATTTGCGTACGTGGACATCGAGAATGGTTGCCGGCCATTCCTTGCATTCTGAGTGGTTTTAGTCAATGCATGGTGCTTTCTGGAGGTTGTTTCCACTTCCTTTTTGGGGGGTTGCTGGGTGACTTTTGCATGACACCAACACAACGCAACAGCATGCAGAGCCTTGGCATGATTAGATTACGCCACGTTGTTCCTCGACGGTCGAGTTGACTAAAATGATGCATCATCATGGGGAATGATAGGGAAGAAATGTTGCATGGTGAACATACCAAAGAAAGGACTGTGGGAACAAACTGTGATTGTTGTGTTGATAGTACAACCACAACACCCAAAATTAATTAATTTTTTGCGATTAAATAAATTTTGCGTCCCATCATCGGGCTACAATTAATTAAAATTTGGGGTTTTTCATTTTTGCATTCCTGAAAATATTTTGATGCATGCCACCCTTTGATTAGTTGGCCTTAAGATTCCTACAATTTGTATAGAACCTTTGGGGCAAAATAGTAGACATAACTGGCACAAGCCAATTCTTTTCGCCAGACCATAATCAACCACACAGAGGAGATTCAAGCTGCACCATAATCTCTCCTTCTTACTGGGGTAGTTGCTACTGCTATGGCACGTGCAACCTGCACATGCAAAGTGCAAACTCTCTTCCTTAAACAAGAAAAAGCCTACATGACACTGCACCATTTGTGGCAGCGGACACACCAACAATGGTCTTACGGGCCACCCAAATGCATCAAAAGGAAAGCCGTACCATGACTTTTGATGGCCCGTGTGCTGCATGGGGCCACTTAGGCTAAGCCACATGGGTATCCCACAGTATTCTGCAACAGCAAGTGAACGGTGGTGCCTTTTAGATCAAAGTGGCTATCCACAGATGGGGACTGCCCTGTCCCCTACCACCTGGCAAATCCATAGGGTAACGCATGTTGCGGGTGCTAATGCTCATGTTGCGGCTGCCACCGCCCCAAAATCCTAGGCCAATGGAATCCCTGGCCACCTGAGTCCTCCGTCAAGTTGTGGACAACCTCAGGCTGCCCTAGGACCCACACTGAAGCTGTGTGGGGCACCGCTCCAAGGCCCAATAACCCCAAGAGACGGCTGATAATGGAGCTTACACTATACAACACTCCACCAATGGGGACATACCCAATCTGATTGCTTATGCGAGCCTTCTTTCTCGCCCGTTCTCGCTATTGTGACCATCATCCCAGCACTCGGGTCAACCATATAACGCTACAAACTCGGCTTCTAGTGAGTTGCACGCCGTGAAAGTGCCCAACTTCTCAAATTACTTGCCGTGTGCTCAGTAAGAATTTTCTGCTACGTAATTTTCTTCTTTTTTTGCCGGAGCCATGATTGAACGGCTTTTTTTCATGATGCAATCCACCATAATGTTCCCATATTGAGGTGCCCAACTCTACCACCAGCGATGGGGCCAACTATGTCCAGGGTGCTTGCATTTGTTACCACGACCTAGTCCCTAGACAGCAAGTACACCCAGTGGAACTAGAGCGTCACTGGAGGTTGTTGAGAGCCTTCGAATGAGCCCAACGTCTACCACACAGCCAGCCAAAAACTCAAAGCTTGCTCCCTTGAACCTCACTAGATTTGAGCACAAGGTTGATTAGTCGAAGGTTCACGTTGATGATACATTGTTGTGCACAAATGGTGACTCATGACTCAAAATTGGAGATGTGTGCAACACATCTGAAGGAATGGTGCTTGGCCGAGGATAAAGCTGTAGATCCAATAGGTGAATAGAAGGTAGGTAGGTGACAATACCCCGCCACCACTCGCATTACCCATTACAAGAGTGATTGTGGCATCTACCACAACCGAATGTCATGTAAGTGATGGGAATGCTCGAAAAATGGAGGGAAACCCCACAAGACATCTAAATCTATGCACCTGGCATTGGGCACCTCGGCCTTCTCAAAGGAAGCAATATCACAACCACGACCAACCCTCCCTTGCAGAGCGCATGATGATACACCGTCGTGTGTGCCTTTGCACGATGATGCCGATCGCCGTGCACACATTCCTTGTGACCCATAGATGGGAATTTTCGTTCGATTGCTCCAAAAACAACAACCACGAGTATCGTTGTCTAGGGGGGGGGGGGGCAAAGGTCAGGTCCCAGGACTACACACACCGGCAGCGATTCTTCAGAAGAAGATCCTCGTGTTCCGCAGACTCGCAACAATTTGGAACGTAATTTCAAACATGAGAAAACACAAAAAAACATGAGAACAATTAGAATCGAAGCACTGCGAGAACACAAAAACCGAAAAAATTATGGAACCACAAATTTGGATTTATGAGTTGCACGGGATCGCACATCACGGGCAAGCGTCTTCAAGCGAAAAAGAATGCTTTCCACCATGTGCCCTATCGGTATTACGAGTTGCCACGCCGAGACACATCTTGGAACTGCTCTCCGTCTTTGCGCGATGAAGTATCAGCCACGTAGCACTCTGCAGGTAAACACACTTGGTTATAAAATTGTGCATGGGTAGTGGCAAGTGCCACCCAAGCCAATGTATTTTTTGACAGACCTTTGCGGCATCGCGGTTACTTGCTCATTTGGACATTGGACTTTGGTCATTTACGAAAAAGGTCCGAATTCTAGTCCCACCACCGATTTCAAAAGACAAATCTTTGAAATCCGTCATTATTATCAAGCCCAACAAATTGTTTGCAATGGTGGCGGCTCTGGCACTGGCAATATCAGAGGGCCAAAAGTTGCATAGAATTGTGGACTTCACCACTGCTCCCCCACAGGCTGCCCGACTTGTTGACGACCACGTTGGCCTCTCATGCCTTGCAAGTTGCCGAAGCGGCCGGGGTTGAAAGGCTTCAAGTCGACAACGGATGCACGCCCATCCACGATGAGCTCGGCCATGGCGAGTCCCGTTACGGGCGCCCAGAGAATACCCCAACAGTTATGGCCACACGCGATGAACGCGTTCTCGGTGGCTGGCACCAACCCCATCATCGGAAGCCCATCACTGAGGCAGGGACGCATGCACGCTTGTGTGCTAGTCGGGCCATCCTCTGCGAGCGAGGTCATCCGCGAGAACGATCGGTGAGCAGCTACGACACGCTTGGGGTTCGGCGTCACTTCCGATGGCGACACTTGTTTGATGTCCTCGGGTGAGGTGTATGCGCTACCCCCAATCCCACACAAATAAACATCACCATTGGGCCTTGGGTAAACTTCCAAGTGGCAACCATTATCGTCTTCCGCACAAAATAATGCAAAGGGCTCGGCGACCGTCCGTTGTGTGCCTTCGTTTTTGTACACCACGGAGGTACTCCAAATGCCCTCCATGGGCACAGATATTTGTAGCCAATCAGTGGCGAACACTGACCAAGGGCCCATTGCGATGACCACTTTTGCTGCCGGCAACGGTTTGCCATCGACCACAACCCCTTGCACTTGACGCATCCCGTCGCCGGTTTGCACCACCTGTAACCCCTCGACCTTTCCAATGACCACCCGGGCGCCATTCGAGACTGCGGCGTCCATAAGGGCGCACGTGAGCTCTTTTGGGGTCACTTGTGCGGTGCCGGAGTCCATTAAAGAGGATTTTGCGATGGACCCATCCAGCCAGGTGCAATGCTGCGAAGGCTTGGGCTTCTTCCCCGCGGTGACGCTCAACACAGGGATGGGGCGGTAGGATTGCAATCCCAACGTCTTTGCTAAAGCGCCGTGCATGGCAAAACTCTTTCGATGGAGGTCGGCGGTCACTCCACTTCCCCATTCACCGGCCAAGAAGCCTCCTGCCTTTCCGGATGCAGCAGCGGCAACTTCACATCTCTCGACTACTATTGGTGCAACACCTTTCAACGTGAGATGGTATGCGATGGATGCGCCAATGATGCCACCACCACAAATGATGATGTCCCCATTCATCTCAAGGCTGAACACGGCGTGGGGTCGGGGCGATGGCTCCTTCAAGCATGCGAGCGGATCGTGAAAAAGGCTTGTACGTGTTGAGTCTGCACACCGCCCCATTTGGACTGCCCCATTTCGTGAGTTGCGACTTTTTTCCACCACAAACGATCCCGCGAACGTATCATGATGATAACGATGGAATGGATGAAAACACCTCGGTGAATTGTGAGTGTGAGTTCTACTATTTTTCTCTTTCAAAATCAATTTGCCTTGGCACGTGATCGCACGCGTCCAACCATTTTGAAGTTTATCCGACCGTTTTCGTGTCACATGGTTCGGTCAATTCGGTCAACGCCCCACCAGTTTTGGACATACACAAATGGCCCATTCAGCGCAAAGTTGGACAACGTGAAGAGAGAGGTTTGCTTTGTAAAACACCCAAAAATGTGGAGCGCGAATCGCATCCTTTCGAATTCCGGGCGTTGATTAACCTTTCGCGATGTTGCGTTCCTCCCTCACACACTAGCAAAGGATGAAGATCCATGAGGGATCGTTTTTCCGCGATGATGCACCTTGCGATCTCACGCAAGAATACGAATGGGCAATCACCGGGGGTACGGTGTGGTGAGAAGGGCCAGGGTTTTAGAGGAGGTGTAGGAGCCATCGTGAAATGTTCATTTGTTCAGTAGCGCACGTCTTTGAAAGGTGATAGAATTGGATAATTGACGTCATCGTAGGTGTCGCCAACGATTCGGCTATGTAACCCGCCATATTAGGGGGGGTATGCGTCATTTCGCTAAAACAAAAGTCCTCGGCTGTTGTCTGTGGTGACAAACGTTTTGTCTTCGGGAACAAAGGTTTTATCCGTGGGAACAGACATTTTGTCCATGGGAACACACTTTTTGTCGATGGTGACAGACTTTTGGTCTTGGTGATAGACGTTTTGTCCGTGGGAATGGACTTTTTGTCCATGGGCACAGGCCATTTGTCTGTGGTAGAAATGACGCACATATGGCATGTGACATATAAACCGTGTTGGGTCCCCTTCCACGAACGACAATGTGGCCTCTTATTGCTATCACGGAACCGGACCCTATACACAAGCACCTATGCATGACCTGAAAAATCAAGACTGATCATGTCACTCCATGGTTCATGTGCTTCTTGTGGTTGGTCCGCCTCTATAATCTATGCAAGAGCGGACGTACTTCACAAGAGATGCCATCCACACCTAGACCAACAGTGGAACCGAAAGCACGAAGACCCTAGGACACACAACTAGCAAACTAGCGAAGGGAGAGAAAGTGGAAGGCTATGCGAGCAATGAACATTCAGCCACTTGTGTAATCGAATGACCATAGCAAAGCAAAAGGCTTCCCAAAACCGATCGAAATGGACTTGCCATCGGGCAATTCCGAGAGAGATCAAAAATCATTTGTGCACAAAATATTTTTAGTTTTAGTTTAATGAAATAAGCATTGTCCTTGCCGGGATTCGTTGCACTTGACCATTAAAAAATCACTTTACCCCATTGTGATTACTTGTTCACAACATTACGGCATTACGCTTTCACCGCCTTACGGCAGCAATGCCATGAAGAGGTACAAACACAAGACAATTTTCTCATAACCCACTTTTCCCCTCCCCACGAAGGCAACTCTTGTCGTCGTCTTCCTTTCCTGAAAATCATCGATGGGAGGATGCGTTTTTTGGTATTCAGATGAATGCCATGAGGTCCATGAAGGACAAGTAGCAAAAAGCATAACTTGCAACACCCGATCGAAAAGAGGTGTTGTTGTCCACGTGGTGAGCTGGTTCTTAACTCATGGTGGAACATCGTTGTGCCAACTGCACATGTCATTCCAGGTGATATTTCTAACTCGGGGACCACGAAACAATGAATCACGATCACTGAAGTAAGACCTACGACTCAAGAAGACCTACCTACGACTTCTTGGCATCAAACTTGCCAAATCATGCAAATGAACATTTATGTGGTGATATTCGTTGCCTTTTACATCCGATTGCAATGGAAAAGACACAAGATCTCAAAAAGACCTTTGGTTTTGGTTTTGTCGGGAGGGGCCGCTGTCGGATTCGCGCGCCGCCGCGAAAATGGAAGCAGCGGGTACAACAATATGTCAACAATGTACCCTCCTAAAAGTGTGGTAATATACCTTTTCGGGGGTTTTCCAGTCACTGAAAGTTGGTACAAAATTCAATCAACGTACCGTTTTTTGGGGCGGCTGTCACTGCAGCACCTGTAGGTGAGCGGCAAAGCAGTGCAGCACCATTTTTGCCATCGGCTGATCGAACCCGGCAATGTACCCTTTTTTGGGCGCTTGGGGTGATGTACCAATTTTGTAAGTGCAGTAATGTACCCATTTTGGGAAACGGCCAAGGTATATTAATTGACATATTACTCTAACATGTCGAACAGCGTACTCTGCCGTTTTCTCCAAAGGGTACATTGCTGAATTACATGAAAAGGTACATGAACCCCTTGAAAAAGGTACGGTCTTAAACTTTTCCAAGAAAGCGGGCAAAACGAGGTACATTGCCAAAACACGGGACGAAAAGGTCTAGGAGCCACAAAAAACGTAGAAACTCTGTTTTCCCCGCCCAAGGGAGTTACCCGCCCAAGTCCCTGCACTTGTCCAAGGCAAACCTATAGGTTTCAGTTTTCGGTGTGTCCATGCCTTTCGTTAAGTTTACCTCTGCCTCTGCCCCTGCCCCACAGTGTGCATTAATAGTAAGAAAAAGTGCTTTTCCATTGCTTTGAGGCATACTCTAGTTGTATTAGAGATGCACTGAGCATCCATGCATTTTAATCTTAGTATTGGTCCAACCAAAACTGGTGATAACACATTTTGACCTATGGAACCAAACACCCAATCAGGATATGGAGTGGACCCCTTAATCCCCTTTCAATGTGAAGTAAAACATCTTTTCCTGAGTTGACTGAGCACTGACATACCTAAGGTAGAGCCTATGAATTTATCTATGTTTTTCCATGAATACTTATCTGCCCTAGTGGTATGCACCATAGGGGGCTAGGCACCTCTTTTTGAGAGGTCCTGGGTTCAATTCCTGGTCAGCCTAGCTAAGTAGGAAGATCCCATGTGACATGGCAGTGACCTCATCGCCACATACCATGCCACCTCAGCACCTATGGGACCCAAAACAAAGAGTGCACATCTCCTAAGATGGCACTATGGAGAGAGAGTGATCCTGAGGCAGTTTTCTAACTCTTTTCCTAAAACATTTTAGCTATCTATGTGAATATGCATTCATTTGTGACCTGAGCTGTAGTTTCTGTGAATATCCAATCATCTTTCACTGTTTACACTGCAGCCCTTCATGCTTTGATCCTGAATTACCTTCTCCTTGCATACTATTGGCTTGGGCTATCCTGGATTGACTTGGCTTTACTGTATTTCAACAAACAAAAGCTTTTCATCATCCAAAACAAGCAGCAGGACACCCTACAGCAACAACAAGCAGCAGGAGAAGCAAAAATACAGTGCTGAAAACACTATAAACTTTTCTGGTAGCAAGAGGCAGCCTGTCTCTGTGCACCGGCAGCGACCCCGCGCCGTACAACCAGTGCTCCGAGCAGGCAAACATAAGCAGAAGGGCGGATTAAGATGGACCTAGGAAGAGTGGACGCCGACGTGCAGACAGCGCCAGCGCCTGAGGCACCGGCAAGGCCGGCGCCTGGCACTGTACCTTCGGTGGAGCCCTTACATGGGCCAGTGGATACGGCGGAGGACTCCCTGGATGGCCTCCAGACGGCCTTCGGGGCCCTGACGGTCGAGGAAGTGGTCTCTCAGCCTCAGCCTGTGAAGAGGAAGAGAGAGAACGAGAGCGAGAAGGATGCTGGAGAAGGAGCAGACGAAGGAGAGGAGCAAGGGCAAGACCCGACGGATGTCCCTACCTTCGAAGGCGCACCAAGCGCTTCTGGCCTCCAAGCATCACCCTCTCCCATAACCACCACACTCCCAGCCGCCGCAACATCCACCTCCACAACCAACCCGCCTATGGCAGAGGGCACAGGCTTTACTGGCATGCCTCACTACCCCGCCTATGGCATGGGCCCACCTACCACTGCGCTCCTTGAGGCAACTACTGCCAGCGAGCCGGTGGCTTCCAGCTCTGCGCCGCGATGGTATGCGGCTGACCATCCCCATCCACTCCACGCCACTGGAACCTACATGGAAGTTCCTGGGTATGCTCCTGGGTGTGCACCTGGGTATGCACCCCTGAGTGGGTTGAGGAGATGACCAGAGTCTCTGGGAGGCAGGAGTAGAGGATCGGGAAGATCCTCCAACAGGTCCCTGACGCGGTCGGAGATCAATGAGGTGCTCCGAGGCGCCACTTCGCAAATCGTGAGCGACCTCACGCAAGAGATCAGGGAGAAACTGGAGCCCCTGATGATCCCGTCCCATGCGTCACCTACGACGGTGGGAATGTCACCCCACCGAGTACAGGCTAATCACCTGGCGGCAGGGTTGACAAATACCCTGGGGAGCCTGAGGAGCCGACCGATGCCGACTCCTGCAGCAGTACCGAGAAGTCCATTCGTCCCGAGAACGGCCCAGCCGCCCTACAGCCACGTGACGAACTCGACGAGGGCCGAGCTGGACCGGCTGGGGCTGACAGCCCTAAGGGCAATGGTGGACGTGGAGCCTTATGGCTTCAGTGATCTTGGCGGAGACCCCTCCGACGACGAGCCGCCGTCGATGGACTCTTCTTCGCCCTCAGACGACGAGGACCCTGAGGACCCCGAGGACCCCAAGGGTAAGAAGAAGAAGAAGAAGAAGAAGAAGACCCGACGCCCTGAAGGACGCCGAGCTCAGGAGGCGAAGGCTATTGCCACCTCCAAGATAGTGGTGAACCTGCCTGAGTTCACAGGCAAGGACCTCAGCGAGTTCGCTGAGAACTTTGGCCGGTTCCTACGACTGACCGGCCAAACCCACGCGAGTGGGCGAGTGAAGTGCGATCTGCTCCTGCAGTGCTGCAAGACCAAGTACCTGGAGAAGCAGGTCAGGCAGATCGTCACAAACTCCGCCACCTTTGCCGACGTGTTGGTTGCCCTGGAGAGGCAGTACCCGACCTACGAGACCGACCTCTCCATCAGGGCCGAGATCCAGAACCTGCCCGTGCTGCCCAACAACCCCAAACCTGGCAGGGTCTCCGAGCTGTTGACGGACTTGGATCACTGGGCTGGACGACTGACGCCCGGTTCCTACAGCAGCGACGACCTGCTGTTCCGGTTGTGCGCCAAGCTCCCCCGAGAGCTATGGGACGAGTGCCGTCTGACGGCTGAGCGCAAGGCTAGATCCCTCCGCTACGAGGATCTATGCGTGCTGCTCCTGGAGATGGCGCTGGAGAAGGAGAGCGACCAGCACCTGAACAACTACCGTCCTGGTGGAGGTTCTGGAGGCAAAGGGTACCAAGGGTCCCGACCTGGGCAGGGGACTACCCCCAAACACGCCCACGCCCGCCTAATGGAGAACGTGAAGGAGCTATTCTGGTGTGATGCCAGAGATGAGCAGGGCCACCTGCAGCACGCCTCCGACTGCGAGCAGCGAGACTGCTTCGTCGTCCAGGGGAAGCAGCAGGAGAAGATCACCGGCGCCAAAGTGAAGCTGCCGGATCATTACCGCTGCACCATCACGTGTGCATTCTGCGGTAAGCGGAAGCACTACGAGGATGAGTGCTACCATAAGCAACGCCTATCGGCGAAGCTTAAGGGGGAAGATCCTGGCAAAAGCTCAGGCAAAGGTGGAGGCAAGGCCAAAGGCAACGACTCCGGCAAGGGCAAGTCGAAAGGACGTGGTCAAGGTGGTCAAGACAAGGTGTAATGGGCAGCAGGGGCAACTAGGACAGGGCTGCGGGAGCCCTACCGCGATCGCGCGTTGCGCATCGCGCAGCACGCAAATGCCAGCGTGGAATCAGAACAGAGAAATAAAGAGAGAAGCTCTGTGTTACGTTATTTTGTGGTTGTTTATTTTTTATTAATTCTGTGCTTGGCATTCTTTTGCTTGTTGTAGATATGTTGCATGGAGGGGTGCCAAAGTCCCCAAACTGCCCACGCTCTTGGCGCCGGCAGTGACCGCTCAGGCAAGCAAGGGACTCCGTGCTGAACAACGACAATGGGGATCAAAACTGCTTGGTGCTTATGAAGGTGCAAGGTTTGCGTGCGGGATTTGTAGATCAGTGCATGCACAGCGCAAAATACAACGAGTGCAGAACAAGCAGGATCCACGGAGTGCAGAACAAGCAAGGAAAAGCAGCAACCACTAAGGGGAAGAAACGTCAAAGGTTTTGAGAGTTTGAAAAAGAGGTTACAAGAGTTTGAATAAACAAGGAGAACGGGTTTTGGAGAAATCGCAAGAGTTTTGGGTTACCTCCGCCGAATGCCTTACAAAACTCTCAGCTAAGTACGAGAGCCCCGAAGGAGCGAACGAGCGCTCAGCGCAGGAGCGACGGAGCGCAACGAAGGAGCGCTCAGCGCAGCAGCGAAGGAGCGCCTGACGAAGGAGCGCTCAGCGCCGCAGCGAAGCAGCGCAACGAAGGAGCGCTCAGCGCAGCAGCGAAGGAGCGCAACGAAGGAGCGCTCAGTGCAGGAGCGAAGGAGCGCTCAGCGCAGGAGCGCAGGAGCGCTCAGCGCAGAGCGAAGGAGCGTCCAACGAAGGAGCGCTCAGCCAAGGAGCAGTTCTTCGCGGGCAGCCGAGGATGGAGCCACGACCAAGGTTGAGCGGAGAAGTGAAGTTCGAAGGAACGAAGGAGCCTCATCCAGCATGGGGGGAGGAGAAGTGAACTCTGGGGTCCTAAGAGCTGCTGCCCGTTGGTGATCTGGAAGTCGGTAGTGACGAACGGCGACTAAGGCGATCTCAGTCGCCGAGTAAATTTTATGTTTCGGATCTTATTATTTTATATTTGTATCTGTGAAAGTGCGTGGTGGGTCACATTGTGGGTGGTTCCTCGTGTATGGCACAAGGTCTGGCGGGGGCGGGTATTGTACGAGCTGGGTGGGTGTCTGTTGGGGTTGTGTGTCGCTGTTCGGCAGCTGAGAGCAGCTATCCACTGACGTTGCGTGTGTCCATGGCAGGCAGTGTTGGTGAGCGTCGGGTGTAGTTGGGGTGTGGCATGCCTCTGCAAGTTCAGGCAGGACGCCTGTATATTTATCCTTGGGGGTAAGGCAAGGGCTAAGAACAGCCCGCAGGAGTGCCGCGCCTCCCCCTTTGCACAGGAGGGGCCACCATGCTTGGCATGGGCTGCGACTGTTGGGCAGCCGTGCAGCGTTGACGGACCCCGCACCCCCCAGTTATGCTCCCGTCAGGGAAGGGGGCCATTTTCTGTCAAGGAATATGTATGTGGGGTGGTCCTGTTGTACTGTGTCCCCCACCGCTGCATGCCCCCTTCCCGGAGATGTAGTATGGCAATACGTTGTGTTGCCCCTGCTGCCCATATATTGGTATTTGCCTTTGTATCAGACCCTCATTGTCCTGTCAGGTCTTAGGAGGGGAGTGTAATGGGCAGCAGGGGCAACTAGGACAGGGCTGCGGGAGCCCTACCGCGATCGCGCGTTGCGCATCGCGCAGCACGCAAATGCCAGCGTGGAATCAGAACAGAGAAATAAAGAGAGAAGCTCTGTGTTACGTTATTTTGTGGTTGTTTATTTATTATTAATTCTGTGCTTGGCATTCTTTTGCTTGTTGTAGATATGTTGCATGGAGGGGTGCCAAAGTCCCCAAACTGCCCACGCTCTTGGCGCCGGCAGTGACCGCTCAGGCAAGCAAGGGACTCCGTGCTGAACAACGACAATGGGGATCAAAACTGCTTGGTGCTTATGAAGGTGCAAGGTTTGCGTGCGGGATTTGTAGATCAGTGCATGCACAGCGCAAAATACAAGGAGTGCAGAACAAGCAGGATCCACGGAGTGCAGAACAAGCAAGGAAAAGCAGCAACCACTAAGGGGAAGAAACGTCAAAGGTTTTGAGAGTTTGAAAAAGAGGTTACAAGAGTTTGAATAAACAAGGAGAACGGGTTTTGGAGAAATCGCAAGAGTTTTGGGTTACCTCCGCCGAATGCCTTACACAAGGGTCAAGGTGGACGAGGAGGAGGCGCTAACCGCCAGAACGATAACAAGAACAAGGACAAGAACGGAGGTAACCCCAACCCTAATCCAGGGGGGAACTCCGAGCCCTCTGGAGGGCAGTCTGGACCTACCACACGCTCACAGACGCAGGCCCAGCAAGAACAAGGAGCCAAGCGTGAGCATGAAGGTGGTGATGACGGCAACGCCAAGAAGAGAAGCCGTTTCATGAGGATGGCCCGCAAATTGCGGAACAAGGGGTTCGAGGTGACCTGTCCCGCGGAATTCTGACGGGGACGCTCTGGTGGCACCCAAGACCTGGTGTTTTGGGTACGTATCCGACTAGGGGGACGTGAATACCTGGGGGTACTGGATACTGGCGCCACAATATCTATAGTGGCCAAGAAAATTTTACCTTGTGGGAGCCTGAAGAACACCATGACCACCGCCGCTATACGCATGGGGGACGGACATGTGGTGCACAGCTGCGGGGACTGTGAAGTGGAGGTACCTATGGGCTCCAGGACTATCGCCCATCGGTTCTCTGTGATGGACACTGATGCCTTCGACTTTGTACTGGGTACTGACTTCTTCGTGCAGCACTCCCAGATACAATCCCTGACGCTGCAAGCGCCCTACCTCCTGTACGTGGACCACGGCAGTGGCAGAGAGTCTGTGCCACTGGAGCAGTCGGAACATACCTCGAGTTACCTGAGAGTATCGAAGGAGGAGCCCTCGAACATGATGGCGGCCTCCAAAACTGAGGACTATCAACTATTGGGTGAAGTCCTAGACCAAGGTCTGAAGGAGTTGGGTTACTCTCGAGAAGACCTAAGTGTGGAGCTGTTCGCCAGCGACAAGCAGCATGTACTGGACCTATACTGCAGCAAGGGGAAGAACTGCAGCTACAAATTTTACTGGCCCTCTTTCGGGATGGCCTACGGGAACCCCGGATTCAGTGAACTGGGGAAGGTGCTGACCAAGGTGGCCTTGGAACGTTCCCGTATGGTCCTGTGTTCCCCCGATTGGGGAGCCCATGGGGGCAGCGAGTACTGGCGAACCCTCCTTGACAAGCTGACTATCAGCTCGGTGCGATTACCTGATGAGGCCATCTACGTGCCTCTGGGACGCAAGACGCCTATTGGGAAGCCCGGATGGGGGAGTATGCTCAGTGTGGTGGACGGAAGTCTTACCTCCATCCCCTGGGAAGACCTGGACCCTACTCTGGTCCAGGCTATACAACGAGAAAGCGATGGACTCGCCTTGGGTGACTTGAAGGATCGCCTACGACCTCAAGATGCTGTTGAAACTACACCCGGAGGAGATGAGTACGTCGTGACCGACACCAAAGCCCCCAACTCTCCCTGTCATGTACCTGTTCCTGATGGAGTCTCTGAGTGTGGACTATCTGAGCTACCTAGCTCTATCCACTCAGACGACGAAACTGAGCACGACGCCTTCTTCGTGCAGACCGCGGTGGAGGAAGTGGAGAACGCCGAGTACGTCGCCCCACTAAAACCCCTACTCTCCATGAGGGTGGAAGACCCCGTGGATGAAGAGCTGGACCCTAGATCCAGGCTCCGGGAGTATGTGGATTCCAAGAGGAAGTTGGTGGCGAAAAAGCTATGCTACGCGAAGCCTACCCGCAGCTCGAGGCCACTGAAGCAAGGACGTATGGGAGACCTATCCCAATTGAAGGAGGACCTCGAACAGAAGATCACCACCTGGCAAAGGGAGGTAAATTTCAAGCTCATGAAGAGCCTGTGGGGCGCCCATGTGAGGACCCCAGAGGAGGACGACCTCTCGGAGGAATGTGTATGTGAACCCCCTCGAGCGTGCCTATGTTGCCATCGTCCACCGGAGATGGTCGAGCAAGATCTTTTATATGCCTACCAAGGGCTGAAGGATGCTACAGCGGGCGAAGAGTCGGTGGAGGACCACCTCCCGACGTCTATTCAAGGGGCAAGCAACTTACACTCCGACGAGGACATGGAGGACAAGATCAAGGTATTGGACCCGCGGGTACAGAAGCTGATAAGGACCTATCTGGAGGTGTTCGGAGAACTACCCCCTCCAGCCTCATGCGACAAGCTGGTACAGATGGACCTCAAGCTGAAACCCGAGTTCGTGGGTCACAAGATACGGAGGAGACCCTATCCAGCTCCTAAAGAGCAGGCCGACGAGATTGAGCGACAGATACAGGAGTGTATCGACGCTGGCCTAGTCCTGGAGTACAAGGACGGGGACTATCCCCTACACTGCAGCCCCTGTTTCCTGGTGGCTAAACCTGGGTCTACAGCCAAACGGCTGGTAGTGGACTATGGAGAGCTGAACAAGAAGACGCTGAACCACTCAGGGTCCATACCCAATATGGAGTCTACCCTGGAGAAGATAGCCTCCTGTCGCTACAAGACCAAGATGGACAAGCGAAGTGGATTCTGGCAAGTGGACCTGACGCCCAACGCGCAGGAACTACTGGCCTTCATCACCCCTCAGGGGAGGGTATTCAAGTGGAAAGTCATGCCATTTGGCGTGGCTAACGCACCCGCTCTGTTCCAAGAGCTGATGAACAAGATCTTGTCCATCCTACGAAGGAGACCTAAGGTGCAGGAGCTCATATCCCGTGGTGCCCAGATGGAGGCTCACATCGACGATGTATGCCTTGGGACCAATACCCAGGAGGATCACCTAATCCTCTTGGGTGAGTTCTTTGCGGTCTGCCAGGAGAACCACACACGACTCAAGCTGGAGAAGTGTGAGTTCATGCAGGAGACCATGCAGTACTTGGGGTTTGACGTTGGCTATGGGTGGTGGACCCCAGCGGCCTCTAAGGCCAAACCCCTGATGGATGCCAAGGTACGACACGAAGACCCCAAGAAAGGACTTCATGATGTACGCAGTTTCATTGGGGCGTGCAACTTCTATCGCCGCCACATCAAAAACTTCACCTACACCAGCGCTGTACTGACTGACTTGATCAAGAAGAGTACTACTTGGCGCTGGGGCCCACAAGAGCAACAAGCGTTTGACGAGCTCAAAGACAAGGTAGCCAACGCTAAGTGCTTGGGCGTGCCTAGGGCACAAGGGGAGATTATCCTGGTGACCGACGCCAGCAATGTGGGCGGTGGTGGAACGTTGTTCCAATGGCAAGCACTAGAGAAGGAGGAGTTCGACTCGGCCATTTCCCAATGGGGGACGGAAGGTCTCAACCGAGATGGAACCCTCAAGCACAGCTACCCTGACGACAAGTGGGTCCTAGTACCTCTGGGCCACTGGAACTGGAAGTGGAACCAGGCCAGGGGGAACTACTCCACCTATGAGCAGGAACTGCTCGCGGGTATGCTGGTGCTATCCTCACAAGCACGACTGTTGGGGAGTAACCCTGTGGTCTGGCTATGCGACCAAGAACCGGTCCGCAGTTTCCAGAAGGGTCCCCCACCTGAGAAGGCCAAGCTACGTCGCTGGTGGACCTACCTCAGTCAACTACGGCTGACGGTACACCATATCCAGGGAGTGAAGAACGACTGTGCCGACTACATCAGCCGCAACAACTTCGACGCCCTGATTGGTGCCCGGTCTGAAGCGCTGGCTAAGGAGGCGTTCAGCCGTATGGACGTACATCTGGACCTGAACATGACCATGATACGCCCCCTGGATGGACTCCAACAATCGGAGTACCTACAGGAGTTTGGGGATATCTACCGGCGCCTGGAGAAACGCCTTGAACCCCTCCTGGTCAACCAAGACCAGTGGAAGCGGGACAAGAGCTACCTCTGGCACGAGGACCGCATCGTGGTGCCTAGTGACCGAGTCCCAGCGCTGCTGAAGTGGACCCATGAGTCCAGTGGTCATGTGGGTGCTGACCGTACCCTGAGGCTGTTCAAGCAGTGGTTCCACACTACGTGGACTGACGACCAACTGCGGAAGACACTCCAGCCTATCGTGGACAAGTGCCCGTGCAGGTCCTGTAAACCAGGGGATATCAGGGACAGGGGTCTCTACTCGACCCTGCCCATCCCACACTGTGCCAACAGTGTTCTATACGTGGACTACACGGAGATGCCGAAGTTCGGGGGCTATGACTTCGCCCTCGTGGTAACCTGTGGGTTGACCAGGTTTACCAGGGTGTTCCCATGTACCAAGCACATTACCGGAGAGGAGACTATCAAGATACTCCTGGAGGAGTGGTTTGGTGTCTATGGGGCGCCCAAGGAGATCAACTCCGATGAGGACGTACGAGTACGCTCAGATACTGGCTGGTACAAGAGGGTCCTGAGATCCCTCAATGTCCAGGTGTCTACGGGGATTCCCTACTCTCACACGAGCAACCCCCTATGTGAGCGACACATTCGTGTCCTGAAGGAGAACGTCAGGATATGGTGCAAAACTGAACGCACCAGAGACTGGGTGAGACTACTCCCCGTCATATCCTTGATGATGAACTCCCAAGAGAGTTCAGCTACTGGCTACTCGCCACATGAGCTATTCATGGGGCGCCCGGCGTGGTTCCTACATGCCCCCTATCCAGAGGACATCCATTCTTCTGTGGGTGAATGGGTCCAAGAGCAACAAGCGAAGGTTGACAAGGCCAAGGCTATGCTCCAGAGAGTGAGGGAGCGTCAGTGGAACAAGAAGAATAAGCACCGTGTACCGGCCACCTACCAAGAGGGGGACTGGGTGCTGGTGCACCACAGTCGACTACCCGCCTGGCCACGCTCTACCAGCGATGACCCATACTTCGGGCCGTACAAGATCCTATCTGTGGATGGACACCGTATCACCGTGCGGTGTTCTCCCCGTCTAGGGGGGACCCTGGTGTGCGCTGCTCAACACCTAAAGCGCTACTATGACCCTGAAGACCTCTGTGGGGAGGAGTGGGAGCTGAACGACGAGGAAATCGCCGCCCTGGACCTACAAGGGGCCGCCAGCCCTATGGAAGTTGAAGGTGAACTCCCCGACATGAACGCCGAGGAGATGGCTAAGGAGGGCTTCTACCTGGTGAAGTCTGTCCTACGCCACCGCTATCGCCAGGGTTGGCGCTTCCTCACCCTCTGGGAAGGGTTTGGAGTCGAAGAGGCCACCTGGGAGCCCTTCTCTGCATTTGTTCTACCTGAGGGACGCCTAAACTCAGTTCTGGTTGACTACTTGTCCCAGAACAACCTTGGTGAGTTGCTGAGGCTCGCTGAGACGCTTGCCTCCAAGACTAAAGCTAGGGACTGAACCTTACCCTTACCTGCCAAAGCGTATGTGTGAGTGTGCTAGTCCTAAGGTCCTGAGAGCAAGCCGCAGAAGTGGTGTCCTAATTATACCCAAGTCTGCGCCCTTGCTAAACCTGGAGGGTTGGCTTATTGATGCCACGGGGTACGCCCCGGGTCTCCCCTCCCCTATGCGCCCAATTTCTGTGCTGGCGCAAAACCTTGGGGGAATACCCAGCGTACTAATCCAGGTATTGTTTTCCCTACCTATCTGTCTACTACAGGGAGGGGTGGCCAAAAGCTATGAAGGCATGCAAAACGCCTGTTTGCTATGTGGCCAAAACACTGACCTAACCACTGTCACAGCCCACCAACCCAGCTAAAATTGCAGGAAAAGGGTGGGACAGTGACACGCCCCCTACAGGTCCTACACACCCTACAGTGGCACCATCCTGGTGGGCGAGCACTGGGCAACTGGCTCTAGCCCCCACGCAGGACTACCACTCCTACACGCACACTCTACTGGGCGTTGCGAACAGGAAGGTCTCATGGGTCCTAGCGACCCACCTGTGAAATGACAAGAGAACACAGCGCTGCTAAGCAACTGTGGCCTCACAGGGGACGCCACAACGCGTTTCCCCTGCAAGGGCTTGGCGGGAAGGAGTGCTCTCGTGTGCAAGGCGCAGATGTCGATGGAGTCGGACTCCCTGCTCTGCCACAGGCGGAGCGGAGTTACTTGTTTGTGTGATCTGCGCCCCTGTTTAGCAGGGCATAAAAAAAATGCTGCTGCACCACTCACCCTACCTGCCCACCTGTAAAACAAAGGCATATGAAAGGGCGTTTGCGGCGGAGGAACCAAGGCACACTCCAGGTATTATACCATCCTCAGTGTGCCCTATAATACACTGTCCGCAAACACGCTGCAGGAGCAGCTACCCTTATCAAGCAAGCAAGCGTTAAGGGACTCCTCAGGTTCTCTTAAAGAACGTACCGAGGAGCCCCTGGGTAGCCTAAACAAGGTTCACCGTGTGCACTTCGCGTGGCCTACCCTTTAATGCGTGTGTGCATGCACGAGTATGCACTTCCCACGTGGGCGAACCTGCCCATCTGCGCGCCAATCTTGACTCCACCAGGGGGTGGCCCCGCCTGGGCGTACCTACCTTACCTACCGCTGGGAAGTGAAGCAAGGTGAGAGGACAAAAGGGGCGCACGCGAAGAACGTTGCTATGCACGTGTGTGTATGTCTAATCACCCTGATCTGACCGCTAATCATCTGCAATCTTTCTAATCAATCCCTCTACCGCGTCCTATCGTGGTTATCGTTGTTAACGCTGCTACACGACTCGTTCACGGAGACACGAGACGAGCAATGTGTATGCGGCATGCAAGACAAGCATACCTGTAGTTTATACCTGATTCATTGAAGTCTTTTCGATTGATTCTCGAATTCTTGAATTTTTGAAGCTTCTATTAGTGTGGGTGGAATCTGTATGTTTATTTATTAATGTGTGTCTCGTCATTTTCAAGACTACGTGAGACATACGTTTATAATTCCATTATTTCTCCATTTTCCGGCGCTTCGCTAGGAGCCGCTCCTGCGCGCCGCCATTTTATGCGTATGAATTTCTGGATTTAAAAAATCCAGAGATGACTATAATTCCTATAAAAACGTGCTTCTGATGCACAATTGGATTCTGCTCAGGTGTGTCGTTTCAGAAAAATTCTACGCCGTCATTTGACGGATTTTGGTGTCGACGCTTCGTTTTTGCGTGGATTCGTCCATAATTCTCCCATTCCTGCCTCTGCAGATACCCACGCGCAGCCTCGCTGAGTAGGCCGTGCTCGGGCCGAAACGCAGGTGCCTGGAGAGACTGAGCAGAACCAAGACCCCACCAAGGGGCAAATTTAATTTTCTTTCGACTCCCTTCGCCCTAAGACAGGTCACAGGTCGCCAGCAGGTTTACGAGAACCCATGCGAGTGTGTATAATGTGTCTTGCGTTTGGGTTGTGTCGACGCTGCGTCTTGGAGGGAGGGATGCATATGCACATGTTTGGCATGCTCCCATACTAACCCAACCAAGCCACAGGAGCCCCGGCAGCGCCATGAGCGCTGAGTCTTCTGTAGGAAACTGTACAATCAGAGCAGCAAAAGGACGCCAGCCATGGTGAGCGCCCATTTTTCAGTGTGAGGGAGACTGTAGGTATTTTAAAGTAGATTTGGAAACCAAGGAAAGGCCAAGAAAAATTCCCTTTTTCCTAAGATGCGACAGTGGTGGCCACCACAGCACAAGGGGGGAGTAAGAAAAAGTGCTTTTCCATTGCTTTGAGGCATACTCTAGTTGTATTAGAGATGCACTGAGCATCCATGCATTTTAATCTTAGTATTGGTCCAACCAAAACTGGTGATAACACATTTTGACCTATGGAACCAAACACCCAATCAGGATATGGAGTGGACCCCTTAATCCCCTTTCAATGTGAAGTAAAACATCTTTTCCTGAGTTGACTGAGCACTGACATACCTAAGGTAGAGCCTATGAATTTATCTATGTTTTTCCATGAATACTTATCTGCCCTAGTGGTATGCACCATAGGGGGCTAGGCACCTCTTTTTGAGAGGTCCTGGGTTCAATTCCTGGTCAGCCTAGCTAAGTAGGAAGATCCCATGTGACATGGCAGTGACCTCATCGCCACATACCATGCCACCTCAGCACATATGGGACCCAAAACAAAGAGTGCACATCTCTTAAGATGGCACTATGGAGAGAGAGTGATCCTGAGGCAGTTTTCTAACTCTTTTCCTAAAACATTTCAGCTATCTATGTGAATATGCATTCATTTGTGACCTGAGCTGTAGTTTCTGTGAATATCCAATCATCTTTCACTGTTTACACTGCAGCCCTTCATGCTTTGATCCTGAATTACCTTCTCCTTGCATACTATTGGCTTGGGCTATCCTGGATTGACTTGGCTTTACTGTATTTCAACAAACAAAAGCTTTTCATCATCCAAAACAAGCAGCAGGACACCCTACAGCAACAACAAGCAGCAGGAGAAGCAAAAACACAGTGCTGAAAACACTATAAACTTTTCTTGGTAGGGCGAAAAAAAATAGACACTCAGAAAGTGTCAGCCATTGTGCAATCATGGTGGAACATCCAATCTTGAGTGCAGCACTGAGACAACCTTGAAATGCTTCCGGAATGAGGCAAATGAGTCACCAAAAATAACTGGCAGAAGGCATTGGCACGGCATTTTCACACTTGCTAGTCCTCATGAGCAAATCCGACTGAGGCACTGTGTTGCACTAGTTCACCACCTTGAATCATGCAAACTTTCAAACCATTGCAATCATACACCTTGAGTCAAGCACTGAGGCAACCATGCAATGCATACGGATTTAAGCAAATGCATCACCAAAAACATAAGGCACACAGTGGCAGAAGGCTTTCTCACAACATTTTCAACCTTGCGAGTCCCCATTAGCAAATGTGAATTGCAATGGTTCACCACTTTCAATTGGACGCAGCTTTGAACCATTGTAATCATTCACCAACAACCGTTGAACCACAAAACTCGTTCTCCACCACCTTCCTCAACAGGCATCCTTACCTCAAGAACAAGAATGATTTGCTTGCTCCTGCTGTTCATCTTTGTGGTAGGCATTGTTGCTATATGTTTGTCAACAACATGAAAGAGTAGCGTCACCGGATCATCAGAGGGCTCAGACCTCTTTCTTTTGGTACCCTGCTTCTGCTTCTTGGCATGAGCTATTTGATGAACAACTTGTTGTCGCTGTTGCCTCTTCGCTGCTTGTTCGTGTTGATTTTAGGGTTGCGTACGCACCTTTGCTTGTTTCTCGGCCTCGGCATGTGCCTCAGCCGCTGCTTTAGTCTCATTTAGGTCGAGTCGCAGCTGTTTCTTACTACTCGTAGCGCGCGACTGCGACACATGTAAGATTACGAAAGATGCATCCTTCTTTCGCATGTTTTCATACATGTGTTTATTCGTTCTGGCCAGTGTGGTTGCTACGACACGAACCGATTAGCGCAAACACCCAGGGCACGGAAGCTGCTTCACATTGTGCCGAACACACTTTGCTCCAACATGGTGGTTGCGGGTGTCGCCTTCAAGATTTCGGGTTTAGGAGAGAAAGAGGAAGGGCTTTCTAGGCAAGTAGTTGTAAGTGCGGCTAGCCCCATCTGCTCAGATTTTCAGACATTCTGTCCAGATTGGCTACATTTGGGTCATTTTCTTTGCTTCGGCGGAATTGCCGCCTCGCAGCTCAGTCTCAGGATATTTCCTATATATTTCTGATATGCCGGATTTGATTCCGCGGTCCATTTCCCGTAAATCCGCCGCGTTCCGCTATTTTAGCTGGAATCGCCATTTGCCGCTGACGCGCGCTCGCGGGCCAGATCGGCCAAACATTTTTACATAATTGGATTATTTAAATCTTTTCAGACAGTTTTGGACACTCAGATGTATTTAGAATAATTCGCATCAATTTTCTTCATAGACTGGGATTTTCTGCCGGATAACAATCAGCATGGACCTTGCTTCTGTTGTCGCTGCTCTCGCCTCCGTTGGTGTTCGAGTATCCGGTTCTACCCCCAATAACAACATCCAGGGAGACTCCTCGCGTGCCTGCCCCACTGGTCTTGCCGGCCCCGAGCCCTCCGGCACCCTCAACGACCCAGGGCAGCACTTTCATGGTAGCAGAGGCTACCTGAATGTTGTTCCTTTGGTGTCTCAACCACAGCTAGCTCCCCAGTACGGCCCCGTAGACTCCGCCACCTCCGGAGACGTAACGATTACGTTGCCGTGGTGCTGTGCGAACGAGGCCTTGAGAGGAATGCCTTGCGCAAGCCCAAATTGCCCAAGAAGGGCACAAATCAGCAGCTGTGGAGGCCCAGATTACAATCAAGATCCCAGTCGAAATTGGCCATCAAGCAGCTGGAATCTCCCAGCCTACGCTAATGGCAACGCTCCGGTGGAGCTTACGGACCTGGCAGGTACCAATACTCCCTACCAATGTCCACATTTTGAGACCATCGACGCCGACATTGACGACATTGAGATGGGTGGTCCAGGTGAGGTACCTACCTATAATCGACCAGCCAATTGGGCACAATGGGACAACCATTTGTCTTCAGAAGTGACCCGTAACCTTGAGGCGCTTGAGGCCCTTTGTCTATTAGCCACGTCTAAGCTGATAGGTCAAGAAAGAATCGCCTCTGATTTTTTATTCGAATATTTTTTCCTCCTTCAAGAAGAAATTAATACCAGGATGTGGTGGTGTTCTCAAGAAGATGAATCTTTTGCCATTTTTTTGCAGATCTGGGAGGCAAGCCCCTTCCCGAAGGAGAAGACCAAGGCACCGGTTGCCGGGCCCTCCGCCCCTCATCCCTCTGTTTCCATCCGCGACGATCTAGCCGCCGCGGTTGAGGAAGGAATTTTAGAGGCAGCTAGGCAGGCAAGCCTGGAAATTAGGACCGAAGGAGCTCCCCAAGTGGACTCCTGGCTGCGAACCACTGAGATTAGCGGTCCGACAGCCTGTTCAGGCCCTTCAGGACACGGTATGTACTGTCCTGCCGACTGCTCTTGCAGATTACAGCGAGATACTGAGCTCCAATTGCTCAAAGATCAAATGCAACTCATCATTCAGACGCTGGGAATTAAAGATCTTTTCAAGACCCACATGAGGTCTGAGGGCGCATCATCGGTGGAACAAACAACAGAACCGTCAGAGGAGGCGACAGAAATTTTTTCGATTGCTCCTTCGGTGGACTCAAAGACCACGGACGCAAGGATCAGCAGGACTAAGCTAAAGGAAAGGGTTACAATCTCTCGATCTCAGAGTAGATCGGCGAAGGCTAGGACTGAGGCTCAGAATGCCAAACGAACTGCCTCCCGTACTACCCTTCCTGCTGTTGATTCCAATGCAATAGCCCAGATGTTGCTCGCCCAGACCCTCGCCGGAGCTGGTGTGGCTAATGATGCCGCCAAGGTGTCTGCCATTACGGCCGGTGTTGGGCTGGATTCACTCCTTAATCCTACATCATTGCGACTTCGCCAGGTTGCCAAGCAACCGAAGTATAATGGAAACCCCAGACGTTGGCCTCAGTTCCAACGGGAATTTAAACTGTGGGTTAAGACCCAAAAACTCCAAGATGATCAGTTCCTGATGGCCCTCTTGGACTGCCTTGAGGGAGCGCCGGCCAATACTTGGCTCAGGACCTGGAGTGATCGTGAGGATTCAAGTTCCCCCCTTACCTTTGATGAGGTGTGGGAACAGTTGGAGGTACGTGGATCCCGGCTGCCTGAGGACCATTACCACCAGATGTTGAAGAATTTTCCTTCATTCTCACGATTAATCTTGCACGAAGTGCAAGACAAGAGACAGCGCTTCTGGAATCTCGTAGAAGAATCTGAACATTCAGGCGAAAAATTTTCTAGTGCCGAGCTGAAAAATCTGATTTTTGACAAGATCCCCTCAGAAACCGCCGCCACCCTTCGGAATAAACAGTCCGAAGAAAAGGTCAAGACCTGGTGGGCGGAAGTCGATGGCTTCGACGCCTCGGCCAACCGGTTTACAGTCAGGGAGGCACTTCAAAAGTGCTCCCCCACGTCGTTTACCAAGGTGAAATTCACTGAAAACACGTGGAAAATCAAATTTAATGAACACGAGGATCGGGACTTGTTTGTCCAAGTCCTCAACAGGGGAGTAAGTTTCCACGGCCATCGCCTGAAGGCCAGGAACTGGGTGTTTTCGTTCACCCCGCAGGAACTGTGGGAAGAGGTTGAGCGGCTCGCTGACGCCGCCAATCAAAATTTCCATGAGGGTCTTGGGGGAAACAAGAATACCCAGCAAAACACCCAAAATGGGGCCCAAAAGGGCAACAAAAAGGTGAATGACACCTGGAATGTTCAGGATCATTGTAGTATCTGCCTTCTTTTAGGTTCTACGAACCGAGCTAAGACGCATTCTACTGCTAATCACCGATGGTCTGCTTACGATCACAAGGTGATTGGTGAAAATGTCAGTAATTCGCAGAATTCAGACAGGAATGACAGACAGGTGCATGGTGCAAAGGGGGGAAAGGGTAATCCGACCCCCTCCGGTGGAAACAAAAATACTGGAGGCCCTGGCGGGTCCCAAGGCAAAGGAAATCGGACTCCATCCGGCTCCGGTGGACAGCCAAACGGTCAGACAAGTCCCAATGGCAACGCCGGAGGCGGAAATCGAAATCCAGGCCAAACCCCTCAATCCGGTACAAACAAAGGAAATGCTCCAGGATCACAGGGTAAGGGTAAGGGAAATCCTTCAGGAACCCCTTTCTCTGGTAAGGGCAGAGGGCGTGGCGACGGTGGTGGTCCATCATCCGGCGGCCGTGGCCGTGGACGCGGAAAGGGCAACCATCGTGTGGATCAGGTCTCAGGTGCAGATCAGGTGTCCGATGCGGATCGAGATTACGTCGAAAATGCCTTGAATCCAGCAGATGATCCGTTCCAAGATGAGTGGGTCGACGAATCAGGGTGTGTTCACAACGTTAACGCATCCACTGGAGGTCAGAACGCCTAGGGGAGCCACGAAAATCGCCCCTCCCCAGGCGATTTCAGGCATGATCCCCAGATTCCTGATCGACCATTACTTGATGTAGGGTCGCTTGTCTCCTCTCCCCTGGATCCGGCAGCGGATCCTTCTGTTGTAGTGGACGAGGTTGGTGTACAGTCCAAGCACAGGGCCCGTCAGTTTGTCACAAAGCTGTGGGTCTCTGATTGCAAGGGAAATTTCCATCTCGCCACTTGTTTATGTGACAATGGATCAGAGGTAAATCTCCAATCCAACTCTTTCTTACCCGACGACTGCGTGTTCGAGTCGCCTCATCCTGTTACCCTCGAGGGAGTTTCTGGACATTCTCTCGCAGGTGGGCAACGCGGTTGTTATATATCCACTCATTTGGTCGCTCAAGACCTTTGGGAAGAGCAAAATGTGGAAGAAGTTGTCCTTAAGGATGACTACTTCTATCGTGCTGACATAAAGTATGACCTTTACTTGGGCCATCCTTCGCTTCGCAAGAACAGGGTAGCGCCCGTAGGTCATCGTCGTTGTTTTTTGCTGGAGTCAGGTCCCTTGGAGCGTCCTGAATTTCGTTTTTTGCACGCAGGGTTTAAAAGTGCAGAAGAATTTTTGAAGCAAAAGGTGACACCAAAATTTGGTGAAGATGTCACCATTGCAGAGGTGAATGGGAGTGCCGATTACTCCCAAGAGTTAGAATGTCTTCGTAGGGACTCCCAGCCACGACGCCCTTCGCGCTGGCACTCTTCATCCTACAGAGTGGTCGACAAATGGCGCGATGCAATTTGTGAATATTTTCTTGAACACCATTCCTTTTGGCCCCAGTATGATGCCTTTGCTAACCGTATGAACAAGCGCTTTGACAAGCACTTTAGCGACGCTTGGACCCATAAATGGGACAAGAAGTTGTGGATTAATCCTCCGTTTCACTTAATCCAGCAGGTCATCCACAAAATCAAGCAAGATAAAACCCAGGCAATTTTAGTTGTGCCCTTGTGGGACGACAAGCCTTGGTTTCAGGAATTACAAGACATTTGTGTAGATTACATCGAACTTCCCAGGAAGATTAAGCTGTATGCCAGGGACGACACAGGTCCCCTGCCACAGCGGTCCTGGAGTTTGCTTGCATTCCTGGTGGATGGAAAGCTTTCTGACTCTAATTCTGCTGATTCTGGTACTGATTCTTGTGTTGGGTCAGAATCTGAGGTTGAGCGTGGTACTGATGATGAATCTATTTTTTCTGATTTTTGTCCGTCAGATACCCAAGGTGATTCAACGTCCAATGGATCCGCCTCGTCTCCCTCTTCCCCAATACGATCGACATCGAAAAGAATCTTCAGTGCACGGGCGAAGAAAAATTCCAAATCGCGCCGCAAATTCAGAGTTTTTTATGAAAAACCCCCTGTGGAAGCTTTCATGGATCCTTTCGAGGAGCTGGATCACGAAGAGAATCTCTGGGATTTCGACACACGACCCACCTATCTTCAAGAGGCAGTTGATACGGACCTGTTTAGGGACATCCGTAAGAAGATTCTTCCTGCCAAAGCCGAAGAAGTCGCCAAAGTTTTTTCGACAGTAATTCCTGGCGATCAGGTGGACACCGAATTGTGTTCCAAGTCAAGAGAAAAGATTTTTGAGGAACGGAAGGACACAACCCTTTCAGGAAAGTTGATCAAAGACCCCCCTGTCCGTGGACAGTTCGGTGAAGCCTTCATCGAGCTTCGTGAAGGGTACAAGGCAAAAAAACAGCGCCCTTATGAAAATCATGGACACAAACATGAGATACTCAGAAAAATCATCGAGAGAAATCTCAGGGAATTTGGTTGGCTTGAGGGTTGTATGACCAGCGAATGGTGCTGTGCACCCTTCACAGTCCCGAAGCCACCGCCTGCAGACCAGAACACTATTGATGGTTGGCGAATGGTGGTTGATTTTCGCAATCTCAACGCCGAAACCAAGGCGGATTCTCACCCCCTGCCCCTCATTGAGGAGGAAATCGCCAAGAGGGCGAGAGGTCGTTTGTTTTCTGTGCTGGATCTCCGTCACGGCTTTCACCAAATGCCGTTGAGGAAGGACAGCCGACCTCTCACCTGTATGTGCACGCCATGTGGCCCAGTCCAATGGACCGTCATGCCCATGGGGCTGAAGAACGCCCCCTCATTTTTTCAAAGAATGATGGAGGATGTGCTGTTCACAACCCATCCTGAGCTTCGTGCCTTCGTGAGTGTGTACATAGATGACATAATCATCGCGACGGAAGGGGAGGGACTGACCGAAGCCGAGCTGGTGGCCCTACATGAGAAGCAGCTGAACCAAGTTTTGGACATTCTTGACGCCAATCAGCTGATTTGTGGGCCAAAGAAGGGAAAATTATTTTTAAAATCAGTCGAATTTTGTGGTTCTCTCCTAGAGAATGGCACCCGACGACCCAGTCCAGGGAAGCTCGTCGCTATTCAGAAGTGGAAGCGCCCTGAGACGATCACGGAGTTGAGAGGATTCCTGGGTTGTTGCAATTTTTACCACACTTTTGTGCCGAATTATGCCAAATTTGCTGCCCCCCTCACTGAATTATTGAAGGTAGGGAGAGATGCGGGCAAGGCAGGTTCAAAGGTTCGTGTCAAGTGGACTGACGAGTGCGAGGAGGCCTTCCATCACTTGAAGGCGGCCCTCTGCGAAGTCGCCACGTTGCATGTGCCCCAATTTGACCGACCCTTCTACATTAGAACCGACGCTTCTAGGTACGCGATCGGAGCTGTCCTTGAACAGGTTGATGAAGCCACCGGTGATCATTACCCTCTTGCATTTTGGTCTCGGAAGCTAGCCCCACGCCAAATGCAATGGTCGCCGCGTGAGCAAGAGACATATGCCATCATCTGTGCTCTAAAAAAGTACCAATCGTGGGTTGGCACCAATCGAGTCGAGGTCCTGACGGATCATCGATCTCTGGAGTATTGGGCCACCGAACACATTGATACTGTCGCGAGCCCAGCTGGTCGACGGGCCAGATGGCACGAATTTCTCACTCTGTTTGACCTCCATGTGTCGTACTTGCCTGGAAAACACAACACGGTAGCGGATGCTCTGAGCCGATGGGCTTACCCCGCCTCAGAGGGGCTGCAAAGTACCAACATCCATGGTACGGAGCAGGACCGCCATGTCATCATCGAATGGGATCAGGAAGAAAAGAAACTCATTCGACGTGCATGCATGCAGTGCGCTGTTAAACAGCACGCATTGCCGTGTCACGACATCACGGCCATCTCAGATCCGGCGCATGCTCACGAGATCTGCACCAAAACGCTGAAAGTTGTGGAGAAAGTCACCGATCCCTCCTCAGGGAGTGTGAAACGGTTTGACTATACCCGACGAGTAAGTAGATTTCGGTTGATCCAGGGCATTAAGCGTCGAGATCCGGCCAAAACTCCACCCCTGCCTAAAGATTCCCTGATCATCCGTGACTGGACGTCCGATTATCTGCAGGATTCCATGTTTAAAGAGGTCTTCGGAAATCTCAAATCCAAAGATGCTCATAAGGATGGGATTTTTGCTGAGTACTCGTTGGATGGGGGGAAGCAGTGGATGGAGGGTAAATTGTGTGTGCCAGACGCCCTAGCCCCCCGAGTGTTAAACTGGTGGCACAAATGGGAGTCCCCCCACGCACATGGCCGTCGACTGTGGTCGATGATTAAACATAGGTTGTTTGGCTCACGGCTATATACTCACTGCATGAAAGTAGCCGCCGGATGCGCCCAATGTGCTGTCTCGACGCCCCCCAGCGCGAAGAAGCACGGCCATCTGAGGCCTCATCCTATTCCGGAGCGACTCTTTAACAGAGTCACCAGTGATTTCTTCTATCTCGGTGAACTCGATGACGAAGAGTGCCATTGGACTAACAAAAAAGTCAATGGTGTGCTCCTCATTCAGTGCCGTCATTCCGGCTACATTCAAGTGTTGCCTTGCAACATTGAGTCGATGACTGGCAAGGCTGCCGCCAAGTGGTGCGCGCAGACCTGGATGGGAGGCTGGGACGTCCCATCCGAGGTGGTCACGGATTCAGGCAAAGAGTACACCTCCGAATGGTGGAGAGAATTGTGTGCTCGCCTTGGAATCCACCACCTCCGATGTGAAATCCACTCGCATCGAGCGCTGCCTGGCGAAAGAGCCGGCCGCTCTATAATTAATATGCTTCGTAAGGAGCTCGCGAGTGAAAAGGATTTCCATTGGATGGAAGTTCTCTTCGCATTGCTTCGCCGTTACCACAACACGCCTTTGTATCATGGCCTTTCTCCAAATGAAATTGTCTTTGGACGAAAGAAGTGTTGGTGGAACATGCCGTTGAAAAATGCTCGCCCCTGTAAGGATGCTTCGCTGTTTTTGGACGAAGTCCAACGAGCAGATAAATCTGTGTCGAAATTAATCGAGAAGCATCAAGCTGACTGGCTTTGGGTCCAGAATCAAGGCCGAAAAAACCCCCACAATTTTGAAGTCGATGATCGAGTTTGGCTTCGAAAATCCGAAACCACCCTGGACGGAGATGACAAGCTTCTTCCCTTGTGGGAGGGGCCATTCGCTGTTACAGCGCGTCTTGGTGAGAACAGGTGGAGGATTCGTGTGGATGTCAGCAGGGAAATTGACGTTTCGGGCGATCGCCTCAAGAGAGAGATCCCCTCCCCCAAGGATCGGGTTAAACCCCTTTTTTGGACTGGGAAACACTTGTCCGATCGGGTCATCGAAGGGGGGAAGTACGAACTCAAGAGGATTGTTGAAGCAAGACGTGACGCCAAGGGCGAATGGGAATTTCTGTGTGAGTGGAGGGGCTTTGATTCCAGTCACAACAACTGGGAACCAGCCCAATCTTTTGTTCATGGATACACCAAGGGGTTCATCGACTTCCTCAAGAAGCACCCCGAAATTGGCGTACTCCTGACAGATTGTTTGTCGAAACCAGACAGACAAGTGGAGAGCGACGGAAAACGACCTGTGGTGAATCGAGATCCAGCCTTTTACGGCCCTCAGCAGCCACATTCCAGGGCTGATCCGTCGATCCCCCCTCCTGCGGTCAGGCCAGCCCAGGAGCCAAATGAGGACCAAGCTTCGAGTTCGGCCGCTGATTTGCAGCGCCCAAGCCGTACGAGGGCCAGGCCAGACAGGTTGGTGGTCACATGTATTCGTGCTTGGCCGAATTGAGAAAGCCATCCTACCACATTCTGCTCAATCCACTGTTCATTCTTTCTGTTTATGTCATGATGTGGAGAACTGCGAATGTTTGATAATTTGACGTCAATCAACTTTTCTTTGGTCTCCGTTCGGCAGACAAGGCGTAGATACGCTGACGGAGTGTGCTGCCGTGTTCAGAAAAAACCAAACTCAGGCTTAATTCAGGCAGATTCGGGGTAATCTTGTCTCTGTTGGTCTGTGCATCTTTGGAATTTGGCTACTCGTGCAGATGGAAGCAAATGTACATAATCAAAACGCTGGCCAGCGACAGTCGCCCCTTTCAGCGACATTCACCCCTACAGGCACCCCCTGTAGTACTGGCTGCACCAGATGCGACACCAGGAACTCAGATCTTACCTTCATTTGCTGTGATGCTGACGCCAAAGTCCAGATTCAGATCCAGGATCCTCAAATTTGCCTTGAATTTCTCAGGTTTGTTCATCATTCTGCCACTGTTGTACGAAACCCAGACGTCAATTGTTCAGACAACCTTCAGATAGGAGCTCTAGGGACTTCTAAAAGCAATCTCTGAAGTCCGTAAGCTTCGTTGTATTTTTGGCACACGCCAATGTGAGCTCAATCCGACCTGAAACTGTCGAAAATGGTGAATCCAAGTGTCTTGTGGGACTTCATCGAAAGATTGGCCTTGTCCAAGTCGATTGACACCACCGCCACTGTAAATTCGGTGTCTCTCAGTTATATACTGTCAGTAAAGCGCCTTCAGCGAACCTTCGGCGCGTTACATGCCAAGGATCCAGGGCCAGCATGTCCCATCATGATGCATCATCACATGATCCAGATTTTCATGGAATCTGTTGGATGCTCGCGAACCAACGTGCCGGAAAGCACAATTGAGCTGAATAAACGACAATATATATATTAACTTTAGTCTAAACGAAGGTGTTGGTAGTTTCAGTTCTAGACATTTCGCTTCATTTCACCTTCATCTTAGGGAATTTGCTGATTTTAGGACAATTTAGGTTGATTGCCTTGTCATCTCCCATCATTCCTCGAAGATCTGTTTAGATCTAGGTGAACAGAAAGACATCTTTACCTTCGGTGGTTCACTTAGGGTCTGTAGACTGCATTTGTATTTGTTTTACCTCTCTGTGAGTGTTTAATCTCCTTCATCTCTGCTCCAAATGATTCTCAATCTTGTTCAATCTTGTGATCATCCACCAGATGCGCTAAATCTGAGCCACATGCTGTACTTTTCAGAACGAGAAAAGCGGGATAACACGATGTAGAGTTCGGCGAGGACACCGTAGCGTGCCCGCAACAGCGAAACTGTGCCAGAGCGCTGAGATGTTACTCCAATTCTTGATCCCCCCACTCAATCCACCAATAATCTACCTCATTCTCAACCAATGCATGGTTTGGTATCGATTCTTGATACGTTTACATGCTTTTTAGCCCTTGACCTAATGTTTTACTGCACGGAGGACTGTTCGTCACTTCTCATTCTGTCTCATTTCAGGTTCATCCAGCCTGATTCAGTGCCAATTCAGCCCAAATCAGGTCAGATCAAGCAGATTTCGCCCCATCGAGGCTACATTTCTATTTTTTTCTGGGACTTACCCGCACTACGTTCTTCGTTGACGTAGCGACACACCCCAGTGTGTTTTTGGAGGGGGAGTGTAAGTGCGGCTAGCCCCATCTGCTCAGATTTTCAGACATTCTGTCCAGATTGGCTACATTTTGGTCATTTTCTTTGCTTCGGCGGAATTGCCGCCTCGCAGCTCAGTCTCAGGATATTTCCTATATATTTCTGATATGCCGGATTGGATTCCGCGGTCCATTTCCCGTAAATCCGCCGCGTTCCGCTATTTTAGCTGGAATCGCCATTTGCCGCTGACGCGCGCTCGCGGGCCAGATCGGCCAAACATTTTTACATAATTGGATTATTTAAATCTTTTCAGACAGTTTTGGACACTCAGATGTATTTAGAATAATTCGCATCAATTTTCTTCATAGACTGGGATTTTCTGCCGGATAACAATCAGCATGGACCTTGCTTCTGTTGTCGCTGCTCTCGCCTCCGTTGGTGTTCGAGTATCCGGTTCTACCCCCAATAACAACATCCAGGGAGACTCCTCGCGTGCCTGCCCCACTGGTCTTGCCGGCCCCGAGCCCTCCGGCACCCTCAACGACCCAGGGCAGCACTTTCAGTAGTCAGCCGTGTACTTGCTCCACTGTGCCTTGCCATGGAGGATAGCATGCTGTAGCTGCTCTCGTGAGACCTGAACCATAGGATCTCCTCTCAGATTTGTACTTAGATCCTATAGGTTGAATCACGCATTGTTCTTCGTCTCCTAACCCCACAACGGTGGGGTGGTACTCGGGATGGCATACCAGCTCATCCACCGCTTTCATCAGTCTCATCAGGTTCCATACTGGCGGTGGATCCTAGCGATTACCGCGCCAAGGACCCTGCCACTCGTCGGCGGAGTGGGTCGTAGAGCCCGCCGTTGGCTACGAAAGCTTCGGCGGTTAACCTCATACCAAGTTCAGGCGCCGGTCCGAGTGTACGTCGCGATACGTCTAATGGAACATTATAACGTTAAATCCGGTCCATTATAATATTCCGCTAGACGTAACACCTGTTCCAAAAGAGGTAAGTCAAATTTTGTACGTCTACCGGAACGTTATACGGGCCATTAGACGTAAGAACCAATCTTATCTATTCCGCAAGATGTATGCATGTATGGAAAACCAATTTCTATATTTTTCAACAAAAAGTACTAATTTCTGAATTTTTCAACAACATCAATGCTGTCAAAAGCAAATGGGCCTACAATAACAAATGTTGCAAACGTGCAGCAATTCAGTCCATCTCCATTTCAAGCGGCTTAATACTAACAACTTAACTATGACAAAATATCAATAAATGAGAAGGACAAAACAATTTAGCTTTACTAAGGAGTTAGCAATTGGATGTTAATGTCAGCCCTGGACAAAGCGGGCAGAATGAAGGTCCATTAGGGGAAACCAAAACACATTGTTTGTAGCTAAGAAGTACCATGATGACATTTGGAAGTAGGCATTCACCATTCATGCACACGTACCAACAAGTAGAACATGCTGAGTCCTGCCTTTAGGAGCAAGAACTGCGCGAGTAAGAAAAAGTGCTTTTCCAATGCTTTAGGGTATACTTTAGTTGTATTAGAGATGCTCCAAGCACTCAGGCATTTTTATCTTAGTATTGGCCCAACCAAAAGGGGTGATAACACATTTTGACCTATGGAACCAAACACTAAATCAGGATGTGGTGTGGACCCCTTTATCCCCAAGCTATAGGCACTAAGACATCCTTTCTTGGGTTGCTGAGGCACTGATATACTGAAGGCAGAGCCTATGAACTTATCTATGTTTTCTCATGAATTCTTAGCTATCCTAGTGGTATGCACCCTAGGGGGCTGGGGCACCTCTTGTTGAGAGGTCCTGGGTTCAATACCCAGTCAGCCTAGCTAAGTAGGAATATCCCATGTGACATGGCAGTGACCTCATCGCCACAAGCCATGCCACCTCAGCACCTATGGGACCCAAAAACAAAGAGTGCACATCTCAAGATGGCACTGTGGATGATAGTGAGCCCTTGGGGCATTTTTCCAATCAGGTTTTCTCAAACATGTAAAATACTTCATGCTGAGTTGCAATGTATGCTAATTGCTGTGGTCTATTGTTGATGGTTGTTTTTATCTAACTCTTTGTGACTGCAGCCCTTCATGCTTTGTTCCTGACCTTCTTCTACTTGCTTATCTCTGGCTTGGGTTATCTTGGATTGGTTGTATTTCAACAATAAAACATTTTCCTCATCAAAAACAAGCAGCAGGAACCCTACAGCAGCAGCAAGCAGCAGGGGAGGCACAACAAAAACACAGTGTTGAAATCACTATAAAACTTTCTGGTAGCAAGAGGCAGACTGTCTCTGCGTACCGGCAGCAACCCCGTGCCGTCCATCCAGTGCGCCGAGATCAGTCATATATAAGCAAGAAGGGCGAATGAATATGGACACCAAGAAAGAGGACACCGACGTGAAGACGGCGCCTGAGGCACTAGCATGCCAGCACCTTGTGAACCTGGACCTGGACCTAGCGCTGTACCTTCAGAGCCCTTACATGGGCCAGTGGACGTGGCGGAGGATTCGATGGAAGGACTTCAGTCGGCCTTCCGGGCCCTCTCAGTCGAGGAGGTCAACACCCATCATGTGAAGAGAAAGAGAGAGAGAGAGAAGGATGCTGGAGAAAGCATAGCAGACGAAGGAGCAGACCAAGGGCACGACCCGACGAATGATCCTACCTTCGAGGGCGCACCAAGCGCTTCTGGCCTCCACGCATCACCCTCTCCTATAACCACCACACTCCCAACTCCAGACCCAGCCGCTGCAACATCCACACCCATAACCAACCCGCCTATGGCTGAGGGCATAGGCTTTACTGGTATGCCTACCTACCCTGCCTATGGTGTGAACCCACCTACCACTGCGTTTTCAGAGGCAACTACTACCAGTGAGCCGGTGATCTCCAGTTCTGCGCTGCGATGATATGCGGCTGACTATCACCATCCTCTACCCGCTACAGGAACCTATGTGGATGTTCCTGGGTATGCAACCTTGAGTGGGTTGAGGAGAGGACCTGAGTCATGCGGGAGCAGGAGTAGAGGACCGGGGAGATCCCCCAACAGGTCCCCGACGCGGTCCGAGATCAACGAGGTGCTCCGAGGAGCCACCTCTAAAATTGTTGGCGACCTCACTCAAGAGATTCGAGATAAACTAGAGCCCCTGATACCGGCCAGAGCGTCACCTACCACGGTGGGAATGTCACCCCATTGAGTACAGGCTAACCACCTGGTGGCAGGACTGACAAACACCCTGGGGAGCCTGAGGAGCCGACCGATGCCGACCCCTGCAGCGATACCTAGAAGCCCTTTCGTGCCGAGGACGGCCAAGCCACCCTACAGTCACGTGGGGAATTCTACGAGAGCCGAGCTGGACCGGCTGGGGCTGACAGCCCTGAGGGCAATGGTGGACGTGGAGCCTTATGGCTCTAGTGACCTAGGCGGAGATCCCTCCGACCATGAACCGCCGTCGATGACTTCTGCTTCGCCCTTGGAGGACGACGACCCGGAGGACCCCGAGAACCCAAGTGGGAAGAAGAAGAAGAAGAAGAAGAAGACCCGACGCCTTGGGGGACGCAGGTCTCAGGAGGCTAAGGCTATTGCCACCTCCAAGATCGTGGTGAACCTCCCTGAGTTCACAGGCAAGGACCTCAGCGAGGTCGCTGAGAACTTTGGCCAGTTTCTCTGATTGACCGGCCAAACCCACGCTAGTGGACGGGTCAAGTGCGATCTGCTCCTGCAGTGTTGCAAGACCAAGTACTTGGAGAAGCAGGTCAAACAGATCGTGACTAAGTCCGCCACCTTTGCCGATGTGTTGGTTGCCGTGGAGAGGCAGTACCCGACCTATGAAACCGACCTCTCCATCAGGGCCGAGATCCAGAACCTGCCCATGCTGCCCAACAACCCCAAACCTGGCAGGGTCTCTGAGCTATTGGCTGACCTGGATCACTGGGCTGGACGATTGACACCCGGTTCCTACAGCAGTGACGACCTGCTTTTCTGGTTGGTGGCTAAGCTCCCTCGAGAGCTGTGGGACGAGTGCCGTTCAACGGCAGAGTGCAAGGCTAGAGCCGTCCGCTACGAGGATCTATGTGTACTACTCCTGGAGCTGGCGCTGGAGAAAGAAAGCGAGCAGCACCTGAACAACTACCGTCCAGGAGGTGGAGGCTCTCGAAGCCATGGCAAAGGGTACCAAGGATCCAGACCTGGGCAGGGGACTACCCCCAAACACGCCCGTATCATAGAAAACGTCAAGGAGCTCTTCTGGTGTGATGCCAGAGACGAGCAGGGCCACCTGCAGCACGCTCCTCACTGCGAGCAGCGAGACTGCTTCGTAGTCCAAGGGAAGAAGCAGGAGACCATCACCGGCGCCAAAGCGAAGCTGCCGGATCACTACAGGCGTACTATCACCTGTGCCTTCTGTGGGAAGAGGAAGCACTACGAGGATGAGTGCTACCACAAGCAGCGCCTGTCGGCAAAGCTGAAGGGTGAGGATCCTGGCAAAGGCCCTGGCAAAGGTGGAGGCAAAGGCAAAGGCAACGACTCCGGCAAGGGCAAGTCGAAAGGACGTGGACAAGGGCAAGACAACAGTCAAGGTGGACGAGGAGGAGGCGCTAACCGCCAGTCAGACAAGGACAACAAGAACACAGACAAGAACGGAGGCAACCCTAACCCTAATCCAGGGGGGAACTCCGAGCCCTCTAGAGGGCAGTCTGGTCCCACCACACGCTCGCAGACGCAGGCCCAGCGAGAACCTCAGCCAAGCGTGAGCATGAAGGTGGTGATGACGGCAACGCTAAGAAGAGGAGCCGTTTCATGAGGATGGCCCGCAAATTGCGAAACAAGGGGTTCGAGGTGACCTGTCCCGCGGAGTTCTGACGGGGACGCTCCGGTGGGGCCCTGGACTTGGTGTTCTGGGTATGTATCCAGCTAGGGGGACGCAAATACCTGGGGCATTGGATACTGCAGCCACCATATCTATAGTGGCCAAGAAAATTTTACCTTGTGGGAGCCTGAAGAACACCCTGACCACCGCGGCTATACGAATGGGGGATGGACTTGTGGTGCACAGCTGCGGGGGATGTGAAGTGGAGGTACCTATGGGCTCTCGAACTATTGCCCATCGGTTCTCTGTGATGGACACTGATGCCTTCAACTTTGTATTGGGGACTGACTTCTTCGTGCAGCACTCCCAGATACAACCCCTGACGCTGCAAGCGCCCTACCTCCTCTACGTGGACCACGACAGTGGCAGAGAGTCTGTGCCACTGGAGCAGTCGGAACATACCTCGAGTTACCCGAGGGTATCGAAGGAGGAGCCCTCGAACATGATGGCGGCCTCCAAAACTGAGGACTATCAACTATTGGGGGAAGTCCTAGACCAAGGTCTGAAGGAGTTGGGTTACTCTAGAGAAGACCTGAGTGTGGAGTTGTTCGCCAGCGACAAGCAGCATGTACTGGACCTTTACTGCAGCAAGGGGAAGAACTGCAGCTACAAATTTTACTGGCCCTCTTTCGGGATGGCCTACGGGAACCCCAGGTTCAGTGAACTGGGGAAGGTCTTGACCAAGGTGGCCTTGGAACGTTCCCGTATGGTCCTGTGTTCCCCCGATTGGGGAGCCCATGGGGGCAACGAGTACTGGCGAAACCTCCTGGACAGGCTGACTATCAGCTCTGTTCGGTTACCTGATGAGGCCATCTACGTGCCTCTGGGGCGTAAGACGCCTATTGGGAAACCCGGATGGGGGAGTATGCTCAGCGTGGTGGACGGAGGTCTTACCTCCATCCCCTGGGAGGATCTGGACCCGACTCTGGTCCAGGCCATACAACGAGAAAGCGATGGACTCGCCTTGGGTGACTTGAAGGATCGACTACGACCTCAAGATGCTATTGAGACTATTGACGCGTTCCCGTGGGGGGCCTGGCCACGGGACGCTGCGGTGACACGCAAAAGCAAGCAGGCAGGCAAAGCACTGCGCTCACAGGGGCATCAATTACGCTCGTGTCATGAGACAAAGCGTTTCAGGATCCTTGCCACTCTGAAACAAGGGAACAAAAGTATGTACAGCAACACATCAGGATATGTACACATGGCGTTAAGACTGGACTGGGGTAAGGGCATCACAGGACAATAGACACTCAGTCCCAACTCGTATCCCAATCCCAGGTCCGACCCTCTCAGTGGCTGGTGGGGGCGGGGGCTCAAACACAACCCATGTCCTGCTCAGTCCGGACCCTGAAACCCTGCCAATAGGGGAGGTGTCCCGCCCAGCCACAGGCGAGTTCCTGGGAACCAAGGAGCTCCAAGGTCTACTGACAGTGGCCCCGTATCCTCCTCTAACGGCAGGTCCCAACTCCTCTCTGAGACAGAGATATGGCCCCGCCATTATCCCCTAGGAGTTGGTAGCTGAAAATGGGCTGTTTCAGCCCAAACTGATGATAGCTCCGAAAACTCCAAAATTGACCCCTCGTCCGGACCCGCCAGAGGTAGGGCCGAGGCAACTGACCCTATGCCCTTCGCATACGAACTCCCTGGAGCCCTCACCCAACCTGGTTCCCTCTGAGGTCCCGGCATCAGGGCACCACGGGTTCGTCAAGTGGGGTCATAATTGCCAAAATGGCAAAATCGGCCGTCTCGGGCGACCGTCCAGGGTAGGAAATCTTGGCGATATTGACGCGCCCAGCCTTGATTCACAACCCTTGATATCCCCTTTGGTCCCATGCCCTGAGTTATCGCTTGCTGTCACGCTGGCTGCTTACTGTTCACCGAGGGGATGACCACACGGACGGGGCAGAAAGCAACATGCGGTGCAAAGGGGGGGATCGTGGATCGCACCAAAAGTTGAATAGCTCCGGATGAGCCAGAGGAGCAAATACGAAACTCAATGGCATTCAACCCTTGGTCATATGCTACAATATTCGCCCTTCCTTTCTGGCTAGATCCCGTGCCCCATGGAGATATGGTAATTCCAATATGGCATACAATGGCAAAAACAGCGAAATTTGGCCAAAATGGCCCGCACTCATGATTCCATATCTCCATGGCCACGGTGAGGATTCTTCCAACCAAAAATGCTATAAACACATGGGACTTAGGTCCCAATATATGCCACTTGCCAACCCTCATGATCGCTTCTAGCTTTTTTTCCCATTGGAGTGAAAGTGACACACAAATGGGGCAGAATGGCAACATACCCCAAATTGGGTGACTCACAACTCTCCCATTGAGAGGAGAGGCCACATGGGGAAACACCCCATTCGATGCGGGTTTGTGTGCCCTCTCCGAATTGCCCTTACCCTTGGTCAAGTGGCGCACGCAACCTCGGGGGTGAAATCAGGGGGAGAAGGAGTTTGTGGCCATTTTGGGCAAAACGGCCAAAATTCACCCAAAAGTGGTCCCTCCAAATATCGTATCTCCGTATCACGAGAGAAAGGAGCCTCGGGCTTTTGCATGGATGCAAACCGAAGCTTTGCTTCCCTTTTGCAACAAGGGTTGAGGTTCAAAGCACAATGAAAGCATTTTTATCACCTCAATCCTTGAAGCACACTATTTATGGGAAAAAGTGCATATATCGGGGATATTGGCATGAACATATCTTTGGGTCATTGTGGAACAAAAATATGAGCAAACACTTTTGGAGTAGGCCCCTAGTAGGTGCTTTCAAATACGCACACCATGGTTACATTGTCTCCGCCCACTCGTGTCAATAGTGCTTGCATATGAGCGCGTGTGCAAAGAGGCAATATGGCACGCGTGCTCACAAGGCGAAATTATATAAAAAAGAAAACAAGGTTGTACAAATCAACCAAGCCGTCCACGATGTTCTTCGCGGTCTCTACTTTACATATTGCCTTGGTTCGAGGCTCAACTCCCCATAGGCTTCGAGTACGAGCCTCGGGGGTTTGGCCATTTTGGCCTAATTTTCGACCAAAACTTGCCCTTTTTTCGAAAATAGAGTTTTGGTACGCATTGAATTGCGTGGAGCCATCGTTGAGTTGGCTCGAAAATCAAAAATAGCCTAGGGCTTTTGGTCTTGTGAGCATTGTGTTCGGTTATTAACGTTCATGCTCACAAGGCCACAAAGTTAGCGTTTGCGCACGCAAACGACTTGGGTTTGGGAGACCCATAGGCTGCCTAAAACACCGCCATCGCCCGCTTCCCTATACAAGATGATATGCCCGCGTGAAAGGGGCATGGATGAAAGACATAGGGGGGAGATGTAGGGTTCCGTCCGAACTCATGGTCCTTGAGAAGCATGAGTTCGCACGATCGACGGAAAGCCTTGCGCGTTGATTTTCTCGAAAACGCAACGGCGAAAAATTCTGGTGAACACACCAGATGAAAGTACATTAAATACCCTCTAGATTCAGCCCTTAAGTTCTCTTAGAACCTCACAGGTACTCGACAAAAGTCAATCACAAATCTCACCACGGAGAAGCGACGAAGGCGCGCGAACAGGCGACATCAGGCGGCGATTTCACGACAATTAGAAATCGCGGTAGAAATCGGGTATTTCACCGATTTCCGACCGAAAATCGCCTGAGACAATAAAATTATGGTCATTCTACATTGATTCAATGGTTAGGGATCGGATTCCAGATCCCGCGGATTAGAGAACAGGGATATCCCGCTGACAGCCGGTGTCAACGGCTTCCGCACGGGTGTGACGGCTCACAGGCCTCCGGGTCATGGGCCATAGGTTCTGGGTACCGCTTCACCCCCCTCCTTAGAGCAAACCCTGGGGGGGGCTCAATAATACCCAAGCATGGCAGCAGGTACCCAGGACCATCCCCTGAAGGGGGGGGGGGGGTGTCACATTTTCACTTCAGGCTGATTCGCAGGTTAGGTTGCCCAAATCCCACAGTAAGACAGGTACGGTGCTGTAGCTGTTAGTAACTGGAAGTATAGTATCAAGTATCAAGTCCCGGGTCCTGGCGGCGATTGTTCGGCATCCAAAGGACCCGTTAACCCATACCAGGCGCACCGGGTGCCGGCTGCGACGGTCACCACCACAGCGGCAGTGGCATACACGGCCAACATAGGCGTCACACGACGACCGAGGTGGTCCCATAGGTCGAAAGCGACCACAAAGATCCATCAGGCTACCCCAAGCTTCCCAAGGCCCGCCGGCTGGGGGAGAGTCCCCACGGGTCCTTCCTCGGGCGCAACATGTCCATATCCACGACGCGAGTCCAGAGTGGTACAGCCGAACGAGCTCCTCCTTAAGGGATCGGGCGTCAAGGCCGTCTTTTCCCTCGCCCTATTACCACGAAGGCCATACATGAGGGAGTCCTCATGCAGTGTGGGCGGAGGCGTCGACTCCTCAAACCACCAGTTTCCCAGGCAAACCTTCCCCATCCGACTGCAACTGCGTCTGCGAGTCGGCAGGCTCACACTGGGACTGACAGTGGCGGACCGCTGGGAGTGTAGTCAGGCAACTGGGCCTCCCGCCTGGCGCCATCAGGATCTCCACACATCACAGCGAATAGGGCACACGGTATCAGGGCACTCAAATAGAAGAATCTGTACTTAGGTACTGGTCCAGGCTGGACCTTATGTAAAGGCATGTATACGGCGACTCAGGGCGCCTTCGTAGTCGATTCGCATCCCGTCGGGGGGAAAAACAGTCCAAACTCGGTGATGGGCTGACAACATACAGATGCACATATCCTGGAGGGGCAGAAAAACAAGCAATAAGCGGGGTAAATAGGCGTGTAAACACACTCTGGACAGAGCGCCAAACCACGCCCCGGTTAGGATGAGGCAATGCAGGAGGGTGGACAGGAAAACGCCTGAGTTCAGGGCATATATAGTCTCGAGACACACGTCGACTGGTCTGGATTCCGCAAGTGCCATGGAACCAGACCACACACCAAAAAATCGCAATGCCGATGACAGCGGCATCCGTTGCGCAACGTCGTATGGGCTTCAAGGCCCCAAGAGCTCAGGAAAAAGAGGTCAGTTGCCCTACCTGGTTTCCCAAGGATTCAGCAGGGGGGGGAGTGACGAATAGAAGAAGAGAGGAGCCATCCTCCTCTGGATTCAGCAGGGGGGGGTATATGGCCACTCTGATGGCAGGTCACCGAAAGATGGAAGAGAGCAAGCAAGTAAGGGACGATCCGTCGACCTCACAGGCGCTCAAAATGCATCAGGGGAGAGCTCAGGGCGCTGATCAGGCACCCCTGACTGCAATCGCCCGGGTGAGTGCTGCCAAGTCCGAGACATGGATCTTGGTCTTGTGCTTGCGGATGTACTCCATGAAGGGAGTATTAACCCGCGGCACGAACGAGGAGACGGGTTCCCAGGTGTCGTGGGACGGCCCATAGCCTCGCCAACGAACCTTGAACTCCAGGCCTCCGGGTGCCGAGGCTTTCGGACGCTGGGCCAGGATCTTCTCGACTGTATAGTCGTCCTGCTCAGCATAGTCGTCGTCCGAACCAGCCTCATGTGCGGCATAGCTCAGGGACACATGTTGGCCACGGAGGTCGGGTTCCCGCACACGGAGTTGACTCTCGTGGCGCTCCCGGAACTGTCCGTGACCCACCTTGATGCGGTAGGTGTCCTCACCAATCCTGCGGACCACCTCTCCGGGTGTGAACCAGGTTTTGGTGCGGTGGGTGCCCATAGGGCGGGGTCTGATCACCCACACCGGGTCTCCCACCCTGAACTTCTGCGCTGTCGAGCTCGGGGCGGACTTCTGACGCTCAGCATGCTCTTTCTCGAGCTGCTGGCGGATGTCCCGCGCCGTTGCCTCTTGCCGCGCGAAGAATTCTTTGGCATCCATGGCCATGCCATCACCAGACAAGGGAAGTCCCCGACCAAGGGGGTCCCTGCCGAACAGAATCTGGTGAGGGGACAAACCACCCGGTGTGGGGGTGTCATGATGGGCCTTCAGAGCAGGCCACATCTCCTCAAACCAGTTCCGACGTGGATTGGTGATGTGAATCTTGCGCAGCTTCTCGAACAGCTGCCGTCCAGCCACTTCAGCACGGCCGTTAGACCTACTGAGATAGGCGACGCTCTTGGCGTGACGTATTCCCATGAGGGAACACATAGCCTTGAACCAGCCACCAGTAAACTGGGGCCCTCGGTCACTGCAAATGGTGCGGGGGATGTCAAAGACGGTCAGCCAATGACGAATCATCATGACTGCCACTTCCTTGGCAAGCAACCCCTTTTTGCGTGCCGGAACGGCTACGACGTAGCCGCTGTGGCGGTCCACACAGAGGACCACACAGTCAAAGGTCTCCTTGCCAATGTGAACTTCGGGCATCGAGAAGACGTCCATGGCCACGCTCTCCATGGGCTGGTCAGGAACCGGGGTCCATTGGGCTTCCCCCTTGACGTTCCGGTTATCGGGATTGCAGGCCTGACAGACCGAGCAACCCTTCCTGACCTTCTTGATGGTGGTGTAGAGATTGATCTGGTCGATCTCGAACCGGCGCTGCATGTCAAGGGCTTGCTTCTTGACCCCTGGGTGCAGCATGTGGTGGTGCCAAGCTTCACAAAGCTCGAGCACCCGGGACTCTGGTACTAGCAGCTTACCATTCCGGTAGAGCTTGCCATCTTCCTCAGTCAGCCCCTTTGGCCAATTCTGCCCGTCGTCAGGGTCGGTCACAGCCCTATACTCGGCCGCAAAGGCCTCAGACTTGGCGTAATCGTCGGTCCAGTCGTCCTGGAGGCAAGACTCAGGGAAGAGGTGCTTGTCGGACTCAGCTCCATCAGGGGCGAGTACTCTGACCGCTCTGCCCATCCTCTTTCCGGGGGGGCCATCCGCAGCCATGACGACGAAGCACTTTACACCCTCCTCCTCCATCAGGCGCTCCATCTCAATGATCCTCTTGGCTTCAGCGGTCTCAGCCTCATCGCCATGGGCAGACACGTCTGTCATGCCCTTGCTAGCGGGATAGGCTCACCTGCTGAGACAGTCCGCCACGGTGTTATCCTTTCCAGGAATATACACAACCGTGAGATCGAACTTGGCCAAGGTCTCATGCCATCTTGCCCGTCGGGAGGCGGGACCTGAGGGGGTGTCCACGTGCTCCTTGTGCCACGACTGCAGACTCTGATGGTCGGTGCAGACGGTGACGGGATGGAGGGCTATGTACCCAGCCCATTTCCTGAGAGCCATGACGATGGCATACACCTCCTTTTCTCGGGGCGTCCATGTCCGTCTCTGGCCTTCCGCCAGGACTCGGCTCCAGAAGGCCACGGGCACGTGCCTCCCATCGTCAAGCACTTGCTCCAACACAGCGCCGACGGCGTAGTCGGAAGCGTCGGTGCGCAGGACGAACCCTCGGTCGGGATCCACGAGGTGCAGACCCACTGCGGATAGCAGCGCCTGCTTCATCCCCTCAAAGGCACGGTCGGACTCAGCAGTCCAGACCAGAGCCTTCTGGGACCCCTTCTTGGTCTCCTCTCCGTTGCCCTTGAGCATGGTCGTCATGGGGGCTGCATACTCGGCATACATTTTGATATACCCCGAGTAGTAGTTGCAGAACCCCAAGTACGCCCGTAGCTCAGAGACCGTTTTGGGCTTTTCCCAGTGCTCAATCGCGGCCACCTTGCGGGGTATGGGCTTTCGCTGCCCGTTCCCGACTACGTGGCCAGCGAAGACCACCTCGCTTACCGCAATGGTGGCCTTGTCACTGCTGCCCGTGAGTTTGTGCCGAACCAGAAGGTCCAGCACTCTAGTGAACTCCCTCTCGTGTGCCTCCAGGAGCTCCTCGTAGCTCATACTGGGGTCCCCGGACGCGATGATCACGTCGTCCACGAAGGGGTCTGCACAGTCACGCACCGGCTCAAGCAGGTTCTCCAGCATCCGCTGAAAAGCCGCATTGCCGTTGGTAACGCCCATGGGCATCACCTTCCACTGGAGAGGTCCAAGTGGGGTGCTCATGGCTGTGCAGGCACGGGACTCCTCGGCGAGAGGCATCTGATGATAACCATGTTTCAGGTCAATCACCGTGAAGATCCTCCGCCGGTGTTGTTTTTGCAGCATGTCCTCAATGAGGGGCAGCGTATAGCTGTCATGCTGCGTTTGGGCGTTTAGGCCGCGGTAGTCGACCACGAGCCGCCACTCACCGGCCACCTTCTTGGGGACGACGAAGCACGGAGAGGCCCACTCGGAGTGGCACGGCTCAAGCCAGCCTCTCTGGATGAAGTCACGGAGGATCTTCTCCATGGCCTCTTTCCTCTCGCCCCTCAGGGCAAACTCCCGGTGTCGATACACACGGGGGTCCTGCTTCAGTCGTATCTTGCCCTCGCCATACGGTCCACGCACCGGTGGGGGAAACACAGGCTTTCCGCTGAAGAAGGTATCACCATACTTCTGCTTCAGCCTGGCCGTCAATGCCTGGATCTTGGGGCAATCATCGGACCCTGCCTTGGCTTTTCCGGGCACTTGAACCACGGAGCTTACTTGAGGGGTAGCGACCCCGCTCGGTTTCGGCTCAGGTGGTCTTCCCAGGTGGCCCAAAGGGCCATCTCTGGTCTTGCCTCGGAACAGATCGCCGTAGGTGGGTGGGTTACCGCCAGGCGGCTCGTCCTGGCTGGACATGTGATCAGGCACCCTCTGTACGAAGGTATTCCCATCATAGGAACCGGAGACGATTGAGTCCACTTCCCACCAGGCTTATTCCTGGCCTTTGCCCTCACGCTGTTTTCCCCAGTCGTGAAAGGGCTGATCCATATACCCCTGAACCACATCCAGCTCCTCTTCTGTGAGGGGGTCTTCCGATTCTCCGATGTCAACAGGGGGAACCGCGAAGCATTGCCGCCATGGCTCTGCTATGATGCGGTTGACACAGACGAAGTCCGTGGTGTCGGCCTGATCAAGGCCCCCATCCACATAGTGGAATTCCGTTGGCCATCTCTGGGGTGGCATGGGCTGTCCCTTAGCGTCCTGATAGACACTCTCTCCAGCCGGTAGGACGACCTTGTTTAAGGTCATGTTGGTCAATGAGACTACCCCATGTCGGGTATTTTCTTCCTCGGTGCATCCCATAGGAACAACCAGCACTGCCTTGGAGCGGTCCTTGCGAATCTTCGCTATCGCTCTTGGATTGCCCCAACGGGGGCAATGGATCCACATCAATCCCTGATGCGGACCCCAGTGCTTCTTCCACGCGGAGTCCTGGGCGCTCCAGTACTTCTCACAAACCCGAAGACCGGCGGAGGTTCCTGAAGAGAACGCATCCAGGGCCAGATCCGAAGCTCCCAGGTCCGCAACCACTCGGCTCGCCACTTCCGGCCTTACGCCGTACTCCTGGTTTGCTGGCCCAGTTGGCTCAGTGCCCAGTGCGGCTACTTCGAGCTGATTGCGTTCGGGGTGGATCCATTGGCATTCCACATGGTGCTCAGGTGACGAAAGCCACGAGAGCTGGTCGTCCTGGTACAGGGTCATGGAGGCCTGGGCCGGGAGGACGCCGGAGTCCGTCTCCATCATGAAGTCGTACCCAACGATCATGTCCCAGTCCATCTCGGCCTTGTAGAAGCGACCTTGCAGGAGGATTTCCTTGCCGAGGTCTGGGCGGCTCAGCTCACGATGGTTCACGAACTGCAGCCCGATGGCCGCTTCCTTCGTGCCTCCCACCATGCACTGGCCGTTCGCCACCTTCAGCCTGACAGGTTTCCGACTGTCGGTCAAACACTCTGGCGGAAGTAGGCCAGCCTTGACCAAGCTGACCTGAGCGCCCGTGTCGACCAACACGTCGAAGACCTTTTCCACTTTCCCGCATAAGGCACGGACCTTAAGGTGCAACTGCCGCTCACGCCCCACTCGGCGCACGGCGTGCAAGCTCAGGATCTCCGGCCGTTCCAGAAGCTCCACAAGCGACTGGTGCAGGTCGTGGACAATGGGCTCAGGCTGCCCATCTGCAGCATCCAGCTGCGGTCCGGGTGATCCTCCGATACTCTCCGATAGATCTTGTAGTACATCAAACACATTCTTGGTCGCGAAGGACGGACGGGTGCAAGGGTTCGTGCCTTCACTTGCCCTCACCCCGCCTCCGCGACTGGGTGCCGGACCGGGCCTTCCGCCCGCGGCAGTCCCTTTGTGCTTATCGACTCCCGACTGGGATGGTTCGGCGCTTCCCACGTCACCATCCTGCGACCGTCCTAGCTGGGGCCCTTGGCTGCAGGGGCTCCGCTAGGGGGCGTCGGTTGTGGAAGTAGGGGTGTTCTCCTCCGCATCAACTTCGTTGACGCCCTTCTTCCTTCCCCTTCTAGTCTTCTTGTCCTTGTCCTTGTTCTGGTCGTTCTGGTTGTTCTCCTTGTTCTTGTTGTCCGACCTGGGGACCCAGTTCCTCTTGATCTCCTGGATCTCCTTGGCCAACTCGGTCCCTTGCGACATCAAATTGGGGAGCTCGTCCTTATCCACCTCCACTTTGGCCTCCCGGATACCCGCAGGTGCAGGCTTCTTCGACCCGTGCGCCTTCTTGTAGGCCTCCGTGTCGGCTTGGTGGATGGGGCATGTTCGGTGGTCATGGTTGAAGCCTTTCTTCCTCCCATAACACACGAAACAGCCCTGAGGGTGAGCTCGTATGAACTCCCCAAAGGACAGCGGAGGGTTGCCAATGCGCCGAGGGTCCCTCTTCTCCTTCTTCCTCCAACCCTGCTGCAGGGGCTTCCAGTTTCCCGGTTTGCTCCCCGCGCTCAGGTTGTTGGCCACGAAGGCGCAAACGGCCACCTCGGCGGGCTCATCGTCGTCGTCATCGTCGACGAGAGTCTCATCGCCGTCGGCTCCCGCTGGGTCCATGGCAGCTTCCCTGCCAGGTCCCTCGCCAACGTAGTTGACGTCGCGGTCGCCGGGCCTCAACCCGCGGGTGTGGTGGAGGTTCCGGTACTCCTTGAGCACCTCCTCTCCAACCCACTCCAGGATGTCGTCGCAGCTCATCCGCGCCGGGATGGCCTGCAGACGGATGGTCTGGCCGCTCAACTCACACTCGTCAAGGCGCCACATCGCGGTCTTCTCGCGATCGCCCGAGACGGTGATGAGGAGAGCGTTCCGCAGGGAGTGCCGTTTGACATCCCGGGCCACGTTCTTCCTCGTCCAAGCCACCACGTTCGTATGATACTCTTTGGGGAGCATTATCTTGACCGTGTGGTTGGACTTGGTCCGCTTGGCTTCCTCCTTGGTGACCCTCTTGATCCATGCTTCCGGCAGCATGGAGAGCAGGCGAGCCTGCTCGTCACCCTCGTTCCAGTCCTCCACGTTGCGGCGGAAGAGGGTGTATTGCCCTCGGAAGTCTCGCCAGTCCCGTAGGCGGATCTCCCGTCCATCATGCTGAGGCTTGATGGCCTTCCACCGCTTGGCAGCCACCTGCGGAGCGTCCACCCGCTCCTGCTCGTTGAGCCACTTCTTGGCTTCCTTGAGGGTCTTGATTTTCCCCTCCTTGGTCCCCACGAAGTATAGCTCTTGGAGCACTTCCGGCAGGCGGTACCTGAACTGTCTGAAGACATATTTCTCCGCATCCGCGGGAGGCATGTCTTCAGTGACGGTTACCCCCCAATCGTCCAGCTTCTCCAAGAAGCGGTCGAGGTTGAGGGGGTTGCCATCGTACATGGGGGGCTTGATGTCCTTCAAGTCTTCCCACAAGGCGGCATCCGCGGCCTTAGAGACCATGAACGCCGGCCGCGAGGTCGACCGAGGTTCCCATCGGCCTCGCCCACGTACTCCCGCGGCCGCCACGTCCATCTCCTCCATGGAATCCCTGTGGCTATGCCGCGGTTCCTCCATGTACGCTGAACCTAGATGTTCACGCCGTACTCCTTCCATGTACGCCTCCTCATCACGGTGCCGGCGGCTGCGTTCAGCGGCCTCCCGTCGTACACCACGCGGCGGGCTGATGTCGAACTCCTCCAGGTCCAGGTCCAGGTCCTCTCCTTCGCCGACATCCCACTCCACGTCTCCTCTGGGGACCTCATCCCTGAGTCCACCATAACGTCCACCAGCCATTGGGATTGGCTCCGGGGCTGGTGCGGGGCGCCGGGGGCGTACCGGTGTCCGCGGTGGAGCACGGCGGTTGCGGTACTCCGCGCTGAGCCACTCATCACGCCAATCCTCACTGCCACTGCCGTGCGGCACGCGCTCGTTGCGGCGGCCCGCGCTGTGGTGAGAGGTGGCGGTGAGAGAGGGGGCACTGGCGCTGGGGCGACTCCTGGGGGCTCCGCCGGGGGCGTGGGGTCTGCCTGGACCTGGTCCGGGTCCCTAGCCGTCGTCCGACGAGCCAGACTCCAGGGGTGGGTGGTCGCTGCCGACGCTCCAACGGGCTTCCAGCGCGTCCAGCCTCTGCTGCAGGCCGCTGATGACCTTGTTCAGCGACCTGGTCTCGCCCCTGGCGATGTCCAGCTCTCTCTGCGCGCGCGCAGCGACCCTGGCGATGCGAGTCATCTCGCCCTTGCCCGTGTCTACCTCGCGCTCGAGGAACTGGACCCTCCTGCGGAGGTAGACAATCCACCGCCAGGTGGTATCCGGGTCGCCGTTCCCTGGTGGGTCGTCGGGATCCCCAGGGGGTCCTCCAGGAGGGCCTCCGCCGGGTGCGCCCGGTCCAGGGGGTCCTCCCCCGCCCGGTGGTCCGCCTCCAGGGGGTCCACTTGGTTGGCGTCCTCCAGGGGGTCCTGATGGTCCTCCGCCAGGGGGTCCCGGTGGGTCTCCACCGGGTCGCCTCGGTGGGTCCGAGGATGGGCGCTTCTTCGTGATGTCGAAGTCCATGTCGTCATCCTCGTCCATGTCGCCCTACCTGGGCGTCTCGGCCTCGGAAGACTCCGAGCTCCGGTAGGGAGGAGGGAGATCCTCATCCTCACCTTCCGGCACCATGGGGACGTCTCCGCCTCCTCCGCCCGTCCAAGCCACCACTTGGCGATGTCGGCGGCCTCGTTCATCCCCGTCGCTGGCGGTGAAGAAGGGGTCACTGTCGTGGGGGTGTCCGGCCGCTGGCCTCCGCGGCCTCTCGGTGGTCTTCCCCTTGCCCTTCCTCCGTCGATGGGCAGTGGGGCCACTGCTCCCACTGCTGCCCGTGTCGGCCTCGTCCAGCTTCATCTTAGAGGAGGCGTCCCCTTCGAAAAGCTTTCGAAGGGTCTCCACTCGTGATCCTCCCGGGGGAGTCTCGCGGCGGAGTTTGGCCTCTGCCTCCTCCATTGCGGCGGCGGTGGCTGCGGCAGCCCGCACTTCGGCTTCCTCCCGAGCACGAGCCGCCTCGGCTTCCCGGGCCTGCTGCAGCCGCGCCTTCTCCGCTTCCAACGCCGCCAGCTCCGCCTCCGTCTTGGCCCTCTCCTCAGCGACCTTCCGTCGTGCGGCCTCGATGGCGTCCTTCTTGGCGGCGTCCGCCTGGGCCTTAGCCGTCGCTTCGGCGTGGGCCCTTTCCTCCGCCTCCTTCTTTGCCCTCTCTTGGGCCAGCGCCTCTTCCAGCGCCTTCACCTCGGCCTCCTTGCAGGCAATGGCCTCCTGCGTCAGGCGGGCTTCCTCGTCGGCTGCCGCCCACTCACTCTTGACCTGGGCAATCGCTGCCTCACGGGCGGCTGTGGCCGTGAGTCCGGCCGCAATGGCCGCCACGGTGGTGGCGTGCATGGCCATGCCATGCGCCCACTCCGCAGCCTCCTGCTGGGCGATGCCCGCGGCGCCCTCCACGGCAGCGTTCTGCTGCGTGGCCCGTTGCCGGGCAACCCGAAGGTTGCAGGGCACCCCACAGGCGCGCTCACAGGCGCGCGCCACGTCCCTTTGGTCAGGAGCGACGCTGCTGCTGGAGCTGGCCTGGTCGGCCGGCATCCTCCCGCGGTGGGCCGACTCCACGTCGCTGCTGGGGCCTGACTTCCTCAGGGGCAGCGGACGGGGCTTGGCCTTGGTCTGCTTGGCGACTTGGAAGTAGTCGCCAAGGGTGGTGGAGCCGGGGTGGTGACCGCCATTGGCCCGTTGGGGACTGGGGGCTGGGGTTCCGCCCTTGGCGCCTTGGGCGGCTTTGGCGGCCAGGGACTCCTGGTACTCCCGCCACTTCCGGTCCCGCTTCCTGTCCCCGGCGGACCGCTTCTCCTTCCCCGGAGATGCGCTGCTGCTGCCTTGCAGCCTGCGCTCGCTCCCCGGTTCCGGGAAGTTCTTCTCGATCATGTCCCACATGGAGACATTGATCGAGGCACCCGACGGGTACTCGTTGGGCTTCTCGTCCTCCTCGATCCCGTCGGGGCGCAGCCCTTCGCCGGGCCTGTCCGGCCGGGTCCAGGTCCTCCAGCGCCTCTGCTGGAAGCGGAAGGCAAACCCTTCCACCCGCAGCCAGTCCTCCACGGCCTGCAGGCGGTTGGGGCTCATGTCCGTGCGGAGCTCGAAGCTCCCGGGCATGCCGCCTTCGCACTGGGGGTGGCTGTGGCGGTAGTGCTGGTCCCAAACCAACCCACGCAGTAGGCGCACTGCATGGGGCTGGGGCTGCGGCCACGTCCTACCCGCTTCTTGCCAGTTTACCATGGCAGCGGGGGCGTAGTTGGTCTTGAGGTCCTTGGTGTGCACTCGTTCCGCTCAACGAACTGGTCCTGGTGGTGTTTGTTGAGGCGGGTGCTGCAGCGCTGGACTGGGAGTGCAGCCGGTGCTGGTCGGCCGGTGGTTGTGGAAGTGGTTGCTGTAGCTGGGAGTGCGGCCTTGCTGGTCGGCCGAGGGAACTCGTTGATGACGGAGTTCTGCTCCCTGCACTTCCTTCACGGTCTCGGCGCTGCTGCCGGGCGGCGCTGCGAGCCGCTGCGCTGCGCTGCGAGCTGCAAGCTGCGAGCTGCTGCGCTGCGCTGCTCGGGGTTGGTGGCCCCGAGTGGCACGCGGGGGATGGGTAACCCCGCGGCGGTGAAATGCTCTTGACGCGTTCCTGTGGGGGGCCTGGCCACGGGACGCTGCGGTGACACGCACAAGCAAGCAGGCGGGCAAAGCACTGCGCTCACAGGGGCATCAATTACGCTCGTGTCAGGAGACAAAGCGTTTCAGGATCCTTGCCACTCTGAAACAAGGGAACAAAAGTATGTACAGCAACACATCAGGGTATGTACACATGGGGTTAAGACTGGACTGGGGTAAGGGCATCACAGGACAATAGACACTCAGTCCCAACTCGTATCCCAATCCCAGGTCCGACCCCCTCAGTGGCTGGTGGGGGCGGCGGCTCAAACACAACCCATGCCCTGCTCAGTCCGGACCCTGAAACCCTGCCAATAGGGGAGGTGTCCCGCCCAGCCACAGGCGAGTTCCTGGGAACCAAGGAGCTCCAAGGTCTACTGACAGTGGCTCCCTATCCTCCTCCAACGGCAGGTCCCAACTCCTCTCTGAAACAGAGATATGGCCCCGCCATTATCCCCTAGGAGTTGGTAGCTGAAAATGGGCTGTTTCAGCCCAAACTGATGATAGCTCCGAAAACTCCAAAATTGACCCCTCGTCCGGACCCGCCAGAGGTAGGGACGAGGCAACTGACCCTATGCCCTTCGCATACGAACTCCCTGGAGCCCTCACCCAACCTGGTTCCCTCTGAGGTCCCGGCATCAGGGCACCACGGGTTCGTCAAGTGGGGTCATAATTGCCAAAATGGCAAAATCGGCCGTCTCGGGCGACCGTCCAGGGTAGGAAATCTTGGCGATATTGACGCGCCCAGCCTTGATTCACAACCCTTGATATCCCCTTTGGTCCCATGCCCTGAGTTATCGCTTGCTGTCACGCTGGCTGCTTACTGTTCACCGAGGGGATGACCACACGGACGGGGCAGAAAGCAACATGCGGTGCAAAGGGGGGGATCGTGGATCGCACCAAAAGTTGAATAGCTCCGGATGAGCCAGAGGAGCAAATACGAAACTCAATGGCATTCAACCCTTGGTCATATGCTACAATATTCGCCCTTCCTTTCTGGCTAGATCCCGTGCCCCATGGAGATATGGTAATTCCAATATGGCATACAATGGCAAAAACAGCGAAATTTGGCCAAAATGGCCCGCACTCATGATTCCATATCTCCATGGCCACGGTGAGGATTCTTCCAACCAAAAATGCTATAAACACATGGGACTTAGGTCCCAATATATGCCACTTGCCAACCCTCATGATCGCTTCTTGCTATTTTTCCCATTGGAGTGAAAGTGACACACAAATGGGGCAGAATGGCAACATACCCCAAATTGGGTGACTCACAACTCTCCCATTGAGAGGAGAGGCCACATGGGGAAACACCCCATTCGATGCGGGTTTGTGTGCCCTCTCCGAATTGCCCTTACCCTTGGTCAAGTGGCGCACGCAACCTCGGGGGTGAAATCAGGGGGAGAAGGAGTTTGTGGCCATTTTGGGCAAAACGGCCAAAATTCACCCAAAAGTGGTCCCTCCAAATATCGTATCTCCGTATCACGAGAGAAAGGAGCCTCGGGCTTTTGCATGGATGCAAACCGAAGCTTTGCTTCCCTTTTGCAACAAGGGTTGAGGTTCAAAGCACAATGAAAGCATTTGTATCACCTCAATCCTTGAAGCACACTATTTATGGGAAAAAGTGCATATATCGGCGATATTGGCATGAACATATCTTTGGGTCATTGTGGAACAAAAATATGAGCAAACACGTTTGGAGTAGGCCCCTAGTAGGTGCTTTCAAATACGCACACCATGGTTAGATTGTCTCCGCCCACTCGTGTCAATAGTGCTTGCATATGAGCGCGTGTGCAAAGAGGCAATATGGCACGCGTGCTCACAAGGCGAAATTATATAAAATAGAAAACAAGGTTTTACAAATCAACCAAGCCGTCCACGATGTCCTTCGCGGTCTCTACTTTACATATTGCCTTGGTTCGAGGCTCAACTCCCCATAGGCTTCGAGTACGAGCCTCGGGGGTTTGGCCATTTTGGCCTAATTTTCGAGCAAAACTTGCCCTTTTTTCGAAAATAGAGTTTTGGTACGCATTGAATTGCGTGGAGCCATCGTTGAGCTGGCTTGAAAATCCAAAATAGCCTAGGGCTTTTGGTCTTGTGAGCATTGTGTTCGGTTATTAACGTTCATGCTCACAAGGCCACAAAGTTAGCGTTTGCGCCATCAAACGACTTGGGTTTGAGAGACCCATAGGCTGCCTAAAACACCGCCATTGCCCGCTTCCCTATACAAGATGATATGCCCGCGTGAAAGGGGCATGGATGAAAGACATAGGGGGGAGATGTAGGGTTCCGTCCGAACTCATGGTCCTTGAGAAGCATGAGTTCGCACGATCGACGGAAAGCCTTGCGCGCTGATTTTCTCGAAAACGCAACGGCGAAAAATTCTGGTGAACACACCAGATGAAAGTACATTAAATACCCTCTAGATTCAGCCCTTAAGTTCTCTCAGAACCTCACAGGTACTCGAGAAAAGTCAATCACAAATCTCGCCACGGAGAAGCGACGAAGGCGCGCGAACAGGCGACACCAGGCGGCGATTTCACGACAATTAGAAATCGCGGTAGAAATCGGGTATTTCACCGATTTCCGACCGAAAATCGCCTAAGACAATAAAATTATGGTCATTCTACATTGATTCAATGGTTAGGGATCGGATTCCAGATCCCGCGGATTAGAGAACAGGGATAGCCCGCTGACAGCCGGTGTCAACGGCTTCCGCACGGGTGTGACGGCTCGCAGGCCTCCGGGTCATGGGCCATAGGTTCTGGGTACCGCTTCACTATACCCGGAGGAGATGAATACGTCGCGACTAACACCAACGCCCCAACTCTCCCTGCCATGTACCTGTTCCTGATGGAGTCTCTGAGTGTGGATTATCCGAGCTACCTAGCTCTATCCACTCAGATGACGAAACCGAGCACGACGCCTTCTTCGTGCAGACCTATTTGGAGGAAGTGGAGAACGCCGAGTACGTCGCCCAACTGAAACCCCTACTCTCCATGAGGGTGGAAGACCCCGTGGACGAAGAGCTGCACCCTCGATCCAGGCTAAGGGAGTATGTGCACTCCAAGAGGAAGTTGGTGGCGAAAAAGCTATGCTACGCTAAGCCTACCCGCAGCTCATGGCCACTGAAGCAAGGACGTATGGGAGATCTATCCCAATTGAAGGAGGACCTCGAACAGAAGATCACTACCTGGCAAAGGGAGGTAGATCTTAAGCTCATGAAGAGCGTGTGGGGTGCCCATGTGAGGACCCCAGAGGAGGATGACCTCTCGGAGGAATGTGTATGTGAACCCCCTCAAGCGTGCCTATGTTGCCATCGTCCATCGGAGATGGTTGAACGAGACCTACTATATGCCTACCAAGGGTCGAAGGATACTACCAAGGGCGAAGAGTCGGTGGAGGATCACCTCCTGACGTCTATTACTCAGGGGGCAAGCAACTTACACTCTGACGAGGACATGGAGGACAAGATCAAGCTGTTGGACCCGCGGGTGCAGACGCTTATAAGGACCTATCTGGAGGTGTTCGGAGAACTACCCCCTCCAGCCTGATGTGACAAGCTTTGCACTGAACGGCGCCTTTTGTGGCTGGCCAGGCCGGGGAGAAAGGCTCTTGCGCGCCAAGCTTTTTCAGGGAGCGGCGGGAGCCCAAAACCAAGTTCAATCGCGGGCTGAGTACCGCTGCACGTTGCTGTCCTCCTCTGCCTTATCTCAATGAGACCTGGCAGCCCCGTTATAGACAACCGCAGAGCCGGGGTCTCTGCCTGATTCCCGAAGGCTGTACGGTTGCGGTTTGGGGGTTAGAGCATGACGGCCTGAGCACGGGGGGTGGCTTGGGGGAGGGATTCATTTGCAGAAGTAACTGGTGAGTGCCAGTGTTGTAGTACTGATTGGTTGCGCCGTGTTAAGGCTGTTGAGGGCTGGCGTGAGAGAAACGTGTAAGTGTGGCTTTTTCAAGGAGATGACACATTGGACGAAGATGAGGACGATTGTGAGTTTGTGCTCGAGGGGGAGCGGGGGGCTGGTGCGAAGTACCTTGTCATGCGGGGAGAAGGGGTGGAAACAGGGGCGGAGGCCCCTAGGGGGGGTGCTGGTCGAGGGGGGGGGGGGGAGGTCGAACATGTCCCGGATTGTGAGCGGCCGTTTGGGGGGCAGGGTCTCTGGCTGAGGTTGACTTGCGGTATTGCGTTTCAGTGATAGAGGCCTGACAGGTCTTCGGGGCTGGCGGGCGTGTTTCCCAGCTTTGGCTTGTGCCGCAGGGGATGGGGGACGGGGGCGCTTTGGAGGCTTGTGTGCCACTTTGTCCGGGAGGGGGGGGGGGGGGGTGGTAGGCGGGGGGGAGGGGCGCTGTAGGGCGGTGTGTGACGTGCTGTAAGGCGACCAAGCGCGTCCCCATGATTTGGTGCCCGTGGGGGGGGTGAGCGGGGCTGGGAGGGTGTTGTCGTTTAGCCATTCCAGCGTGCGGTATAGGGCATTGAGGAGCAGGGGAACACGAGCCTTCAGGGCGAGTTTTAATGTCATGACAGTGTGCTGGTTTTCTTCGGCCGGAGGGGGGGGTTGTGAGTTTGGTGTACAGGGACATGGGGACAAGCCCCCGGACGAAATTGCGCCTCTCCCCAACGTGTGTGGTCGCGGACCACCGTTGGGACACCAGCGTGGTGAAGGGGGGGCGCCAGCACTGAATGTAGGTTTGCACCAGGTTTTCGCACGTTGGGCAGTGTGAGACGAAAGAGATAACATCCATTGCGTGCGGGTCGGGGCAAGCGTGGCAAAGGCGAGGGCGCAAGTCGTCGTGGAAAGCAAACGGCGCCATGTTGAAGTTTCCGGAGGAACATTTGAAAGGGAGGCCTTGGAACCATGAAGTGTGGTTTTAAAAATGGAAGCTGGACGGTGCGTGGATGTTTTCGTGTTTGTGGCAAGGGAGGAGGTGCTTGATTGAGGTGGTAGTCAGTTTGTGTATGACGGGGAGGGGGCCTCTGGATATGCACCCTATCGGGGGGGGGGGAAGGAGGGAGGGGTCCCAGATCATCACGTGGGCGGCCCACTTTGAGTAAGCATCCGAGATTTCATTCCCCACAAACCCGGCGTGCCCCTTGATCCACCCCCAACCCTGGATCATCCCTGGGCGTACGGAGGCCTGGATGGACTGAAGAGAGGATTCCCAGGTGCCGGCTGGTGAGCGTGACGGGAGGTCTGGGGGGGTGCTCGGGGAGAGAACAGTGATAACGTGGAGGTTGTCCCCTAGCACGGCAAAGGTGAGGTGCGGGTGAGATGCAAGGGCCCACCGTAGGAACATAATAGGCGCCCAGAACTCCGATCCCTCTGAGGACTGGTATGGGGACGTTTGGCACAGCACCCATCTGGAGCCATTTGGGAAAAACAGGGTGGCTGCAGACCCGTAGCCCAAGGCGCCGGCTGAGCCATCCAAGTACACCCATGTCGTGTCGGGGGACGATGTGAGGAGGAGGGCAAGGGCTGCTTCACAACCCCATTCTTCGAGGTCATCGGGGTCAAGGGAGTGAGGTTCATCTGGGAGCCGGTACAGCTCGCCATGCAGTGACGAGTGGAGCAGGACTCCGCCGTGTGGCCCGGGAGGGGGGTTGAGGATGTACTCTTGGGGGTGGAGAAGGGGGGGGGTAAGCAGTTGGTGGTGCCCTGCCAGTTGGGGGCGGACAGAAATGGCTGGGTTTTGAAAGGTGTACTGTTTTTCGTTGCGGCGGAGACCGGGGTCTTTGATGGTGTGGGTGGTGCCGTCCGAAAACTGGAGTGTGGCCAATTCTATGTGCACACCCGTGACTGATCCTAGGTGGAACCCTAGGTCTTGGGGTGTTCGTTTCAACCTGTTGTCAAACTTGCTGTATTGTGGTGCTGGTTTGGTGGCTTGGAACCGGACTTGGACTTTCTCTTTCGGGAGGAAGAGGGAGGGGGGGCAGGAGGCCCAGAGGCTGGTGCTGTGGTATCGGAGGCCTATGGTGTGGCACGCGTCCATGACGGTGTCTTGGATTGGGTTGCGTGTGGTGGAGAGCATCGCTTCGGAAAAGGATTCGTTTGTTGAGGCTGGGCCGTCTCCGTTGAGGTACCTGATTGCGGTGTTCACCAGGGCCATGCAAATGGAAAAAGTGAAGTGGCGGAGTCCTAAGCCTCCCTGGTGGCGGGGGGTGTAGCGGTCTTTAGGAGAGACGAGGCGGGAAATCCTGGTGGCCTTGTCCGGGGAGGGGTCATGTGCAATATTTTGCCAGATCATGGCCTGGAGGGCTCCCAACTCGTTCAGGGCCAGGGGGTGTGCCATGAGGCGGTAGGAAAGAATAGGGATGAGTTGGACGTTTACTAAGAGAATGTATTCCGAAAGGCTGAGCCGGAGGTGTTGGAGGGTTGTGAAAAAGGAGCGTATTTCCGACTTGGCCAATGCCAGTGTTTGTGCCTCGTGGTTGGCGGTGAAGATGTACACCCCTAGATATTTGTAGCAGTTGTGTGGTTGCCCCGTCTTCTGGTTGGTTGTTGACAGGGGGGTGCCCGAGGGGGAGGTGAAAGTTCTGGGGGGGGCTGTTCCCATAGCATGGATCTCGGTTTTGCTGAGGTTCAAGTCTAGACTCCACTCCCTGGCGACCGTGTCGAAGAAATTTAACATTTGTTGTATGCGGTCCCCATCCTCTGATCGATAGAGGAGGTCGTCAACGAAGGCGTTGCCCGACTCGTGTGGGGGGGGGGGTGCCGTGACGTGAGACGGCAGGGCGAAGAGGAGAATATTCAGGTAAAGGCAGAAAAGGATGGGTGACATGGGGCATCCCTGCCGAACACCTCTGGTTTGCAGGTGGGAGGAGTGGGTGTGCCCTGACACCACGGGGAAGTCACGGGGGGCACGGTACAAGGATTGAATGAGGTTTACAAGGGGCGTGGGAAAGTTCAGGCGGGACAGCACTGTGAAGAGGGTGGTGTGGGGGACGGAGTTGAAAGCCTTATTGAAATCAATGTAGAGGCTGTAGCTACCGACTGATTCCCGAAACGTGGATAAGAGGTTGAAAATGTGGTCTTGGCACCTGCGGTTGGGAAGCCCGCCGAACTGGGTGGGGTGTATGATCGAGTTTTTGATGGCCGCTGTCAGTAGCTCACGGTTGGCGTGTGTTGCAATTATTTTGTAAACGCTGTTCAGCAAGGCTATAGGCCTGTAATTTACAGGGTTTGTCACGTCCCCTTTCTTAAAAAGCAAGATAATGTGGGCTTCGAGCCATTTCTCGGGCAACGGCAGGCGGAGGTAGTGGTTACATACCCTCCAAATGAATTGTTGGATAGGGGGGGGGGAGATGTGCAAAGTGTAGTTGTTGGTGAAGTCCCGCCCACCCGCCTTATTGGGCTTTGACCTCTTGAGCGTGTTGCGGAATGATTCCCAGGTAATGTCAGGGAGAGGGCTGTGTTTTGTGGGTTCAGGGCAGGTGGGGGAGTGTGTGAGCAGGCGATCCACTAGTGTGCTCGGCGGTGCGTATTCGAGGCTGCCCCCCAGGGTGAGGAGTGTGGAAGAAAAAATAGAGCTCACTTCTTTAGGGGTGGAGACGAGCTGTGTGGCGCCCGGGCGCTTCAGCGTTATTTCACCGCGTTCCACGGGGTTGAGCGCTTCGTTGATGGTGCGCTTGATCCTAGTTTTCCTCACAAGGCACCGATGGATTTTGGTGGTTGCGGCCTTGTTCACTTTGGTTTCCCACTCCTTGACGAGTTTGTTGAGCGTGTCCAGGGAAGTGGGGTAGTTGGGATGGTTGGGGGGGGGCAGGGTTTGCAGGGACGCTTTGATTTTCTTAACCAGAGCCGAGGAGGTGGGGTGTGACGGTGTGGTGATATTGTGGTAGCTGGTGGCTACTTCTTCCAGCACCACATCTGTGAAGAGCTCTATGTCTGCCGAGGATGAAGACTCAAAGCAGAAGGTTTTATAGTGATTTCAACACTGTGTTTGTGCTTCTCCTGCTGCTTGCTGCTGGTGTAGGGTTTCCTGCTGCTTGTTTTTGAAGAGGAAAATGTTTTAGTTGCTGAAATACAATCAATCCAGGATAGCCCAAGCCAGAGATAAGCAAGTAGAAGAGAATCAGGATCAAAGCATGAAGGGCTGCAGTGTAAACAGTGAAAGATGTTAGAATATTCACAGAAACTGCAACTCAGAGCAAATCGGATTGCATATTCACAAAGATAGCTGAAATGTTTTGGAAAAAGAGTTGGAAAACTGCCCCATGGTCACTCAATCTCCATAGTGCCATCTCAGGAGATGTGCACTCTTTGTTTTGGGTCCCATATGTGCTGAGGTGGCAGGGCATGTGGCGATGAGGTCACTGCCATGTCACATGGGATCTTCCTACTTAGCTAGGCTGACCGGGTATTGAACCCAGGACCTGTCAAAAAGAGGTGCCCCAGCCCCCTAAGGTGCATACCACTAGGACAGCTAAGAATTCATCAGAAAACATAGATAAATTCATAGGCTCTGCCCTGGATATGTCAGTTCTCAGTCGACTCAGGAAAAGATGAATTGCCTCACATTGATAGGGGACTAAGGGGTCCACTCCATATCCTGATTTAGTGTTTGGTTCCATAGGTCAAAATGTGTTCTCACCACTTTTGGTGGAGCCAATACTAAGAGAGAAATGCCTGGATGCTCAGTGCATCCCTAATACAACTAGAGTATACCCTAAAGCATTGGAAAAGCACTTTTTCTTACTCCCCCCTTGTGCCGTGGTGGCCGCACCGGAGAACAGGAGCCAAGTGGCCCAGGACACCGCACACGCAACACAACACACCGAGCGAGCACACCGGTGAACAGTTGCCAAGTGGCCCACGACACCGCACACCCAAAACAACACACCGAGCGGGCACACCGGTGAATAGGAGCCAAGTGGCCCAGGACACCGCACACGCAACACAACACACCGAGCGGGCACACCGGTGAACAGGAGCCAAGTGGCCCAGGACACGGCACACGCAAAGCAACACACCGAGCAGGCGCAGCGGTGAACAGGAGCCAAGTGGCCCGGGACGCCGCACACGCAACACAACACACCCAGCGGGCGCACCGGTGAACGGGAGCTAAGTGGCCCAGGACACCGCACACGCAACACAACAAGCCGCGCGGGCACACCGGTGAACAGGAGCCAAGCGGCCCAGGACACTGCACACACGTAGGGCGGCCGAGGGACAGGAAAGAACCAACACCCCATGGGTCGGACGCACTGGGGCGACCCAGCCGACCCACCGGGCCAGTGGCAGGAGCGGTACTCCCAGGCCACTGGTCCGAGCCCGGCGGGGCTGCATCGGGGACCATGGCAAACGTCACCCGGAGCCATGGAAGCAACCGGTGACAGGCGAGCCGGTACACAGTCCAGGAGGGGGTCGCCTGCCAAGCAGAGTGGCCCCGCAACTCAAGCCACAAGGGTGAGGTGGTCGTACCGTAGACTAGCGGGAGCAATACCCCTTGTGGTGAGAGATACTCCACACGGCTGGGCAGCCCCCAGAGCTGCCGCCCAAAGGAGGGGGCATGTGGCCCTACCCATGGACACATGTGGGGACACCCTCCCACCTGGGACACATGGACCGGGTGGCCGCGACAATGGCTTCCCAAGCACATGCGGGAGCGGCTCAAGAGGCAACTGACATAGGGCAGTGGGAGGGACAGGACGTCCCCTTGGTAAGACCTTCTTCCTGCACTGTCAAAGGAGGCATCCCGAGCTCCCGAAGATACCTACCTACCTACCTGGTTTCCACATCTACTTTAAAATACCTATAGTTTCCCTCACACAGAAAAATGGGCGCTCACCATGGCTGGCGCCTTTTTGCTGCTGTGTTCGTGACATTTCCTACAGAAAGCTCAGCGCTCATGGCGCTGCCGGGGTTCCTGTGGCTTGGTTGGGTTAGGTTGGGAGCATGCCAAAACCATGTGCATGTGCATCCCTCCCTCCAAGACGCAGCGCGACACTAACCCAACGCCAGACTCTGTACGGACATCCGCTCCGGTTGTTAAAACCTGTTGACGACCTGCTGTCCTGATCTTAGGGCGAAGGGGGTTGTCAAGAAATTAAATTGCCCCTTGGTGGGGTGTTGGGTTCTGCTCAGTCTCCTGGCTGCTGCTTTTCGGCCCAGAAAGCGGCCTACTCCGCGACGCTTTCGCGAGGATATCTGCAGAGGCAGGAATGGGAGAATTATGCACAAATCCACGCGAGCGCGAAGCGACAACACCTAAATCCGTCAAATGACGGCCTAGAATTTTTCTAAGACAACACACCTGGGCAGAATCCAATTGTGCATCAGAAGCACATTTTTATAAAAATTGCAGTCATCTCTCGATTTTTTAAATCAGTAAATTCCTACGCAAAAAAAGGGGGCGCGCAGGAGCGGCTCCTAGCGAAGCGCCGGAAAATACAGAAATAATGAGATTATAAACGTATGTCTCACGTAGACTGCAAAATGACGAGACACACACTAATAAATATACATATAGATTCCACCCTCACTGACAGTAAGAATCAAATATCCAAGAATTCCAAAATTAACCAAAAGCCTTCAATGAATCAGGTATAAACCACAGGTGTGCTCGTCTCGTATGCAGCATGCACATTGCTTGTCTCGTGTCTCCGTGAACGAGTCTTGTAGCAGCGCTAACAAACGATAGAGGGCTAGATTAGAGGGATTGCAGATGATTAGAGGTCAGATCAGGGTGATTAGACATACACACAAGTGCATAGCGACGTTTTTCGCTTGCGCCTCGTTTCACTTTCCCACTTGCTCTCTCTCTCCAGCGGTAGGTAAGGTAGGTAAGCCCAGGTGGGGCCACCCCCTGGTGGAGTTTGTGATTGTGGGTAAGATTAGAGGTGTGCCAAAGACACCTCGTCCACTCGTGCATGCTCCTGCATTCACACACGCATCAAAGGGTAGGCCACGCGAAATGCGCACGGTAAACCTTGTTTAGGTTACCCAGGGGCTCCTCGGTACGTTCTTTAAGAGAACCTGAGGAGTCTCTTAACGCTTGCTTGCTTGACAGGGCGTGTTTGAGGACAGTGTATCATAGGTCACACTGAGAAGCGTATAATACGTGGAGTGTGGCTTGGTTCCTCAGCCGCAAACACCCCTTCATTGGCCTTTGCTTTACAGGTGGGTAGGTAGGGTGATTGGTGCAGCAGCATACCATTTTTTTCTAGCCCTGCTAAACAAGGACGCTGATCACACAAACAATTGACTGCACCTCCGCCAGGAGTGGCGAGGGCAGTTTGACTCCATCGACATCCACGCTGTGCACGCAACAAGAGCACCTCTTCCCTTCAAGCCCTAGCAGGGGAAACGCGTTGTGGTGTCCCCTGTTAGGCCAAAGTTGCTTAGCAGCGCTGTGTTCTCTTGTGTTCTTCACAGGAGGGTCAATAGGACTCACGAGTTCACCTCCAACAACACCCAGTAGAGCGTGAGTGTAGGAGTGGTAATCCTGAGTGGGGGCTTGAGCCAGTTGCAGAAGTGCTCGCCCACCAGGATGGTGCCACTGTAGGTAGGGTGTGTAGAGTAGTGGTGTCTCCTGTCCCGCGTGTTTTTCCTCGTGGGCAGGGGAGTGCGTTAGCTTTTGGCCTTTAGCAAAAATGGGCGTTTTATATGCCCTTAGCACACTTGGCCACCCCTCCCCTCTAGTAGGTAGGGCTTTTGCCATCTTTCCCCAAGGATAAGCGCCAGCACAGAAATAGGGCGCCATAGGAGTGGTACCAGTACCTGACTAAGACCTTCGGTCCGACATCAGCGAAGCCCGGTCTCCGGGAGCCACGCCCGGGAGAGAAGTGAGACACACACAGACATACGTAGCACACTTAGGGGTAAGGTTCAGTCCCTAGCTTTAGTCTTGGAGGCAAGCGTCTCAGCGAGCCTCAGCAACTCACCAAGGTTGTTCCGGGACAAGTAGTGAACCAGAACTGAATTTAGGCGTCCCTCAGGTAGAACAAACGCAGAGAAGGGCTCCCAGTTGGCCTCTTCGACTCCAAACCCTTCCCAGAGGGTGGGGAAGCGGCAACCCTGGCGATAGCGGTGGCGTAGGACAGACTTCACCAGATAGAAGCCCTCCTTAGCCATCTCCTCGGCGTTCATGTCGGGGAGTTCCCCTTCAACTTCCATAGGGCTGGCAGCCCCTTGTAGGTCTAGGGAGGCAATTTCCTCGTCGTTAAGCTCCCACTCTTCCCCACAGAGGTCTTCAGGGTCATAGTAGTGCTTCAGATGTTGAGCAGCGCACACCAGGGTCCCCCGTAGACGGGGAGAACACCGCACGGTGATACGGTGTCCATCCACTGATAGAATCTTGTACGGCCCGAAGTATGAATTGTCGCTGGTACAGCGTGGCCAGGCGGGTAGTCGACTGTGGTGCACCAGCACCCAGTCCCCCTCTTGGTAGGTGGCCGGTACTCAGTGCTTGTTCTTCTTGTTCCACTGACGCTCCCTCACTCTCTGGAGCATAGCCTTGGCCTTGTCCACCTTCGCTTGTTGCTCTTGGACCCATTCACCCACAGAAGAATGGGTGTCCTCTGGATAGGGGGCATGTAGGAACCATGCCGCGCGCCCTAGGAATAGCTCATGGGGCGAGTAGCCAGTAGCTGAACTCTTATGGGAGTTCATCATCAAGGATATGACGGGGAGTAGTCTCACCCAGTCACTGGTGCGTTCAGTTTTGCACCATATCCTTACATTCTCCTTGAGGACACGGATCTGTCGCTCACATAGGGGGTTGCTCGTGTGCGAGTAGGGAATCCCCGTAGACACCTGGACATTGAGGGATCTCAGGACCCTCTTGTACCAGCCAGTATCTGAGCGTACTCGTACGTCCTCATCGGAGTTGATCTCTTTGGGCGCCCCATAGACACAGAACCACTCCTCCAGGAGTATCTTGATAGTCTCCTCCCCGGTAATGTGCTTGGTACATGGGAACACCCTGGTAAACCTGGTCAACCCAGAGGTTACCACGAGGGCGAAGTCATAGCCCCCGAACTTTGGCATCTCCGTGTAGTCCACGTATAGAACACTGTTAGCACAATGAGGGATGGGCAGGGTCGAGTAGAGACCTCTGTCCCTGATATCCCCTGGTTTACAGGACCTGCACGGGCACTTGTCCACGATAGGCTGGAGGGTTCTCCGCAGTTGGTCGTCAGTCCACGTAGTGTGGAACCACTGCTTGAACAGCCTCAGGGTACGGTCAGCACCGACATGACCGCTGGACTCGTGGGTCCACTTCAGCAGCGCTGGGACTCTGTCACTAGGCACCACGATGCGGTCCTCGTGCCAGAGGTAGCTCTTGTCCCTCTTCCACTGATCTTGGTTGACCAGGAGGGGTTCAAGGCGTTTCTCCAGGCGCTTGTAGATATCCCCAAACTCCTTCAGGTACTCTGATTGTTGGAGTCCATCCAGGGGGCGTATCATCGTCATGTTGAGGTCCAAGTGGACGTCCATACGGCTGAACGCCTCCTTAGCCAGCGCTCCAGACCGGGCACCAATCAGGGCGTCGAAGCTGTTGCGGCTGATATAGTCTGCACACTCGTTCTTCACTCCCTCGATATCGTCTACCGTCAGCCGTAGTTGACTGAGGTAGGTCCACCAGCGCCGTAGCTTGGCCTTCTCAGGTTGGTCGCCCTTCTGGAATCTGTGGACCGGCTCTTGGTCGCACAGCCAGACCACAGGGTTACTCCCCAACAGTCGTGCTTGTGAGGATAGCACTGGCATACCCGCGAGCAATTCCTGCTCATACGTGGAGTAGTTCCCCCTGGCCTGGTTCCACTTCCCGTTCCGGTGGCCCACAGGTACTAGGACCCACTTGTCGTCAGGGTAGCTGTGCTTGAGGGTTCCATCTCGGTTGAGACCTTCCGTCCCCCATTGGGAAATGGCCGAGTCGAACTCCTCCTTCTCTAGTGCTTGCCATTGGAACAACGTTCCACCACCGCCCACATTGCTGGCGTCGGTCACCAGGATAGTCTCCCCTTGTGCCCTAGGCACGCCCAAGCACTTAGCGTTGGCCACCTTGTCTTTGAGCTCGTCAAACGCTTGTTGCTCTTGTGGGCCCCAGCGCCAAGTAGTACTCTTCTTGATCAAGTCCGTCAGAATGGCGCTGGTGTAGGTGAAGTTTTTGATATGGCGGCGATAGAAGTTGCACGCCCCAACTAAACTGCGTACATCATGAACTCCTTTCTTGGGGTCTTCGTGTCGTACCTTGGCATCCATCAGGGGTTTTGCCTTAGAGGCCGCTGGGGTCCACCACCCATAGGCAACGTCAAACCCCAGGTACTGCATGGTCTCCTGCATGAACTCACACTTCTCCAGCTTGAGTCGTGTGTGGTTCTCCTGGCAGACCGCAAAGAACTCACCCAAGAGAATTAGGTGGTCCTCCTGGGTATTGGTCCCGAGGCATACATCGTCGATGTGTGCTTCCATCTGGGCCCCACGGGATATAAGCTCCTGCACCTTAGGTCTCCTCCGTAGGATGGACAAGATCTTGCTCATCAGCTCTTGGAATAGAGCGGGTGCGTTGGCCACGCCAAAGGGCATGACCCTTCCACTTGAACACCCTCCCCTGAGGGGTGATGAAGGCCAGTAGCTCCTGAGCGTTGGGCGTCAGGTCCACTTGCCAGAATCTGCTCCTCTTGCCCATCTTGGTCTTGTAGCGACAGGAGGCTATCTTCTCAAGGGTAGACTCCATATTAGGAATGGACCCTGAGTGGTTCAGCGTTTTCTTGTTCAGCTCTCTGTAGTCCACTACCAGCCGTTTGGCTGTAGACCCAGGTTTAGCCACCAGGAAACAGGGGCTGCAGTGTTGGGGGTAGTCCCCGTCCTTGTACTTCAGGACTAGGCCAGCGTCAATAAATTCTTGTATCTGTCGCTCAATCTCGTCAGCCTGCTCTTTAGGAGCTGGATAGGTTCTCCTCCGGATCTTGTGACCCACGAACTCGGGTTTCAGCTTGAGGTCCATCTGTACCAGCTTGTCACATGAGGCTGGAGGGGGTAGTTCTCCGAACACCTCCAGATAGGTCATTATAAGCTTCTGCACCCGCGGGTCCAATAGCTTGATCTTGTCCTCCATGTCCTCGTCAGAGTGTAAGTTGCTTGCCCCCTGAGTAATAGACGTCGGGAGGTGATCCTCCACCGACTCTTCGCCCTTGGTAGAGTCCTTCAACCCTTGGTAGGCATATAGAAGGTCTTGTTCAACCATCTCCGGTGGACGATGGCAACATAGGCACGCTCGAGGGGGTTCACATACACATTCCTCCGAGAGGTTGTCCTCCTCTGCGGTCCTCACATGGGCACCCCACACGCTCTTCATGAGCTTAAGGTCTACTTCCCTTTGCCAGGTGGTGATCTTCTGTTCGAGGTCCTCCTTCAATTGGGATAGATCTCCCATACGTCCTTGCTTCAGTGGCCATGAGCTGCGGGTAGGCTTAGCGTAGCATAGCTTTTTCGCCACCAACTTCCTCTTGGAGTCCACATACTCCCTTAGCCTGGATCGAGGGTGCAGCTCTTCGTCCACGGGGTCTTCCACCCTCATGGAGAGTAGGGGTTTCAGTGGGGCGACGTACTCGGCGTTCTCCACTTCCTCCACACAGGTCTGCACGAAGAAGGCGTCGTGCTCAGTTTCGTCATCTGAGTGGATAGAGCTAGGTAGCTCGGATAGTCCACACTCAGAGACTCCATCAGGAACAGGTACATGGCAGGGAGAGTTGGGGGCGTTGGTGTTAGTCACGACGTACTCATCTCCTCCGGGTATAGTCTCAATAGCATCTTGAGGTCGTAGTCGGTCCTTCAAGTCACCCAAGGCGAGTCCATCGCTTTCTCGTTGTATAGCCTGGACCAGAGTCGGGTCCAGATCCTCCCAGGGGATGGAGGTAAGACCTCTGTCCACCACGCTGAGCATACTCCCCCATCCGGGTTTCCCAATAGGCGTCTTACGCCCCAGAGGCACGTAGATGGCCTCATCAGGTAACCGAACATAGCTGATAGTCATCCTGTCCAGGAGGTTTCACCAGTACTCGTTGCCCCCATGGGCTCCCCAATCGGGGGAACACAGGACCATGCGGGAACGTTCCAAGGGCACCTTGGTCAGGACCTTCCCCAGTTCACTGAACCTGGGGTTCCCGTAGGCCATCCCGAGAGAGGGCCAGTAAAATTTGTAGCTGCAGTTCTTCCCCTTGCCGCAGTAAAGGTCCAGTACATGGTGCTTGTCGCTAGCGAACAACTCCACACTCAGGTCTTCTCTAGAGTAACCAAACTCCTTCAGACCTTGGTCTAGGACTTGCCCCAATAGTTGATAGTCCTCAGTTTTGGAGGCTGCCATCAGGTTCGAGGGCTTCTCCTTCTATAGCCTCAGGTAACTCGAGGTATGTTCCGACTGCTCCAGTGGCACAGACTCTCTGCCACTGCCGTGGTCCACGTAGAGGAGGTAGGGCGCTTGCAGCGTCAGGGATTGTACCTGGGAGTGCTGCACGAAGAAGTCAGTCCCCAATACAAAGTCGAGGGCCTCAGTGTCCATCACATAGAACCGATGGGTGATAGTCCGGGAGCCCATAGGTACCTCCACTTCACAGTCCCCGCAGCTGTGCACCACATGTCCATCCCCCATTCGTATAGGCGCGGTGGTCATGGTGTTCTTCAGGCTCCCACAAGGTAAAATTTTCTTGGCCACTATAGATATGGTGGCGCCAGTATCCAATACCCCCAGGTATTCACGTCCCCCTAGTTGGATACGTACCCAAAACACCAGGTCTTGGGTGCGACTGGAGCGTCCCCGTCAGAACTCTGCGGGACAGGTCACCTTGAACCCCTTGTTCCGCAGCTTGCGGGCCATCCTCATGAAACGGCTTCTCTTCTTAGCTTTGCCGTCATCACCACCGTCGTGCTCCCGCTTGGCCCCTTGTGCTTGCTGGGCCTGCGTTTGTGAGCGTGTTGTCGGACCAGACTGCCCTCCAGAGGGCTCGGAGTCCCCCCCTGGATTAGGGTTGGGGTTGCCTCCGTTCTTGTCCTCGTTCTTGTTGTCCTTGTCTGACTGGCGGTTAGCGCCTCCTCCTCGTCCACCTTGACTCTTGTCTTGCCCTTGTCCTCGTCCTTTCGACTTGCCCTTGCCGGAGTCGTTGCCTTTGCCTTTGCCTCCACCTTTGCCTGCGCCTTTGCCAGGATCTTCACCCTTCAGCTTCGCCGATAGGCGCTGCTTGTGGTAGCACTCATCCTCGTAGTGCTTCCTCTTCCCACAGAAGGCACACGTGATGGTGCACCTGTAATGATCCGGCAGCTTCGCTTTGGCGCCGGTGTTCTTCTCCTGCTGCTTCCCTTGGACTACAAAGCAGTCTCGCTGCTCGCAGTCAGGGGCGTGCTCCAGGTGGCCCTGCTCGTCTCTGGCATCAGACCAGAAGAGCTCCTTGACGTTTTCCATGATACGGGCGTGGGCGTGTTTTGGGGGTATTCCCCTGCCCAGGTCTGGATCCTTGGTACCCTTTGCCATGGCTTCCAGAGCCTCCACCTCCTGGACGGTAGTTGTTCAGGTGCTGGTCGCTTTCTTTCTCCAGCGCCAGCTCCAGGAGTAGTACACATAGATCCTCGTAGCGGAGGGATCTAGCCTTGCGCTCTGCCGTTGAACGGCACTCGTCCCACAGCTCTCGAGGGAGCTTAGCCACCAACCAGAAAAGCAGGTCGTCGCTGCTGTAGGAACCGGGCGTCAATCGTCCAGCCAAGTGATCCAGGTCAGCCAACAGCTCAGAGACCCTGCCAGGTTTGGGGTTGTTGGGCAGCACGGCCAGGTTCTGGATCTCTGCCCTGATGGAGAGGTCGGTTTCATAGGTTGGGTACTGCCTCTCCAAGGCAACCAGCACATTGGCAAAGGTGGCGGAATTAGTCACGATCTGTCTGACCTGCTTCTCCAGGTACTTGGTCTTGCAGCACTGCAGGAGCAGATTGCACTTCACCCGTCCACTAGCGTGGGTTTGGCCGGTCAATCGGAGAAACCGGCCAAAATTCTCAGCGAACTCGCTGAGGTCCTTGCCTGTGAACTCAGGCAGGTTCACCACGATCTTGGAGGTGGCAATAGCCTTAGCCTCCTGAGACCTGCGTCCCCCAGGGCGTCGGGTCTTCCTCTTCTTCTTTTTCTTCTTCCCCCTTGGGTTCTTGGGGTCCTCCGGGTCGTCGTCCCCGAGGGCGAAGCAGAAGTCATCGACGGCGGCTCATCATCGGAGGGGTCTCCGCCTAGATCACTAGAGCCATAAGGCTCGACGTCCACCATTGCCCTCAAGGCTGTCAGCCCCAGCCGGTCCAGCTCGGCTCTCGTAGAATTCGTCACGTGGCTGTAGGGCGGCTGGGCCGTTCTCGGTACGAAAGGACTTCTCGGTATCGCTGCAGGGGTCGGCATCGGTCGGCTACTCAGGCTCCCCAGGGTGTTTGTCAGCCCTGCCACCAGGTGGTTGGCCGGTACTCGATGGGGTGACACTCCCACCGTGGTAGGTGACGCTTTGGGCGGTATCATCAGGGGCTCCAGTTTCTCTCGAATCTCTTGAGTGAGGTTGCCAACAATTTTAGAGGTGGCTCCTCGGAGCACCTCGTTGATCTCCGACCGCGTCAGGGACCTGTTGGAGGATCTCCCTGATCCTCTACTCCTGCCTCCAAGACATTCAGGTCCTCTCCTCAACCCACTCAAGGTTGCATACCCAGGAACATCCACATAGGTTCCCGTAGCGGGTAGAGGATGGTGATAGTCAGCCGCATACCATTGCGGCGCAGAACTGGAGATCGCTGGCTCACTGGCAGTAGTTGCCTCAGGGAACGCAGTGGTAGGTGGGTCCATACCATAGGCGGGGTAGGTAGGCATACGAGTAAAGCCTGTGCCCTCAGCCATAGGCGGGTTGGTTATGGGTGTGGATGTTGCAGCGGCTGGGTCTGGAATTGGGAGTGTGGTGGTTATAGCAGAGGGTGATGCGTGGAGGCCAGAAGCGCTTGGTGCGCCCTCGAAGGTAGGATTATTCGTCGGGTCTTGCCCTTGGTCTGCTCCTTCGTCTGCTTCGTCTCCAGCATCCTTCTTTCTCTCTCTCTTTCTCTTCACAGGTTGAGTGTCCACCTCCTCGACTGAGAGGCCCCGGAAGGCCGACTGGAGTCCTTCCAGCGAATCCTCCGCCACGTCCACTGGCCCATGTAAGGGCTCCGAAGGTACAGCGCTAGGTCCAGGTCCAGGTTCACCAGGTGCTGGCATTGCTAGTACCTCAGGCGCTGTTTTCACGTCGGTGTCCTCTTTCTTTGTGTCCATCTTCGTTCCCCCTTCTGCTTATATATGACTGATCTCGGCGCACTGGTTGTACGGCACAGGGTTTCTGCCGGTACGCAGAGACAGTCTGCCTCTGGTACCAGAAAGTTTTATAGTGATTTCAACCCTGTGTTTGTGCCTCTCCTGCTGCTTGCTGCTGGTGTAGGGTTTCCTGCTGCTTGTTTTTGAAGAGGAAAATGTTTTAGTTGCTGAAATACAATCAATCCAGGATAGCCCAAGCCAGAGATAAGCAAGTAGAAGAGAATCAGGATCAAAGCATGAAGGGCTGCAGTGTAAACAGTGAAAGATGTTAGAATATTCACAGAAACTGCAACTCAGAGCAAATCGGATTGCATATTCACAAAGATAGCTGAAATGTTTTGGAAAAAGAGTTGGAAAACTGCCCCATGGTCACTCAATCTCCATAGTGCCATCTCAGGAGATGTGCACTCTTTGCTTTGGGTCCCATATGTGCTCAGTTGGCAGGGCATGTGGCGATGAGGTCACTGCCATGTCACATGGGATCTTCCTACTTAGCTAGGCTGACCGGGAATTGAACCCAGGACCTCTCAAAAAGAGGTGCCCAGCCCCCTAGGGTGCATACCACTAGGACAGCTCAGAATTCGGGGAAACCTAGGTAAATTCATAGGCTCTGCCCTGGATATGTCAGTTCTCAGTCGACTCAGGAAAAGATGAATTGCCTCACATTGATAGGGGATTAAGGGGTCCACTCCATATCCTGATTTAGTGTTTGCTTCCATAGGTCAAAATGTGTTCTCACCACTTTTGGTTAGGCCAATACTAAGATAGAAATGCCTGTGTGCTTGGAGCATCTCTAATACAATTAGAGTATACCCTAAAGCATTGGAAAAGCACTTTTTCTTACTAAAGCGGGGGGAGGGTAGACTCGCACCATCGCGCCAGGGGGGCGAGGGAGTCGTGGTGCTTGGAGCGCTCCCGCTCCGTCAGTTTGCGGAAAACTTTACTCTTAGTGGTGGGTGTTTCGGAGAAGGGGTGGGGGGGGACTTGAGAGGTGTACGTGACTGGGTGGTGGTCTGACGTTTTGTTGTCGGTTTGGATGGTTGCAGAGGTGGGGGCAAGAAATTCCGAGGCGTCCGGGGAGAGCAAAATATGGTCGAGTCGGCTGCTGCTTGCCCTGTACGGGGTGGCATATCGGGAGAGAGACCGCTCGGTCGGGTGAAAGTGCCGGAAGGTATCGATGAGGCGTGGCGGGTCGCTCGTGAGCTGCCTGCGGAGCCATGGCCACTCGTTGTCCGTTGGGAGGTTCGCTCCGTCCAGCTCAGGGCACATTATGCAGTTGGTGTCTCCGCCCAGGACGTGGTTGGGATACTGATGCATGAGTGGCCGCAGGATGTTTTCAATTTTTGAGCGGTGGACGTCCGCGCTCGGGGCCTATACCGAGACCAACAAGGTGGGCGGGGCCCTTGGGAGGGTGAGAACGGCTGCCGCCAGCAGCCCTTCCGTATCGAGTTGGGGGAGGGGGGTAACGAAGCGGGCGACCCGGGGGGAGCAAACCAAAACCAACCCGTGCCACCTCTTGAGTGTTTGTCCTGGCTGAAGTTCGAAACAATGGTGGCTTTAGTGCCCGAACCGTAGGCGTATACGTGGGGGAGGATGGGGGCGTGATTGATTTCTCCGAGGAGGAGGATGTCGAAGTCGTTCTTGAGGTGTCGGAGAATTTGGCTGCTCACTACAGGTTTCTTCTGCAAGTTGTGGGACAGAAAATGCAGTTCTGAAGGGAGTGGTATGGGGGGGCGGTGACGCCGTTGGTACCCCTTCCATAGGCGCGTACCGGACTTCGGGGGGAGCGGGATAGGGGGTGGCTGGGGGGGTGCCGGGGGGTCGGGCTGGCTGGGCCGGCTAAGGCAACGGAAACGCTGAATTTGGTCGGCCGGTACTCCGGCCGAGGCGAGCTCTTCGTCTAGCCCCTTGCCGGTGACGGAGGAAGCCGTGACTGGGCCGGTGTTTCACCGAATCTTGACCCTTGTGTTTTCAGGCAGAGGGGGCTGGAGAGTGCAAGAGGCGGGTATCCGGCCCTCTGGCTTTCGTGGGTTAGCTTGCCTGTGGGATGTGGCGGAGGATTAGAGCGAGCCGAGGGATGGTACGTGGGACAGTTAGCCTAAACACTTCGTCTTCCCTCTGTCGGGGTATCCCGTGGTGCCACTCATGGCGTGCGGCCCACGTGAGGACCAGCAGGGAGCGGGCAAAGAGGCGGATGCGGAAAGAGTCCCCGTTGGAGGGGTTTTTAAAGAACATTGTGGTGTCCGACTGGGAACCAAAAATGGACACCGGGTCGCCTAGCAAGGGGTCGTCCTTGTGGTAGCCGATGCCCTCTCCCGGGAGATACATTTTGCCCGTGATTTGGTTGGGGGGGGGGCTGCGAGAGGCCTAGTCGCTCCAGCGCGGCATTGTAGGTTTGGATGATAGAGGGAAACTCTTCCGGGATGTGGGACGTGGCGGTGACTTTGCTCGGGCCGAGGTATGCGTGGCCCAAGTGTTGAACTGAGCGCCCGTCTTTTTTCTCCCACGTGTTGTTGTGGAGAACCTTTTTTACCGTTTCCTCTTGGCTCTCGGAAAATACGTCGCGGACGTACTAAAAACCAGTAGGGAGGCGGGGGTCGATTTGTATCTCCGAGGCGGGGGTCGGGGCATCGTGGTCGGGGGGTAGGAGGGTGGTCGCCTCGCCTCTCAGCAGATCAAGCAGCGGGACGCTGGTCTCTGACGTCTCTTCGATGCGGTTTGGTCCCGCGCGTTGGCGTAGCGGCGCCGGCGTCGTCCGGTGCCGCGTTCCACTCGCTGATGCGCTCAGTCAGCCCCGTCGCGGGCCTATCACAAAGGGCGGTGACAAGCTGGGACACGAAGGCCGTGGACCCCAAGGCGGCGCCCGTTTGGAGGCGCTGCACGATGGGTTTCTCGTGCTCGGCCACATCCGGGGCTTGAGCGGGGAGTATCTTCTCGAGGGCGAGGAGGTTGCGGTGTAGTGGGGCAAAGGCAGCGTCTCCATATTTGAAATCATGCGCTAGCAGCGCGGATTCCTTCTTTTCGTAGTCCACGAGGTGGGCTTTTTGGTGCTCAAAGGGAGGTCGCGTGGGTTCGAACGACACGTATGGGCCAAGGAACCCCGCTTTGACGCGCAAGTCGAGAGCATGCGCAGATCTTGGGGCCACTAGGAGCACGGCGGTCTTCGGGGCCTTAGACGAGTAGTATGAGTGCGGGGCCGGCGTTGCGTGGGCTCGCTCGGGGGCGCCCGAAGGCGCGGACCTCGTATTGCCGTCGGATCTTAACAAAAACTGCACCAATTGCCCATCTATGCCATGAAAGAGAACAATGCCGCATGATTGGAAGAAGCGGATAGCTAGCGTTTGGACCCCGGTTTTCATGACGTCGCACGGTGCGTGTGTGGTGTCAATCGCCACGACCAAGGAGTCTTTAGACCGGAACATCGCTCCTAAGGGCGGTGAGGCGCCCCGTCCTCCGGGCAGGTTGGCGATCATCATGGTGAGCATTTCCGGGGCTTGTAGGTCTTTGTTTCTTTCCTTCTGGTCCCTAGCGATAACGGCTCGATACACTTCGGTAGTTGGCAAAGCCTGCATGTCCATTGCAAGGAGTTCTCCGGTGAGGAATTGGGCGCACTCGCGGACTTTAAACATGAGCTTGTCGGCAAAGCGGGATGGGAGTTCCCAATCAAACCAGTAGTAGGCCCAATGCGGGCTCTCGGAAGGAACTATGTGGCGAAACGGGTAGTAAGCATTCTTGGTGTTCACCGATACGTTTGCTAGCGCAGGGACAAACATTTCGTTCATTAACTTCATGAATGCACGGGCGTCTCCAATTTTGCGTTGTTTTGGTTGAGACTTGTCTCTCTCGTCCGGCGGCGAAGGCTCAATGTGATCAAGGAACTCTATGCTCACCTCAAAACGTAGTGTTTTGTGCAACCGGAGGTCACGCACTGTTGGATGGGCGTGCTTGGCGGCGAAGCGGAAGGGTTCAAACTTAAAATTGATGTCTTCATATCGGCACCCGTCAAAGGAAGAGTTGTTTAGGAGTAAGGCAACATACGGCATCGTTTGATGGCCGCTCGTGCGGAACTCGTAGGAGTCTTTGCCGTTCTTTTTGACCTTGTAGGCGTCCCCAAGTTGTGCTCCGTGCATACATATCACGCTAGAAATGTAAGGAAGGAGAGGAAAAAGGGCGGAAGTTGAGCCTAGCATGCGAAAGGTGGCGGCAACCACTTGAGCGTCCCACGCCGGAATAACGAACCATCCTTTGAGGTCTTTGTTCTCTTCTTTGGCTTTATCTAGCACGGTTCTTAATTGTTTAGCCAACGGGGTGGCGGTGGGCGGAGACTCCTTGGCTTCGGTTTGAGAATAGTCCAACTCATACGGCTTTAGGTAGAAACGCTTGTGCTTGAACAAAAGCTTTTCAAGCTCGTTGTAGTTATTGTGCGCAACGGAACAGACCCTGCCTCGGTCTAGAATTTCTGTGGAGTTGCTCCCAACAAAGGCGGATTGAATATCGGTGCCTTCCACATCCAGGTGGAACTCGGAGTAGTCTTGTAGACGGCGGTAAACTTCGGGAACAAAAATGCGTTGGCGTGTGTCAAATATTTTGCCTTCAATGGCTTCAAATTGACGTGACGGAAAGCGTGTTTGTAACGGCGAATGTGAGGCTTGGTGTTTTTGAAAGAGGTGTGACGGGGAATAGTTAAATGGCGTTGAAAGGCCATCATCGGCGGCTTTGCAGGTTCCAAATAGGGTGAAATTCATGGTGTTCTCGGGATGAACGAAAAGGCAACTTGGCGTCAATTGAGAGGTTGCGAGCGTGGATTTGGACTCGGGAATTGAGGTGATGATTTGAAAACTGCGGGAAAGGCTCCAGAACTTGAACAGCCCAGGGTTTTTACCAAGCACCGAATAGCCTGGACTACTGGTGGATCCATCAACAAAATGCTGAGGGTCAATCGAAAAAAAATAGACACTCAGAAAGTGACCTCATGTGACAAGCTGGTACAGATGGACCTCAAGCTGAAACCCGAGTTCGTGGGTCACAAGATCCGGAGGAGACCCTATCCAGCTCCTAAAGAGCAGGCCGACGACATTGAGCGACAGATACAAGAATGTATCGACGCTGGCCTAGTCCTGGAGTACAAGGACGGGGACTACCCCCAACACTGCAGCCCCTGTTTCCTGGTGGCTAAACCTGGGTCTACAGCCAAACGGCTGGTAGTGGACTACGGAGAGCTGAACAAGAAAACGCTGAACCATCCAGGGTCCATTCCTAATATGGAGTCTATCCTTGAGAAGATAGCCTCCTGTCGCTACAAGTCAAAGATGGACAAAAGGAGCGGATTCTGGCAAGTTGACCTGACGCCCAACGCTCAGGATCTACTAGCCTTCATCACCCCTCAGGGGAGGGTGTTCAAGTGGAAGGTCATGCCATTTGGCGTGGCCAACGCACCCGCTCTATTCCAAGAGCTGATGAACAAGATCTTGTCCATCCTATGAAGGAAACCTAAGGTGCAGGAGCTTATATCCCATGGGGCCCAGATGGAAGCACACATCGACGATGTATGCCTCGGGACCAATACCCAGGAGGACCACCTAATTCTCTTGGGCGAGTTCTTTGCAGTCTGCCAAGAGAACCACACACGACTCAAGCTGGAGAAGTGTGAGTTCATGCAGGAGACCATGCAGTACCTGGGGTTTGACGTTGCCTATGGGTGGTGGACCCCAGCGGCCTCTAAGGCCAATGAAAGTGCTGCCCTGGGTTGTTGTGGGTGCCGGAGGGCTCGGGGCCGGCAAGACCAGTGGGGCAGGCACGCGAGGAGTCTTCCTGGATGTTGTTATTGGGGGTAGAACCGGAGACACGGACACCAACGGAGGCGAGAGCAGCGACAACAGAAGCAAGGTCCATGCTGATTGTGGTCCGGCAGAAAATCCCAGTCTATGAAGAAAATTGAGGGGAATTATTCTAAATACATCTGAGTGTCCAAAACTGTCTGAAAAGATTTAAATAATCCATTTATGTAAAATTGTCTGGCCGATCTGGCCCGCGAGCGCGCGTCAGCGGCAAATGGCGATTCCAGCTAAAATAGCGGAATGCGGCGGATTTACGGGAAATGGACCGCGGAATCAAATCCGGCATATCAGAAATATATAGGAAATATCCTGTGACTGAGCTGCGAGGCGGCAATTCCGCCGAAGCAAAGAAAATGACCAAAATGTAGCCAATCTGGGCAGAATGTCTGAAAATCTGAGCAGATGGGGCTAGCCGCACTTACACTCCCCCTCCAAAAACACACTGGGGTGTGTCGCTACGTCAACGAAGAACGTAGTGCGGGTAAGTCCCAGAAAAACATAGAAATGTAGCCTCGATGAGGCGAAATCTGCTTGATCTGACCTGATTTGGGCTGAATTGGCACTGAATCAGGCTGGATGAACCTGAAATGAGACAGAATGAGAAGTGACGAACAGTCCTCCGTGCAGTAAAACATTAGGTCAAGGGCTAAAAAGCATGTAAACGTATCGAGAATCGATACCAAACCATGCATTGGTTGAGAATGAGGTAGATTATTGATGGATTGAGTGGGGGGATCAAGAATTGGAGTGACATCTCAGCGCTCTGGCACAGTTTCGCTGTCGCGGGCACGCTACGGTGTCCTCGCCGAACTCTACATCGTGTTATCCCGCTTTTGTCGTTCTGAAAAGTACAGCATGTGGCTCAGATTTGGCGCATCTGGTGGATGATCACAAGATTCAGCATTCATTTGGAACAGAGATTGAGGGGATTAAGCAATCACAGAGAGGTTAAACAAATACACATGTAGTCTACAGACCCTAAGTGAACCACCGAAGGTAAAGATGCTTTTCTGTTCACTTAGATCTAAACAGATCTTCGAGGAATGAGAGGAGATGACAAGGAAATCAATCTAAATTGTCCTAACATGAGTAAATTCCCTGAGATGAAGGTGAAATGAAGCGGGATGTGTACAACTGAAACTACCAACACCTTCGTTTAGACTAAAGTTAATATATATTGTCGTTTATTCAGCTCAATTGTGCTTTCCGGCACGTTGGTTCGCGAGCATCTAACAGATTCTATGAAAATGTGGATCATGTGATGATGCATCATGATGGGACATGCTGGCCCTGGATCCTTGGCATGTAACGCGCCGAAGGTTCGCTGAAGGCGCTTTACTGACAGTATATAACTGAGAGACACCGAATTTACAGTGGCGGTGGTGTCAATCGACTTGGACAAGGCCAATCTTTCGATGGAGTCCCACAAGACACTTGGATTCACCATTCTCGACAGTTTCTGGTCGGATTGAGCTCACATTGGCGTGTGCCAAAAATACAACGAAGCCTACGGACTTCAGAGGTTGCTGTTAGAAGTCCCTAGAGCTCCTAGATGAAGATTGTCTGAACAATTGACGTCTTGGTTTCGTACAACAGTGGCAGAATGATGGACAAACCTGAGAAATTCAAGGTAAATTTGAGGATCCTGGATCTGAATCTGGACTTTGGCGTTAGCATCACAGCAAATGAAGGTACGATCTGAGTTCCTGGCGTCGCATCTGGTGCAGCCAGTACTACAGGGGGTGCCTGTAGGGGTGAATGTCGCTGGCCAGCGTTTTGATTATGTACATTTGCTTCCATCTGCACGAGTAGCCAAATTCCAAAGATGCACAGACCAACAGAGACAAGATTACCCCGAATCTGCCTGAATTAAGCCTGAGTTTGGTTTTTTCTGAACACGGCAGCACACTCCGTCAGCGTATCTACGCCTTGTCTGCCGAACGGAGACCAAAGAAAAGTTGATTGACGTCAAATTATCAAACATTCGCAGTTCTCCACCTCATGACATAAACAGAAAGAATGAACAGTGGATTGAGCAGAATGTGGTAGGATGGCTTCCTCAATTTGGCCAAGCACGAATACATGTGACCACCAACCTGTCTGGTCGGGCCCTGGTACGGCTTGGGCGCTGCAAATCAGCGGCCGAACTTGAAGCTTGGTCCTCATTTGGTTCCTTGGCTGGCCTGACCGCAGGAGGGGGGATCGACGGATCAGCCCTGGAATGTGGCTGCTGAGGGCCGTAAAAGGCTGGATCTCGATTCACCACAGGTCGTTTTCCGTCGCTCTCCACTTGTCTGTCTGGTTTCGACAAACAATCTGTCAGGAGTACGCCAATTTCGGGGTGCTTCTTCAGGAAGTCGATGAACCCCTTGGTGTATCCATGGACAAAAGATTGGGCTGGTTCCCAGTTGTTGTGACTGGAATCAAAGCCCCTCCACTCACACAGAAATTCCCATTCGCCCTTGGCGTCACGTCTTGCTTCAACAATCCTCTTGAGTTCGTACTTCCCCCCTTAGATGACCCGATCAGACAAGTGTTTCGCAGTCCAAAAAAGGGGTTTAACTCGATCCTTGGGGGAGGGGATCTCTCTCTTGAGGCGATCGCCCGAAACGTCAATTTCCCTGCTGACATCCACACGAATCCTCCACCTGTTCTCACCAAGACGCGCTGTGACAGCGAATGGCCCCTCCCACAAGGGAAGAAGCTTGTCATCTCCGTCCAGGGTGGTTTCGGATTTTCGAAGCCAAACTCGATCATCGACTTCAAAATTGTGGGGGTTTTTTCGACCTTGATTTTGAACCCAAAGCCAGTCAGCTTGATGCTTCTCGATTAATTTCGACACAGATTTATCTGCTCGTTGGACTTCGTCCAAAAACAGTGAAGCATCCTTACAGGGGCGAGGATTATTCAACGGCATGTTCCACCAACACTTCTTTCGTCCAAAGACAATTTCATTTGGAGAAAGGCCATGATACAAAGGCGTGTTGTGGTAACGGCGAAGCAATGCGAAGAGAACTTCCATCCAATGGAAATCCTTTTCACTCGCGAGCTCCTTACGAAGCATATTAATAATTGAGCGGCCGGCTCTTTCGCCAGGCAGCGCTCGATGCGAGTGGATTTCACATCGGAGGTGGTGGATTCCAAGGCGAGCACACAATTCTCTCCACCATTCGGAGGTGTACTCTTTGCCTGAATCCGTGACCACCTCGGATGGGACGTCCCAGCCTCCCATCCAGGTCTGCGCGCACCACTTGGCGGCAGCCTTGCCAGTCATCGACTCAATGTTGCAAGGCAACACTTGAATGTAGCCGGAATGACGGCACTGAATGAGGAGCACACCATTGACTTTTTTGTTAGTCCAATGGCACTCTTCGTCATCGAGTTCACCGAGATAGAAGAAATCACTGGTGACTCTGTTAAAGAGGCGCTCCGGAATAGGATGAGGCCTCAGATGGCCGTGCTTCTTCGCGCTGGGGGGCGTCGAGACAGCACATTGGGCACATCCGGCAGCTACTTTCATGCAGTGAGTGTAGAGCCTCGATCCAAACAACCTATGCTTAATCATCGACCACAGTCGACGGCCATGTGCGTGGGGGGACTCCCATTTGTGCCACCAGTTTAACACTCGGGGGGCTAGGGCGTCTGGCACACACAATTTACCCTCCATCCACAGCTTCCCCCCATCCAACGAGTACTCCGCAAAAATCCCATCCCTGTGAGCATCTTTGGATTTGAGATTTCCAAAGACCTCTTTAAACATGGGATCCTGCAGGTAATCGGACGTCCAGTCACGGATGATCAGGGAATCCTTCGGCAGGGGTGGAGTTTTGGCCGGATCTCGACGCTTAATGCCCTCGATCAACCGAAATCGACTTACTTGTCGGGTATAGTCAAACCGTTTCACACTCCCTGAGGAGGGATCGGTGACTTTTTCCACGACTTTCAGCGTTTTGGTGCAGATCTCGTGAGCATGCGCCGGATCTGTGATGGCCGTGATGTCGTGACACGGCAATGCGTGCTGTTTAACAGCGCACTGCATGCATGCACGTCGAATGAGTTTCTTTTCTTCCTGATCCCATTCGATGATGACATGGCGGTCCTGCTCCGTACCATGGATGTTGGTACTTTGCAGCCCCTCTGAGGCGGGGTAAGCCCATCGGCTCAGAGCATCCGCTACCGTGTTGTGTTTTCCAGGCAAATACGACACATGGAGGTCAAACAGAGAGAGAAATTCGTGCCATCTGGCCCGTCGACCAGCTGGGCTCGCGACAGTATCAATGTGTTCAGTGGCCCAATACTCCAGAGATCGATGATCCGTCAGGACCTCGACTCGATTGGTGCCAACCCACGATTGGTACTTTTTTAAAGCACAGATGATGGCGTAAGTCTCTTGCTCACGCGGCGACCATTGCATTTGGCGTGGAGCTAGCTTCCGAGACCAAAATGCAAGAGGGTAATGATCGCCGGTGACTTCATCAACCTGTTCAAGGACAGCTCCGATCGCGTACCTAGAAGCGTCGGTTCTAATGTAGAAGGCTCGGTCAAATTTCGGCACATGCAACGTGGCGACTTCGCAGAGGGCCGCCTTCAAGTGATGGAAGGCCTCCTCGCACTCGTCAGTCCACTTGACACGAACCTTTGAACCTGCCTTGCCTGCATCTCTCCCTACCTTCAATAATTCAGTGAGGGGGGCAGCAAATTTGGCATAATTCGGCACAAAAGTGTGGTAAAAATTGCAACAACCCAGGAATCCTCTCAACTCCGTGATCGTCTCAGGGCGCTTCCACTTCTGAATAGCGACGAGCTTCCCTGGACTGGGTCGTCGAGTGCCATTCTCTAGGAGAGAACCACAAAATTCGACTGATTTTAAAAATAATTTTCCCTTCTTTGGCCCACAAATCAGCTGATTGGCGTCAAGAATATCCAAAACTTGGTTCAGCTGCTTCTCATGTAGGGCCACCAGCTCAGCTTCGGTCAGTCCCTCCCCCTCCGTCGCGATGATTATGTCATCTATGTACACACTCACGAAGGCACGAAGCTCAGGATGGGTTGTGAACAGCACATCCTCCATCATTCTTTGAAAAAATGAGGGGGCGTTCTTCAGCCCCATGGGCATGACGGTCCATTGGACTGGGCCACATGGCGTGCACATACAGGTGAGAGGTCGGCTGTCCTTCCTCAACGGCATTTGGTGAAAGCCGTGACGGAGATCCAGCACAGAGAACAAACGACCTCTTGCCCTCGTGGCGATTTCCTCCTCAATGAGGGGCAGGGGGTGCGAATCCGCCTTGGTTTCGGCGTTGAGATTGCGAAAATCAACAACCATTCGCCAGCCATCAATGGTGTTCTGGTCTGCAGGCGGTGGCTTCGGGACTGTGAAGGGTGAACAGCACCATTCGCTGGTCATACAACCCTCAAGCCAACCAAATTCCCTGAGATTTCTCTCGATGATTTTTCTGAGGATCTCATGTTTATGTCCATGATTTTCATAAGGGCGCTGTTTTTTTGCCTTGTACCCTTCACGAAGCTCGATGAAGGCTTCACCGAACTGTCCACGGACAGGGGGGTCTTTGATCAACTTCCCTGAAAGGGTTGTGTCCTTCCGTTCCTCAAAAATCTTTTCTCTTGACTTGGAACACAATTCAGTGTCCACCTGATCGCCAGGAATTACTGTCGAAAAAACTTTGGCGACTTCTTCGGCTTTGGCAGGAAGAATCTTCTTACGGATGTCCCTAAACAGGTCCGTATCCACTGCCTCTTGAAGATAGGTGGGTCTTGTGTCGAAATCCCAGAGATTCTCTTCGTGATCCAGCTCCTCGAAAGGATCCATGAAAGCTTCCACACGGGGTTTTTCATAAAAAACTCTGAATTTGCGGCGCGATTGGAGATTTTTCCTCGCCCGTGCACTGAAGATTCTTTTCGATGTCGACCGGATTGGGGAAGAGGGAGACGAGGCGGATCCATTGGACGTTGAATCACCTTGGGTATCTGACGGACAAAAATCAGAAAAAATAGATTCATCATCAGTACCACGCTCAACCTCAGATTCAGACCCAACACAGGAATCTGTACTAGAATCGGCAGAATTAGAGTCAGAAAGCTTTCCATCCACCAGGAATGCAAGCGAACTCCAGGACCGCTGTGGCAGGGGACCTGTGTCGTCCCTGGCATACAGCTTAATCTTCCTGGGAAGTTCGATGTAATCTACACAAATGTCCTGTAATTCCTGAAACCAAGGCTTGTCGTCCCACAAGGGCACAACTAAAATTGCCTGGGTTTTATCTTGCTTGATTTTGTGGATGACCTGCTGGATTAAGTGAAACGGAGGATTAATCCACAACTTCTTGTCCCATTTGTGGGTCCAAGCGTCGCTAAAGTGCTTGTCAAAGCGCTTGTTCGTACGGTTAGCAAAGGCATCATACTGTGGCCAAAAGGAATGATGTTCATGAAAATATTCACAAATTGCATCGCGCCATTTGTCGACAACTCTGTAGGATGAAGAGTGCCAGCGCGAAGGGCGTCGTGGCTGGGAGTCCCTACGAAGACATTCTAACTCTTGGGAGTAATCGGCACTCCCATTCACCTCTGCAATGGTGACATCTTCACCAAATTTTGGTGTCACTTTTTGCTTCAAAAATTCTTCTGCACTTTTAAACCCTGCGTGCAAAAAACGAAATTCAGGACGCTCCAAGGGACCTGACTCCAGCAAAAAACAACGACGATGACCTACGGGCGCTACCCTGTTCTTGCGAAGCCAAGGATGCCCCAAATAAAGGTCATACTTTATGTCAGCACGATAAAAGTAGTCATCCTTAAGGACAACTTCTTCCACATTTTGCTCTTCCCAAAGGTCTTGAGCGACCAAATGAGTTGATATATAACAACCGCGTTGCCCACCTGCGAGAGAATGTCCAGAAACTCCCTCGAGGGTAACAGGATGAGGCGATTCAAACACGCAGTCGTCGGGTAAGAAGGAATTGGATTGGAGATTTACCTCTGATCCATTGTCACACAAACAAGTGGGGAGGTGGAAATTTCCCTTGCAATCAGAGACCCACAGCTTTGTGACAAACTGACGAGCCCTGTGCTTGGACTGTACACCAACCTCGTCCACTACAACAGAAGGATCCGCTGCCGGATCCAGGGGAGAGGAGACAAGCGACCCTACATCAAGTAATGGTCGATCAGGAATTTGGGGATCATGCCTGAAATCGCCTGGGGAGGGGCGATTTTCGTGGCTCCCCTAGGCGTTCTGACCTCCAGCGGCTGCGTTAACATTGTGGACACAGCCTGATTCGTCGATCCACTCATCTTGGAACGGATCATCCGCTGGATTCAGGGCATTTTCGACATAATCTCGATCCGCATCGGACACCTGATCTGCACCTGAGACCTGATCCACACGATGGTTTCCTTTTCCACGTCCACGGCCACGGCCGCCTGATGATGGGCCACCACCGTCGCCACGCCCTCTGCCCTTACCAGAGAAGGGGGTTCCCGAAGGATTTCCCTTACCTTTACCCTGTGATCCTGGAGCATTTCCTTTGTTTGTACCGGATTGAGGGGTTTGGCCTGGATTTCGATTTCCGCCTCCGGCGTTGACATTGGGACTTGTCTGGCCGTTTGGCTGTCCACCGGAGCCGGATGGAGTCCGATTCCCTTTGCCTTGGGACCCGCCAGGGCCTCCAGTATTTTTGTTCCCACCGGAGGGAGTCGAATTACCCTTTCCCCCCTTGGCACCATGCACCTGTCTGTCATTCCTGTCTGAATTCTGCGAATTACTGACATTTTCACCAATCACCTTGTGATCGTAAGCAGACCATCGGTGATTAGCAGTAGAATGCGTCTTGGCTCGGTTCGTAGAACCTAAAAGAAGGCAGATGCTACAATGGTCCTGAACATTCCGGGTGTCATTCACCTTTTTGTTGCCCTTTTGGGCCCCATTTTGGGTGCTTTGCTGGGTATTCCTGTTTCCCCCAAGACCCTCATGGAAATTTTGATTGGCGGCGTCAGCGAGCCTCTCAACCTCTTCCCACAGTTCCTGCGGAGTAAACGAAAACACCCAGTTCCTGGCCTTCAGGCGATGGCCGTGGAAACTTACTCCCCTATTGAGGACTTGGACAAACAAGTCCCGATCCTCGTGTTCATTAAACTTGATTTTCCACGTGTTTTCAGTGAATTTCACCTTGGTAAACGACGTGGGGGAGCACTTTTGAAGTGCCTCCCTGACTGTAAACCGGTTGGCCGAGGCGTCGAAGCCATCGACTTCCGCCCACCAGGTCTTGACCTTTTCTTCGGACTGTCTATTCCGAAGGGTGGCGGCGGTTTCTTAGGGGATCTTGTCAAAAATCAGATTTTTCAACTCGGCACTGGAAAATTTTTCGCCTGAATGTTCAGATTCTTCTACGAGATTCCAGAAGCGCTGTCTCTTGTCCTGCACTTCGTGCAAGATTAATCGAGAGAATGAAGGAAAATTCTTCAACATCTGGTGGTAATGGTCCTCTGGCAGTCGGGATCCACGTACCTCCAACTGTTCCCACACCTCATCAAAGGTAAGGGGGGAACTTGAATCTTCACGATCACTCCAGGTTCTGAGCCAAGTGTTGGCCGGCGCTCCCTCAAGGCAGTCCAAGAGCGCCATCAGGAACTGATCATCCTGGAGTTTTTGAGTCTTAACCCACAGTTTAAATTCCCGTTGGAACTGAGGCCAACGTCTGGGGTTCCCATTATACTTCGAATGCTTGGCAACCTGACGAAGTCGCAATGATGTAGGATTTAGGAGTGAATCCAGCCCAACACCGGCCGTAATGGCAGACACCTTGGCGGCATCATTAGCCACACCAGCTCCGGCGAGGGTCTGGGCGAGCAACATCTGGGCAATTGCATTGGAATCAACAGCAGGAAGGGTAGTACGGGAGGCAGTTCGTTTGGCATTTTGAGCCTCATTCCTAGCCTTCACCGATCTATTCTGAGATCGAGAGATTGTAACCCTTTCCTTTAGCTTAGTCCTGCTGATCCTTGCGTCGGTGGTCTTAGAGTCCACCGAAGGAGCAATCGAAAAAATTTCTGTCGCCTCCTCCGACGGTTCTGTTGTTTGTTCCACCGATGATGCGCCCTCAGATCGCATGTGGGTCTTGAAAAGATCTTTAATTCCCAGCGTCTGAATGATGAGTTGCATTTGATCTTTGAGCAATTGGAGCTCAGAGTCTCGCTGTAATCTGCAAGAGCAGTCGGCAGGACAGTACATACCGTGTCCTGAAGGGCCTGAGCAGGCTGTCGGACCGCTAATCTCAGTGGTTCGCAGCCAGGAGTCCACTTGGGGAGCTCCTTCAGTCCTAATTTCCAGGCTTGCCTGCCTAGCTGCCTCTAAAATTCCTTCCTCAACCGCGGCGGCTAGATCGTCGCGGATGGAAACAGAGGGATGAGGGGCGGAGGGCCCGGCAACAGGTGCCTTGGTCTTCTCCTTCGGGAAGGCGCTTGCCTCCCAGATCTGCAAGAAAATGGCAAAAGATTCATCTTCTTGAGAACACCACCACATCCTGGTATTAATTTCTTCTTGAAGGAGGAAAAAATATTCAAATAAAAAATCAGAGGCGATTCTTTCTTGACCTATCAGCTTAGACGTGGCTAATAGACAAAGGGCCTCAAGCGCCTCAAGGTTACGGGTCACTTCTGAAGACAAATGGTTGTCCCATTGTGCCCATGAGGCTGGTCGATTATAGGTAGGTACCTCACCTGGACCACCCATCTCAATGTCGTCAATGTCGGCATCGATGGTCACAAAATGTGAACATTGGTACGGAGTATTAGTACCTGCCAGGTCCGTAAGCTCCACCGGAGCGTTGCCATTAGCGTAGGCTGGGAGATTCCAGCTACTTGATGGCCAATTTCGACTGGGATCTTGATTGTAATCTGGGCCTCCACAGCTGCTGATTTGTGCCCTTCTTGGGCAATTTGGGCTTGCGCAAGGCAGTCCTCTCAAGGCCTCGTTCGCACAGCACCACGGCAGCGTAATCGCTACGTCTCCGGAGGTGGCGAAGTCTACGGGGCCGTACTGAGGGGCTAGCTGTGGTTGGGACACCAAAGGAACAACATTCAGGTAGCCTCTGCTACCATGAAAGTGCTGCCCTGGGTCGTTGTGGGTGCCGGAGGGCTCGGGGCTGGCAAGACCAGTGGGGCAGGCACGCGAGGAGTCTTCCTGGATGTTGTTATTGGGGGTAGAACCGGAGACACGGACACCAACGGAGGCGAGAGCAGCGACAACAGAAGCAAGGTCCATGCTGATTGTGGTCCGGCAGAAAATCCCAGTCTATGAAGAAAATTGAGGGGAATTATTCTAAATACATCTGAGTGTCCAAAACTGTCTGAAAAGATTTAAATAATCCATTTATGTAAAATTGTCTGGCCGATCTGGCCCGCGAGCGCGCGTCAGCGGCAAATGGCGATTCCAGCTAAAATAGCGGAATGCGGCGGATTTACGGGAAATGGACCGCGGAATCAAATCCGGCATATCAGAAATATATAGGAAATATCCTGTGACTGAGCTGCGAGGCGGCAATTCCGCCGAAGCAAAGAAAATGACCAAAATGTAGCCAATCTGGGCAGAATGTCTGAAAATCTGAGCAGATGGGGCTAGCCGCACTTACAGCCAAACCCCTGATGGAGCCTAAGGTACGACACAAAGACCCCAAGAAAGGACTTCATGATGTACGCAGTTTCATTGGGGCGTGCAACTTCTATCGCCGCCATATCAAAAACCTCACCTACACCAGCGCCATTCTGACGGACTTGATCAAGAAGAGTACTACTTGGCGCTGGGGCCCACAAGAGCAACAAGCGTTTGACGAGCTCAAAGACAAGGTGGCCAACGCTAAGTGCTTGGGCGTGCCTAGGGCACAAGGGGAGATTATCCTGGTGACCGACGCCAGCAATGTGGGCGGTGGTGGAAGGTTGTTCCAATGGCAAGCACTAGAGAAGGAGGAGTTCGACTCGGCCATTTCCCAATGGGGGACGGAAGGTCTCAACCGAGATGGAACTCTCAAGCACAGCTACCCTGACGACAAGTGGGTCCTAGTACCTCTGGGCCACCGGAACGGGAAGTGGAACCAGGCCAGGGGGAACTACTCCACGTATGAGCAGGAATTGCTCGCGGGTATACTAGTGATATCCTGACAAGCACGACTGTTGGGGAGTAACCCTGTGGTCTGGCTGTGCGACCAAGAGCCGGTCCGCACTTTCCAGAAGGGCCCCCCACCTGAGAAGGCCAAGCTACGGCGCTGGTGGACCTACCTCAGTCAACTACGGCTGACGGTACACCATATCCAGGGAGTGAAGAACGAGTGTGCAGACTACATCAGCCGCAACAACTTCGACGCCCTGATTGGTGCCCGGTCTGAAGCGCTGGCTAAGGAGGCGTTCAGCCGTATGGACGTCCACTTGGACCTCAACATGACTATGATACGCCCCCTGGATGGACTCCAACAGTCGGAGTACCTGAAGGGGTTTGGTGATATCTACAAGTGGCTGGAGAAACGCCTTGAACCCCTCCTGGTCAACCAAGATCAGTGGAAGAGGGACAAGAGCTACCTCTGGCACGAGGACCGCATCGTGGTACCTAGTGACAGAGTCCCAGCGCTGCTGAAGTGGACCCACGAGTCCAGCGGTCATGTCGGTGCTGACCGTACCCTAAGGCTGTTCAAGCAGTGGTTCCACACTACGTGGACTGACGACCATCTGCGGAAAACCCTCCAGCCTATCGTGGACAAGTGCCCGTGCAGGTCCTGCAAACTAGGGGATATCAGGGACAGAGGTCTCTACTCGACCCTGCCCATCCCTCACTGTGCTAACAGTGTTCTATACGTGGACTACACGGAGATGCTAATGTTCGGGGGCTATGACTTTGCCCTCGTGGTAACCTGTGGGTTGACCAGGTTTACCAGGGTGTTCCCATGTACCAAGCACATTACCGGGGAGGAGACTATCAAGATACTCCTGGAGGAGTGGTTTTGTGTCTATGGGGCGCCCAAGGAGATCAACTCCGATGAGGACGTACGAGTACGCTCAGATACTGGCTGGTACAAGAGGGTCCTGAGATCCCTCAATGTCCAGGTGTCTACGGGGATTCCCAACTCGCACACGAGCAACCCCCTATGTGAGCGACAGATCCGTGTCCTCAAGAAGAATGTAAGGATATGGTGCAAAGCTGAACGCACCAGAGACTGGGTGGGACTACTCCCCGTCATATCCTTGATGATGAACTCCCAAGAGAGTTCAGCTACTGGCTACTCGCCCCATGAGCTATTCCTAGGGCGCCCGGCGTGGTTCCTACATGCCCCCTATCCAGAGGACACCCATTCTTCTGTGGGTGAATGGGTCCAAGAGCAACAAGCGAAGGTCGACAAGGCCAAGGCTATGCTCCAGAGAGTGAGGGAGCGTCAGTGGAACAAGAAGAACAAGCACCGAGTACCGGCCACCTACCAAGAGGGGGACTGGGTGCTGGTGCACCACAGCCGACTACTCGCCTGGCCATGCTCTACCAGCGACAATTCATACTTCGGACCCTGTAAGATTCTATCTGTGGATGGACACCGTATCACCGTGCGGTGTTCTCCCCGTCTAGGGGGGACCCTGGTGTGCGCTGCTCAACATCTGAAGCACTACTATGACCCTGAAGACCTCTGTGGGGAAGAGTGGGAGCTTAACGACGAGGAGATCGCCGCCCTAGACTTAAAAGGGGCTGCCAGCCCTATGGAAGTTGAAGGGGAACTCCCCGACATGAACCCTGAGGAGATGGCTAAGGAGGGCTTCTACCTGGTGAAGTCTGTCCTACGCCACTGCTACCGCCAGGGTTGGCGCTTCCTCACCCTCTGGGAAGGGTTTGGAGTCAAAGAGGCCACCTGGGAGCCCTTCTCTGCGTTTGTTCTACCTGGGGGACGCCTAAACACAGTTCTGGTTGACTACTTGTCCCAGAACAACCTTGGTGAGTTGCTGAGGCTCGCTGAGACGCTTGCCTCCAAGACTAAAGCTAGGGACTGAACCTTACCCTTACCTGCCTAAGCCTATGTGTGAGTGTGCTATTCCTAAGGTCCTGAGAGCAAGCCGCAGAAGTGGTGTCCTAACTATACCCAAGTCTGCACACTTTCTAAACCTGGAGGGTTGTCTTATTGATGCCACGAGGTACGCCCCGGGTCTCCCCCCCCTCTAAGTGCCCAATTTCTGTGCTGGCGCAAACTCTTGGGGGAATACCCAGCGTACTAATCCAGGTATTGTTTTCCCTACCTATCTGTCTACTACAGAGAAGGGTGGCCAAAAGCTATGAAGGCATGAAAACGCCATTTTGCTAAGTGGCCAAAACGCTGACCTAACCACTGCCACAGCCCACCAACCCTGCTAAAATTGCAGGAAACGGGTGAGACAGTGACACAGGCACTACAGGTCCTACACACCCTACAGTGGCACCATCCTGGTGGGCGAGCGCTACTGCAACTGGCTCAAGCCCCCACTCAGGATTACCACTCCTACACTCACGCTCTACTTGGTGGTGTTGAAGATAAAGTCGTGGGTCCTCATGACCCTCCTGTGAAGAAGACAAGAGAACACAGCGCTGCTAAGCAACTGTGGCCTAACAGGGACGTTACAACACGTTTCCCTGCTAGGGCTTGGAGGGAAGAGGTGCTCTTGTTGCGTGCACAGCGTGGATGTCGATGGAGTCGAACTGCCCTCGCCACTCCTGGCTGAGGCGCAGTTGATTGATTGTGGGATCAGCGCCCTTGTTTAGCAGGGCAAGAAAAAAACGAACGCTGCTGCACGAATCACCCTGCCTGCCCACCTGTAAAGCAAAGGCCAATGAAGGGATGTTTGCGGCTGAGGAACCAAGCCACACTCCACGTATTATACGCTTCTCAGTGTGACCTATAATACGCTGTCCTCAAACACCCCTGTCAAGCAAGCAAGCGTTAAGAGACTCCTCAGGTTCTCTTAAAGAACGTACCGAGGAGCCCCTGGGTAACCTAAACAAGGTTTACCGCGCGCATTTCGCGTGGCCTACCCTTTGATGCGTGTGTAAATGCACGAGCATGCACGAGTGGACGCTCTGCCTTTGGCAAACTTCCTAATCTTACACACCATCATGAACTCCACCAGGGGGTGGCCCCACCTGGGCTTACCTACCTTACCTACCGCTGGAGAGTGAAGCAAGGTGAGGAGGAAACCGTGACACAAGCGAAAAACGTCCCTATGCACTTGTGTGTATGTCCAAGCACCCTGATCTTACCTCTAATCATCTGCAATCTTTCTAATCTATCCCTCTCTCGTGTTCTATCGTGCTATCAGGCTTGAAAACGACGACACATGGCGAGCACTGTGCGTCGGGCAAGCAGAAAGAGCACACCTGCAGTTTATACCTGATTCATTGAAGTCATATTCTTATTTTTCGAATTCTTGATTTTTGGTTGATGCTGGCAATGTGGGTGGAATCTTTAATCACATCTATTTATGTGTGTCTCATCTTTTTCCTGTTTACGTGAGACATACGTTTATAATGTCATTATTTCCTTATTTTCAGGCGCTTCGCTAGGAGCCGCTCCTGCGCGCCGCCTTTTTCTGCGTAAGAATTTCTTGATTTAAAAAATGAAGAGATGACTAGAAATTTTTTAAAAATGTGCACCTGATGCACATTTGGATTCTGTCCAGGTGTGTGCCTTCAGAAAAATTCTAGGCCGTCATTTGACGGACTTAGGTGTTGTCGCTTCGCGCTTGCGTGGATTCGTCCCTCATTCTCCCATTCCTCTGTTGTACAGACCTCCTCGCAAAGCCTCGTTGAGTAGGCCGCTGTTCTGGCCGAAAAGCAGCAGCAGGAGACCGAACCAGAATCAAGACCCCTCCAAGGGGCAATTCGAATTAAATCAGCGCACCCTCGCCCCAGTACCAGGACAGGTGTCTCCATCAGGTTCCTTGAAACTCGGGTCGAGCGTCCTATGAGAGTCTGGCGTTAGGTTGTGTTACGCTGCAGCTTGGAGGGAGGGATGCACATGTATATGGTCTTGGCATGCCCTACTCTAACCCCACCAAGCCACAGGAACCCCCGCAGCGCCAAGAGCGCTGAGCTTTCTGTTGGAGATTGTCATCAAGAATGCAGCAAGAGTTGCTGGCCATGGTAAAGCGCTCTTTTCCAGTGTTAGGGAAGCTATGGGTTTTTTAAAGTAGGTGTGGAAACCAAGGAAAGGCCAAGAAAAAATCCCTTTTTCCTGAAAATGCGACGGTGGTGGCCACAACAGCACAAGGGGGGAGTAAGAAAAAGTGCTTTTCCAATGCTTTAGGGTATACGTTAGTTGTATTAGAGGTGCTCTAAGCACTCAGGCATTTTTATCCTAGTATTGGCCCAACCAAAAGGGGTGGTAACACATTTTGACCTTTGGAACCAAACACTAAATCAGGATGTGGTGTGGACCCCTTTATCCCCAACCTATAGGCACTAAAACATATTTTCCTGGGTTGCTGAGGCACTGATATACTGAAGGCAGAGCCTATGAATTTATCTATGCTTTCTCATGAATTCTTAGCTATCCTAGTGGTTTGCACCCTAGGGGGCTGGGGCACCTCTTGTTGAGAGTTCCTGGGTTCAATACCAAGTCAGCCTAGCTCAGTAGGAATATCCCATGTGACATGGCAGTGACCTCATCGCCACAAGCCATGCCACCTCAGCACCTATGGGACCCAAAAACAAAGAGTGCACTTCTCAAGATGGCACTGTGGATGATAGTGAGCCCTTGCGGCAGTTTTCCAATCAGGTTTTCTCAAACATGTAAAATATTTCATGCTGAGTTGCAATGTATGCTAATTGCTGTGTTCTATTGTTGATAGTTGTTTTTATCTAACTCTTTGTGACTGCAGCCCTTCATGCTTTGATCCTGACCTTCTTCTACTTGCTTATCTCTGGCTTGGGTTATCCTGGATTGGTTGTATTTCAACAATAAAACATTTTCCTCATCAAAAACAAGCAGCAGGAACCCTACAGCAGCAGCAAGCAGCAGGGGAGGCACAACAAAAACACAGTGTTGAAATCACTCTAAAACCTTCTGCGCGCGGGGTACCGATTTCCGAGCGTTTTTGAAACAATCTCGTTCCGAAGATTTCCACAATTTTCAAAGCTTGAAATCACGGCAAAACGCTTCTTTGCGTAAACTGTCGCGCGGATGAAATGCCGTGTGGTAATGAGCCGTGACATAGACAAGGAAATCTCGCCACTGCAGCCGCTGTGCATATAGAAATATCTTTCCATTTTCAAAAATATTTCAATTCAAAATATAAGGAATGCGAGACACTGTTTTAAAATCTTTTGTTTCAGTAAGTGAGTGAAAATTTTGTCATTCAAGAATTTGATTGATATTAGTGCTATATGGAGTTTCCGTGTGTAGTATTTTAAAGAGGGGTTTTGATTCTTAAGATTTTCACCTATTCGTAATAATTACATCAAGTTTTGTTTTAAATTTTGAAGGTGCAGGATCAGATTTTAAAAACTGCGACGGTTCGAGATGGCCGCATTGGGCATGTTGCACCTACTGCAATTTGGTGAAGTATTCCAGGGTCTTCTCACAGAGGCATAGACTTGACGCTAGGAAACGTACGGTGCCATCGGTCGAAATGGGAGAGCCCGCGGTGAAGTTATACTCACCGAATATCACAAGCTTGTCAAGGCTTATCCCAACATGATTAGTAACATGACTCTAGACATTGAATCGAAACTCAAAGAAACTTGACCGATTTATTTACAATTTTCTGTCTCCCAAAGTGCTCCCCCAGAATACGTCGAAACCGTGTTGGGCAACGTAGTGATTTCATCCCTTGTCCCACCTTTTTCGACACGCAAGCCAACGTGTGTGACCACTGAAAAAAGCAGCTTCCTTCCTGCACGCGGCGCACTGGGTGCAGAAAGTGTCATGCATATTTTTCGTTGCGCCTGCGGCACAGGATCTAGTTAGGCGCCAAGGGAGCGATGCTCGTGTACGATATCACAGACAAACAATCATTGGACAATATTCCGAATTGGCTGAATGCTCTTGTCCCTCATGTTGATCGTTTTGCCGTGACTGCCCGGCCTGTTGAGGGTTTCCCTTGAGCTGACAGCAAAACGTGCATCGGTCCGCAACGTCAACGTTTGCCACATACTCGTTGCTCCGCTGTTCGTTAAACCTCTCTGGTTGCTAAAACTCCTGCCTGCTCTGCCTGCTTCGTCGGTGTTCGTGTCCAAGAAGTGTGTTGTTGCTTTATACTCTTGGGTGTTGCAGGCAACAAGTGCGATCTTGAGCACCTGCGGGCTGTCAAGAAGGAGGATGCACACAAGTTTGCAGAAGAGAAGCGCTTGCTGTTCCTGGAAACATCTGCCTTGGACACTACTAATGTAGACAAGGCATTTGAGTGGCTAGTTACTGGTGTTTGCCTTCTAGGTCAAGCGAGAATTGTTTGCGCAACAGCGGTGGGCAGAAATGTGCAGGTATGTGCCGGTGTCTTTTCACGAGGCACCTAAAAGAAGCATAGGATGAGTGGAATGCCAAATTTGGATTTTTTGGGTAATTTAGGGGATGTGCTATCATTTAGCCCAACGACATGAAGAAACATTTGATGTTGGAGTTTTTATGCAACAAATAGGATGGTGTGGATACTTACGCCTACTGGAACATCCAGCTCTGTTACTTACGTCTAATGGCCCCTATAATGTTCTGGTAGATGTACAAAGTTCTACTTACATCTAGCGGTGTTAATAAGTGTTATGTCTAGCGGAATATTATAACCGGACCGGATGTAACAGTATAATGTTCCGCTAGATGTATCGCGACGTACATCCCGCAGGCTGAGGTTGAAAAGGAGGTCTGAGTCGTCCATCTTTTCTCGCCTTCTGATGTCTTGGATCTTCCGGAGACCCAACACTTGGACGTAAATGTGGGAGCCTGGTAGTTTTGAAAATAATTGGTTTTGAACGATTATTTTTACTAAGTTAAGCGGTTTTGCCGATTAATAGTTTTCCAAATAACTAGTTTTCCCGATATTTCCGTCAGTATCCATCATTTTGCCATTGGTCAGAAAAGAGCTGATAAAAGTCGGAGCACATTGATCAAAACTACCTCCTAAGTTGTTCTTCACCATCGACCATCGTTTGTTGCCATCAAAGCCTTCTTTTAGTGCAAAAATGGGACAAAAGGTACTGCCGAAAAGGACCCCAAAAAATTGCAACCATTTTGATTAACTGGTTTGAATCGGTTTTCAAAATAACCGGCTGTACCGATTGTTTTGGAAACAACTTCCGATTATTGCCGATAACCAGTTTTTTCGGGTAAATTGGCAAACCGGTTCCGAACCCTACTTGGACGCGCGAATGCCACGGCGCTTGAGAAGCGACTTCCAGGTCCATCGTACGAATAGGATACATCCTAGCATTCAAAGTCACACTCATGGTGATGATCTCAAGATTGTATTGTTTTTGTGCTTCGCGTCGTCTTCCAGGTACTGCCGAGGATAGTCTTTTTTAACACATGTCAACATCTCTGCTGGTTCTTTCGGGTTCAATGAAATACACAATGGTATGTACAGGGGGCTGATGCAGTTTCGTAGCGCCGACTGTGGCCTCCATCGGGTGGAGAAGCTACGTGTAGCTGCGCGATGCCCGGCGCGTGTACTTGTGGTTTCACCTACCTCCTCCGGGTCCAGATCGCAGTATGTACAGGCAGATCGCTGTCGTCCACCACAGTCAAAAAAAAAACACTGAGCTGTGGTACGGACATGACGGGCAGGGCAGACCTCTGCGTGTGCAGGGGGAGGACAAAGGCTAAACTGGAGGGGAAGGAATTGAGACATCCCAGGGGGACTTGTGTCTGGCCCAGGGGGAGGGGGGCAGCGGACAGTAAATGAAACCTGGGGAGATCAGGGGAGAAACAGTAGAGGCGAGGGGGGGGGGGGGAGTCGGCAGCTGGCAGGAGCCGGCGGGGCAGGGGGCATGGAGCAGAGCACGGAGACTGCAGATGAATCAATGGTCGTGGTGTGCAGGGCTGGACAAAGTGCAAAGCTGGCCTTAGTGGCTAAATACAACGCCATAGGCTTCCTTCGACGATGTCTTCAGTTCCCTTACTCTCTTTCTCTTTGGGTTTCTGAGTTCTGAGCAGCGCCGAGGCCTGTACAGAAGACACCAGGGTAGGAGCCACTGGGGGTGTTGCGGGGGGGGGTTGGGTTTGGTTGGGTTGGGTGAAGGCCTCACCTGGTCGCCTACCCACGGTCCGCGCCGCCTTCCCTGCCGGACCCGACCGGGCGGCTGTACCAGGGTGTCCGGTCACAAGGCCTACCGGACTGCTGACCGCCCCCAGACCCCGCGGTGGCGCTCGCGGGCGGGAGATGCCGCCGTGCCTGTGTGTATGTGCCCTTGTGTGTTTGTGGAGGGGGGGGGGGGGGCTGTGGCACACCTGCTTGCTCCATTGTTGTTCTGCGTTGGCGCACATGGTGCGGGGAAGTGTTTGCCTGGTGCTCCAGGCCCCGGCAGGGAGGCTGGAGAGCCTGACTCTGAGCCCGCCGGGGGAGATGTGGGCCTGGGCTCGCAACCTCCACGTCACTAGGACATGCTACCCAACCACTCCACGACTGCCTGTTGGCACGGGAAGGCGGTGGTACGTGGCACGACTGGGGTCAGACCCGCACTCCTTGACTGCCTTAGGCACAGGTGGTGCTGCCACGCGGGCTGGGTCCGGCTCCCCACGGCCGAGGGCGTACCGCGGGCAGGTGGAGGGGCACCAGGGCGCAAAGAGTGCTTCCCTGCCCTGGGTGCCACCGGTGCTGGCTGCACTGGCTGCGGCGCTACAGCCCGCGTAGACGAGGGGGCCCAGAGGGCACCACACCCGAATGGCCTCTCCGTTGAGGAAGGGGGGGGGGGGCAGGGGTCGGCAGGTGGCTGTCTGGCCTCCAGGGGTCGCCCGCAACTGCACTGGAGTGCACGGGGCTGTGCTGGCCTAGGCGTCTGTGATGAAGTTGGAGGGGCACGCGCACACCTGGAGGTTCCCTGTGCAGGTCGCTCAAGGGATACCCACAGCGGTCAAGCTGTGAGCCCTTCACAGCCTCCACTTTTTAGGCCCTGAGGGCGCCGACTCCGTGCACCCCTCCCGTCGGGGGCGCAGGCTGGGGGGGGGGGGGGGGGTTAGTGGTGGATTGGTCTACCTGCTCACTTGTTTGGGAGAGGAGGACCACCTGCTGGGTTACCATGCGGGTCCCAGATCCCAACATACTCGTCGTTCGGCGTCCGCTCCCTGTCCGTGAGGGGTGGGACCTCGATCACCATGTGACGGCCTGCAGTGAGGGTGCGAGGGCATGCTGGGGGGGGGGGGGGTGCTGGGCCTGCTTTCGGTCCGGCCCCATTTCTGTTGGGGGGGGGTAGGGGCAGCAAAAGGTCTGCTCCCCTATTTCCTGGTCCCCAAGGGGAACCAGCCCACGGCCTGCACCCTCGCTTTGTGGTGGCTGAAATTTGGGCCGACTGGGTTGCGGGGGGGGGGGGGGGGGGTTGGCTGAGGGCACTTGTTAGAGAGGAAAGAAAATAGAACTCAAGCAGCGTAGAGGGAGTCGGTGTCGAAGGCGGGGGCAAAGTGGGACAAGGAGTTGCTACTGGCAAGAAGCATGACTGTGAGGGTTCATAATGGGTTCAAAGGGATCAGTTCGGATGGAGAAACTGTTGGATGGACTGCCGTCGCCTGTGCTCATGGGGAGTAGGGCCGTGCTGTGGACGGGCCACCGGTGCCGACTTACGTTTCTTGGGTTGTGCAGGCAGGGCGTCTGTCCTGCGCCTCTTAGGTCCCTGTGTGCCGGCTGGTGGGCACGGCTTTACTGAGCGCGGTATAGGCGAGGGGGGGTGGTATCGGTGGTCACATCCCTGCACCGGTCTGTCTGATGTGCTGTAGGGGCCATGTGACGTGAAGAAGGTGTTCGGACTTAATGGAGGAGGTAGACGATCGGGCAATGGGTGTTCTCTGCGATGACTGCAAACGTCTTTGATCACTGATGTGAGGGTCTTACGGCGTGGTGCCAGAGCATCGTGCACGTGTCTCTTACCACTGGAGTCAACAGTGAGTGCTTCATACAATGAAACAGGGAGCAACGTCCTAGCGAAGTTACGGAGTTCACCTTTCGTTCTGAGACCCTGTATCCACCTCTGTACCTGCGGGGCTACGTTAGGACCCCACGAGTCAACCATACGTGCTCTGTGTGTGGAGAAGGTCGAACAAAATGCGACGCATGAAGTCAGGTCAAGCGGGTGTTGACCATCGCAGTCTGGACATTTTCGATCAGACAGGTCCCAAAAAGGCGAGGCCCCATAAACCCCCTTGACCCCCATTGAAGGATATTTGGGGGGAGGGGGCGACCTCGAAGCTTCCCTTCAGCATGCACGCCCTCAAACCCCCAAACCCGTGAAGTCCAAGTCTTCCACTCTTATTCACGATTGTCCAAAGGATTCTGTGATCCTTGCCTCGGCCATGACACAATCTGGCGTCCTGGGCAAGGAGATGAAGGTATATGTAGACAAAGAAAACATGTAGACAAGTAATATGTACAAGTAACAATTCTATACTATAAAATAGCATAAAAAAGAAGACGAAATGAAGGCGACGGCGTCGCCGCCATCAGAGAATCTGACGGCTACGAGGCGTCGCCATCAGGATCTCCACTGAGATCCCGCCCAAACTGGGCCAAGCAGTGGTCTTTGGGCGAAAAACAATGAAATAAAGTGATTTTTGAGCCAAAAACGCTCATTTCACGCATCTCCCCCCAACGCGTCGCGTAGCCGACACGACGCGTTTCTGTACCAATTCAACCTACATATGAGAAGGCCCACTGTTGGGCTACGCCATGGGCGTCTGGGCGATTCCTGGAATCGCCTCAGCATTTTTTGAAAAATGCGTGAACGCGCCACTTTTCGCAAAAATGGACCTTCGCGGAACGCCGCGAAAAAGGTCACGCTATAATCTTTTAGTTCTAAAAACGATAAAACAATAATAAAATTGCCTAAAATCTTTAGAAATTGAGGAATAAATCCTCGTTCTGGAGCTGCGTCGCGCAGGCGACGACTGTCGTCGCCAGCCCAAAAAAGACGTAAAATGTCGATTTCTGGGGTATTTTACAGAAATCCCACAGAAATCAGGATGCCGTAGCATCAACAGGAAAATTCCTGATCTGGCCTGGCGAAGAGCGCCACAGGCTGGGCAGCGGGTATGGGTGAAGCACCCCATACCGCTTCACCCCCTTCCTTAGAAGCCTTGCCTATATCCAAAGGAAGGCAAGGCCAAGGAGGCGCTCTGACCCCTGCAGTGCCCTGGTTTCACAACTGATTCAGCAGAACAGTGGGGGGGGGGGGGGGGCTTCGTGAGTAATTTACATGCCACACACATGTAAAAAAAATTTTTTTTTTTTTGATCTTGAAATATTCATAGGGCAATTGCCCCCCAGGCGTCCACACTGGTCCCTGGCACTCCTTGTGGCCTGTAGTTACACGAACAGAGGCGCTGCAGGGCCTTCAGCCCTGACTGATGGCGCTTAGGCGCACATATTGGCCCTTTTTCTCCATGGGCATGGAAATCAATAATTCAATAAATTCGAAAAAAATTATTTAGGGTCAAACCCAAGGCAACGACTTCCTGGCGCCTGAATTTAGGGCCATTTCCTGCCCAAGGTGACGAATTCCTCGTGCCTTTTAGGGTCGATTCCCAACCCAGGGCGACGAATTAACGCGCCTAATTTGGGGGATTTAGGGTCATTTCCTACCCAAGGCGCCCAACGCCAATTTAGGGTGGGACCTCCTGCAAAAGTCAACCAACCCAAGGCGACGAATTAACGCGCCTTCTTGTGCACTTCGCAGACGTCGTCGTCGTCGCTGTGGTCGTCGCCCAGTGGCGGCGGGCTGGACTTGGGGGCTCCATAGGGTCCATGGGGAAGCCATGGTCTTATCCATCGTCGGAGCTCCTTCATCGCGTTGATGCCCTTGACCTTAGCTCCTGCAGTTTCCCAGCGAACAGCGATCAGCGATCCGCGTACTCCTGCAGTCTGGGCGTCGTCGCCGTCCGCAGGCCGTCACGCGCCCTTGGTGGCCTTGGCGTCGGCAGAATCCTTTTGAAGGATATTTGGGGGGGGGGGGCGACCTCGAAGCTTCCCTTCGGCATGCACGCCCTCAAACCCCCAAACCCGTGAAGTCCAAGTCTTCCACTCTTATTCACGATTGTCCAAAGGATTCTGTGATCCTTGCCTCGGCCATGACACAATCTGGCGTCCTGGGCAAGGAGATGAAGGTATATGTAGACAAAGAAAACATGTAGACAAGTAATATGTACAAGTAACAATTCTATACTATAAAATAGCATAAAAAAGAAGACGAAATGAAGGCGACGGCGTCGCCGCCATCAGAAAATCTGACGGCTACGAGGCGTCGCCATCAGGATCTCCACTGAGATCCTGCCCAAACTGGGCCAAGCAGTGGTCTTTGGGCGAAAAACAATGAAATAGAGTGATTTTTGAGCCAAAAATGCTCATTTCACGCGTCTCCCCCCAACGCGTCGCGTAGCCGACACGACGCGTTTCTGTACCAATTCAACCTACATATGAAAAGGCCCACTGTTGGGCTACGCCATGGGCGTCTGGGCGATTCCTGGAATCGCCTCAGCATTTTTTGAAAAATGCGTGAACGCGCCACTTTTCGCAAAAATGGACCTTCGCGGAACGCCGCGAAAAAGGTCACGCTATAATATTTTAGTTCTAAAAACGATAAAACAATAATAAAATTGCCTAAAATCTTTAGAAATCGAGGAATAAATCCTCGTTCTGGAGCTGCGTCGCGCAGGCGACGACTGTCGTCGCCAGCCCAAAAAAGACGTAAAATGTCGATTTCTGGGGTATTTTACAGAAATCCCACAGAAATCAGGATGCCGTAGCATCAACAGGAAAATTCCTGATCTGGCCTGGCGAAGAGCGCCACAGGCTGGGCAGCGGGTATGGGTGAAGCACCCCATACCGCTTCACCATGACCCATTTATCCGCGAAGGAGCTACACCAAGAGTAGTGACTGGACCAGTCAAAGCTGAACCTGGTCACTATTCCGGTATGATCACGACTGGGGTATAGCTGACGACGACGTGATCCGCCAAATTTATGTATGCATGGGCATCCGTCAAAGGTGACCGAGTGTCGAGTGGGGTGCTGGAGGTGAAAATGTGTCACAATACACGCATAGGCAGAGTATTTGGCAAAGGAGTCAGCCTACTCATTACCAGGGAACCCCACATGGGACTTCAACCAAGCCGCTCCCAAATGAAATCCGCATGAGGCAATAAGGTCATCGACTACCCGCTGCCAGGTTCCTTGCGTGGACATCAAAGCAGGTGGCAGTGGAGTGCCAGACTGGCGCCATTCAACACAGTTAACCACTTGTGAGTTTTCTATGCACACGAAGACTGTGCCTTGGAACCCTATGGACCCCAAATACCTCAGGGTTTGAGTGAATGCCCAGAACTCTGAGTCTTTGCTACTCCTGTAAGGGCACGGTATGGCTAAAACCAATACTGTTCCGTCGGGCCATACGAAAACTGCTGCCGACCCCGCCAGTGGGTCATCCCAGGACCCATCGATGTAGACCCAGAGCCAATGGTCGGAATGTGTGTGCTCAACCGCCGATGCTACGCTCAAACAACCCCATGCACGCAAGTCAGAAACCTGAAGTGGGGGGAGTCGTTCGTGGTACTGAAACAGAAATCCTTCCTCGGTTTCTCCTATCGGTGAGCATCTGTGAGGGATAGGGTACGGGGGCAGAGGAGCGGGCAGTGAGCACAGGGGAGGGGCGAGCTGAGCGTGTGCCGAGATGGGGGGGGGGGTCCGGCCCCGTGATGGCAGGCGGATGTAGAGAAAAGGTGTGGTGTTTGTCCCTGACGTGGAACCGCGTGCTATCTGTGTGGAAACGAATGAGGACGGAGGACTCGCTGTCGTGACTCAGGACCGTTCCTGCGTAGCACCCTGTGTTGAACTCCACATGTATGATCTCACCCTCCTGCAAAGCTTTCACTGGGCAGGGGTTCCACGGGCCAAAACCATGACATCTGCCCCCCAAGGCATGCACTGAATCCACAAAGGCCACTTGGGGCCAGTTTTCTTTTTCTGCTGTAAGCGCCTTTTGGACTCACAAATTGCTCTGCTTCGTGCCTTCAGCATTAAGATACCTGATCGAATAGTTATAAATCTGTGATCGCATGAAGATCTGAAACGGCATCAAACCAAAGCAACCCTTGGACCTTCCATCGTATCGGTTTTTGGGGGAGGGGCCTCTGGGTAACTTGCCACAGCGAGCCAGATTACTCCATATTTTACTCTGAAGAAGAGCAAGCTGGACGTCAGTCAGCGGACTAGCTAGCAACCTATATGCAACCGTAGGAATAAGTTGCTTGTTGGTTAGCATAATGAGTTCCGTGGCACTCAGATTGAGCGGAGCCAGGTGGGCGTAGAAGGAATCTATTTCCGCCTGAATAAAGTCGAGGACTTTGTTTGCATGGTTGGATGTGTAAAAATACACCCCTAGGTATTTGTATACCGCATGGGGGGCGCCTCTGGGGTCTTTGGCTGAAATTTTCCCTCCGTACCTCGACACTATGTCGGCGTGTCCATTGCCTCGCATGACGTGGAGCTCAGTTTTGTGAACGTTCATGTCGAGGCCGAGGGCCCTCGCTGGTCCATCAAAGACTTCAAAAACCAGCCTAATGTCACTGAGGGAGCGGGCTCGAAACAGTATGTCATCGGCAAAGGTATGCAGACTTTTGTCTAAGCCCCACTCAATTTTGGTGTCCAGGTGAAAAAAGACCAGGTTCAGGTATAAAATGAAAAGAAGAGAGCTCAGAGGGCAACCCTGCCTAACTCCTCTTTTTTGAGAGTGTCCAGCGGTGGCTCTGTTATCCACAAGCGGTTTTTCAAAGGCGTGTGCGTAGAGGCGCTCAATGGAGGCTACCAGCTGATCGGGGAGTCCGTAACCTCGTAAGACGCGCCACAGAGCGGCCAAGGGTACCGAATTAAAGGCTTTATTAAAATCAATGTATAAATGATAAAGCCTGCCTTTACCCAACAGGGTGCGAGCAACCACGTCATAGATGTGGTCTCCACATCTATGCTGCTGAAGTCCTCCGTGTTGGCATAGGTGCAGTAGCTCATTCTGCCTAGTTTCTTCAGAAAGCTGGTGGCATTGCCACACAGCGGTGAGTTTAACAAGAGTCTGAATCAGGCAAATGGGGTGGTACTTTGAGGGTTCACGTGTGTCATTATTTTTGTAGAGGAGGCACACCCGGGCCTTGGACCAAGAAGGCGGAGGGCCCTGGACCAGAATGTAATGGAGTGCCCTGAGGAATATTTTCTGAAGGGCATCAGGCAAGAGCGAACCTATGTAATAGTTAATTTTGTCCTTTCCGGTGGCTTTGGATGGAGAGGCCGACTTAGTTACGTCCCTGAGCCAGTTCAGTGTGGGGAGTGGCAGGGCTCTATGTTTAGTTGCAGGTGTACATTTAGGTACATGTATGAGGAACTGGTTGAGTGTGTCGTCGCCAACAGTGAATGTAGGATCTCCACCAAGCTTGGACAAACACTCGGAAAAAACGCGTCCTACATGCGTTGGGTCAGTTGCCAGCCTCGGCGGGTCAGTCGACTTATCCCAGAGTTGTATGGGTGACTTTTGACAAGGCTTGAGGGCCCTTTCAATAGCCTGCTTAATCTTACTCCCCTACACCAGAGAGTAATGAAGCTGCTTCTTTTGCCGGGTCGCAATTTTTTTTGTCCACTTCTGGTTGAGGTCCTGAAGCTTGATCAGAGCCCTCTTCCCGGAGGCAGTGTTATCAGAAAGGCTGCTGAGTACCGATTTATACTCTCTCTCAAGTCTTGTTTCCTTGTGGGGTTTCATGGGGTTGGTGGTGCGATGAAAAGCAACGGCGATTTGCTCCACCAGAGAGTCTAAATATGAGCAAAATTCTGCATCAGGTACCTGAGACAGGTCCAATGTCGCCGCCCATCTTTCCAGGGGCTCGATGTGGCTCAGGAAATCGATTTGCTCTTCTTGGGTTAGCCTCCTGAAGTGTGCGTGTCGTGTAGGGGGAGGGGGGTAGGAAGGTGTGTTTGGCGGCCGTATGACGCACGAAATGGGGTGGTGGTCGGAGGTTCGATCATGATCGTGTATGCTGGCCTGAAGCAGCCTCAGCGACGGCGTTGACAGGAGTTGGGTTGAGCACAGTATGAAGTCGATGCGCGTGTCACAGTTGAGGAACGCTGACCGATACCGCGTGTATGCACGGGCCCCTGGGTGCTTGGCACGGAATGTGTCCACGGCCTCGGTTTTATCAATCAGCGAGCTCAGCCACCGCCAGCGGTTATCCGTTACTCCGTTTGTATCTAGGCTGCTCAACTGTGCGTTAAAATCACCCCCCACCAGGTACACGGGATACTTCGCAAAAAGCCCATTGAGGGACTTTTCAATCTCGGGTCGGCGAGGGGGCTGCGCATAGACCGATACCAAAAGGACTGGTGGCAGACCAGGGAGGTGTAGGAGAGCAGTGCACAGAGCACCTGGGCTCGGGGAGGGAATGTCGAAGACATAAGGTGATAGCCTCGCAGAGATGACTATGCAAGCACCTTCGTCTCTGGAGGGGAGGACAGAACTAAAGACCTTGGGCCGCAATTTACCCGAACCCCAACCGAAGGGCAGGGAAGGGACGCGAGTAAGTTCCTGGTAGAAGCAGATGTCCCATTCTTCATGCATGTCTGCATGAATAAAAGACTCCGCACTCTGCTTGTTCAAATTGTGCGATTTGACTCTTATATTGGGAGGCTTTGTTTCAGTCGGTGCAGGTGCGTGTTGTCTCGTGTATAATTTGGGTGGCGGTGTGTTTGGCGGTCCGTCCGCCTGCAGCGGTGCCCTGTGCGGTGGGCTTCCAGGGATCTGGGCCTGATTTCCATGGGTCCTGTCTTGCGATTCTTTGCGCCTGTCATACGGTGCCGGGGTGGGGTGTGCATGTGTGATTGCCGAATCGTGCTGGCTCGGGAGCGGGAGCGGGGGGGTGGCTGGTAGTTCTTGTACCGGTGGATGGAGTTGTGGCTGCTGCTCTGTGAGTTGCTGATTAGCCTTGCGCAATTGAGAATCAGAGGGCCCAATCATTCTTAGAGCCTGCAGTAAATCATGACCTGATATAGGGACCAGGCGGGCCGTCCCCCTTGTCGTGCAGGCACCCTGTCGCGCTCAGGAGGAACATGACTCTGCATACTCGGGCAAATTGTGGGTGTGTGATGAAACAGACCTCACTGTACATGTACAGCGAAGGGTTGACCAATTCATCCGTCCTCCTGCCTTCATTGGACTGATCTGTGGTACGGGTTGAGGCCTCACAGGGGAGAACTCGCTTCCAGAGTGGGTGGGCAGTGCGAATTGAAATAGAGGAAAACAGGCAGGGGTGCGTTACACAGCTTAAACCTGTTGGAGCGTGTGTTTTGTAACACCAGGATGCACTGTTGGCCTGTTGCTGTGTCGGGGCGACCTGTGGATCTGACATGAGAACTCGATATTTATAAGGGGACGAAAAAGACAGGTCGGTGGTCCTTCCAGGCATAGTCGGGGGTTTGGAGGAACATACTTCACTGTACATGTACAGCGAAGCGGAGTTGCCACCGTCAGTCTTCTCCCTCCTTGGGGTGACTTCGACTCTCCACGCTGTGGCGGGAACGTGGCATGTACAGAGAGTAAAGCATGTATCAGTATGGCAGGTGACCAGACCAGAAACCGGTGTAGAAGATGGGTGTGTGTGTGTAACGCCGTCCGCGAGGTACAGAGATGCAAAAAACCGTCTGCGGTTGTCCTCCACCCACAGAAGGAAGAGACATACTTCGTCACATTGGGATGACGAAGTCAGAGCCTGCCACTGTAACTGCTCGTGTACTTCAGAACTCCGTTTTCAGGCTCGGGTTTCACTCATGCGTGACGGCTTGAGAAACTGTTTGATGCATCCACTCTAGCGGAGCAAAGTTTGTGTGCTCTCAGTGAACTCAGGCCTCACAGGGTTGACTAACGACTCGCATTTACGGTGCATGCAGTGAATCAGATAGGTGTGCAGCTGTGCGTTAACAAGATGCCGGTATCCCAGCTTGAAGAGGACTGAGCAGCTGTGGAACGTGAGGTATCCTTCACGCAATTCACAGAACAGGACAGGGCCGTAGGAAAGGCAGCGTACTTCAACTTTTGGTGCGATCCATGATCCCCCCCTTTGCACCGCATGTTGCTTTCTGCCCCGTCCGTGTGGTCATCCCCTCGGTAACCAGTAAGCAGCCAGCGTGACAGCAAACCACAACCAAGGGCATGTTACCAAAGGGGATATCAAGGGTCGTGAATCAAGGCTTGGCGCGACGAGATCGCCAAGGTTTCCTACCCTGACCGGTCACCCGAGACGACCGATTTTGCCATTTTGGCAGTTGTGGACCCAGTTTGGATCATCACCACACCCAGGGCCATGGAGATCATTGAGCGCCAAGTACATGTGACTCTTCGTTGGACTCCCAGTGGATCGCATATGCAATGGCGGATCCAATCTCCAAGCCGGCGTGGAGATATACCATTGAGGACACCTTCGATTTTGGGTCATTTTGAGCAGCCAAAATGACCCCCTTTTGGGACCCCCATTTCTGCCCCCCGTGTCATCAATTGGCGGCCCCATATCTCTATGACCACAAGAAGCTCTGACCTAACTTCAATCGGTGCACTTAGATATAGGTCCCAGGTTCTGCCTCCTATGCTGTGAACCGTTGGCCTTGCCCTGGTCGGGCGAATCATTTGTGGGAATGACGCCAATTTTGGTGATTTTGGCATCATGATCCCACTTGGCGAACCCGTGGTGCCTTGATGCTGGGACCTCAGAGGGAAACAGGTTGGGTGAGGGCTCCAGAGAGTTCGTAATTGAAGGGCATAGGGTCAGTTGCCTCGTCCTTACCTCTGGCAGGTCCGGACGAGGGGTCATTTTTGGAGTTTTTCGAGCTAACATCAGTCTGGGCTGAAACAGCCCATTTTCAGCTACCAACTCCTAGGGGATAATGGCGGGGCCTTATCTCCCGCTCAGAAGGGGAGTTGTGACTTGCTGTTAAGGGAGCATAGGGAGCGACTGTCGGTTGGCCTTGGAGCCCCTTGGTTCCCAGGAACTCGCCTGTGGCTGGGCGGGACACCCTCCCTCATTCGCAGGGTTTCAGGGTCCGGACTGAGCAGGGCATGGGTTGTGTTTGAGCCCCCGCCCCTGCCAGCTACTGAGAGGGTCGGACCTGGGATTGGGATATGAGTTGGGACTGAGTGTCTATTGTCCTGTGATTCATAGACGAGGTTCTCAACCAGTGCAGCATCGCCGATTACCCACCAAGCGTGGGCATCAAAGATCATGTGGAAAACTTTTTGCTCGGCAAGGTTGTGGTGATTGTGAATTTACTCGCCACAGTACCCATGCAGTTCTCACCGTCGGATGACGGAGGGGGTGAGAGAGCCACAATTCTCCTTGAGCGTTGGTCCATCATTGCCCTGACTGGGAAGTGTAGGTACAAGTACAAACATCGCATTCCCTCCTCAGAACATGATATAATCGCAGGTGAAAAGGTTGCACGTCCCAGGCGCGTGTCCATGATACTGCCCAGGATAGTCTTTGCTACTACAAAGATAATGTGTCTATTTGTTGTTTTTGCCAATGAAATCCTACGGGTTTTGCTTCAAAATGTAAAGCAGCAAGTCCAGCAACACAACAGGATCCAATGAATGTAATCCAACACAAGAGGGCTGCAAAAGGATAATGTAGACATAAATACAAGGCTTCAACGATTTGTAAACAAAAGCAATGGGTTCTGATGCGAAAGTTGACCACAAGTGGACACAGTAGATTCAAATGTTCACCTGATGTGCAGTGGTTTCCATGCAATGAAGTTGGTTAAGAATGTGGGGCAAGTAGGTTGGGCGAAACAAAAGATATGGCTTGGCCAGCTTGGCCAGGAAAACGAATTCAGAACCAAGTACAAAACAAAACCATAACAAGTAGATAGAATTTTTGAGCATCTAGGTCCTGGGGTGGGAGACCACTAGGCTTAGCCTTTAAAGAACGAGTGAAGTGCCTACTTTATTTTGGTACATACCTCCATGAAGGAAAGTACCTCTGCTCCATTGACCGGTAAGGGTGAACTTCATCGGGAGATCGGGTTATTACCTGGTGACTTTGGAAAATGTGCCTAATGTTTCAAAAAGAATGCAAAAGGCGGGACGCAAATGAAATGAGCCTGCCCCCCCCCCCCCGCCTCACACCCGCCTGATCCCAAGCAGCCTTGAATTGACAATTTCGTCTTCCCCCGCCAATTGTACACCAGTGACCTTAACCATCTGCATGTCTCTCCCTGCGCCCACGTCCGCTCTATCGCATGCCATAGCTAGCTTGACCACTTTGCGAGTCTGCGCCGCAAGGACTGAAGCGGTACCCAGAACCTATGGCCCATGGCCCGGAGGCCTGTGAGCCGTCACACCCGTGCGGAAGCCGTTGACACCGGCTGTCAGCAGGATATCCCTGTTCTCTAATCCGCGAAATCTGGAATCCGATTTCCAACCATTAAATCGATGTACAATTACCATAATTTTATTGTCTTGGTGGATTTTTGGTCAGAAATCGGTGAAATACCCGATTTCTACCGCGATTTCTAATTGTCCTGAAATCGCCGCCTGTTGTCGCCTGCTCGCGCGCCTTTGTCGCTTCTCCGTGGCGAGTTTTGTGTTGGATTTTTCTCGAGTACCTTTGAGGTTCCAAAGGAACTCAAGGGCTGGATCTAGAGGGTTTTTCTTGTACTTTCATCTGGTGTGTTCACCAAAACCTTTCGCCGTTGCGTCTGAGAGAAAATCAGCGCGCAAGCTTTTCCGTCAATCGCTCGAACTCATGGTTCTCAAGGACCATGAGGTCGGACGGAACCCTACATTCCCCCCCTATGCCTTTCATCCATGGCCCTTTCACATGGGCATATCACTTTGAATAGGGAACAGGGCAATAGGGATGTTTTAGGCAGCCTATGGGTTTTGCAAACCGAACTCGTTTGCGTGCGCAAACGCTAACTTTGTGGCCTTGTGGGCATGAACGTTAATAACCGAACACAATGCTCACAAGACCCAAAGCCCTAGGCCATTTTTGATTTTGGAGCCACCTCCACGATGGCTGCACGCAATTCAATGCGTACCAAAACTCTATTTTCGAAAGAGGGCAAGTTTTGGTCGAAAATTAGGCCAAAATGGCCAATCTCCCGAGGCTCGTACTCAAAGCCTGTGGGGAGCTGAGCCTTGAACCAAGACAATATGTAAAGTAGAGACCAGGAAGGACATCGTGGATGGCTTGGTTGATTTTTACAACCTTTTCGTCTATTTTATATGATGTCGCCTTGTGAGCACGCGTGCCATACTGCCTCTTTGCACACGCGCTCATATGCAAGCACTAATGACATGAGTGGGCGGAGACGATCTAACCATAGTGGGCATATTTGAAGGCACCTACTATTGGCCTAGTCCAAAAATGTTTGCTCATATTTTTTTTCCTCAATGACCCAAAGATATGTACATACCAATATCGCCGATATATGCACTTTTTCCCATAAATAGCGTGCGTCAAGGATTGAGGTGTTAAAGATGTTTCCATTATGCTTTGAACCTCAACCCTTGGTGCAAAAGGGAAGCAAAGCTTCGGTTTGCATCCATGCAAAGGCCCGAGGCTCCTTTCTCTTGTGATACGGAGATACGATTTTTCGAGTGACCACTTTTGGGTGAATTTTGGCCGTTTTGCCCAGAATGGCCACAAACCCCTTCTCCCCCTGATTTCACCCCCGAGGCTGCGTGCGCCACTTGACCAAGGGTAAGGGCAATTTGGAGAGGGCACATAAACCCGCATCGAATGGGGTGTTTCCCCATGTGGCCTCTCCTCTCGAAGGGAGAGTTGTGAGTCACCCAATTTGGGGTATGTTGCCATTCTGCCCCATTTGTTTGTCACTCTGCCTCCAATGGGGAAAATAGCTAGAGGCGACCATGAGGGTTGGCAAGCGGCATATATTGGGACCTAAGTCCCATGTGTGTATAGCATCTTTGGTTGAAAGGATCCTCGCCGTGGCCATGGAGATATGGAATCATGAGTGCGGGCCATTTTGGCCAAAGTTCGCTGTTTTTGCGGTTGTATGCCGTATTGGAAGTACCATATCTCCATGGGGCACGGAATCCAGCTAGAAGGGAGCAGCGATTATTGTAGCATATGACCAAGGGCTGAACACCATTGAGTTTCGTATTTGTTCCTCCGGCTCACACGGAGTTATTCAACTTTTGGTGCGATCCATGATCCCCCCCTTTGCACCGCATGTTGCTTTCTGCCCCGTCCGTGTGTCATCCCCTCGGTGAACAGTAAGCAGCCAGCGTGACAGCAAACCATAACCAAGGGCATGTTACCAAAGGGGATATCAAGGGTTGTGAATCAATGCTTGGCGCGACGAGATCGCCAAGATTTCCTACCCTGACCGGTCACCCCAGACGACCGATTTTGCCATTTTGGCAGTTGTGGACCCGGTTTGGATCATCACCACACCCAGGGCCATGGAGATCATTGAGCGCCAAGTACATGTGACTCTTCGTTGGACTCCCAGTGGATCGCATATGCAATGGCGGATCCAATCTCCAAGCTGGCGTGGAGATATACCATTGAGGACACCTTCGATTTTGGGTCATTTTGAGCAGCCAAAATGACCCCCTTTTGGGACCCCCATTTCTGCCCCCCGTGTGGTCAATTGGCGGCCCCATATATCTCTGCCCACAGAAAGCTCGGACCTAATTTCAATCGGTGCACTTAGATATAGGTCCCAGGTCTTGCCTCCTATCCTGTGAACCGTTGGCCCTGCCCTGGTCGGGCGAATCACTTGTGGGAATGACGCCAATTTTGGTGATTTTGGCATCATGATCCCACTTGGCGAACCCGTGGTGCCCTGATGCTGGGACCTCAGAGGGAAACAGGTTGGGTGAGGGCTCCAGGGAGTTCGTAATCGAAGGGCATAGGGTCAGTTGCCTCGTTCCTACCTCTGGCGGGTCCGGACGAGGGGTCATTTTTGGAGTTTTTCGAGCTAACATCAGTCCGGGCTGAAACAGCCCATTTTCAGCTACCAGCTCCTAGCAGATAATGGCGGGGCCTTATCTCCCGCTCAGAAGGGGAGTTGTGACTTGCTGTTAAGGGAGCATAGGAAGCGACTGTCGGTTGGCCTTGGAGCCCCTTGGTTCTGAGGAACTCGCCTGTGGCTGGGCGCGACACCCTCCCCTATTCGCAGGGTTTCAGGGTCCGGACTGAGCAGGGCATGGGTTGTGTTTGAGCCCCCGCCCCCGCCAGCTACTGGGAGGGTCGGACCTGGGATTGGGATATGAGTTGGGACTGAGTGTCTATTGTCCTGTGATGCCCTTACCCCAGTCCAGTCTTAACCCCATGTGTACATATCGTGATGTGTTGCTGTACATACCTTTGTTCCCTTGTTTCAGAGTGGCAAGGATCCTGAAACGCTTTGTCACATGACACGAGCGTGAGGGTGCCCTTGTGAGCGCAGTGCTTTGCCTGCCTGCTTGCTTGTGTGTGTCCGCCGCAGCGTCCTGTGGCCAGGCCCCCCATGAGTAAGAAAAAGTGCTATTCCAATGCTTTGAGGCATACTCTAGTTGTATTAGGGATGCACTGAGCATCCAGGCATTTCTCTCTTAGTATTGGCCCCACCAAAAGTGGTGATAACACATTTTGACCTATGGAACCAAACACCCAATCAGGATATGGAGTGGACCCCTTAATCCCCTTTCAATGTGAGGCAAATCATCTTTTCCTGAGTTGACTGAGTACCGACATATCCAGGGCAGAGCCTATGAATTTATCTATGTTTTTCCATGAATTCTTAGCTGTCCTAGTGGTATGCACCCTAGGGGGCTGGGCACCTCTTTTTGAGAGGTCCTGGGTTCAATTCCTGGTCAGCCTAGCTAAGTAGGAAGATGCCATGTGACATGGCAGTGACCTCATCGCCACATGCCCTGCCACCTCAGCACATATGGGACCCAAAGCAAAGAGTGCACATCTCCTGAGATGGCACTATGGAGATAGAGTGACCATGGGGCAGTTTTCCAACTCTTTTCCAAAACGTTTCAGCTATCTTTGTGAACATGCAATCCGATTTGACCTGAGTTGCAGTTTCTGTGAATATCCTTTCATCTTTCACTGTTTACACTGCAGCCCTTCATGCTTTGATCCTGATTCTCTTCTCCTTTCATACCTCTGGATTGGGCTATCCTGGATTGACTGTATTTCAGCAAATAAAAGCTTTTCATCTTCAAAAACAAGCAGCAGGAAACCCTACACCAGCGGCAAGCAGCAGGAGAGGCAAAAACACAGTGTTGAAACCACTATAAACGTTTCTGGTAGCAAGAGGCAGACTGTCTCTGCGCACCGGCAGCAACCCCGCGCCGTACATCCAGTGCGCCGAGCAGTCACATATAAGCAGAAGGGCGGACGAAGATGGATACAAGGAAAGAGGACGCCGACGTGAAGACAGCGCCTGAGGCACCGGCAATGCCAGCACCTGGTGAACCTGGACCTGGACCTCGCGCTGTACCTTCGGAGCCCTTACATGGGCCAGTGGAAGTGGCTGAGGACTCGTTGGATGGACTCCAGACGGCCTTCAGGGCCCTCTCAGTCGAGGAGGTGGTCACTCAGCCTGTGAAGAGGAAGAGGGAGAGCGAGAAGGATGCTGGAGACGAAGCAGACGAAGGAGAGGAACAAGGGCAAGACCTGACGAATGACCCTACCTTCGAAAGCGCACCAAGCGCTTCTGGCCTCCACGCATCACCCTCTCCTATAACCACCACACTCCCAATTCCAGACCCAGCCGCTGCAACATCCACTCCCATAACCAACCCGCCTATGGCAGAGGGCACAGGCTTTACTGGCATGCCTCCCTACCCCGCCTATGGTATTGGCCCACCTACCACTGCGCTCCCTGAGGCAACCACTGCCACTCAGCCGGTGGCTTCCAGCTCTGCGCCGCGATGGTATGTGGCTGAATATCCCCATCCACTACCCGTTACTGGAACCTATGTGGATGTTCCTGGGTATGCACCTGGGTATGCAACCTTGAGTGGGTCGAGGAGAGGACCTGAGTCTCTTGGAGGCAGGAGTAGAGGAGCGGGGAGATCCTCTAACAGGCCCCTGACGCGGTCGGAGACCAACGAGGTGCTCCGAGGAGTTACTTCAAAAATCGTGGGCGACCTCACTCAAGAGATCCGAGAGAAACTGGAGCTCTGATGATACCGCCCCAAGCGTCACCTACCACGGTGGGAATGTCACCCGACCGAGTACAGGCCAACCACCTGGCGGCAGGGTTGACAAACACCCTGGGGAGCCTGAGGAGTCGACCGATGCCGACCCCTGCAGCGATACCGAGAAGTCCTTTCGTACCGAAAACGGCCCAGCCGCTCTACAGCCACGTGACGAATTCTACGAGGGCCGAGGTAGACCGGCTGGGGCTGACAGCCTTGAGGGCAATGGTGGATGTGGAGCCTTATGGCTCTAGTGATCTAGGCGGAGACCCCTCCGATGATGAGCCGCCGTCGATGACTTCTACTTCACCCTCAGAGGACGATGACCCGGAGGACCCCGAGGACCCAAGGGGGAAGAAGAAGAAGAAGAAGAAGAAGAAGACCCGACGCCAAGATCGTGGTGAACCTGCCTGAGTTCACAGGCAAGGACCTCAGCGAGTTTGCTGAGAATTTTGGCCGGTTTCTCCGATTGACCGGCCAAACCCACGCTAGTGGGCGAGTCAAGTGCGATCTGCTCCTGCAGTGCTGCAAGACCAAGTACCTGGAGAAGCAGGTCAGGCAGATCGTGACTAACTCCGCCACCTTTGCTGATGTGTTGGTTGCCCTGGAGAGGCAGTACCCGACCTACGAAAGCGACCTCTCCATCAGGGCTGAGATCCAGAACCTGCCCGTGCTGCCCAACAACCCCAAACCTGGCAGGGTCTCTGAGCTGTTGGCTGACCTGGATCACTGGGCTGGACGACTGACGCCCGGTTCCTACAGCAGCGACGACCTGCTGTTCTGGTTGGTGGCCAAGCTCCCTCGAGAGCTATGGGACGAGTGCCGTTCGACGGCGGAGCGCAAGGCTAGATCCCTCCGCTACGAGGATCTATGCGTGCTACTCCTGGAGCTGGCGCTGGAGAAGGAGAGCGACCAGCACTTGAACAACTACCATCCGGGTGGTGGAGGTTCCGGAGGCCATGGCAAAAGGTACCAAGGTTCCCGACCTGGGCAGGGGACTACCCCCAAACACGCCCACGCCCGTATGATGGAGAACGTTAAGGAGCTATTCTGGTGTGATGCCAGGGACGAGCAGGGCCACCTGCAGCACGCCCGTGACTGCGAGCAGCGAGACTGCTTCGTAGTCCAGGGGAAGCAGCAGGAGAAGAACACCGGCGCCAAAGCAAAGCTGCAGGATCATTACAGGTGCACCATCACGTGTGCATTCTGCGGGAAGCGGAAGCACTACGAGGATGAGTGCTACCATAAGCAACGCCTATCGGCGAAGCTTAAGGGTGAAAATCCTGGCAAAGGCTCAGGCAAAGGTGGAGGCAAAGGCAAAGGCAACGACTCCGGCAAGGGCAAGTCGAAAGGACGTGGTCATGGGCAAGACAAGGGTCAAGGTGGACGAGGAGGAGGCGCTAACCGCCAGCCAGACAAGGACAACAAGTACAAGGACAAGAACGGAGGCAACCCCAACCCTAATCCAGGGGGGAACTCCGAGCCCTCTGGAGGGCAGTCTGGTCCTACCACACGCTCACAAACGCAGGCCCAGCAAGAGCAAGGAGCCAAGCGTGAGCATGAAGGTGGTGATGACGGCAACGCTAAGAAGAGGAGCCGTTTCATGAGGATGGCCCGCAAATTCCGAAACAAGGGGTTCGAGGTGACCTGTCCCGCGGAGTTCTGACGGGGATGCTCTGGTGGCACCCAAGACCTGGTGTTTTGGGTACGTATCCGACTAGGGGGACGCGAATACCTGGGGGTATAGGATACTGGCGCCACAATATCTATAGTGGCCAAGAAAATTTTACCTTGTTGGAGCCTGAAGAACACCATGACCACCGCTGCTATACGTATGGGGGATGAACATGTGGTGCACAGCTGCGGGGACTGTGAAGTGGAGGTACCTTTGGGCTCCCGGACTATCGCCCATCGGTTCTATGTGATGGACACTGAGGCCTTCGACTTTGTACTGGGGACTGACTTCTTCGTACAGCACTCCCAGATACAATCCCTGACGCTGCAAGCGCCCTACCTCCTCTACGTGGACCACGGCAGTGGCAGAGAGTCTGTGCCACTGGAGCAGTCGGAACATACCTCGAGTTACCTGAGGCTATCGAAGGAGGAGCCCTCGAACCTGATGGCGGCCTCCAAAACTGAGGACTATCAACTATTGGGGGAAGTCCTAGACCAAGGTCTGAAGGAGTTAGGTTACTCTAGAGAAGACCTGAGTGTGGAGTTGTTCGCTAGCGACAAGCAGCATGTACTGGACCTTTACTGCAGCAAGGGGAAGAACTGCAGCTACAAATTTTGCTGGCCCTCTTTCGGGATGGCCTACGGGAACCCCAGGTTCAGTGAACTGGGGAAGGTGCTGACCAAGGTGGCCTTGGAACGTTCCCGTATGGTCCTGTGTTCCCCCGATTGGGGAGCCCATGGGGGCAACGAGTACTGGCGAAACCTCCTGGACAGGCTGACTATCAGGTCTGTTCGTTTGCCTGATGAGGCCATCCACGTGCCTCTGGGGCGCAAGACGCCTATTGGGAAGCCCGGATGGGGGAGTATGCTCAGCGTGGCGGACGGAAGTCTTACCTCCATTCCCTGGGAGGATCTGGACCCGACTCTGGTCCAGGCTATACAACGAGAAAGCGATGGACTCGCCTTGGGTGACTTGAAGGATCGCCTACGACCTCAAGATGCTATTGACACTACACCCGGAGGAGATGAGTACGTGGTGACTGACACCAAAGCCCCCAACTCTCCCTGCCATGTATCTGTTCCTGATGGAGTCTCTGAGTGTGGATTATCTGAGCTACCTAGCTCTATCCACTCAGACGACGAAAGTGAGCACGACGCCTTCTTCGTGCAGACCTGTGTGGAGGAAGTGGAGAACGCCGAGTACGTCGCCCCACTGAAACCCCTACTCTCCATGAGGGTGGAAGACCCCGTGGACGAGGAGCTGGACCTTCGATCCAGGCTCAGGGAGTATGTGGATTCCAAGAGGAAGTTGGTGCCGAAAAAGCTATGCTACGCGAAGGCTACCCGCAGCTCATGGCCACTGAAGCAAGGACGTAAGGGAGACCTATCCCAATTGAAGGAGGACCTCGAACAGAAGATCACCACCTGGCAAAGGGAGGTAGATCTTAAGCTCATGAAGAGCGTGTGGGGCGCCCATGTGAGGACCCCAGAGGAGGACGACCTCTCGGAGGAATGTGTATGTGAACCCCCTCGAGCGTGCCTATGTTGCCATCGTCCACCGGAGATGGTTGAACAAGACCTTCTATATGCCTACCAAGGGCTGAAGGACACTACAACAGGCGAAGAGTCGGTGGAGGACCACCTCCCGACGTCTATTACTCAGGGGGCAAGCAACTTACACTCTGACGAGGACATGGAGGACAAGATCAAGGTATTGGACCCGCGGGTACAGAAGCTTATAAGGACCTATCTGGAGGTGTTCCGAGAACTACCCCCTCCAGCCTCATGTGACAAGCTGGTACAGATGGACCTCAAGCTGAAACCCGAGTTCGTGGGTCACAAGATCCGGAGGAGACCCTATCCAGCTCCTAAAGAGCAGGCCGACGAGATCGAGCGACAGATACAAGAATGTATCGACGCTGGCCTAGTCCTGGAGTACAAGGACGGGGACTGCCCCCTACACTGCAGCCCCTGTTTCCTGGTGGCTAAACCTGGGTCTACAGCCAAACGGCTGGTAGTGGACTACGGAGAGCTGAACAAGAAGACGCTGAACCACTCAGGGTCCATTCCCAATATGGAGTCTACCCTGGAGAAGATAGCCTCCTGCCGCTACAAGACCAAGATGGACAAGAGGAGCGGATTCTGGCAAGTGGACCTGACGCCCAACGCACAGGAACTACTGGCCTTCATCAGCCCTCAGGGGAGGCTGTTCAAGTGGAAGGTCATGCCGTTTGGCGTGGCTAACGCACCCGCTCTATTCCAAGAGCTGATGAACAAGATCCTGTCCATCCTACGAAGGAGACCTAAGGTGCAGGAGCTTATATCTCGTGGGGCCCAGATGGAGGCTCACATCGACGATGTATGCCTCGCGACCAATACCCAGGAGGATCACCTAATCCTCTTGGGTGAGTTCTTTGCGGTCTGCCAGGAGAACCACACACGACTCAAGCTGGAGAAGTGTGAGTTCATGCAGGAGACCATGCAGTACCTGGGGTTTGACGTTGGCTATGGGTGGTGGACCCCAGCGGCCTCTAAGGCCAAACCCCTGATTGATGCCAAGGTACGACACGAAGACCCCAAGAAAGGAGTTCATGATGTACGCAGTTTAGTTGGGGCGTGCAACTTCTATCGCCGCCACATCAAAAACTTCACCTACACCAGCGCCGTTCTGACGGACTTGATCAAGAAGAGTACTACTTGGCGCTGGGGCCCACAAGAGCAACAAGCGTTCCACGAGCTCAAAGACAAGGTAGCCAACGCTAAGTGCTTGGGCGTGCCTAGGGCACAAGGGGAGATTATCCTGGTGACCGACGCCAGCAATGTGGGCGGTGGTGGAACGTTGTTCCAATGGCAAGCACTAGAGAAGGAGGAGTTCGACTCGGCCATTTCCCAATGGGGGACGGAAGGTCTCAACCGAGATGGAACTCTCAAGCACAGCTACCCTGACGACAAGTGGGTCCTAGTACCTCTGGGCCACTGGAACTGGAAGTGGAACCAGGCCAGGGGGAACTACTCCACGTATGAGCAGGAATTGCTCGCGGGTATGCTGGTGCTATCCTCACAAGCACAACTGTTGGGGAGTAACCCTGTGGTCTGGCTGTGCGACCAAGAACCGGTCCGCAGTTTCCAGAAGGGCCCCCCACCTGAGAAGGCCAAGCTACGGCGCTGGTGGACCTACCTCAGTCAACTACGGCTGACGGTACACCATATCCAGGGAGTGAAGAACGAGTGTGCAGACTACATAAGCCGCAACAACTTCGACGCCCTGATTGGTGCCCGGTCTGAAGCGCTGGCTAAGGAGGCTTTCAGCCGTATGGACGTCCACCTGGACCTCAACATGACGATGATACGCCCCCTGGATGGACTCCAACAATCGGAGTACCTGAAGGAGTTTGGGGATATCTACAAGCGCCTGGAGAAACGCCTTGAACCCCTCCTGGTAAACCAAGACCAGTGGAAGAGGGACAAGAGCTACCTCTGGCACGAGGACCGCATCGTGGTGCCTAGTGACCGAGTCCCAGCGCTGCTGAAGTGGACCCATGAGTCCAGCGGTCATGTGGCTGCTGACCGTACCCTGAGGCTGTTCGAACAGTGGTTCCACACTACGTGGACTGACGACCAACTGCGGAAAACCCTCCAGCCTATCGTGGACAAGTGCCCGTGCAGGTCCTGTAAACCAGGGGATATCAGGGAAAGAGGTCTCTACTCGACCCTGCCCATCCCTCACTGTGCTAACAGTGTTCTATACGTGGACTACACGGAGATGCCGAAGTTCGGGGGCTATGACTTCGCCCTCATGGTAACCTGTGGGTTGACCAGGTTTACCAGGGTGTTCCCATGTACCAAGCACATTACCGGGGAGGAGACTATCAAGATACTCCTGGAGGAGTGGTTTTGTGTCTATGGGGCGCCCAAGGAGATCAACTCCGATGAGGACGTACGAGTACGCTCAGATACCGGTTCGTACAAGAGGGTCCTGAGAACCCTCAATGTCCAGGTGTCTACGGGGATTCCCTACTCGCACACGAGCAACCCCCTATGTGAGCGACAGATCCGTGTCCTGAAGGAGAATGTACAGATATGGTGCAAAACTGAACGCACCAGAGACTGGGTGGGACTACTCCCCGTCATATCCTTGATGATGAACTCCCAAGAGAGTTCAGCTACTGGCTACTCGCCCCATGAGCTATTCCTAGGGCGCCCGGCATGGTTCCTGTGTGCCCCCTATCCAGAGGACACCCATTCTTCTGTGGGTGAATGGGTCCAAGAGCAACAAGCGAAGGTGGACAAGGCCAAGGCTATGCTCCAGAGAGTGAGGGAGCGTCAGTGGAACAAGAAGAACAAGCACCGAGTACCGGCCACCTACCAAGAGGGGGACTGGGTGCTGGTGCACCACAGTCGACTACCCGCCTGGCCACGCTCTACCAGCGATGACCCATACTTCGGGCCGTACAAGATTCTATCAGTGGATGGCCACCGTATCACCGTGCGGTGTTCTCCCCGTCTGGGGGGGACCCTGGTGTGCGCTGCTCAACACCTGAAGCGCTACTATGATCCTGAAGACCTCTGTGGGGAGGAGTGGGAGCTGAACGACGAGGAAATCGCCGCTTTGGACCTACAAGGGGCTGCCAGCCCTATGGAAGCTGAAGGTGAACTCCCCGACATGAACGCCGAGGAGATGGCTAAGGAGGGCTTCTACCTGGTGAAGTCTGTCCTACGCCACCGCTATCACCAGGGTTGGCGCTTCCTCACCCTCTGGGAAGGGTTTGGAGTCGAAGAGGCCACCTGGGAGCCCTTCTCTGCATTTTTTCTACCTGAGGGACGCCTAAACTCAGTTCTGGTTGACTACTTGTCCCAGAACAACCTTGGTGAGTTGCTGAGGCTCGCTGAGACGCTTGCCTCCCAGACTAAAGCTAGGGACTGAACCTTACCCTTACCTGCCAAAGCGTATGTGTGAGTGTGCTATTCCTAAGGTCCTGAGAGCAAGCCGCAGAAGTGGTGTCCTAATTATACCCAAGTCTGCACGCTTGCTAAACCTGGAGGGTTGGCTTATTGATGCCACGGGGTACGCCCCGGGTCTCCCCTCCCCTAAGCGCCCAATTTCTGTGCTGGCGCAAAACCTTTGGGGAATACCCAGCGGACTAATCCAGGTATTGTTTTCCCTACCTATCTGTCTACTACAGGGAGGGGTGGCCAGAAGCTATGAAGGCATGAAAACGCCGTTTTGCTAAGTGGCCAAAACACTGACCTAACCACTGCCACAGCCCACCAACCCTGCTAAAATTGCAGGAAACGGGTGGGACAGTGACGCACGCACTACAGGTCCTACACACCCTACAGTGGCACCATCCTGGTGGGCGAGCACTGCTGCAACCGGCTGAAGCCCCCACTCAGGACTACCACTCCTACACGCACACTCTACTTGGTGTTGTTGAAGAACATGTCGTGGGTCCTAGTGACCCTCCTGTGAAGAAGACAAGAGAACACAGCGCTGCTAAGCAATTGTGGCCTAACAGGGGACACCAGAAAGCGTTTTCCCTGCTAGGGCTTGGAGGGAAGAGGTGCTCTTTTTGCGTGCACGGCGCAGATGTCGATGAAGTCGGACTCCCTGCTCTGCCACAGGCAGAGGCGGAGTTACTTGTTTGTGTGATCTGCGCCCTTGTTTAGCAGGGCATGAAACAAATGGTATGCTGCTGCACCAATCACCCTACCTGCCCACCTGTAAAGCAAAGGCAAATGAAGGGGTGTTTGCCGCGGAGGAACCAAGCCACACTCCACGTATTATACGCTTCTCAGTGTGACCTATAATACACTGTCCGCAAACACGCTGAAGGATCAGCTCCCCTGTCAAGCAAGCAAGCGTTAAGGGACTCCTCAGGTTCTCTTAAAGAACGTACCGAGGAGCCCCTGGGTAGCCTAAACAAGGTTTACCGTGCGCACTTCGCGTGGCCTACCCTTTAATGCGTGTCTGAATGCACGAGCATGCACGGCTGTGTTGGGCAAACCTGCCCATCTTAACCAAAATCACGAACTCCACCAGGGGCCGGCCCCACCTGGGCGTACCTACCTTACCTACCGCTGGAGAGTGAAGCAAGGTGAGGAGAAAAACGGGGCGCAAGCGAAAAACGTCACTATGCACTTGTGTATATGTCTAATCACCCTGATCTGACCTCTAATCATCTGCAATCTTTCTAATCAATCCCTCTATCGCGTCCTATCGTTGTTAGCGCTGCTACAAGACTCGTTCACGGAGACACGAGACGAGCAATGTGTATGCGGCATACGAGACGAGCATACCTGTAGTTTATACCTGATTCATTGAAGTCTTTTCGTTGATTTTCGAATTCTTGAATTTTAGATACTTCTATTAGTGTAGGTGGAATCTGTATGTTTATTTATTAATGTGTGTCTCGTCATTTTCAAGACTACGTGAGACATACGTTTATAATGCCTTTATTTCTGCATTTTCCTGCGCTTCGCTAGGAGCCGCTCCTGCGCGCCGCCTTTTTATGCGTAGGAATTTCTTGATTTAAAAAATCCAGAGATGACTATAATTTTTATAAAAATGTGCTTCTGATGCACCATTGGATTCTGCTCAGGTGTGTTGTTTCAGAAAAATTCTAGGCCGTCATTTGACGGATTTCGGTGTCGTCGCTTCGCTTTTGCGTGGATTCGTCCATAATTCTCCCATTCCTGCCTCTGCAGATACCCACGCGCAGCCTCGCTGAGTAGGCCGTGTTCGGGCCGAAACGCAGCAGCCTGGAGAGACTGAGCAGAACCCAAGACCCCACCAAGGGGCAATTTAATTTTTTTACGACTCCCTTCGCCCTAAGACAGGTCACAGGTCGCCAGCAGGTTTACGAGAACCCATGCGAGTGTGTATATTGTGTCTTGCGTTGGGTTTGTGTCGCGCTGCGTCTTGGAGGGAGGGATGCACATGCACATGTTTTGGCATGCTCCCAAACTAACCCAACCAAGCCACAGGAGCCCCGGCAGCGCCATGAGCGCTGAGTTTTCTGTAGGAAATGTTACAAACAGAGCAGCAAAAGAGCGCCAGCCATGGTGAGCGCCCATTTTTCTGTGTGAGGGAAACTATAGGTATTTTAAAGTAGATGTGGAAACCAAGGAAAGGCCAAGAAAAAATCCCTTTTTCCTAAAATGCGACAGTGGTGGCCACCACAGCACAAGGGGGGAGTCAGAGAAAGTGCTTTTCCAATGCTTTGAGGCATACTCTAGTTGTATTAGGGATGCACTGAGCATCCAGGCATTTCTATCGTAGAATTGGCCCCACCAAAAGTGGTGATAACACATTTTGCCCTATGGAACCAAACACCCAATCAGGATATGGAGTGGACCCCTTAATCCCCTTTCAATGTGAGGTAAATCATCTTTTCCTGAGTTGACTGAGTACTGACATATCCAGGGCAGAGCCTATGAATTTATCTATGTTTTTCCATGAATTCTTAGCTGTCCTAGTGGTATGCACCCTAGGGGGCTGGGCACCTCTTTTTGAGAGGTCCTGGGTTCAATTCCTGGTCAGCCTAGCTAAGTAGGAAGATCCCATGTGACATGGCAGTGACCTCATCGCCACATGCCCTGCCACCTCAGCACATATGGGACCCAAAGCAAAGAGTGCACATCTCCTGAGATGGCACTATGGAGATAGAGTGACCATGGGGCATTTTTCCAACTCTTTTCCAAAAAAAAAAAAAATATTTTACGAAATTTAGCGGCGGTTTTTCAAGTAGGTACAACCACACCCACGCAACAAACAAACCAGCACAGCACCGCAGGGCAGCACGGCACCGCAGGACACGGCACAGGACGCAGGACACCACAGGACAACGCACAGCACAGCAAGACACCACGACACACCAGAGCAGCACCACCACACCGCAGAACGCCCAAGGAGCACGAGGCACCAACAACAGCGCAGACGACACTGGCGCCCCACGACGGGCCGCAGGAGGGCAAAGCAAACACAAACAGCACCGCAAAATGACAGCAGAGCACGACAGCACAGCACCACACGACAGCACAGCGCCACAGCACACGACACAGGGAAGCAAGGCACCACAGCCAGCACAACAAGGCACCGCAGCGCACAGAGCGGAGAAGACAGGGAACGCACAGCACGAGGAAAAGAGCACCACAGCACGCAGACACCACCACCAGGCAAAAAACAGCACAGCCAACCAACAGCACAACACAGCACAGCACGACAGCCCACAGGAGGGCAAAGCAAGCCCCAACAGCACCGCAACACGACAGCAGAGCACAACAGCACAGCACCACGCGACAGCACAGCACCACAGAACACGGCACAGGAAAGCAGGGCACCACAGCAAACCACACCGACCACAGGGAAACAGACCACGCGGCCAGACAGGGACACCGAAACACGCCACCAGCAGACAACCACGGGCCACCAGACCCAGCACCGCACCACGGCACACCACAGCACCAGGCGCTAACAACAGCGAGCACCACACGAACAGCACAACGCGAGTGCACCAGCACAGCGAAGCACAGCACCGCACAAAGCGGAGAGGACAGAGAACGCACAGCACAGCACCCCGGGACACACACAGCACAGAGCAGAGCGGCCAACAACAGCACGCAGCCCCGCGCCACGACAAAACACACACAGCACGGGGGAACACCGCAAAACGCAGCGCCGCAGAGCACAGGGCCCGAGGGCAACGGGCAGCGCCAGAGGGCACGGCGCAACAAGCAGCAGCACCCAACGAGCACAACACGGCACAGCGGCGCACCGAGGGACGCACAGCACAACGCAGCACACGGCACACAGCACCGAGCGGCAGCGACGAAAACCGCGAGACAAAAAGGGGGGGGGGGGGGGGGGACAGCAACCAACCGGGAGCAAGCACCAGCCAGGCGAAAAGCACGAAAGAGGGACAAGCGCACGGAGAGCCGAGGAGCGGAAGGCCAACAAAGCAAACAACGCACAGCGCCGAGGCCCAGGGCACCCGGGGCCGGAAACCAGAGAAAGCCGGAGACAACGGGGGCGCACAGGAGAAGAAGGGGAAGAAAAAAAAAAAAAAGAAAAAAACAACACCAAGGCACCAAGCAGGAACGACGACAACACCGAGGCACAAAAAGGGAGGGGGTGGGGGGAGAAACCACCAAAGAGCAGCCAACGGCCAAGCAGGAGACACAAACGACGCGCGAGCGCACGAAGAGGCAGGCAGCGGGAGGCCGAGAAAAACAACCAAAGCACGGCGCCAAGGCAACGAGGAACGGCAAGGGCAGCAAGAGAGCGGGGGGCAACCCCAGCCCGGAGGGGGCCAAGCAAAGCAGAAAGACAAAGCGGCCAAAGGAAAAGGTGAGGCGCACCAGAACGCGCCCGGGAGGCCGGCCCGCCCGACCCGGCCACCAAGAGCAAGCACACGCACGCCAGCCGCCGTCCGGATGGACGAGTGCGCGCCCGGAGGGTACCCAACCCCTGCCGGCAACGAACAGCCGCCGTCCGGATGGACGAGTGCGCGCCCGGAGGGTACCCAGCCCCTGCCGGCTACGAACAGCCGCCGTCCGGATGGACGTGTGTGCGCCCGGAGGGTACCCAGCCCCTGCCGGCTACGATAGCTGCCGTCCGGATGGACGAGTGAGCGCCCCGCAGCGGCACCCCACACAGCAACACAACACACCGAGCGGGCACACCGGTGAACAGGAGCCAGGAGGCCCAGGACACCGCACACGCAACACAACACACCGAGCGGGCGCACCGGTGAACAGGAGCCGGGAGGCCCAGGACGCCGCACACGCAACACAACACACCGAGCGGGCACACCGGTGAACAGGAGCCGGGAGGCCCAGGACGCCGCACACGCAACACAACACACCGAGCGGGCACACCGGTGAACAGGAGCCGGGAGGCCCAGGACGCCGCACACGCAACACAACACACCGAGCCGGCACACCGGTGAACAGGAGCCGGGAGGCCCAGGACGCCGCACACGCAACACAACACACCGAGCAGGCACACCGGTGAACAGGAGCCGGGAGGCCCAGGACGCCGCACACGCAACACAACATGCCGAGCGGGCACACCGGTTAACAGGAGCCGGGAGGCCCAGGAAGCCGCACACGCAACACAACACACCGAGCGGGCACACCGGTGAACAGGAGCCGGGAGGCCGTGGACGCCGCACACGCAACACAACACACCGAGCGGGCACACCGGTGAACAGGAGCCGGGAGGCCCAGGACGCCGCACACGCAACACAACACACCGAGCAGGCACACCGGTGAACAGGAGCCGGGAGGCCCAGGACGCCGCACACGCAACACAACACACCGAGCGGGCACACCGGTGAACAGGAGCCGGGAGGCCCAGGACGCCGCACACGCAACACAACACACCGAGCGGGCACACCGGTGAACAGGAGCCGGGAGGCCCAGGACGCCGCACACGCAACACAACACACCGAGCGGGCACACCGGTGAACAGGAGCCGGGAGGCCCAGGACGCCGCACACGCAACACAACACACCGAGCGGGCACACCGGTGAACAGGAGCCGGGAGGCCCAGGACGCTGCACACGCAACACAACACACCGAGCGGGAGCACCGGTGAACAGGAGCCGGGAGGCCCAGGACGCCGCACACGCAACACAACACACCGAGCGGGCACACCGGTGAACAGGAGCCGGGAGGCCCAGGACACCGCACACGCAACACAACACACCGAGCGGGCACACCGGTGAACAGGAGCCGGGAGGCCCAGGACGCCGCACACGCAACACAACACACCGAGCGGGCACACCGGTGAACAGGAGCCGGGAGGCCCAGGACACCGCACACGCAACACAACACACCGAGCGGGCGCACCGGTGAACAGGAGCCGGGAGGCCCAGGACGCCGCACACGCAACACAACACACCGAGCGGGCACACCGGTGAACAGGAGCCGGGAGGCCCAGGACGCCGCACACGCAACACAACACACCGAGCGGGCACACCGGTGAACGGGAGCCGGGAGGCCCAGGACGCCGCACACGCAACACAACACACCGAGCGGGCACACCGGTGAACAGGAGCCGGGAGGCCCAGGACGCCGCACACGCAACACAACACACCGAGCAGGCACACCGGTGAACAGGAGCCGGGAGGCCCGGGACGCCGCACACGCAACACAACACACCGAGCGGGCACACCGGTGAACAGGAGCCGGGAGGCCCAGGACGCCGCACACGCAACACAACACACCGAGCGAGCACACCGGTGAACAGGAGCCGGGAGGCCCAGGATGCCGCACACGCAACACAACACACCGAGCAGGCACACCGGTGAACAGGAGCCGGGAGGCCCAGGACGCCGCACACACGTAGGGCGGCCGGGGGACAGGAAAGAACCAACACCCCATGGGTCGGACACACTGGGGCGACCCAGCCGACCCACCGGGCCAGTGGCAGGAGCGGTACTCCAAGGCTGCTGGTCCGAGCCCGGCCAGGCTGCATCGGGGACCATGGCAAACGTCACCCGGAGCCATGGATGCAACCGGTGACAGGCGAGCCGGTACACAGTCCAGGAGGGGGTCGCCTGCCAAGCGGAGCGGCCCCGCAACTCAAGCCACAAGGGTGAGGCGGTCGTACCGTAGACAAGCGGGAGCAAGACCCCTTGTGGTGAGAGATACTCCACACGGCTGGGCAGCCCCCGGAGCTGCCGCCCGAAGGAGGGGGCATGTGGCCCTACTCATGGACACATGTGGGGACAGCCTCCCACCTGGGACACATGGACCGGGTGGCCGCGACAATGGCTTCCCAAGCACATGCGGGAGCGGCTCAAGAGGCACCTAACATAGGGCAGTGGGAGGGACAGGACGTCCCCTTGGTAAGACCTTCTTCCTGCACCGTCAAAGGAGGCATCCCGAGCTCCCGAAGATACCTACCTACCCTACCTCTTTTCCAAAACGTTTCAGCTATCTTTGTGAATATGCAATCCGATTTGACCTGAGTTGCAGTTTCTGTGAATATCCTTTCATCTTTCACTGTTTACACTGCAGCCCTTCATGCTTTGATCCTGATTCTCTTCTCCTTGCATACCTCTGGCTTGGGCTATCCTGGATTGACTGTATTTCAGCAAACAAAAGCTTTTCATCTTCAAAAACAAGCAGCAGGAAACCCTACACCAGCAGCAAGCAGCAGGAGAGGCAAAAACACAGTGTTGAAACCACTAAAAACCTTTCTCCACGGGAACGTGTCAAAAGCGTTTAACCGCCGCGGGGTTACCCATCCCTCGCGTGCCACTCGGGGCCAGCTGAACCCCGAGCACCACGGGCTTCGCAGCGCCGCCCGGAGCATCGCCCCGAGCATCAGCAACAGCGCCGAGTCCGTGAAGGAGGTGTAGCGACCGGAACTCCGACATCAGCGAGTTCCCTCGGCCAACCAGTACCGGCCGCACTCCCAGCTGCATCACCCACTTCCACAACCACCATCGGGCGTCTGGGTCACAGCCCTGTAGATAGAGTGGACCGCAACAACCGCTTCAACAGCCACCTCCAGGACTAGTCCATCGAGGGGAACGAGCGCCGATGGTGAACTGGCAGGAGGCGGGCAAGACGTGGCCGCTGCCCCACCCCCATGCTGTGTACCTACTGCTCGGGTTGGTATGGGGGCAGCACTACCGCCAAAGCAACCCCCAGTGCGAAGGCGGCATGCCCGGGAGCTTCGAGCTCCGCGAGGATATGGGCGCCGACCGCCTGCAGGCAGTGGAAGACTGGCTGCGGGTGGAAGGATACGCCTACCGCTTCCGCCAGAAGCGCTGGAGGGTCTGGACCCGCCTGGACAGGCCCGGCGAAGGGCTGCGCCCCGACGGGATTGATGAGGACGAGAACCCCAACGAGTACCTGTCGGGCGCCACGATCAACGTCTCCATATGGGACATGATCGAGAAGAAGTTCCCGGAACCGGGCAACGAGCGTACGCTGCAGGGCAGCAACAGCAGCGCGTCCCCTGGGAAGGAGAAGTGATCCGCCAGGGACAAGAAGCGGGACAAGAAATGGCGGGAGTACCAGGAATCCCTGGCCGCCGAAGCCGCCCAAGCCGCGGAGAACGAGACTAAGGGCGGAACCCCAGCCCCCGGCCCCCAACGGGCCAGTGGTAGTCACCACCCCGGCCACACCACCCTTGGCGACTTCCTTGAGGTGGCCAAGAAGGCAAAGGCCAAGCCCCGTCAGCTGCACCTGAGAAAGTCAGGCCCCAGCAGCGACGAGGAGTCGGCCCACCGTGGGAGGATGCCGGCCGACCAGGCCAGCTCCAGCAGCAGCGTCGCTCCTGACCAAAGGGACGTGGCCCGCGCCTGCGAGCGCGCCTGTGGGGTGCCCTGCAACCTTCAGGTTGCCCGGCAACGGGCCACGCAGCAGAACGCTGCCGTGGAGGGCGCCGTCGGCATCGCCCAGGAGGAGGCTGCAGATTGGGGCACCCGGACTGGAACGTCCGGGGACGAAGCGGTCCGGGAATGGAATGTCCCGGGCAACAAACAAGGAGAAGGAGACGGCGGCGGAGAGACATGGAGAGGAGAACAAGAACAAGAGCCAGGAACGGATGGGGGAGGACAAGAAGGAGAGAAGACGCGAAGCGGGAGGAGAAAGAGAAGAAGGTGAAGCAGCCAAACACATGGAGCCCAGATGGGAAAAACGGGGGAAGCAACGCAACCAGTCAGGATCAACCGGGAGCGCGGCAGCACAGGAGATCGTCAAGCGAGAGCGGCTGAGGCTCCGTGAGGAAGGAGCAGCGGCGGCGGCAAGAACCGAAAAGGAGTGCATGAACAGGAGTCACGAAAGGTGGAGAGAGAGGACGAGAAAAACGAGAGACGGGAAGGGGGAGGAGAACGAGAGGCAGGCGCACGGAACTCGGACTGGAACATCGGGGGAAACAATGCGCCCGGACTGGAGCATCCGGGGGGCGGAAGCCCTTGACTGGAACGTCCGGGGAGGCAACAGCCCGGGAGTGGAACGTCCGGGACCTCAGAAGGAGGAGGAAATGGCGGCGGAGAGAAGCGACGAGGAGCACGTGAGCGGCATGAACCAGCATGGACCTGATGGGGAAGGACAAAACGGACGAGAGAAGGGAAGGGGGAGGAGAAGGAGCAAAAGGAAAAGCGGCCAACCACGTGGAACCCAGACGAGGACAACCGGGGGAGCAGCGCACCAGGGCAGGTACATCCAGGGGTGAGGCGGCCAAGGAAAGGAGCGTCTGGAGCCCCAGGAGGAAGAAGAGGCGGCGGCGGCAAGAATCGACAAGGGGTAAGGGGTGCGTGCACGAGAGTCAGGGTCGGTGGAGAGAGAGGACGAGAAGAGCAGGAGAAGGGAAGAGGGAGGAGAAGGAGAAGCAAACACGTGGAACCCGGACTGGAGCATCCGGGGAAGCAAAACATCCCGACTGGAACATCCGGGGGGCAGAGGCCCGGGACTGGAGCGTCCGGGGAAGCAGCAGCCTGGGACTGGAACGTCCGGGGCTGCGAAAGGAGGGGGATACGGTAGCGGAAAACAACGGCGAGGAGCACATGAACAAGGGCAAGGACCCGATGAGGAAGGATACGACGAAAGAGAGTCAGGAAGCGGGAGGGGAAGGAGCAGATGGAAAAGCGGCCAAACACGTCGAACCCGGACGGGAACAACCAGGGAAGCAGCGCACCTGGACTGGAACATCCGGGGGCGAGGCGGCCCTGGATGGGAGCGTCCGGGGCTCCAGGAGGAAGATGAACCGGCGGCGGCAAGAAACGGCAAGGTGAGCAAGTACAAGAACCGGGGAAGGGGGAGAACGAGGACAAGAAGAGCAAGAGGCGGGAAGCGAGAGGAGAAGGAGAAGAATGAGAGACGGATGGGCACATGGAACCCAGACCCGTGGCTAGGGCGACGCGACGGCCCCAGGGGACTAGGACAGCATGGGAGGCGGCACAGGAGAGAGGGGCGGGGGCGGGAGGGGAGCGACCCGTGCTAGGCGCACAAAACGGTCCCCGGATGGATGAGGATCCAGTGGGCCCGCGCCACAGAATTGCTGGCAGCCCGGTGGGGTATATACACGGGATGAGGGATGGGATGGGGCCGCACAACAGCCCAGGGGATTAGGCCGGGGCCGCGGCACAGGGGAAAAGGGCGGGAAGGGAGCGACCCGTGCTAGGCGCACGAAACGGTCCCTGGATGGATGAGGATCGAGTGGGCCCGCGCCACAGGGTTGCTGGCGGCCCGGTGGGGTATAAACACGGGATGAGGGATGGGATGAGGCCGCACAACAGCCCAGGGGATTAAGCCGGGGCCGCGGCACAGGGGAAAGGGACGGGGGCGGGGAGGGAGCGACCCGTGCTAGGCGCACGAAGCGGTCCCCGGATGGAAGAGGAACCAGTGGGCCCGCGACACAGGGTTGCTGGCGACCCGGTGGGGTATGAACACGGGATGATGGGACAAGGGGACGGGGCGGGGAAGGGTGTGTTGCTAGGGCCGCACAACGGCCTGACGGGGTAGGGAGTCCATGGGACGCTGGGAACGGGCCGGTGCCGGGATGAGGCAAAGGGGAATGGGACATGGGATGGGCAGGGAGACCGAAAGCGCCAAGCAACAGCCCCGTGGGATTGGGAAACCAGTCGCCATGGAGTGGTGAACCATGGGCCAACCATGGGGAACCCGACCACGGGAAGTTGGGAAAATGCCCTGAACTCCAGGACAGCCGTGAGGTGTCCGCAGGGGTGAGGGTTGACCTTGAGATCCCTGGGTCAATGGCCTGAGTACATGTAGGTTCACGCGTGAGCGGAACCAGGGGGAACGTGGAAAGGGTCGCCCCCTGGCCTCCAGCCGTGGATGGAGGACACCAAAGTGCATCCGGGAGCCGAATGGGTACTCCAACCCGTGAGGGATGGGGAGTGGTGGAATGTGGTTGACAGAGAGAAATGCTCCGCTGTCGGCGAGGGCTATCCACAGGAAACCCGCCTGCAGGCGCCCAATAGGCTGTGCTAGGGGGGGAAGGCCGGGGGATCCTTCAAAGGGTGACCAGAAGGAGCTGAAACCGTGAGGGAAGCGACTGAAAGGAGCCTACCGCCGGTCATGCCCCAAGGGAACCTGGTTGAAGATCTCGGCCGTGAGGGGAACTGATGGTGGAGAGCTCTCCTTCCCGCCAGAGGCGGCCACCATGTAAAACAAACAAGGAGATGTCAGATGAGGCTGCGGTCGCGGCCGCCCTTACTTACTTAATTACTGTACATACTTTTGTTCCCTTGTTTCAGAGTGGCAAGGATCCTGAAACGCTTTGTCACATGACACGAGCATGAGGATGCCCTTGTGAGCGCAGTGCTTTACCTGCCTGCTTGCTTGTGCGTGTCCGCCGCAGCGTCCCGTGGCCAGGCCCCCCCCGGGAACGCGTCAAAAGCGGTTAACCGCCGCAGGGTTACCCATCCCTCGCGTGCCACTCGGGGCCACCTGAACCCCGAGTACCACGGGCTTCGCAGCGCCGCCTGGAGCATCGCCCAGAGCGTCAGCAACAGCGCCGAGTCCGTGAGGGAGGTGTAGCGACCGGAACTCCGACATCAGCGAGTTCCTTCGGCCGACCAGTTCCGGCCGCACTCCCAGCTGCATCACCCACTTCCACAACCACCATTAGGCGTCTGGGTCACAGCCCTGTAGATAGAGTCGACCGCAACAATCGCTTCAACAGCCATCCCCAGGACTAGTCCATCGAGGGGAACGAGCACCGATGGTGGACTGGCAGGAGGCGGGCAAGGCGTGGCCGCTGCCCCACCCCCATGCTGTGTACCTACTGCTCGGGTTGGTATGGGGGCAGCACTACCGCCAAAGCAACCCCCAGTGCGAAGGCGGCATGCCCGGGAGCTTCGAGCTCCGCGAGGATATGGGCGCCGACCGCCTGCAGGCAGTGGAAGACTGGCTGCGGGTGGAAGGATACGCCTACCGCTTCCGCCAGAAGCGCTGGAGGGTCTGGACCCGCCCGGAAAGGCCCGGCGAAGGGCTGCGCCCCGACGGGATTGATGAGGACGAGAACCCAAACGAGTACCTGTCGGGCGCCACGATCATCGTCTCTATATGGGACATGATCGAGAAGAAGTTCCCGGAACCGGGGAACGAGCGTACGCTGCAGGGCAGCAACAGCAGCGCGTCCCCTGGGAAGGAGAAGCGATCCGCCGGGGACAAGAAGCGGGACAAGAAATGGCGGGAGTACCAGGTATCCTTGGCCGCCGAAGCCGCCCAAGCCACGGAGAACGAGACTAAGGGCGGAACCCCAGCTCCAAGCCCCCAACGGGCCAGTGGCGGTCACCACCCCGGCCACACCACCCTTGGCGACTTCCTTGAGGTCGCCAAGAAGGCAAAGGCCAAGCCCTGTCAGCTGCACCTGAGGAAGTCAGGCCCCAGCAGCGACGTGGAGTCGGCCCACAGTGGGAGGATGCCGGCCGACCAGGCCAGCTCCAGCAGCAGCGTCGCTCCCCACCAAAGGAACGTGGCCCGCGCCTGCGAGCGCGCCTGTGGGGTGCCCGTAACCTTCGGGTTGCCCGGCAACGGGCCACGCAGCAGAACGCTGCCGTGGAGGGCGCCGTCGGCATCGCCCAGGAGGAGGCTGCAGATTGGGGCAGAGGCATGGCCTTCCATGCCTCGACCGTGGCGCCCAATGCGGCCGGACTCACGGCTGCAGCCGCCCAGGAGGCAGCGACTGCCCGGGTCAGGGGTGAGGTGGCGGCAGCCGCCCAGGAAGCCCGCCTGGCCCAGGAGGCCATTGCCCGTAAGGAGGCCGAGGTGAAAGCGCTGCAAGAGGCGCTTGCCCAAGAGAGGGCAAGGAAGGAGGCGGAGGAAAGGGCCCACGCCGAAGCAACGGCCAAGGCCCAAGCGGACGCCGCCAGGAAAGATGCCATCGAGGCCACGCGACGGAAGGTCGCTGAGGAGAGGGCCAAGACGGAGGCGGAGCTGGCAGCATTGGAAGCGGAGCAGGCTCGGCTGCAGCGGGCTCGGGAAGCCGAGGCTGCCCGTGCCCGGGAGGAGGCCGAAAGGCGAGCTGCCGCAGCCACGGCTGCCGCAATGGAGGAGGCGAAGGCCAAGCTCCAGCGCGAGACACCCCCGGGAGGATCCCGAGTGGAGACCCTTTGAAAGCTCTTCGAAGGGGACGCCTCCTCCAAGATGACGCTGGATCTGGAGGAGGTCGACACGGGCAGCAGTGGGGACAGTGGCCCCACCGCCTACCGACAAAGGAGGGGTGAGGGGAAGACCCCCGAGAGGACACGGAGGCCAGCGGGCGGACACCCCCACGACTCCGACCCCTTCTTCACCGCCAGCGACGGGGATGGACGAGACCGCCGACGTCGCCGAGGAGTGGCTGGAGGAGGAGGCGGAGATGTCCCCATGGAGCCGCAGGGTGAGGGTGAGGATCTCCCTCCTCCCTACCGGAGCTCGGGGTCCACCGAGTGCGAGACCGAGACGGCTAGGCGTGGCGACTTGGACGAGGATGATGACATGGACTTCGGCTACACGGAGAAGCCCCCATCCTCGGACCCACCGAGGAGACCCAGCGGAGGCCCACCGGGACCCCCTGGCGGAGGACCATCAGGACCCCCTGGAGCACGCCCACCAGGTGAACCCCCCGGAGGCGGACCCCCGGGCGGAGGAGGACCCCCTGGACCGGGTGGACCCAGCGGAGGCCCTCCTGGAGGACCCCCTGGGGACCCCGACGGCCCACCAGAAGAGGGTGACCCGGAGGCCACTTGGCGGTGGATCGTCCACCTTCGCAGGAGGGTCCAGACCTTCGAGCGTGAGGTAGACACGGGCAAAGGGGAGATGATCCGCATCGCCAGGGTCACCGCGGGCGCACAGAAGGAGCTGGACATAGCCAAGACAGAGATGTTCAAGATCGCCAAGGTCGCCACTGCTGCCCAGAGGGAGCTGGACATCGCCAGGGGGGACACCAGGCTGCTGAACAAGGTCATCAACGGCCTGCAGCAGAGGTTGGACGAGCTGGAAGGCCGTGGGAGCGTCGGCAGTGACCACCCACCCCTGGAGTCCGGCTCGTCAGACGACGGCTGGGGACCTGGACCAGGTCCAGGCAGAGCCCACGCCCCCAGCGGAGCCCCCAGGAGTCGCCCCAGCGCCAGTGCCCCCTCTCTCAGCGCCCCCTCTCATCACAGCGCGGGCCGCGGTAACGAGCGTATGCCGCCCAGCAGTGGCAGTGAGGATTGGCGTGACGAGTGGCTCAGTGCGGAGTACCACAACCGCCGTGCTACACCGCGGACACCGGTACGCCCCGGACGCCGCGCACCAGCCCAAGAGCCAATCCCAATGGCTGGTGGGCGATACGGTGGACTCCGAGATGAGTTCCCTGGAGGGGACGTGGAGTGGGATGTTGGCGGAGGCGAGGAAGATCGGGAGGAGTTCGGCATTACCCCGCCGCGTGGTGTACGACCAGAGGCCGCTGAACGCAGCCGCTGGTGCCGTGATGAGGAGGTGTACATGGAGGGAGTACGGCGCGAACATGTAGGTTTGGTGTACATGGAGGAACAACGGCGTAGCCACATGGATACCGCGGAGGAGATGGAAGTGGCAGCCGTGGGAGTCCGTGGGGGACGCCGATGGGAACCTCGGTCGACCTCGCGGCCGGCGTTCATAGTCTCTAAGGCCGCGGATGCCGCCGTGTGGGAAGATGTGAAGGACATCAAGCCCTCCAAGTACGATGCCAACCCCCTCAACCTTGACCGCTTCTTGGAGAAGCTGGACGATTGGGGGATGACCGTCACTGAAGACATGGATCCGGCAGAGGCGGAGAAATATGTCTTCAAACAGTTCAGGTACCGCCTGCCGGAGGTGCTCCAAGAGCTATACTTCGTGGCGACCAAGGAAGGGAAAATCAAGACCCTCAAGGAAGCCAAGAAGTGGCTCACCGAGCAGGAGCGGCTGGACGCTCCGCAGGTGGCTGCCAAGCGGTGGAAGGCCATCAAGCCTCAGCATGATGGTCAGGAGATCCGCCTACGAGATTGGCGGGACTTCCGGGGGCAATACACCCTCTTCCGCCGCAACGTTGAGGACTGGAATGAAGGTGACGAGCAGGCCCGCCTGCTCTCCACGCTGCCGGAAGCATGGATCAAGAGAGTCACCAAGGAGGAAGCCAAGAGAGCCAAGTCCAACCACACGGTCAAGATGATGCTCCTCGAGGAGTATCATACGAACGTGGTGGCTTGGACAAAGAAGAACGTGACCCGGGACGTCAAGAGGCACTCCCTGCGGAACGCCCTCCTCATCACCGTCACGGGCGATCGCGAGAAGACCGCGATGTGGCGTCTTGATGAGTGTGACGTGGGCGGCCAGACCATCCGTCTGCAGGCCATCCCGGCGCGGATGAGTTGCGACGAGGTCCTGGAGTGGGTTGGAGAGGAGGCACTCAAGGAGTACCGGAACCTCCACCACACCCGCGGGTTGAGGCCCGGCGACCGTGACGTCAACTACGTTGGCGAGGGGTCTGGTGGGGAAGCTGCCATGGACCCAGCGGGAGCCGATGGCGATGAGGCTCTCGACGACGATGACGACGACGATGAGCCCGCCGAAACGGCCGTTTGTGTCTTCGTGGCCAACAACCTGAACGCGGGAGCAACCGGGGAAGCTGGAAGCCCCTGCAGAAGGGTTGGAAGAAGGAGGAGAAGAAGGAGCCGCGCCGCATAGGCGACCGTCCGCTGTCCTTTGGGGAGTTCATGCGAGCTCACCCTCAGGGCTGTTTTGTGTGTTATGGGAGGAACAAAGGGTTCAACCATGATCATCGGACATGCCCCATCCACAAGGCCGACACGGAGGCCTACAAGAAGGTGCACGGGTCGAAGAAGCGTGCACCCGCGGGTATCCGGGAGACCAAGGTGGAGGTCACCAAGGACGAGCTCTCCAAGCTGATGTCGGTGGGGACCGAGTTGGCCAAGGAGATCCAGGAGATCAAGAGGTCCTGGGTTCCCAAGTCGGATGACAAGAACAAGGACAAGGACAAGAAGGGTAAGAAAGGGGGAAAGAAGAAGGGTGTCAACGAGGTTGATGCGGAGGAGAGTACCCCTACTACCACAAGCGACACCCCTTAGCGGAGCCCCTGCAGCCAAGGGCGCCAGCTAGGGCGGTCGCAGGATGGTGTCGCGGGAAGGGCCACACCATCCCAGTTGGGAGACAATGAGCACAAAGGGATTGCCGCGGGCGGAAGGCCCGGTCCGGCACCCAAGACGAAAGACAGTCGCAGTGGCAGGGTGAGGGCAGGTGAAGGCACGAACCCTTGCACCCGTCCATCCTTCGCGACCAAGAATGTATTTGATGTGCTTCAAGATCTATCCAAGAGTATCGGAGGATCACCCAGACCGCAGCTGGATGCTGCAGATGGGCAGCCTGAGCCCATTGTCCACGACCTGCACCAGTCGCTTATTGAGCTTCTGGAACGGCCGGAGATCCTGAGCTTGCACGCCGTGCGCCGTGTGGGACGTGAGCGGCAGTTGCACCTTAAGGTACGTGCCTTATGCGGAGAAGTGGAGAAGGTCGTCGACGTGTTGGTCAACACGGGAGCTCAGGTCAGCTTGGTCAAGGCTGGCTTACTTCCACCAGAGTGCTTGACCGACAGTCGGAAGCCTGTCAGGCCGAAGGTGGCGAACGGCCAGTACATGGTGGGAGGCACGAGGGAAGCGGCCATTGGGCTGCAGTTCGTGAACCACCTTGAGCTGAGCCGCCCGGACCTTGGCAAGGAAATTCTCCTGCAAGGTCGCTTCTACGAGGCCCAGATGGACTGGGACATGATTCATGGGTACGACTTCATGATGGAGACGGACTCCGGCGTTCTCCCGGCCCAGGCCTCAATGACCCTGTACCAGGACGACCAGCTCTCGTGGCTTTCGTCACCTGAGCACCATGTGGAATGCCAATGGATCCACCCGGAACGCAATCAGCTCGAAGTAGGCGCGCTGGGGACTGAGCCAGCTGGGCCAGCAAACCAGGAGTACGGCGTAATGCCGGAAGTGGCGAGTCGAGTGGTTGCGGACCTGGGAGCTTCGGATCTTACCCTGGATGCGTTCCCTTCAGGAACCTCCGCCCATCTTCGGGTTTGCGAGAAGTACTGGAGCGCCCAGGACTCCGCGTGGAAGAAGCACTGGGTCCGCATCAGGGTTTGATGTGGATCCATTGCCCCCGATGGGACATTCCAAGGGCGGTAGCGAAGATTCGCAAGGACCGCTCCAAGGCAGTGCTGGTTGTTCCTATGGGATGCACCGAGGAGGAAAGCAACCGAGATTGGGTGGTCTCACTGACTAACATGACCTTAAACAAGGTCGTCCTACCGGCTGGAGAGAGTGTCTATCAGGACGCTAAGGGACAGCCCATGCCACCCCAGGGATGGCCAACGGAATTCCACTATGTAGATGAGGGCCTTGAGCAGGCCGACGCCACGGACTTCGTCTGTGTCAACCGCATCATAGCGGAGCCATGGCGGCAATGCTTTGCGGTTTCCCCTGTTGACATCGGAGAACCGGAGGACCTCCTCACTGAAGAGGAGCTGGACCTGGTTCAGGGGTATATGGATCAGCCCTTTCAGGACTGGGGAAGCCAGCGTGAGGGGAAAGGCCGGGACAAAGCCTGGTGGGAGGTGGAATCCATCGTCTCCGGTTCCTATGATCGGAATACCTTCGTAAGGAGGGTACTGGACCACATGTCCAGCCAGGACGAGCCAATCGGCAGGAACCCGCCCACCTATGGTGACTTGTTCCGAGGCAAGACCAGAGATGGCCCTTTGGGCCACCTGGGAAGACCACCAGAGCCGAAACCATGCGGTGACACCCCGCAAGTAAGCTCAGTTGTTCAGGTGCCCGGCAAGGCCAAGGCGGAGTCCGATGAGTGCCCCAAGATCCAGGCATTGAGGGCCAGGCTGAAGCAGAAGTATGGGGATACCTTCTTCAGCGGAAAACCTGTGTTTCCCCCACCGGTGCCTGGACCGTATGGCGAGGGCAAGATACGACTGAAGCCGGACCCCCGTGTGTACCGACACCAGGAGTTCGCCCTGAGGGGCGAGAGAAAGGAGGCCATGGAGAAGATCCTCCGTGAATTCATCGAGAGGGGCTGGCTTGAGCCGTGCCACTCCGAGCGGGCCTCCCCGTGCTTTGTCGTTCCCAAGAAGGTGGCCGGAGAGTGGCGGCTCGTGGTCGACTACTGTGGCCTAAACGCCCAAACGCAGCATGACAGCTATACGCTGCCCGTCATTGAGGACATGCTGCAAAAACAACACCGGAGGAGGATCTTCACGGTGATTGACCTGAAACATGGTTATCATCAGATGCCTCTCGCCGAGGAGTCCCGTGCTTGCACAGCAATGAGCACACCACTTGGACCCCTCCAGTGGAAGGTGATGCCCATGGGCGTTACCAACGGCAATGCGGCTTTTCAGCGAATGCTGGAGAACCTGCTTGAGCCGGTGCGTGACTGTGCGGACCTCTTTGTGGACGACGTGATCATCCCGTCCGGGGACCCCAGTATGAGCTATGAGGAGCTCCCCGAGGCACATGAGAGGGACGTCACCAGAGTGCTGGACCTTCTGGTTCGGCACAAGCTCACGGGCAGCAGTGACAAGGCCACCATTGCGGTAAGCGAGGTGGTCTTCGCTGGCCACGTAGTCGGGAACGGGCAGCGGAAGCCCATACCTGGCAAGGTGGCTGCGATTGAGCACTGGGAAAAGCCCAAAACGGTCTCTGAGCTACGGGCGTTCTCGGGATCCTGCAACTACTACTCGGGGTATATCAAGATGTATGCCGAGTATGCAGCCCCCATGACGACCATGCTCAAGGGCAACCGAGAGGAGACCAAGAAGTGGTCCAAGAAGGCTCTGGTCTGGAATGAAGAGTCCGACCGTGCCTTTGAGGGGATGAAGCAGGCGCTGCTATCCGCAGTGGGTCTGCACCTCGTGGATCCTGACCGAGGGTTCGTCCTGCGCACCGACGCTTCCGACTACGCCGTTGGCGCTGTGTTGGAACAAGTGCTTGACGATGGGAGGCATGTGCCGGTGGCCTTCTGGTGCCGAGTCCTGGCGGAAGGCCAGAGACGGACGTGGACGCCCCGAGAAAAGGAGGCGTATGCTATCGTCATGGCTCTCAGGAAATGGGCTGGGTACATAGTCCTCCATCCCGTCACCGTCTGCACCGACCATCAGAGTCTGCAGTGGTGGCACAAAGAGCACGTGGACACCCCCTCCGGTCCCGCCTCCCGACGGGCAAGATGGCATGAGACCTTGGCCAAGTTCAACCTCCCGGTTGTGTATGTTCCTGGCAAGGACAACACCGTGGCGGATTGTCTCAGTAGGTGGGCCTATCCCACCAGCAAGGGCATGAGGGATGTCTCTGCCCATGGCGATAAGGCTGATACCGCTGAGGCCAAGAGGATCATAGAAATGGAGCGCCTGATGGAGGAGGAGGGTGTTAAATGCTTCCTCATCATGGCTGCGGATGCCCCCCTCGGAAGGAAGATGGGCAGAGCGGTCAGGGTACTCGCCCCTGAAAGAGCGGAGTCCGACAAGCACCTCTTCCCTGAATCGTGCCTCAAGGACGACTGGACCGACAACTACGCTAACCCTGAGGCCTTTGAGGCCGGGTATAGAGCTGTGCCCGACCCTGATGACAGGCAGAAGTGGCCAAAGGGGCTGACTGAGGAGGATGGCAAGCTCTACCGGAATGGTAAGCTGCTGGTCCCAGAGTCCTGAGTGCTCGAGCTATGTGAGGCTTGGCACCACCACATGATGCACCCAGGGGTCAGGAAGCAAGCCCTGGATATGCAGCGCCGGTTCAAAATTGACCAGATCAGTCTCTACAATGCTATCAAGAAGGTCAGAAAGGGTTGCTCGGTCTGTCAGGCCTGCAATCCTGACAACCGGAACGTCAAGGGGGAAGCCCAATGAACTCCGCTGCCTGACCAGCCCATGGAGAGCGTGGCCATGAACGTCTTCTCCATGCCCGAAGTTCACATAGGCAAGGAGACCTTTGACTGTGTGGTCCTTTGTGTGGACCGCCACAGCGGCTATGTAGTAGCCGTTCCGGCACGCAAAAAGGGGTTGCTTGCCAAGGAAGTGGCAGTCATGATGATTCGTCATTGGCTGACCGTCTTTGACATCCCCCGCACCATTTGCAGTGACTGAGGGCCCCAGTTTACTGGTGGCTGGTTCAAGGCCATGTGTTCCCTCATCGGAATACGTCATGCCAAGAGCGTCGCCTATCTCAGCCGGTCCAACGGCCGGGCTGAAGTGGCTGGAAGGCAGCTGTTCGAGAAGCTACGCAAGATTCACATCACCAATCCACGTCGGAATTGGTTTGAGGAGATGTGGCCCGCTCTGAAGGCCCATCATGACACCCCCACTCCGGGTGGTTTGTCCCCTGACCAGTTTCTGTTCGGCAGGGACCCCCTTGGTCGGGTACTTCCCTTGTCTGGTGATGGTATGGCCATGGACGCCAACGAATTCTTCGCGCGGCAAGAGGCAACGGCGCGGGTGTAAGTGCGGCTAGCCCCATCTGCTCAGATTTTCAGACATTCTGCCCAGATTGGCTACATTTTGGTCATTTTCTTTGCTTCGGCGGAATTGCCGCCTCGCAGCTCAGTCACAGGATATTTCCTATATATTTCTGATATGCCGGATTTGATTCCGCGGTCCATTTCCCGTAAATCCGCCGCATTCCGCTATTTTAGCTGGAATCGCCATTTGCCGCTGACGCGCGCTCGCGGGCCAGATCGGCCAGACAATTTTACATAAATGGATTATTTAAATTCTTTCAGACAGTTTTGGACACTCAGATGTATTTAGAATAATTCCCCTCAATTTTCTTCATAGAATGGGATTTTCTGCCGGACCACAATCAGCATGGATCTTGCTTCTGTTGTCGCTGCTCTCGCCTCCGTTGGTGTCCGAGTGTCCGGTTCTACCCCCAATAACAACATCCAGGGAGACTCCTCGCGTGCCTGCCCCACTGGTCTTGCCGGCCCCGAGCCCTCCGGCACCCACAACGACCCAGGGCAGCACTTTCATGGTAGCAGAGGCTACCTGAATGTTGTTCCTATGGTGTCCCAACCACAGCTAGCCCCTCAGTACGGCCCCGTAGACCCCGCCACCTCCGGAGATGTAACGATCACGCTCCCGTGGTGCTGTGCGAACGAGGCCTTGAGAGGAATGCCTTGCGCAAGCCCAAATTGCCCAAGAAGGACACAAATCAGCAGCTGTGGAGGCCCAGATTACAATCAAGATCCCAGTCGAAATTGGCCATCAAGCAGCTGGAATCTCCCAGCTTACGCTAATGGCAACGCTCCGGTGGAGCTTACGGACCTGGCAGGTACTAATACTCCTTACCAATGTCCACATTTCGAGACCATCGACGCCGACATTGACGACATTGAGATGGGTGGTCCAGGTGAGGTACCTACCTATAATCGACCAGGCAATTGGGCACAATGGGACAACCATTTGTCTTCAGAAGTGACCCGTAACCTTCAGAGTCTTGAGGCCCTGTGTCTATTAGCCACGTCTAAGCTGATAGGACAAGAAAGAATCGCCTCTGATTTTTTATTTGAATATTTTTTCCTCCTTCAAGAAGAAATTAATACCAGGATGTGGTGGTGTTCTCAAGAAGATGAATCTTTTGCCATTTTCTTGCAGATCTGGGAGGCAAGCCCCTTCCCGAAGGAGAAGACCAAGGCACCGGTTGCCGGGCCCTCCGCCCCTCATCCCTCTGTTTCCATCCGCGAAGATCTAGCCGCCGCGGTTGAGGAAGGAATTTTAGAGGCAGCTAGGCAGGCAAGCCTGGAAATTAGGACTGAAGGAGCTCCCCAAGTGGACTCCTGGCTGCGAACCACTGAGATTAGCGGTCCGACAGCCTGCTCAGGTCCTTCAGGACACGGTATGTACTGTCCTGCCGACTGCTCTTGCAGATTACAGCGAGACTCTGAGCTCCAATTGCTCAAAGATCAAATGCAACTCATCATTCAGACGCTGGGAATTAAAGATCTTTTCAAGACCCACATGCGATCTGAGGGCGCATCATCGGTGGAACAAATAACAGAACCGTCGGAGGAGGCGACAGAAATTTTTTCGATTGCTCCTTCGGTGGACTCTAAGACCACCGACGCAAGGATCAGCAGGACTAAGCTGAAGGAAAGGGTTACAATCTCTCGATCTCAGAGTAGATCGGTGAAGGCTAGGAATGAGGCTCAAAATGCCAAACGAACTGCCTCCCGTACTACCCTTCCTGCTGTTGATTCCAATGCAATTGCCCAGATGTTGCTCGCCCAGACCCTCGCCGGAGCTGGTGTGGCTAATGATGCCGCCAAGGTGTCTGCCATTACGGCCGGTGTTGGGCTGGATTCACTCCTAAATCCTACTTCATTGCGACTTCGTCAGGTTGCCAAGCAACCGAAGTATAATGGAAACCCCAGACGTTGGCCTCAGTTTCAACGGGAATTTAAACTGTGGGTTAAGACTCAAAAGCTCCAGGATGATCAGTTCCTGATGGCCCTCCTGGACTGCCTTGAGGGAGCGCCGGCCAACACTTGGCTCAGAACCTGGAGTGATCGTGAAGATTCAAGTTCCCCCCTTACCTTTGATGAGGTGTGGGAACAGTTGGAGGTACGTGGATCCCGACTGCCAGAGGATCATTACCACCAGATGTTGAAGAATTTTCCTTCGTTCTCTCGATTAATCTTGCACGAGGTGCAGGACAAGAGACAGCGCTTCTGGAATCTCGTAGAAGAATCTGAACATTCAGGCGAAAAATTTTCTAGTGCCGAGCTGAAAAATCTGATTTTTGACAAGATCCCCTCAGAAACCGCCGCCACCCTTCGGAATCGACAGTCCGAAGAAAAGGTCAAGACCTGGTGGGCGGAGATCGATGGCTTTGACGCCTCGGCCAACCGGTTTACCGTCAGGGAGGCACTTCAAAAGTGCTGCCCCACGTCGTTTACCAAGGTGAAATTCACTGAAAACACGTGGAAAATCAAGTTTAATGAACACGAGGATCGGGACTTGTTTGTCCAAGTCCTCAATAGGGGAGTAAGTTTCCATGGCAATCGCCTGAAGGCCAGGAACTGGGTGTTTTCGTTTACTCCGCAGGAACTGTGGGAAGAGGCTGAGAGGCTCGCTGACGCCGCCAATCAAAATTTCCATGAGGGTCTTGGGGGAAACAGGAATACCCAGCAAAACACCCAAAATGGGGCCCAAAAGGGCAACAAAAAGGTGAATGACACCCGGAATGTTCAGGATCATTGTAGCATCTGTCTTCTTCTAGGTTCTACGAACCGAGCTAAGACGCATTCCACTGCTAATCACCGATGGTCTGCTTACGATCACAAGGTGATTGGTGAAAATGTCAGTAATCCTCAGAATTCAGACAGGAATGACAGACAGGTGCATGGTGCCAAGGGGGGAAAGGGTAATTCGACTCCCTCCGGTGGGAACAAAAATACCGGAGGCCCTGGCGGGTCCCAAGGCAAAGGGAATCGGACTCCATCCGGCTCCGGTGGACAGCCAAACGGTCAGACAAGTCCCAATGTCAACGCCGGAGGCGGAAATCGAAATCCAGGCCAAACCCCTCAATCCGGTACAAATAAAGGAAATGCTCCAGGATCACAGGGTAAGGGTAAGGGAAATCCTTCAGGAACCCCCTTCTCTGGTAAGGGCAGAGGGCGTGGCGACGGTGGTGGCCCATCATCCGGCGGCCGTGGCCGTGGACGAGGAAAGGGCAACCATTGTGTGGATCAGATCTCAGGTGCAGACCAGGTGTCTGATGCGGATCGAGATTGGGCCGAAAATGCTCGGAATCCAGAGGATGATCCGTTCCAAGATGAATGGATCGACGAAACAGGCTGTGTTCACAATGTTAACGCAGCCGCTGGAGGTCAGAACGCCTAGGGGAGCCACGAAAATCGCCCCTCCCCAGGCGATTTCAGGCATGATCCCCAAATTCCTGATCGACCATTACTTGATGTAGGGTCGCTTGTCTCCTCTCCCCTGGATCCGGCAGCGGATCCTTCTGTTGTAGTGGACGAGGTTGGTGTACAGTCCAAGCACAGGGCTCGTCAGTTTGTCACAAAGCTGTGGGTCTCTGATTGCAAGGGAAATTTCCACCTCGCCACTTGTTTGTGTGATAATGGATCAGAGGTAAATCTCCAATCCAATGCATTCTTACCCGACGACTGCGTGTTCGAGTCGCCTCATCCTGTTACCCTCGAGGGAGTTTCTGGACATTCTCTCGCAGGTGGGCAACGCGGTTGTTATATATCAACCCATTTGGTCGCTCAAGACCTTTGGGAGGAGCAAAATGTGGAAGAAGTTGTCCTTAAGGATGACTACTTCTATCGTGCTGACATAAAGTATGACCTTTATTTGGGCCATCCTTGGCTTCGCAAGAACAGGGTAGCGCCCGTAGGTCATCGTCGTTGTTTTTTGCTGGAGTCAGGTCCTTTGGAGCGTCCTGAATTTCGTTTTTTGCACGCAGGGTTTAAAAGTGCAGAAGAATTTTTGAAGCAAAAGGTGACACCAAAATTTGGTGAAGATGTCACCATTGCGGAGGTGAATGGGAGTGCCAATTACTCCCAAGAGTTAGAATGTCTTCGTAGGGACTCCCAGCCACGACGCCCTTCGCGCTGGCACTCTTCATCCTACAGAGTTGTCGACAAATGGCGCGATGCAATTTGTGAATACTTTCATGAACATCATTCCTTTTGGCCCCAGTATGATGCCTTTGCTAACCGTATGAACAAGCGCTTTGACAAGCACTTCAGCGACGCTTGGACCCACAAATGGGACAAGAAGTTGTGGATTAATCCTCCGTTTCACTTAATCCAGCAGGTCATCCATAAAATCAAGCAAGATAAAACCCAGGCAATTTTGGTTGTGCCCTTGTGGGACGACAAGCCTTGGTTTCAGGAATTACAAGACATTTGTGTTGATTACATCCAACTTCCCAGGAAGATTAAGCTGTATGCCAGGGACGACACAGGTCCCCTGCCACAGCGGTCCTGGAGTTCGCTTGCATTCCTGGTGGATGGAAAGCTTTCTGACTCTAATTCTGCCGATTCTAGTACAGATTCCTGTGTTGGGTCTGAATCTGAGGTTGAGCGTGGTACTGATGATGAATCTATTTTTTCTGATTTTTGTCCGTCAGATACCCAAGGTGATTCAACGTCCAATGAATCCGCCTCGTCTCCCTCTTCCCCAATACGGTCGACATCGAAAAGAATCTTCAGTGCACGGGCGAGGAAAAATCTCCAATCGCGCCGCAAATTCAGAGTTTTTTTATGAAAAACCCCCTGTGGAAGCTTTCATGGATCCTTTCGAGGAGCTGGATCACGAGGAAAATCTCTGGGATTTCGACACAAGACCCACCTATCTTCAAGAGGCAGTGGATACGGACCTGTTTAGGGACATCCGTAAGAAGATTCTTCCTGCCAAAGCCGAAGAAGTCGCCAAAGTTTTTTCGACAGTAATTCCTGGCGATCAGGTGGACACTGAATTGTGTTCCAAGTCAAGAGAAAAGATTTTTGAGGAACGGAAGGACACAACCCTTTCAGGAAAGTTGATCAAAGATCCCCCTGTCCGTGGACAGTTCGGTGAAGCCTTCATCGAGCTTCGTGAAGGGTACAAGGCAAAAAAACAGCGCCCTTATGAAAATCATGGACACAAACATGAGATTCTCAGAAAAATCATCGAGAGAAATCTCAGGGAATTTGGTTGGCTTGAGGGTTGTATGACCAGCGAATGGTGCTGTTCACCCTTCACAGTCCCGAAGCCACCGCCTGCAGACCAGAACACCATTGATGGTTGGCGAATGGTGGTTGATTTTCGCAATCTCAACGCCGAAACTAAGGCGGATTCGCACCCCCTGCCCCTCATTGAGGAGGAAATTGCCAAGAGGGCGAGAGGTCGTTTGTTCTCTGTGCTGGATCTCCGTCACGGCTTTCACCAAATGCCGTTGAGGAAGGACAGCAGACCTCTTACCTGTATGTGCACGCCATGTGGCCCAGTCCAATGGACCGTCATGCCCATGGGGCTGAAGAACGCCCCCTCATTTTTTCAAAGAATGATGGAGGATGTGCTGTTCACAACCCATCCGGAGCTTCGTGCCTTCGTGAGTGTGTACATAGATGACATAATCATCGCGACGAAAGGGGAGGGACTGACCGAAGCCGAGCTGGTGGCCCCACATGAGAAGCAGCTGAACCAAGTTTTGGATATTCTTGACGCCAATCAGCTGATTTGTGGGCCAAAGAAGGGAAAATTATTTTTAAAATCAGTCGAATTTTGTGGTTCTCTCCTAGAGAATGGCACTCGACGACCCAGTCCAGGGAAGCTCGTCGCTATTCAGAAGTGGAAGCGCCCTGAGACGATCACGGAGTTGAGAGGATTCCTGGGTTGTTGCAATTTTTACCACACTTTTGTGCCGAATTATGCCAAATTTGCTGCCCCCCTCACTGAATTATTGAAGGTAGGGAGAGATGCAGGCAAGGCAGGTTCAAAGGTTCGTGTCAAGTGGACTGACGAGTGCGAGGAGGCCTTCCATCACTTGAGGGCAGCCCTCTGCGAAGTCGCCACGTTGCATGTGCCCCAATTTGACCGACCCTTCTACATTAGAACCGACGCATCTAGGTACGCGATCGGAGCTGTCCTTGAACAGGTTGATGAAGCCACCGGCGATCATTACCCTCTTGCATTTTGGTCACGGAAGCTAGCCCCACGCCAAATGCAATGGTCGCCGCGTGAGCAAGAGACTTACGCCATCATCTGTGCTTTAAAAAAGTACCAATCGTGGGTTGGCACCAATCGAGTCGCGGTCCTGACGGATCATCGATCTCTGGAGTATTGGGCCACTGAACACATTGATACTGTCGCGAGCCCAGCTGGCCGACGGGCCAGATGGCACGAATTTCTCAGTCTGTTTGACCTCCATGTGTCGTATTTGCCTGGAAAACATAACACGGTAGCGGATGCTCTGAGCCGATGGGCTTACCCCGCCTCAGAGGGGCTGCAAAGTACCAACATCCATGGTACGGAGCAGGACCGCCATGTAATCATCGAATGGGATCAGGAAGAAAAGAAACTCATTCGACGTGCATGCATGCAGTGCGCTGTTAAACAGCACGCATTGCCGTGTCACGACATCACGGCCATCACAGATCCGGCGCATGCTCACGAGATCTGCACCAAAACACTGAAAGTCGTGGAAAAAGTCACCGATCCCTCCTCAGGGAGTGTGAAACGGTTTGACTATACCCGACATGTAAGTCGATTTCGGTTGATCGAGGGCATTAAGCGTCGAGATCCGGCCAAAACTCCACCCCTGCCGAAGGATTCCCTGATCATCCGTGACTGGACGTCCGATTACCTGCAGGATCCCATGTTTAAAGAGGTCTTTGGAAATCTCAAATCCAAAGATGCTCACAGGGATGGGATTTTTGCAGAGTACTCGTTGGATGGGGGGAAGCTGTGGATGGAGGGTAAATTGTGTGTGCCAGACGCCCTAGCCCCCCGAGTGTTAAACTGGTGGCACAAATGGGAGTCCCCCCACACACATGGCCGTCGACTGTGGTCGATGATTAGGCATAGGTTGTTTGGATCGAGGCTCTACACTCATTGCATGAAAGTAGCTGCCGGATGTGCCCAATGTGCTGTCTCGACGCCTCCCAGCGCGAAGAAGCACGGCCATCTGAGGCCTCATCCTATTCCGGAGCGTCTCTTCAACAGAGTCACGAGTGATTTTTTCTATCTCGGTGAGCTCGATGACGAAGAGTGCCATTGGACTAACAAAAAAGTCAATGGTGTGCTCCTCATTCAGTGCCGTCATTCCGGCTACATTCAAGTGTTGCCTTGCAACATTGAGTCGATGACTGGCAAGGCTGCCGCCAAGTGGTGCGCGCAGACCTGGATGGGAGGCTGGGACGTCCCATCCGAGGTGGTCACGGATTCAGGCAAAGAGTACACCTCCGAATGGTGGAGAGAATTGTGTGCTCGCCTTGGAATCCACCACCTCCGATGTGAAATCCACTCGCATCGAGCGCTGCCTGGCGAAAGAGCCGGCCGCTCTATAATTAATATGCTTCGTAAGGAGCTCGCGAGTGAAAAGGATTTCCATTGGATGGAAGTTCTCTTCGCATTGCTTCGCCGTTACCACAACACGCCTTTGTATCATGGCCTTTCTCAAAATGAAATTGTCTTTGGACGAAAGAAGTGTTGGTGGAACATGCCGTTGAATAATCCTCGCCCCTGTAAGGATGCTTCGCTGTTTTTGGACGAAGTCCAACGAGCAGATAAATCTGTGTCGAAATTAATCGAGAAGCATCAAGCTGACTGGCTTTGGGTTCAAAATCAAGGTCGAAAAAACCCCCACAATTTTGAAGTCGATGATCGAGTTTGGCTTCGAAAATCCGAAACCACCCTGGACGGAGATGACAAGCTTCTTCCCTTGTGGGAGGGGCCATTTGCTGTTACAGCACGTCTTGGGGAGAACAGGTGGAGGATCTGTGTGGATGTCAGCAGGGAAATTGACGTTTCGGGCGATCGCCCTAAGAGAGAGATCCCCTCCCCCAAGGATCGAGTTAAACCCCTTTTTTGGACTGCAAAACACTTGTCCGATCGGGTAATCGAAGGGGGAAAGTACGAACTCAAGAGGATCGTTGAAGCAAGACGTGACGCCAAGGGCGAATGGGAATTTCTGTGTGAGTGGAGGGGCTTTGATTCCAGTCACAACAACTGGGAACCAGCCCAATCTTTTGTCCATGGATACACCAAGGGGTTCATTGACTTCCTGAAGAAGCACCCCGAAATTGGTGTACTCCTGACAGATTGTTTGTCGAAACCAGACAGACAAGTGGAGAGCGACGGAAAACGACCTGTGGTGAATCGAGATCCAGCCTTTTACGGCCCTCAGCAGCCACATTCCAGGGCTGATCCGTCGATCCCCCCTCCTGCGGTCAGGCCAGCCCAGGAGCCAAATGAGGACCAAGCTTCAAGTTCGGCCGCTGATCTGCAGCGCCCAAGCCGTACGAGGGCCAGGCCAGACAGGTTGGTGGTCACATGCATTCGTGCTTGGCCGAATTAAGGAAGCCATCCTACCACATTCTGCTCAATCCACTGTTCATCCTTTCTGTTTATGTCATGATGTGGAGAATTGCGAACGTTTGATAATTTGACGTCAATCAACTTTTCTTTGGTCTCCGTTCGGCAGACAAGGCGTAGATACGCTGACGGAGTGTGCTGCCGTGTTCAGAAAAAACCAAACTCAGGCTTAATTCAGGCAGATTCGGGGTAATCTTGTCTCTGTTGGTCTGTGCATCTTTGGAATTTGGCTACTCGTGCAGATGGAAGCAAATGTACATAATCAAAACGCTGGCCAGCGACATTCACCCCTACAGGCAACCCCTGTAGTACTGGCTGCCCTAGAGGCGACGCCAGGAACTCAGATCTCACCTTCATTTGCTGTGATGCTGACGCCAAAGTCCAGATTCAGATCCAGGATCCTCAAATTTACCTTGAATTTCTCAGGTTTGTCCATCATTCTGCCACTGTTGTACGAAACCCAGACGTCAATTGTTCAGACAATCTTCATCTAGGAGCTCTAGGGACTTCTAGCAGCAACCTCTGAAGTCCGTAAGCTTCGTTGTATTTTTGGCACACGCCAATGTGAGCTCAATCCGACCTGAAACTGTCGAGAATGGTGAATCCAAGTGTCTTGTGGGACTCCATCGAAAGATTGGCCTTGTCCAAGTCGATTGACACCACCGCCACTGTAAATTCGGTGTCTCTCAGTTATATACTGTCAGTAAAGCGCCTTCAGCGAACCTTCGGCGCGTTACATGCCAAGGATCCAGGGCCAGCATGTCCCATCATGATGCATCATCACATGATCCACATTTTGATAGAATCTGTTAGATGCTCGCGAACCAACGTGCCGGAAAGCACAATTGAGCTGAATAAACGACAATATATATTTACTTTAGTCTAAACGAAAGTGTTAGTAGTTGCAGTTGTAGACATTCCGCTTCATTTCACCTCCATCTCAGGGAATTTACTCATGTTAGGACAATTTAGATTGATTTCCTTGTCATCTCCCATCATTCCTCGAAGATCTGTTTAGATCTAAGTGAACAGAAGAACATCTCTACCTTCGGTGGTTCACTTAGGGTCTGTAGAATACATGTGTATTTGTTTAACCTCTCTGTGATTGCTTAATACCCTCAATCCCTGCTCAAATTTATTCTCATTTTTGCTGAATCTTGTGATCATCCACCAGATGCGCCAAATCTGAGCCACATGCTGTACTTTTCAGAACGAGAAAAGCGGGATAACACGATGTAGAGTTCGGCGAGGACACCGTAGCGTGCCCGCGACAGCGAAACTGTGCCAGAGCGCTGAGATGTCACTCCAATTCTTGATCCCCCCACTCAATCCATCAATAATCTACCTCATTCTCAACCAATGCATGGTTTGGTATCGATTCTCGATACGTTTACATGCTTTTTAGCCCGTGACCTAATGTTTTACTGCACGGAGGACTGTTCGTCACTTCTCATTCTGTCTCATTTCAGGTTCATCCAGCCTGATTCAGTGCCAATTCAGCCCAAATCAGGTCAGATCAAGCAGATTTCGCCTCATCGAGGCTACATTTCTATGTTTTTCTGGGACTTACCCGCACTACGTTCTTCGTTGACGTAGCGACACACCCCAGTGTGTTTTTGGAGGGGGAGTGTAAGTGCGGCTAGCCCCATCTGCTCAGATTTTCAGACATTCTGCCCAGATTGGCTACATTTTGGTCATTTTCTTTGCTTCGGCGGAATTGCCGCCTCGCAGCTCAGTCACAGGATATTTCCTATATATTTCTGATATGCCGGATTTGATTCCGCGGTCCATTTCCCGTAAATCCGCCGCATTCCGCTATTTTAGCTGGAATCGCCATTTGCCGCTGACGCGCGCTCGCGGGCCAGATCGGCCAGACAATTTTACATAAATGGATTATTTAAATTCTTTCAGACAGTTTTGGACACTCAGATGTATTTAGAATAATTCCCCTCAATTTTCTTCATAGACTGGGATTTTCTGCCGGACCACAATCAGCATGGATCTTGCTTCTGTTGTCGCTGCTCTCGCCTCCGTTGGTGTCCGAGTGTCCGGTTCTACCCCCAATAACAACATCCAGGGAGACTCCTCGCGTGCCTGCCCCACTGGTCTTGCCGGCCCCGAGCTCTCCGGCACCCACAACGACCCAGGGCAGCACTTTCAGCGGGACATCCGCCAGCAGCACGAGAAGGAGCATGCTGAGCGTCAAAAGTCCGCCCCGAGCTCAACAGCGCAAAGGTTCAGGGTTGGAGACCCGGTGTCGGTGATCAGACCCCGCCCTATGGGCACCCACCGCACCAAAACCTAGTTCACACCCGGAGAAGTGGTCCGCAGGATTGGTGAGGACACCTACCGCATCAAGGTGGGTGGCGGACAGTTCCGGGAGCGCCACGAGAGTCAGCTCCGTGTGCGGGAACCCGACCTCCGTGGCCAACATGTGTCCCTGGACTATGCCGCACATGAGGCTGATTCGGACGACGACTATGCTGAGCAGGACGACTATACCGTCGAGAAGATCCTGGCCCAGCGTCGGAACGCCTCAGCACCCGGAGGCCTGGAGTTCAAGGTTCGTTGGCGAGGCTATGGGCCGTCCCACACCACCTGGGACCCCGTCTCCTCGTTCGTGCCGCGGATCAATACCCCCTTTATGGATTACATCCGCAAGCACTAGACCAAGCTCCATGTTACGGACCTGGCAGCACTCACCCGGGCGATTGCAGCCAGAGGCGCCTGATCACCGCCCTGGGCTCTCCCCTGTGAGCATCGCTGGACTTTCCAGTGTAATTTCGGAATCCACGCTCCATGACATTGCAGACCATATCAATGCTTATGGAGCTGGATTGTGCCCACGCTGGATGGTCAGTTCAGGCTTAGATGCTTTCGGCAAACATTGTCCGTAAGCATTTTCCTGCTGACATTTCTCTGGCAGGCTTGGACGGCCGCACCCCCCAGTGTGCATAGCCCCCCCTTCATTATTCCAGATTGAGGCCTTAGGGCCCATACGACGTTGCGCAACGGATGCCGCTGTCATCAGCATTGCAATTCTTGGGTGTGTGGTCTGGTCCCATGGCACTTGCGGGATCCAGACCAGTCTACGTGTGTCTGCAGACTATATATGGCCTGAACTCAGGCGTCTTTCTGTCCACCCTCCTGCATATTCCTTATCCTGACCGGGGCGTGGTTTGGTGCTCTTCCAGAGCGTGTTTACACGCCTATTTACCTGTTTCTTGCTCACTTTTGTGCCCCCCAGGATATGTGCATCTGTATGTTAAGTGTTGTCAGCCCATCACCGAGATATGGACTGCTTTTCCCCCCGAAGGGACACGAATCGAAATACGAAGGCGCCCTGAGTCGCCGTGTACATGTTCTTACATAAGGTCCAGCCTGGACCAGTACCTAAGTACAGATTGTCATGTTTGAGTGCCCGTGATACTGTATGCCCCAGTGGCTGTGATGTGCTGAGATCCTGATGGCGCCAGGCGGGAAGCCCAGTTGCCTGACTACACTCCCAGCGGTCCGCCACTGTCAGTCCCAGTGTGAGCCTACCGACTCGCAGACGCACTTGCGGTCGGGTGGCGACCTCCGGTGTCCTGACCTCGGTCAGTCTGCCTGGGAAACTGGTGGTTTGAGGAGTCGACACCTCCGCCCAAACTGCATGGAGACTCCCCCATGCATGGCCTTTGTGGTAATGGGGCGAGGGAAAAGACGACCTTGATGCCCGATCCCTTATGGAGGAGCTCGTTCGGCTTTACCACTCTGGACTCGCGTCGTGGATATGGACATGGTGCGCCCAAGAAAGGACCCGTGGAGACTCTCCCCCAGCCTGCGGCCTTGGGAAGCCTGGGGTAGCCTGATGGATCTTTGTGGTCGCTTTCGACCTGTGGGACCACCTCGGTCTTCGTGTGGTGCCTATGTTGGCCGTGTATGCCACTGCCACTGTGTTAGTGACCGTCGCAGCCGGCACCCGGTGCGCCTGGTATGGGTTAACGGGTCCTTTGGATGCCCAACAATCGCCGCCAGGACCCGGGACTTGATACTTGATACTATACATGCACTACAAGCTTTTACAGTGCCATACATGTCTAATCGTGAGTGGCAATCGGCAACCTGACCCACAGCCAGCCTGGAGTGTGAGGTGTGACAGCCCCCCCCCCCCCTTCGGGGGATGGTCCTGGGTACCCGCTGCCGTGCTTGGGTGTTATCGAGCCCCCCCCCAGGGTTTGCACTAAGGAGGGGGGTGAAGCGGTACCCAGAACCTATGGCCCATGGCCCGGAGGCCTGTGAGCCGTCACACCCGTGCGGAAGTTGTTGACAGCGGCTGTCAGCAGGATATCCCTGTTCTCCAATCCGCGAAATCTGGAATCTGATTTCCAACCATTAAATTGATGTAGAATTACCATCATTTTCTTGTCTTGGTCAATTTGCGGTCAGAAATCGGTGAAATACCCGATTTCTACCGCGATTTCTAATTGTCGTGAAATCGCCGCCCGTTGTCGCCTGCTCGCGCGCCTTCGTCGCTTCTCCGTGGCGAGTCTTGTGATGGATTTTTCTCGAGTACCTTTGAGGTTCCAAAGGAACTCAAGGGCTGGATCTAGAGGGTTTTTCTTGTACTTTCATCTGGTGTGTTCACCAAAACCTTTCGCCGTTCGCTGAGAGAAAATCAGCGCGCAAGCTTTTCCGTCAATCGCTCGAACTCATGGTTCTCAAGGACCATGAGTTCAGACGGAACCCTACAATCCCCCCCAATGCCTTTCATCCATGCCCCTTTCACATGGGCATATCACTTTGAATAGGGAAGAGGGCAATAGGGATGTTTTAGGCAGCGTATGGGTTTCGCAAACCAAAGTCGTTTGCGTGCGCAAACGCTAACTTTGTGGCCTTGTGAGCATGAACGTTAATAACCGAACACAATGCTCACAAGACCAAAAACCCTAGGTCATTTTTGATTTTCGACCCAACTCAACGATGGCTGCACGCAATTCAATGCGTACCAAAACTCTATTTTCGAAAAAGGGCAAGTTTTGGTCGAAAATTAGGCCAAAATGGCCAATCTCCCGAGGCTCGTACTCAAAGCCTATGGGGAGTTGAGCCTTGAACCAAGACAATATGTTAAGTAGAGACCACAAAGAAGATCGTGGATGGCTTGGTTGATTTTTACATCCTTGTCTTTTATTTTATATAATGTCGCCTTGTGAGCACGCGTGCCATACTGCCTCTTTGCACACGCGCTCATATGCAAGCACTAATGACATGAGTGGGCGCAGACGATCTAACCATAGTGGGCATATTCAAAGGCACCTACTATTAGCCTACTCCGAAAATGTTTGCTCATATTTTTGTTCCTCAATGACCCAAAGATATGTACATAACAATATCGCCGATATATGCACTTTTTCCCATAAATAGTCTGCTTCAAGGATTGAGGTGTTAAAAATGTTTCCATTATGCTTTGAACCTCAACCCTTGTTGCAAAAGGAAAGCAAAGCTTCGGTTTGCATCCATGCAAAGGCCCGAGGCTCCTTTCTCTTGTGATACGGAGATACGATTTTTCGAGTGACCACTTTTGGGCGAATTTTGGCCGTTTTGCCCAGAATGGCCACAAACCCCTTCTCCCCCTGATTTCACACCCGAGGTTGCGTGCGCCACTTGACCAAGGGTAAGGGCAATTCGGAGAGGGCACATGAGCCTGCATCGAATGGGGTGTTTCCCCATGTGGCCTCTCCTCTCGAAGGGAGAGTTGTGAGTCACCCAATTTGGGGTATGTTGCCATTCTGCCCCATTTGTGTGTCACTCTGCCTCCAATGGGGAAAATAGCTAGAGGCGACCATGGGGGTTGGCAAGCGGCATATATTGGGACCTAAGTCCCATGTGTGTATAGCATCTTTGGTTGAAAGGATCCTCGCCGTGGCCATGGAGATATGGAATCATGAGTGCGGGGCATTTTGGCCAAAGTTCGCTGTTTTTGCCATTGTATGCCGTATTGGAACTACCATATCTCCATGGGGCACGGGATCCAGCTAGAAGGGAGGGGCGATTATTGTAGCATATGACCAAGGGTTGAACACCATTGAGTTTCGTATTTGCTCCTCTGGCTCATCCGAAGTTATTCAACTTTTGGTGCGATCCATGATCCCCCCCTTTGCACCGCATGTTGCTTTCTGCCCCGTCCGTGTGGTCATCCCCTCGGTGAACAGTAAGCAGCCAGCGTGACAGCGAACCATAACCCAGGGCATGTGACCAAAGAGGATATCAAGGGTCGTGAATCAAGGCTTGGTGCGACGAGATCGCGGAGGTTTCCTACCCTGACCGGATGCCCGAGACGACCGATTTTGCCATTTTGGCAGTTGTGGACCCGGTTTGGATCATCACCACACCCAGGGCCATGGAGATCATTGAGAGCCAAGTACATGTGACTCTTCGTTGGACTCCCAGTAAATCGCATATGCAATGGCGGATCCAATCTCCAAGCCGGCGTGGAGATATACCATTGAGGACACCTTCGATTTTGGGTCATTTTGAGCAGCCAAAAGGACCCCCTTTTGGGACCCCCATTTGTGCCCCCCGTGTGGTCAATTGGCGGCCCCATCTCTCTATGCCCACAGGAAGCTCGGACCTAATTTGAAGTGGTGCACTTAGATATGGGTCCTAGGTCCTGCCTCCTATCCTGTGAGCTGTTGGCCTTGCCCTGGTCGGGCGAATCACCCGTGGGCATGACACCAGTTTTGGTGATTTTGGCATCATGACCCCACTTGGTGAACCCGTGGTGCCCTGATGCTGGGACCTCAGAGGGCACCAGGTTGAGTGAGGGCTCCAGAGGGTTCGTAATCAAGGGGCATAGGGTCAGTTGCCTCGTCCCTACCTCTGGCGGCCCGGACGAGGGGTCATTTTCGGAGTTTTTCGAGCTAACATCAGTCTGGGCTGAAACAGCCCATTTTCAGCTACCAACTCCTAGGGGATAATGGCGGGGCCTTATCTCCGGCTCAGAGGAGAGTTGGGACCCGCCGTTAGGGGAGCATAGGAAGCCACTGTCGGTTGGCCTTGGAGCCCCTTGGTTTCCAGGAACTCGCCTGTGGCTGGGCGGGACACCCTCCCCTATTGGCTGGGTTTCAGGGTCCGGACTGAGCAGGGCATGGGTTGCGTTTGAGCCCCCGCCCCTGCCAGCTACTGAGAGGGTCGGACCTGGGATTGGGATATGATTTGGGACTGAGTGTCTATTGTCCTGTGATGCCGTTACCCCAGTCCAGTCGTAACTCCATGTGTACATATCGTGATGTGTTGCTGTACATACTTTTGTTCCCTTGTTTCAGAGTGGCAAGGATCCTGAAACGCTTCGTCACATGACACGAGCATGAGGATGCCCTTGTGAGCGCAGTGCTTTGCCTGCCTGCTTGCTTGTGCGTGTCTGCCGCAGCGTCCCGTGGCCAGGCCCCCCCACGGGAATGCATCAGGACATCCTATGCTGCTACCACCTCCTTCGTCCTGACCCACCCAGTCTCAGCGATGCGCCCATGTCCTCAGTGACCCGTCGGCCTCACTTCACATATCATCACGTGCCGGCGGACACCCTACAGGAATTCGAGCCGCTGGGCACACAAAGATACACTGACCCACAGGCACAAGGGGCATCCATCAGGTGACTCTGCCTTCTGGATTCTGCTGTAAAGAAGTTTTGCAGTGTAAATTCGTTTTGAACAGTCTTCACCGGACTCAAAATGTGTCTACGTGCAAAAAAAAAAAGAATGTAACAGGGTTCAAATGTTAGTCTAACATACTTCTTAAGGAATAGGGGGTGCTTGGCCTAGAACAAGTAACCCACAAAGAACGTGGTTAGTGACTTTTCTTTTATTTGAACAGATCCATGCACGTTTTGTGCCTGTTCATTTTTTGTCAGTCTATCCATGGTTAAGTTGGCTCTTGTTGATGGGGTACAATGGGCATGTGCATGCATAGGGCACAACGCACGGAAACAACAATAGCACTCGCAATATCGTGCATTGTTTGTTGTCTTGTTGTTCGGATCATCCAACCATTGCATTGTTTGTCCCTTTGTACTTTAGACCATGGTACACAAAGGATCGCTTTTGTACATTACGTTGTCTACGATTTGGATTGTGTTCATCGTGCTCATTGCCCGCTGTAGCGTCTCTTTGCTCATGGTGCTGGTATTCAGTTAGCGCACCACTACGTATACCAATAGAAATAGATGACCTTATCAAAAAAGAAGCAAACACCTCCGTCCAAAAAGTGTTCGGATCTCGGCCACTTTGTTGCGCCACCACCTCAAATTGGTGTCCCATTACTTCAATTTAGGGTTTAGAACCCATATTGTTTCAAAATAATCGGGTTTTTGCAATTATTTCGACAAAAACAACCGGTTTTTCCGATTTAGGTTTTCCGAATGACCGGTTTTTCCGATTAATTGCTCTTGACTGCAAACATTTTTTGCAATCCATGAAAAACAGAGGCCATACCAGTTACGGCGTCTGGGTCAAAACTATGTATCAAAGTACATGTTATCGTCGACTGACAGCAATGGCCACCAAAGCTCACTTTCTGAGTGTCGATTTTTTTTCGATTGCCCCTTCAGATGGACAATGTCGCACCACTAGTCAAAAAATAAGCCGTCCAGGACTAGTGGCAATTGGGCGCATTTCACCGAAATTTGAGCATCTACCTTGGTTGGCATTGATCGTGCCACCTACGCCATTTCACCGCCGTCGCCGACATTTCTCGTCTTTGCCAACCTCTAGTCCCATTTCGCAATTCCGACGTGAACGCGCCTATTTTCACGCTGCCATGTTGCCAAGCCCATATACGCTCCTTGGTTGGTCCAATGCTTCCCAAACGCAAAATTCTATGGATATTGATGACTCCAAACATCCCACTTTGCCAAAAAAAAAAACCTTCATCCACGCTTGCCTAGCGGTTCTCCACTCAGCTTTGGACAATACTCACATATTGACCAAGCGGCGCCTACGGCCCTACAACGATGGGCTTCCGTTGAAAGCAACGCCGAACTCCTCATGTCTCGAACACGAAGCATCAAAGTGCAAGGCAACATGGCGTATGATGCCAAGAAGCGAATCCACACGTGTGCCACGTTGCGAAAATTATGGGACACTTGCCAATGGAACCATGAGTTCAACGTTTCCGACAAGAAGAACTCCTTCACGGAACTCAACACCACTATCCCGAAAGGCTCGGGCTTCTACTCCAATTGTGCACACGAAGACTCGGCGCACGTCTATGATATCTTGCACATCCACAAGACCTTCCTAGTGTGCCCGGTGCCGTACAACTACGTGGACCACGACTTGGGAACCACTGTAGAGACCGTGACGGATTGGGCGGCCTTCATAGGACACGCCCTTCAACTAGCCCGCTCGCGCAATGAAGAGTTCGAGGGATGGTTCATGTTACCGGCGCCCATTAAAAATTGCAATGCGGAAAATTGCTTGTTCGTTGACCCCCGTTTGCTTCTCACTCCCTTACGCCCCTTTATTACGCAACGCTTTAGCTTCCATGATGCAAAGCAATGGTGGATCCCCGGCAACCAAAACGTAGAGAACGCCCAATACATTTTGGGTAATGCTCTCGCCGTGCCATACATCGCCTACCGACTTCATTCCCAAACATGGTATGCTCCGTCTAAGCACCAAAGCGTCACGGTTGACCACTCCTCAAGCCTACGCCGCTTCGTACATCAAAGCACCAATTTGGATATAGAGCAAGCACATGTCCTACTTCGATTTGACGCGCTACGAGAGATCATTGATCAACGAGAACTCCCGAGTGGCCAAGAAGACACCAACACCCGAAAGAAAGCGGAGCTAGGCAACGTGCGGCACTTCTACAAATGGTTGAACAATACGCTTGCACCGGACTTTGAGGGCGCGGCGACTACCACCAATTGCAAATATTATTTTGAGAACGGAGAAGCCCTTCTTGCACCACACCCAAACTATTATCGGTACGACTATACCATGGCTCCGGCTCTTGCAAACGAACTTATGTCCGTGGCTTTGGAGCATGGAGATTTTTTACGAGGGCGATTCTATGTGATTGAAGTGGCAAAAATGGTTGACCAACACTCTTTCTTTGTGAACCCGTCACGCAACGAGAGAAACCGCCACAAGGGAGAATTTACACCCACCGAGGTCATGAACACCCTCATGGGCCACATGATTGGGGGACGAGGGCGCACCCGTGTCATGGGCACGTCAATCAAGAGCCGGGATAGCGTGATAGTCCGATTGGACCTTAGCAATACCCCAAGCGACGAAGGGCGCTCGCCTCTCTCTACCTTTGCCTCTTTCCTCCACACTAATGGAGCGATGGTAATGTGCACCTCAAAGGACGGCGCGTTGATCACCTTCAATGCATTTGGACAAGGGGGCAAGCAGGAAGCTCACCCTAAATCTCCGCCAACCATGGTCTCTATTCCGCCGCCGATGCCTAGTCAGAGAGAGCCAAACGAAGTGGATGTCCAAGCGCCCAACACGACCTCCCTCTTTGACATTCAATGTGCGGCGGGTCTCCTAGGCCCATTCACGCGGTTTGAACTCCACTCGAGATCCGAAAATCCCCCTATAAGCTTCTACTCTGTCACCTATGAGAAGCTCCAATCCGCTCAAATTGCCACGGGTTTTGCTATGGGCCCCATTTCCTTTCACCCGTCCCAACCTTATCTACAGGTTGACGCACTCCTACACCTCGACACCTCGGTGGCTGAGGAGGATCGCCCGGCGGAAGCACGAGTGCGAGCGGGCCTGAACATCGGCGCGGGGGCCTTCCTCAAGGACTACATCGCCAACTACAAGGAGCATCAAACACTCCTACGCCCGCCTCGCCGCCCGCCGCGACAAGAAGATCGACAACCGGAGGACCTCACGGAGGAGAACCTCCCGGGCTTACGCATCATCGAGGACGTCATCGACATGACTATGGAGACCACCCTAATGGCCTACCTCGAGAAGCAGGAATGGGAGCCAGAGACTCGAAGAGGCAAGCTGCACCACGGATGGAAGTATGTGGATGCCTCCCACACCCTCGAAAGAGCGGAGGAACTCCCCACGGAGCTCATGAATCTGATCGACAACCTCATGGATGCTAAAGACTCAGAGGACATCCCCCTGCTAGCAGTGCAGCCCAACCAAGTCAGCGTGAACGACTATGAACCTGGGGTGGGCATAGGATGGCATAAGGACATCGATGACCTAGGTGACACTATCACCTCGATTACACTCATGGGGGCTACCACCATGGAGTTCCGTAAAGGAAATGGCCCGGTGGTGAGTGTGCGAGTACCACGATACTCAGCCCTCCAAATCATGGGAGAACTTCGAGAACAATGGCAGCATCAAGTGCCTTACCGCATGAGCGATGTGGTGGATGGGGCCGAAATCCCTCCAGACCGACGAGTGGCGGTCATCCTTCGCAACGTGCAGTGTGCTCTGGACGCCGAGCCCGACGCCGAAACTCAAAACGGCAGCGGGCAAGGTTAGCGAACTGCTTCAACGCCTCGGCGTCCCTCAACCCAGCGCGCATCGTTTGAGCACCTCCCCCCCATCTTCTGAACCCCTCCGCCCCCGCCCCACTCCTAAAAACCCGCGACCTTCGCGCTTGCCCGACCTGGCATGCTTTGGTCTTGAGCCCCCTCCCGTGACCAATTGGAGGCAAAGTAAGGGGTATGTGCGCCCAGCTGCAAAGCTCAACAACCCCCCGCCCCCCACGCTCAAAATCCTTTCACACAACCTGGAAAAGAAACCTCCCACCCCCTTCATTTTCCACCACCTACAAAAAGGGTACCTTGTCTTGCTCCTCCAAGAACTGAACGAAGAGCCCAGCCTCCCACACATATTTAGCCACGGGGGGGAAAAATGCAAAATTTTCACCAACATCAACAAGAGAGAGAAAAAGAATGGCACTGCCATCGTGGTCTCTTCGGCTTTCCGGCCCTACACAAAGTTTGTTCCGAACTCGGACAACGATGGACTCATGTGCTCGGTTGCAATAACCCTCCCGGGCGCCCCCCCACACTCCTCACTTCTCTCTACTCTCCCCCGGACGCAATTACCAGACGCCCCCTGATTGAAATCAACCTGTCGCGTCTTCTTTCCCGATACCCTTACCATGTGGTGGAAGGTGATTTCAACTGCATCCGCAATCCCCATCTAGACTCCCTGGACGCCGACTCCAACCCCTGGGCCTGGGTCACTTCCAAAACTTCGGGCAGTAACCCGTCATGGATCGATACGTACCGACACATGCACAGCACTGCCCTGGGGTGGACCCGACCGGCGTCTAAGAACAGATTGGACTACATCTTTGCTTCCAGAGCCTCTTTTATGACCAAAAAATTGCTGACGCTTCAATTCTCTATGGTGATTGCTCTACCGACCACCACCCTGTCACAGCACAACTGCACTCACCCCTCATCCCCACGCAATCCCCCCCACCCCCCCGTAAACGTTTCCGAAGACTAAAGAAACAAGAATTGCTCCGTCTTCAAGGGGGACTGCAACCCCTCGAGGAATGGTGTGAGGATTTTAACAAACACCTCCCTGACGTCCCGACCTCTGACCTGGTCCCGATAGTGGACGCCATTCTCCGAGAGTTCTCGGAGGCCTACCACTCGATTACCACCCCAGCGGGAGGGACAGCCCCGTCCAAAATTCAGAAAGAATTCACCCAGTTGGCCAATGCCCTTCCCCCAGCCTCCCACCCCCGTTTCGGAGAAAAAATGAGGCAGCTCAATGACTACCTCGATGAATGGCAGAAAGCGAAACAAAAATCGGCCCGGACTGCGGTACACAGAGCGATCGTCCAGGGCCGCCAACTGAAGAGTGCCATCCAGAAACACCTCCAACCCCCGGATCAGGCTCCAATCTCTCTCAGGCGCTCTGACGGAACCCTTGCTACAGACACCAAAGAGGTTGCAAAGATATTTTTGGATACGCTCCTCCACTTGGGAGGTTCGCCTGACTACAACCCCCCCGACGATTTCACGGAGCGCCTCCTGAGCCACACCCCCCAGTGCCCTCCGGGCACAGAAACTCAGGACATCCCGGACATGACATGGTCAGAGTTCACCGACATCCTCCACTCGGCTAACCCCCGCAAGACAGGAGGAGACGACCACACCAACACCTACCTGCTCTCCGCCCCCCCCCCCCACCTGCAGACGCTCTTCTTTCTGGTGGTAAATCGCTTCCTACATGAGCCCCTGCCACCCCACTGGACGACCGCCCAAGTATGTTTGATCTACAAGAATAAATGCCCCCACAACCCCGCAAACTACCGCCCAATAGCCCTGTTAAACACTGTGTACAAGCTAGTGGCCCGACACGCCGCCTCTGCCCTCCAAACCTTCATCAAAGATCATTCCCTCATGCACCACAGCCAGCACGGGGGCATGCCTAATTTCCGAACCATGGACCACCTTTTCCACGTCACGGCAGAAATCGCCCGAAGCCCCCAGGCCTACCATTTTTACATAGATTTTAACAAGGCCTTTAACAGCGTTCCCCACCCCACCCTCCGTCGGGTCCTCCACCACTATCGAATGCCGGCGTGGCTGGTTGACCTGATCAGTGGACTCTACGCCCACCCCCAGGATGCCTCCCTTGTCAACAATGTCACACCCTACCACTACCTCCAAACCAGGGGCCTCCGCGAGGGCTGCCCCATGTCCCCTGTCCTGTTCATCCTTCATTCTAACGTGCTCCTCCATGCAGCCCCTCAACCCTCTCCGTTGGAGAGACCCGCCGAGACCTCTGCACACGCTTTCATGGATGACAAATCGTACCGGTCACGCTCCCAGACCTACATCCAAAAGTTAATTGACTTCTATGACACGGACGCCAGGACATGGGGGCTCCAAATGAACTGTGACAAGTCAGAGGTGCACGCCCTGGGTGGCGTCCCACAACATGACTTCCAGAGCCCAAGCGGCTTCACACTTTCTACTGTCGACCCGGATACCAAACAGCCACGGAAGGGCTACAAATACCTCGGGGTTTACATCTACAACGATAAGCACCCCCCGCAACTCCGACACCAAATACACTCGGAACTGAGCAGCTACTTCGTACACCTCTCCCCGCTTTGCCTCACCCTCCCTGAGCTGGTTAAACTGGTGAATGTCCAACTGATACCAATCCTCACCTACCGCCTCATAGTGCACCCTTTTCTCCCCAGCGAAATAGACGAGCTCACGGCAGCGGTCTGGAAAGAGCTTGCTACGCATGGCAGAATCTCGCCCAAAGTCTCCACTAAGGACATATACCAGCCACGTGCTAAGTTGGGGCTAGGCCTCCGCCACCTGGGAACAGCGGTTCACAAGTCTTTTGTTGAGGCGGGACTAAGGTACCTGACCCAGGACGGGCCCCCGGCCAGTTGTGCGGCAGTTAGAGACGCCCTCCTTTCGACACGACAAAATGCCCTTCAAGATAGCTTCCTGGATGCAGCCAACCGCCTGAGTCTTCGATTCCACGCCCCTGGACCATGGAACCCCTGCCTCCCCTCTGAGCTGCACGAGCGAGAACGACTGTATGCTGCACCCCGAAATGCCCCCCCCTGCCTGGCCACGGTTACCAAAGTCTACAAAAAAACAGCCACCATTTGCTTCGACACCGGGGAATCCGCTACCATCACGGAACGGAGTAATTTCACCTTCATCCCCTGCAACACCCCTCCTCTCCCCCCGAGTGACATAACCCACTACCACCTTTTCCCACCCTTCTCTTCCCCGCAAACCCGCAACCCCGACATCCCGGTTCCTCTTCAAGCGGACCTCATGGATAGCACCTGTGAAGGCCACTGGTTCCACCTGCCTAACCTCCGCCACATTCTCAACCATGAGGATCTAATGGGGTGGGGGTGCGTACAGGCGGCTAACCTCTTCGCCGAGCTCCCCTTTGATGACACAGCGTGGATTTATACGGATGGAAGCTCCGGAGATGGGGGCCATGGCAGCGCCTTCGCTATCTTTTGGCAACAACAGTGTTACGTCCTCTGCCGCTCGTCACCCTCACCCACTTCAGGGGGCTCCGAGCAATGGGCCATGGCAATGGCGTTAGCCCACCTCCCCAACATCCTCCCCCATACTCCGGTGGTGATCTTGGGTGATAACCTTGACACAGTCGAAGCGGTCAACCGAGCCCTCTTCAGCCCCCCCCCCAGCGAGGCCGTCCACTTACACACAGGGTACACGAGACACTGCCTACACATCCCTCCTCGCTCCCCTCCCCCACCTGATCCATGTGGCTTGGATCAAAGGACACGCACACTTTATGGGAAACGAGCTGGCGGACTATTCCTCAAAATGGGCCGCTCAAGCATTAATGTGGCACCCCTCCCTCCTACCCCCCCCCCCCCCCTGCGGGAGGAGTCACTAGTGGGGGCCTAGCCCTCATCTCAAAAATTCTGAAACACCATACCCGCTCCCTCTTCCCGACCCACCCACACACGCGCCTGCACTTCAGCACCAGCGCGAGCTTTCTCCAACAGAGCAGCTTTTTCTCGGCAATCGCATTCAAGTGGGTGTCAGGCACGTATGGTTGTCAGGACTACAGACCTCACTGTGACACCAGTGACCGATCATGCCCTAAATGTCAAGGAGTACACCGAATGGATCCCATCTCATTCTGTGCCCTCTGTCCCACGATGCAATGGTTCCAACAGTGTCTATCCGGCGCCTGCCCCCCCCCTTTTGACAAATTAGCACTCGAATGGTGGATAGCCAGCGACCGTGGGGACCAACGACTCGCTACCAGAACGCTCGTCCCAAAAACGCTCCACACAACGCTTGCAACGTCCTCGTCAGGCAAGGACCCCGCTATGCATGCTAAGGATTTTGACAGCGCCCTGGTTAAACGCAACAGGGCGCTCACGCAGCTCATCGAGGATGCCAATAAATTTCTGCATGACAACCCACCCGGGGCCATTGGCCCACCAGTAACCAGAAACAATTTTTTTGATTCCCTGGGTGAATTCAGTACCTCCAGAGGCCATGCCCCCCGGGACCTGCCAAAATACGTTCCCCCCTCGGCCCTGCCTGCGGCGGTATTGACACCCCCGAAACGCAAAGCCTCGGATCAACCACAGCGGAAAAAACGCCCCCCCCCCGGCACCGCCCAAGCCAGTAAAGCCCAGCGCAGCGCAACGCGCTCTGAACGCCTACCTGCAGCCTATTGGCCCCCGTCCCCCCCCCCCTCCTACCCCTGCGCCACCCCGACGCGACGAAGCCCAGGCGCAGCACAAAGGGCGAAAGCGCAATGAACCCGCCCCCCCGCCGGCCACACACCCTCCTGATCCCAAACAGCCTCGGATGGACAGATTCTTCCCCCCGAACTAGCGGCCTGAACCTGTTGTATGTCTCTCCTCATGCCTCCAGTAATTCCCTACATGTAGCTAGCTAATCCACCCTGACCAGCGCCGAAAATACCCTCTGTTAGCCAGGTTTTGCTTACAGTTTCGAATGCACATCCAACTCTCATGATATATCGCGTATATCACCCCCTCATGTGCCGGCGGACGCCCTACAGGATCTTGAGGCGCCGAGCACCCGAATTTGCACTGACCCAATGGCGTAAGGGGCATCCATCGGGTGACTCTGCCTACTGGTTTCTGCTGTAAAGTAGTTTTGCAGTGTAAATTTGATCGAACAGTCTTCACCGGACTCAAAATGTGTCTACGTGCAAAAAGCAATGGCCACCAAAGCCTCTTTGGGATGCAAAACACGGATACTATGTCTTACTAACAATAATAATTAGATTGCAACCACTCCGATTAATTGGTTAAAATCAGTTTTCAAAATAACCGATTGTGCCAATTATTTCAAACAAAACCTGTGATTATTGCCGATAACCAGTTTTTCCGATTAATTGGGAAAACCGGTTCCAAACCCTAGCTTTGATAGCCTAGTACAAGAAAGATGTCCTTGATTAGTGCCCTATATATTTTGATGAAATCCTGCAGGCTTTGAAGTAGAAAACCCAAAGCAAAGCAGCAAGTAGAGCAAGAATAGGATGTGGATCGAATCAATGAATAGTTTTGAAATGCAGTGTAACAAAGAAGGGCTGCAGATAGACAAAGCAGGCTTAAATACAGAGATTCAATCACAAATGGATAAAACAAATGTTTTTAAGTGTAAACTGGCCTGACTCTAGCCTCCAAGTTAGCATCAAGCACTTCATGTGCACTCGTTTGGGTGAAATGGTGCTGGTTAGGAATATGGGGCATAGGAGTTAGGCCAGACACAGAAGATGACCTGGCCAAGCAACTGAATTCAGAAACAGTTCAAACGTAGAACCACAATAAGTGGTAGAAACAATTGAGTATAGGCATCCTGGGGTGGGAGACCACTAGGCTTAACCTCCGAGGCCTTAGGCATGAAGTGCCTATTTTATTTCGGTATAACCTCCATGAAGGAAGGTACCTCCGCTCAGTTGAGTGGTAGGGGTGAACTTCATGGGGGGGCTAGGGTTATAACCCTAGTTACTTTGAGAACGTGTACTTTAAGCTGCAAAAGAGTGATAAAAATACTTAAGTAAGTCTTGGCATCAACAAAAGGGTTTTAAGGGGGGCTTGGCCTGGTCTAAGCCCTCCAAGAAAGACATGGCAGTGACTTTTTCTTACTTCCCCCTGGAGCACTAGTTGATCAAGCTAGTAGGACCAAGGAAAAAGGCTCAAATATTCCCAAAATTACCTCAGAAAATGCACTAAACCTACCAAAAGCATTCCCACCAGTTCAAAGAAACCTATCAGACTTCAGGTACCCTTGAAAAACAGTGCAGTGTACCGTGAATGATTCCCTTTCGATGGGGCATTCTTCAAAAGTCGCCAGTGTGCGACGAAAACCTTTGGAACAAATTTGGGGGTAGTGGGGTTTGAACCCAGGACTCCCTCCCGAGAGCACACATGCTTGCCCACTAGGGTACAGTCGAACCCTCTAATGATGACGGCTAACGCTGCATAAACAGCTTTTTAGTAAACGTCCTGACCAAGGGCCAGGGCGCAGCAATAATCCCTATGGAGGACACAAATCTCCAGGAGCTGAAAAAAAAAGAAAATGGAACCAGCAAGGAGTGGATCCTGTGATTTAGCGGAAGGGTGAGCGATTTAAGAAGTCAAATCGCTGAAAATTGACCAAAAGACGTTAGAAATCGTCATTTTTAGACTAAAACCTAAAGTCGCAGACAAGCGCAACAGAAGCGGACTCCAGAAAAAGGGTTGCGCAAGCGTAAACGTCTCCAGAAAAAGAAGGTATGAGCCGTATTTTTTAAAGTTCTAAAAGAAACGTTTGCACAGTTGCATCAAAATTTTTATAAACTTTAGGAAAAAGTATTGCAAATGAACCCACACAACAGAGCAGGTGGACAACCCACTTCTCAGATATCTCAGTGTCACTTCACACGCATGCATTGCGTTTGTGTTGGCTGCTTTGTTAAAACGTTAGGGTTGTCTCTGCTGTGTTCGTTGGGGGTTCGGGCGCTCACCTCCTTTGTTCTGCACAGGTCAAACAAGAAATGAAAGGTATGCGAGGCGAATGGAGGGCGCAGCGCGCACGTAGGGTTAGTGTATGCGCTGTGCTCGCGATGCATGTGCCTAATTCAGGCATTCACACGCTGTGTCGCTTCCCCTGTGTCCCAGTCCACCCTTGTTCCCTTTTCACAGGTAAGAAAAGAAAGTGCTTGCTTGTGTTTCCTGTTGCCGTAGCGCTAAAATAGGGTTGCTTAAAACGCTTAGGCTTGTTTTGCGCTGTGCAGTGCGCCACCCTCTGTCCTTTCTCTGCAGGAAGCAAAGTCCAAAGAGGATGCATGACACACAATGCATTAATCGCTTAGGGTTGTTTATAGTTCGCCGTAGGATTGTTTAAGCACTTAGGGTTGTTTTGCGCTCGTGTCATCTTCGGCATTCACATGATGCGTGGTGAGTAAGGTAGGTAAGCCCAGGAGGAGCTCAGCTCCTGGTTGAGTCACCCTGTGGTTGGTTGTGATGGGTAACATTAGGAGAGAGAAAGTGGAACTGGAAAACCTGTGCATACCTGTGCATGCATATGAAGCATTGAAGGGTAGGCCACACGTGTTGCGCACGGTATAACTCTTGTTTAGGTTACCCAGGGACTCCACCCCACGTTCTTGTAAGGTTTTCGTGCAACCTATATTTTCGCTTTTTTCAGTGTATTTTCCTGATATATTTGTACAACCTGAAATCCGCTATCTCAGCACTGTTTCGGACAGTGTTGGTATCAGTCAATCAGGAGTTTCCGTAGTTTTACATTGATGGTGCTGCGAGCATTTTTCTACTATAAAACTGAGTTTGGGTCGGCGACGGCCAGTCCTGAGATCGCGCGCGCCGATCCAGAAATTGTTGATTTCTGACGATTTTTAAGAGAATTCAATTAGTTTTATTGATAAGATTAATTCTATATCAGTTTTAGACAGAAGCGGATGTTACGGCACTATCGGGACGCCGTTCCGTGCCAGTTTTTTTGGCGCAAGTATGCCATCTTCATGAATTTTTATAAAATTGTAGGTGTCTTGAATCCTGAAGTTAAGTACACGAAATCACAGCCCATTAGTAGGGCTTTGCATGCATGTGCTGATTTGATTTCCAAACGCGTCGGTGCACCGGCACCACGCGTTGGGGGGAGACCCATGATCATGTTGTAAATATGCATTGTTTTGCTCACATTTCATTGTTATATGTCGCCCTTTGTTCATATCTTCTTAGGACATGAAAGGGACTGTTTCGAAATCACTCTCATGATTTTGTCGAACACGTAGTATGTTTCCGTCGCCTTTTGTGGTTGCATTTGGGGTGTATTTTTGGGTTATTTGAGGGAAAACTTGGATAAGTCTCAAGGAAACCAAGTTCATAGTTGTTCAATACCAAAAATGAAAAGAATTTCGAAACGCCCTCAACGACGACGACGACGACGACGACGACGTTGAAGACAACGACCACGACGACGCAAACATGGTCGACGAGATCTATGGAGCAATTGGTAAACCCCAAAATCATGTTCAGGAAGGTCCTTGGTGCCTACACCATTTGAGGACCATTTGACTACTTTGAGCCCTCCTACAAGGACATTGACGACCAAGGAGACCTTCAGCATCGCCCTGGGAGTGCGTAGCGCTGAAGAACAAGTTGCAGCCCGATTATCCCAATGTTGTCAGCGCCTGATAGTTTTCATTTGATTACTCCAGCTGGGTGCCATGGACAAAGTGCCATGGACCTTTGGATGGTTCTCACGATCATATCATGATCATTGGTGAGTTCTCAACCTCCAGCAAGGACGACAGCGCTGCCCACATCCTGCAGATTACGAAGTGGTCAAATTGGAAGTCAAAAAAATGAAGATTTCAGAAAAAATAATTCATGGTATGGGCCAAGAAGATTGGTGACCATAATTGTAATCATAATAACTATGGGCCATGAGAAATGGTCTTATTGGTTATTTCTGTATTATATTATATGATCAGTGGATGATTTTACAAACTGTGAACTTTTCTGATTTGCTTTGTGTTGTCTTTTGTTTTACGCCAGGACATCTCAGAAGTGCATTTTTTTATTTTTTGTTTGTTCACTTTTTATTTTCACTATTTTTATTTCAAATTCTGTGCAGAGGTCATTTTTTCATGATTAATTTCTGTCCAGGATTGCAAAAATTTTACTGTGATTGAGCCTGGGGGTCAGAGGACCCTATGTGTGAGGCACTTGTGAGTGCCATGAGTGGTGCGTGTGTAGACATGTACATTACATGCGGGTACCGGAACCCAGCGGTGCCTCCTAAAATCCGGGGTCCGGGATCAAAGTAAAAATCTGTGTTTTTTTATTGCTCCTCGGCTTATCTTCATAGATTCAGCCACAGAAGCACCCATTTTCTGTGGGTGTTTCTGAGCTTGGGAGGGGAGTGTTAACCCTTGGAGCAATTCAGTTGCGTGGTTGACACCCGACCCAAATGCTTTGCATTTTTCCCACCCAATTTTTTGTTGCACTACACCTTCTTGGTGCTTTTCAGCCTTAGATGTGTCTCAGGACTTGGGAGGGGAGTGTAAGGTTTTCGTGCAACCTATATTTTCGCTTTTTTCAGTCTATTTTCCTGATATATTTGTACAAACTGAAATCGGCTATCTGAGCACTGTTTTGGACAGTGTTGGTATCAGTCAATCACCAATTTGTTTAGTTTTACATTGATGATGCTTTCACCATTTTTTATACTATAAAACTGAGTTTGGGTCGGCGACGGCCAGTCCTGAGATCGCGCGCGACGATCCAGAAATTGTCGATTTCTGACGATTTTTAAGAGAATTCAATCAGTTTTATTGATAAGATGAATTCTATATCAGTTTTAGACAGAAGCGGATGTTACGGCACTATCGCAACGCCGTTCCGCGCCAGTTTTTTTGGCGCAAGTATGCCATCTTCATGAATTTTTCTAAAATTGTAGGTGTCTTGAATCCTGAAGTTAAGTACAGCAGATCACAGCCCATTAGTAGGGCTTTGCATGCATGTGCTGATTTGATTTCCAAACGCGTCGGTGCACCGGCACAACGCGTTGGGGGGAGACCCATGATCATGTTGTAAATATGCATTGTTTTGCTCATATTTCATTGTTATATGTCCCCCTTTGTTCACATCTTCTTAGGACATGAAATGGACCGTTTCGAAATCACTCTCGTGATTTCGTGGAACACGTAGTATGTTTCTGTCGCCTTTTGTGGTTGCATTTGGGGTGTATTTTTGGGTTGTTTGAAGGAAAACTTTGATAAGTCTCAAAGAAACCAAGTTCAAAGTTGTTCAATATGTTGTGGTTTGTTTCTTGGGAACTCGACTTGTACTCCTGTGCCTCTTTGTTTCTCAAAATCCGAAACTCAAAATCCCAAATTGTCAAACCTCGCAGGATCTTTAGACGGGGCACCAATAATAAGACAATGTCGAAGACATAAACCCTGTTCAGAGATCGAAGTATCTTACAGCGCTCATTCACAGTTGGCATTCGATGCTTCTTTATTATTCACAGACTGCAGTGCGATTGCAAGTGCGACTTGCGACTTGCGCGCTGCTGCGCTGCTGCTGTTCGAAGCCATAACACTACCCCCCCCTTGAGACCTTGAAGAGGTCTCACTCATCTGGGTGGGTGTCACAATGTCGAATTTGCAGAGCACGCCCAGAAAAAACCTATTTTGGACCTCGACATGTGTGGCTACAGAAGCATAACAGTGGTCCAAACTCACAGACTGAGGTGCAGTCATGGTATACCTGTCGTCAGCGCCTCATTCATACGCCGTGTTCGACTCTGCCACAGCTGTGTCTTGGCGGAAGCTGCAGAAGACAACTTCGCCAGGCACACTGCACGGGCGCTGTACCCACAGCAAGGCTGTGGGCACGTCGAACCATAACATACCATAACATTGGGCACAGCTATCGAAGCTGGTTGCCCAGCAGACAAACAACCAATACATCTGTCAACTCGACAGGACATATGAAGGCAGTCGACACCATTAATGGCATCCAGACTGTCGAATAAGCCAATACTTGGCATCCAGACATGTCAAATCAGCCATTACTTGGCATCCAGACATGTCGAATCAGCCATTACTTGGCATCCAGACATGTCGAATCAGCAGTCCGTGCCCCACGTAAACGTGGATGAACGATCCACCTGGAGTCGACACACTTCGTGCACTTCCTTCAGTGTCTCGACGCCAGCCATGAACTTGAAGGTGTCATGACCCGTGTAGTGTCGACGGATATCACTTTTGAGGGCACGCTTCTGAATCAGGATACCAGATCAATGGTTCAGCAATTGAAGGTTGGGATCACCAGGTCGGCCGTCGACGGGCACTTGTACTGGAATACGAAGACATGTTCACGGGCAAGCGCTCAAAATTGGCCAGGTCCCAATGTTTGTGCCTTGGTCGAATAGAAATCCCAAAGGTTCGACGGTTTCCAAGCATCCTCGCTCCACAGATCGTCCGATTGGTGACCTCGAAGGAGAACCCGTCATGTGGACCAGTAGACCATCGATAGGTTTCCTTGGAACCAGTACCAGCGGCCATGCTGTGGTAGAACTGACCAGTTCGTGTATCGACTCGCCACCATGGCGTGTCAGCAATCGAAAGTCGTCGCACAACAATGATGGCACTGACGTCATCGACTCCAGGACCGAGGGCATATCCGTCAATGACCTCAAGCATGTCGGTTTGGGAACCTTCTTCTTGGAGTCGACCCAGGTGTAGTAAGAAAAAGTCACTGCCATGTCTTTCTTGGAGGGCTTGATCCAGGCCAAGCCCCCCTTAAAACCCTTTTGTTGATGCTAAGACTAACTTAAGTATTTTTATCTCTCTTTTGAAGCCTAAAGTACACTTCCTCAAAGTAACTAGGGTTGTAACCCTAGCCCCCCCCATGAAGTTCACCCCTGCCACTCAACTGAGCGGAGGTACCTTCCTTCATGGAGGATATACCGAAATAAAATAGGCATTTCATGCTTTAGGCCTTGGAGGTTAAGCCTAGTGGTCTCCCACCCCAAGACCCCTATACTCAATTGCCTCTACCACGTATTGTGGTTCTACTTTTTAACTGTTTCTGAATTCAGTTGCTTTGCCAAGTCATTTTCTGTGTTGGCCTGACATCTATGCCCCACATTCCTAACCAGCACCATTTCACCCAAAAGAGTGCACATGAAGTGCCTAATGTTATCTTGGAGGCCAGAGTCAGTCCAATTTTGATATAAAATCTTTTGTATTATCCATTTGTGATTGAATCTTTGTGTTTATACCTGCATTGTCTATCTGCAGCCCTTCTGTGTTACACTGGTTTCAAAACGATTCATTGATTCAATCCACATCCTGTTCTTGCTCTACTTGCTGCTTTGGTTTGGGTTTTCAACTTCAAAACCTGCAGGATTTCATCAAAATATCTAGGGCACTAATCAAGGACATCTTTCCGGTAGCAGAGACAGTCCCTTGTGACCTTTGGAACCGACCCTGAGAAGAAGTGCAGCACACAAGGCTCAACAACAAATTCATCATGTCCACACTAAGCGTCAGGACCTGGCCCATAAGAACTGTCCAAGTACAAATGGGCAGCGTGGCCCACCCTATGAGTGAACCACCTTACCGAGCTCCACATCTCAGTGTCGCATCTGGGTCCCAAGGAGATCCAGATCGCAGAAGGGCGGAGAAAAATACAATCCTTACCACCGAGGCCTTAGCAGCCCACGGTGGAGACAGCCTGCATCATCTTCACAGGCGCGTAGCAGCCTCAGTCTCCCGATCCGCCTGTCCAGCATCATCCTCAACAGCGATTGGAGGCCCTGAGGAATACGAGGAACTGAGGAAGGAAATGGATGAATACATCCTCCATGAGGAGTACTACAAATCCATTCGTGGAGAAGATGGGGAGGAGCCATTGGCAGTACACGGATCCAGACCACGTACAGACCTAGGGTCCTACACGCACTCTGGCCCGCCGTCCGACAGAGCCGAGACAGCATCCCTGCCAAGACGACCGAGACCCGAGTATCCGAGAGCATTTTGTCCAACCCCAAGGGCTCCCGAAGTAGGCCCGACTCCAGTTGAGGGACAACATCATCCAAGGCCAACCTACGGTGCCCTGGATCATACGGCCGAACTGCTGGCCAAACTTCTGTCTGGATCAGAAGCTCCAGATGTGACGGCCCTATCGGAGGCCGTTAAGGCGAAACTTGGTATTGCAGAACCCTTACCCAAGCCAGAGTTGTCCTCCCCCTCCCCCGGACTGAGTACCCTGGCCGAAGATCTTAAGAGATCAAGGGTCTCAAGGCTGTTGCCTAAGGTCACCTGCCCCAGCCCCTTTCACCCCCGTGCCAGGACAGTGCCCATGGCTGAACTACAGGACGTGCCTGTGACAGAGACTGAGAAAAGAGGGCTGTCAGCCCTGGCACCTCTTGCCGGCGTATCACCTTCTGGCCTAACTCCGGGGGCTGGGAAGACGGGCAGACCTATTGCCCAGGCGAACATCCAGCTGGAACTGCCGGAGTTCGACCCCAAAAATCTGCCCGAATGGGCAGAAAAATTTGCTGAGTTTCTTTTGCTGACTGGCCAATCCCATGTGGATCTGGCCACAAAATGCTCACTGCTGAAACGCTCATGCAAAAAGAAATTTTTGCAAAAACAGGTGAAACAGATTGTGAAAACCTTTTCCACCTGGGCAGAGGTACTCCAGAGGTTGAAGAAAACGTTCCCAGTCTATGAGACTGACCTCAGTGTGCGCACACAGATAGAGGAGCTACCTATGCTCCCTGAGTTTCCATCCGCTGCGCGAATCTCCGAATACGTGTGCGACTTGGAGTATCTGTTTTCGCGGACGAACGTAGGCTCCTACGGAGCCACTGAACCCCACCTGTGGCTCATGAGTAAGATCCCCCAACGTACGTGGGATGATTGCCGCTCTAGGTCTGAGAGGAAGAGTCGGACCCACTCGTACGATGAACTGGTGGACCTCCTGATTGAGCTAGCTCTTGAGAGGGAGAATGACTCCCACATGGAGAAATTCCTCAAGAAGCACTTGGGTCGAGGGGGTAACCCAACCCCCGAACGTGGCGAAGGGAAAGGGGCTATAAATCCCACTAACGCCAACCAGGGGGGTGGTAAAGGAAGGGGTAACCTACGTGCCATTAATGAGGTTAAACCTGAGGCAGGTACACCCCCTTTGTTCTACTGCAAACCTGTCAATGACAAGGGGGGGCCTTGTCATGCCCCTGACTGCGATCAACGCAGTAGCTGTATGCTGCAGATGAAACGACAGCAGCATACCAAGGATGGGAACCCTGTGACCCATCAGGATCATTTCAGGTGTACCATCACCTGTGGCTATTGTGGCAAACGTCGTCACTACGAAGACGAATGTCACCTAAAGAAACGCGAGAGTGATAAACTCAAGCGTCAGGAGGCCAAACGCCAGAAGACCCAAACCCCCACCAAAAACCCCCAGAATGGGGATAAAGGTGGCAAAAGAGGTGGCAAGGGGGGTGGCAAAAATGGACCCCCTAACCCCCAGAGGCGCTCATCAGTGCCTGTTGCTACACCCTCTCCTGCTGCTACACCCCCTCCTGCCGCAGGTGATCCCAAGAAGCGCCCCCAGGGGGATAACGCTACTCCTAACGGGAAAAACTCCAAGAAGAGGCGCTTGGCCTGGATGGCCAGGTCCCTCATAGCTGCAGGGGTGGATGTCAAGTTCCCTGATGAGGAATAGGTGGGCGGCTCCGAAGAGGAGGACTTGGTTTTCTGGATCCTCGTGAAAATCGGGGATCAAGTTTTTCGAGCGGTGCTTGACACCGGTGCAACACTTTCCATAGTGGCCCGGCGCCTGCTAAAGACTTTCAAGAAAACTAAGACCGTGGCCATAAGAGTAGGGGATGGGCGTACCATCCATTCCTTGGGGGGCGTCGATGTGACTATATGCCTGGGCGACGAAACCGTGACCCAACACTGCAGAGTGCTGGACACCGACGCCTTTAACATCGTCATTGGTACAGACTTCCTGCAAAGAAACCCCCAGGTAAAAATGCTGTCTCTCCAGCGCCCCTATTCTTTGCACTGCGACTTTGGCAGTGGGCTATTCTCCGTACCTTTGGAGCTGTCAGGACAAAAAGAGTCCCGGCTGCGCTACGCATCCAAGACTAACTATCGTACTGAAAACTACCAATTGGCCCGTCACGTTCTTAAAAATGGACTGGCGGCCCTTCAGGTAAACCTGGATGAGATCCAGGTGGAATTGTTTGCGAGCCAACAACAGCAGATCATGCAGTTGTACTGCTCAAAACAATTGAACAATGCTTTCCGTTTCTTCTGGAAGACAATGGGCCTAGCGTATGCTAAGCCTCCCCTCTCCCTGCTCGCGAAGGTTCTAACCAAAATCGCTTATGAGGGAGGAAGGGTTGTCATGTGCACCCCTGACTGGGGCTGCTCTGGTGAACATGCTTACTGGCGCCGTATGCTGGATCGAATGACCGTGGGAAGAGTGCAACTCCCCGACGGCCCCATCTATGTGCCTCAGGACTCAGACACAGCTATGCAGGCCCCTGAGTGGGCCAGTTTCTTATCCATTGTTGATGGATCTCTCAATCCTGTACCCCTGTGTGACCTAGATCAGGTGCTACTGAAAGAAGTCATGGCCGAAAATCGTGGCCTGACCCTTTCTGATCTCAAAAATCGATCTCCTGACCACCTATGTGCCACAGTTACAGGGTGTGAGTCTCCCGATGGCTATCTGGAACCTGCAGCTGTAAAGGAGGATGCTGACGACCAACTGTCTGAGATCGCCAGCACTTTTCCTCCTGTTGATCCCAGCTGTGTTGACCTAAACCACAGTGCCTTCCTAGCCCAGCTGTTGCTAGAGGAGGTAGATCTAGAGTCAACCTCTGAACCCGCTTCCCCTGTTGGGAAGCCAGTGCTACACATGCAGCCTATGCACACAGGTGAACCCGTGGCCGGGAGTGCTGATGCTCTGGCACGGCCTGCTTCCAATAACATGCCATTGTCTGAGCATGTCACCCAGGAACTCCGGCGGCTGTTGTACCTGAAGGCCGAAGGTGTTGAGCGCCAAGAGCGGCTGCAATACCTCAGTCAGACCTGGAAATCGTCCATCTGGTCTGAGGAGGACAATGATTCCTATACGCTGCCTGATCCTGAGATACCGCTAGTGTATTCTCTGCACTATGGGCAGCAATGTTCTCCTGAGTGGGACGATGGTTCTGTGCCTGCCGAAACTGCTGATCGGCAGAAAAAAAAAGAACATGGAAAGAGCAACCTCCATGCTGAGGAGGATTTCCTGCAGAAACTCGAGAGACTTAACCTTGACCCCCGACTGAAGAAACTGCTGATAACCTATGAGGAGGTGTTCGGCGCCTTGCCGCCTTCCCTCTCTTGTAAAAAACTGGTCCAGATCGACCTAAAACTGAAACCCGAATTTGAAAAGACGCGAGTGAGGCGTCGTCCCTATCCCCCTCCACAGGAACAGGTTGAAGAAATCGAGCGCCAGATCCAGGAATGTATAGATGCTGGCCTCGTTGAAGAATATAAGAAGGGAGACTACCCCGATCACTGCAGTCCCTGTTTCCTGGTTGCCAAACAAGGGTTGACTACCCTACGACTGGTTGTAGACTATGGTGAGGTCAATAGGAAAACCCAGAACCCCTCAGGGAGTATTCCTAACATGGAAAATACCCTTCACCGTATTGCCAATTGCAGGTACAAGACCAAAATGGACAAACGCTCTGGTTTCTGGCAGGTGGACCTAACCGCCGCAGCTCAGGAGCTGCTGGCTTTTATAACCCCTAAGGGCCGTGTCTTTAAGTGGAAGGTTATGCCTTTAGGGGTGGCTAATGCCCCAGCGCTCTTCCAGGAGCTAATGAACAAAATTTTGTACATACTGAGGCGCAGGCCTCTAGTACAGAAGTTGATTTCTCGGGGTGCAGAAATGGAGGCTCACATCAACGACGTGAGTTTGGGTACTAATACCCAAGAGGACCATGTCCTTCTCCTCTGTGAATTTTTCATTGTCTGTCAAGAAGACCATCTCCGAATCAAACTCGAAAAATGCGAGTTTATGAAACAGGAGATGGAATATTTGGGTTTCGACGTGGGGTATGGTTGGTGGAAACCAGCCGCGTCTAAGAAGCAGCCCCTACAGGACATGCAGATTCGCGATGACCCTAAGAGGGGTCTACACGACGTGAGGAGTTTTGTGGGCGCCTGTAATTTCTATCGGCGTCACATCCACAATTTTACTTACTCCTCTGCCCCCCTCACTGACCTAATCGAGCAACCCCTCGTGTTCTGGGTGTCGCGCGCGCTGGCGCCTGGCGCCAGAATGAAATGAAAAGATAAGTAAAACACGACGAAAAAATTTTCTAAATAGCTGAAATTAAAGGTAATTAACATAAAAAACGCCTAGGCCAAAAGGCGCGCTGCGAAACGCGTAAAAACGCGACGAGAAATTTTTCGACGTGAAATAGGTGAATAGTTAGCGCCGTAACAACCGTAACGCTCGTAGGACCCTAACGCCGTCCCTCTCGTCGCCTAACTAGCCGTAGGCGCAAAGAAAAACGCGTCGCGAGCAGCACGTAAAACTCGAAAAGTTTTTCTAAGCCGCCGCGTCCCTTCGCCCTGCTTCCCTTCCTTTTCTTTTCTTCTCCATGCACCTACCTCCCCTCCCTCCTGCCCCGCCTCACCCCTTTTCATCAGCTTAGGCGACCGGCCCTGGGGGAAAAGCGGTCAACCCCTAGCAAGCAAGACCACCATCTTCGCGGTCGCGTGGCGACACGTAAGTCAGAAAATTCACCTTGGTATTGCTGCTTGCCTGCGTGCGTGAGTTGCGTAGAGTTTGATTTTCTAAAGAGAAACATTTTAAATTTTTGGTTTTCAGAAAGTTTTCAAAGGCACGGAAAAAAGGCAGGGGTTTTTAGCAAAGGAAAAGAGGACAAAAGGAAAAACAAACACCGGCAGCGCAGACAACCGCACAGCACAGCCAACCAGCACAGCACCGCAGGGCAGCACGGCGCCGCAGGACACGGCACAGGGCGCAGGACACCACAGGACAACGCACAGCACAGCAAGACACCACGACACCAGAGAAAGCCGGAGACAATGGAGGCGCAGAGGGGAAGAAGAAGAAGGGAGGCACAGTGCTCGGGTTGAAGGGATGGCTCGAGAGTCATAGCCATGTGAGGGCCTACGGGTGCTCAAGGGTTGTAGGTTCTCCCATCTCCAACATCTAAGCCTGTTTCTCCCCAAGAAAGAAAAAAAAAAGAAAAAAAAACACCAAGGCACCAAGCACGAGCGACGAAAACCGCGAGACACAAAAGGGGAGGGGGGGGGGACGAAACAGGGACAAGCGCACGGAGAGCCGAGAAGCGGAAGGCCAACAAAGCAAACGACGCAAGCGCCGAGGCCCAGGGCACCCGGGGCCGGAAACCAGAGAAAGCCGGAGACAACGAGGGCGCACAGAGGAAGAACAAGAAGGAGAAGAAAAAAAAAACACCAAGGCACCAAGCAGGAGCGACGAAAACCGCGAGACACAAAAGGGGAGGGGGGCGGGGGAGCAACCACCAAAGAGCAGCCAACGGCCAAGCGGGAGACACAAACGAGGTGCGAGCGCACGGAGAGCCAGGCAGCGGGAGGCCGAGAAAAACAACCAACGTGGAACGGCAACAGCAGCGAAAGAGAGGGGGGCAACCCCAGCCCGGAGGGGGCCAAGCAAAGCAGAAAGACAAAGAGGCCAAAGGAAAAGGTGAGGCGCACCAGAACGCGCCCGGGAGGCCGGCCCGCCCGACCCGGCCAAGCAAAGCACGCACACGAACACACAGGCACACCAGCCGCCGTCCGGAAGGCCGAGTGCGCGCCCAGCCACGACCCCACCAACACACCACCGCCACACACCACACACCACACACCACCGCCGCCAGCGGACCCCAGCCAGGAGTAGCGGGGAATGCCCACCACCAGCGGCAGCAAAACCCAGCCAGGAGTGGCGGGGAGTAGCACACAGGGACCTCCGCCAGGAGTGGCGAGGGACCAACCACACCACACACCAACCACAACCCCACCAACACACCACCGCCACACACCACACACCACACAGCAACGCCGCCAACGGACCCGAGCCAGGAGTGGCGGGGACCGCCCACCACCACCGGCAGCGAAACCCAGCCAGGAGTGGCGGGGAGTAGCACACAGGGACCTCCGCCAGGAGTGGCGAGGGACCAACCAGACCACACACCGACCACAACCCCAACAACACACCACCGCCACACACCACACACCACAAACCACACACCACCGCCGCCAGCGGACCCCAGCCAGGGGTGGCGGGGACCGCCCACCACCAGCGGCAGCGAAACCCAGCCAGGAGTGGCGGGGAGTAGCACACAGGAACCTCCGCCAGGAGTGGCGAGGGACCAACCACACCACACACCAGCCACAACCCCACCAACACACCACTGCCACACACCACACACCACACACCACCGCCGCCAGCGGACCCCAGCCAGGAGTGGCGGGGACCACCCACCACCAGCGGCAGCGAACCCCAGCCAGGAGTGGCGGGGAGTAGCACACAGGAACCTCCGCCAGGAGTGGCGAGGGACCCCACCAACACACCACACACCACACACCACACACCACACACCACCGCCGCCAACGGACCCCAGCCAGGAGTGGCGGGGACCGCCCACCACCACCGGCAGCGAAACCCAGCCAGGAGTGGCGGGGAGTAGCACACAGGGACCTCCGCCAGGAGTGGCGAGGGACCAACCACACCACACACCAACCACAACCCCAGCAACACACCACCGCCACACACCACACACCACACACCACACACCACCGCCGCCAGCGGACCCCAGCCAGGAGTGGCGGGGACCGCCCACCACCAGCGGCAGCGAAACCCAGCCAGGAGTGGCGGGGAGTAGCACACAGGAACCTCCGCCGGGAGTGGCGAGGGACCAACCACACCACACACCAGCCACAACCCCACCAACACACCACCACCACACACCACACACCACACAGCAACGCCGCCAACGGACCCCAGCCAGGAGTGGCGGGGATCGCCCACCACCAGCGGCGGCGAAACCCAGCTATGAGTGGCGGGGAGTAGCACACACGAACCACCGCCAGGAGTGGCGTGGGACCAACCACACCACACACCAGCCACAGCCCAACCAACACACCACCGCCACACACCACACACCACACACCACCGCCGCCAGCGGACCCCAGCCAGGAGTGGCAGGGACCGCCCACCACCACCGGCAGCGAAACCCAGCCAGAAGTGGCGGGGAGTAGCACACAGGAACCTCCGCCAGGAGTGGCGAGGGACCAACCACACCACACACCAGCCACAGAGCAAGCGCCAGCCGAGGGAAGGCAAAGGAAGGAACAGCCAGGCCGCCCCCCCCCCCCCCGAAAAAAAAAAAGGGGGGGGGGGAGTGGGGGGCCGCGCGAAAACAGCCCACAGCCACCAAACTGCCCGCCAACAACACAGAAGGAGGCCAAACCCCCCACCAAGAGGGCACCGAAGACAGGACCCCCAAACAGGAACAGGGGGACCACCCAGCCAAAACCGGCAACACCAAGCCAGGAACAGCGGGCCAACAGGAAAAGGGGCACCGAAACAGGCAGACACAAAAAAAAAAAAGCCAGCAGCCCAGCCCGAAAGAAAGGAGACGGGGGGCGTGATTTATTATGGGGACCCATTGTGGTTCCTCGATATGGGGTCATGTTTAACGCTCTTAGGCCCCACATGCCTCTGGCGTGGTCTGGACAGCGCATTGTGCTCGTACCGTACACAGGCATTGCCTGGGAACATCTGCCTGTGGCGATGCAGAATGAACTGGTCACCTTTGGCTCCCCAATGTGAAGATGTGTTTTTGTGTAGCGCTTTGTGCAACAGCGGTTGAACCGGTGAAGCCTGTGCAACCGCGCGCCTGGCCAGCGGTTGAACCACCTCGAAAGCCGGTTACATTTTAGTGCAATCCATGAGGAAACAAGCTTCTGACAATCAAGTGTAGGCTTGCATGTAATTGTTGTTCACTAAAAAGGGTCCAAAGTCCTAAAGGGAATCCAAACAAGGCACAGGGGTGTATGTAACCACGCCTAACGAAAAGTTGATGGTGAAGCCGTGCGGTTTCACCAATACAGCCGCCGCCACTGGCACCTACACCACCACCGCCGTAAAATATGATCCAAGGGAAATAGGTCTCCAGTGTTCTGCACCAATGAGGTAAGAAGGTTTTCAAAAACATTCTTTTCAGGGGGTGTGGCATCTCTTGGAGGGCTGAAAAATAGCGGTTTTCAGGTTGCTACTTAACAATTTGTTGCTGTACCACGATAGGGGTTCAACCGTGGGGAAGCCGTAATGAAAGTGCGCGGTTGAACTCGGTTGAACCACGGTTTCACTTGGGTAATTCAAGGGTACCTGATCCAAATGAGCACGTAGGGTTTCCATGCGCACATCGTTGCGCCAGCGTAGCACCCACGCAGTCTTTCGAAGCGTCTGTGTACAGGTGATACGGCTGTCGAGGGTCGATAGCACTGAGATGTGTCGCATTGATCATTGCCTGCTTCAGCTTGTCGAAGGAAGCCTGATGGACGGCTGTCCATTCCCACTCGAAGTCTGCCTTAAACATCGTGGTCAGAGAGGTTGCGACAGCTTGGAACCCTTCGACAAACTGCTGGTAAAATCCGGAAAATCCAATGAATTGTCGAACTTCATGAACCGTAGTTGGCGGAGGTCAACCTCGAAAGACCTTGATATTTTCGGGGTCCATGTGTACTCCATCTTTGTAGATGATGTATCCACAGAAGGGTACTTGACTCTGGAAGAATGTGGATTTATCGATGCAGGGAAAGAGCTGGTGTTTACGGAGTAGTTCATGTACCAAATCGAGATGTCGTTGGTGTTCATCCGCATCCTTCGAGAAGACGAGGATGTCGTCGATGTACACCCATACAAAGATCCCCAAGTGGTCTCCAAGGACATCATTCACGACGCGTTGGAACGCTGATGGCTCATTACAGAGGCCAAAGGGCATAACAACCCAGTCGAAGGCGCCAAACTGTGTGTTGAAGGCGGCTTTCTCGATATCTTCGTCTTGGATTCGGATCTGGTGGAACCCACTAACAAGGTCTATCTTCGAAAATACAGTGGAACCCCCCAGTGTACTCAAGATGGATTGGATCGATGGCAAAGGATACCGATCCCGTACAGTTCGCGTGTTCAACGGTCGGTAGTCGATGCACATGCGCCATTTACCATTCGCTTTGTTCACCAGTAGGCAACCCGCTCCGTATGGACTCGAGGATGGTCTGATCCGACCAGATCGATGCAACTTGTCCAATTGTCGTCGAAGTTTATCTAGTTGGCTCGGATCCATTTTGTAAGGGTGTACCCACGGTGGATTGTCTTCCGAATCGAGGCGTATTCGATGATCTCTTCCAGGTCGATACAGAGGTAGGTCTCCACACTCCGCTTTCTCCCGGTCGTAGAGGTCCGCCCACTTGTGTAATCCATTCGGCAGTTTGCATCGAACGGGGTCAAGCCCGTCATCATTGCCATCACTGGCTTGCATCTTATACATTTGATCGACCGGCACTGCTGGTCGAGGCATGCAGCACAGAAATACTTGATCTCCCGTGAGATCAGATCGACGGATCTCTCTTTTGAGCTTCGGCAACGAAATGTACTCAATCTCCATATCGCTGCACTCCTCATCGGTGATACCATCTTCTGTTTCGGACTCATCGTACATGTCAGTACTGCGCTGAACGTGTGTCGACGAGTGTAGGTCAAGGTGTTCTTTGGCATGTGGGGTAGGATTCCCAACCGGACTCGCTTTCGAGGAACTGGATGAAAGTATCGAAAGAAGGTCCAGCTTCGAAGCAGCTGAAAACTGTAGCTGGGTGGAATGCCTTGATTCGCCAAAAGATAACCGGTACGAATTCGAACCATGTTGGATGTCGGCGTACCGTTCCTTCCAGTTGACAGTTGGATTGTAGCTTCGAAGCCATGGTAGTCGGAGTACTACATCCGGCAAAATCTCCAGGACCTTGAGGTGATGACGAAATACAAGCTCTCCGACTCGAACATAAGCTCTCGTGTAGTACCGTACTTCGACTTGGACACCTCCGGCTGTCAAGACATGTCCAGGGTTTCTCAGGTTATAGAGGGGAAGTCGCGCCCTCTTTGCAGTTTGCATCGACATAAAGTCGCTGGTCGCTCCACAGTCGACCAATAATTCCACACTGGAGTCAAAGGAGTCTTCACGACATGCGCAAATGCGCCCTCCAACCGTGAACAGAGATGCATGGTCAGGTTCGGTTCCATCAACATTGACACCTCCAAGTGTCCAATTCTTTTCGGGTTTATTGGTGCTGGTGGTGGTGTTCAGCTCTTCTCGAGGACGTCTGCCACCAGGTCTTCGGAATTGTTTTATAGGCCGTCGTAGGCCTTTTTCTGCTCTTGGAGCGGGATCGAAACCGTCCCTTGCTGTCTCGACTTTGATCTCGTCTCGGTGTGTTCGACCTTGATTCCCGACGTTCTTTTGGACAGTCACGGGCCAAGTGGCCTTGTTCACCACAATTGTAGCAAAACCTACTTTCTCCACCATCTTGGCGTCCACCATCTTGCCGTCCGAGCTGTTCATTACGACGTTCGCAAATGTAGGCATGTAGCTCTTCTGGGAGCTTGGCAATTGCATCGAGGTTCATGGGCTCTGCCACGGTCGAAGCCGTGGGCGATGCAGCTGGAGTCGGCATGGGATTGACGTGTGGCGTTGGCATAGGGTTGGATGGGAACGTGGAAGTCGAAGTAGGTGGAACCATCATAGGCAGGGATCTTGACACTGCAGGACCCAGACTGTGATCTGATGTCGTTCTCGATGCGTTCTGTACCTCTTCGAGCTGATACCCAGCCGCAATGTAGGCTTCCGCGATGGTCTCTACCAGGGTATCGAATCCAAATGGCCTATTAGAACGCCATCTCGAACAGACTTCAACGATGTACTGCCGACGAACAGCGTCATTCGACAAACCTTCAACAAATCGAAAGTTGACGAGGTAACCCATCTGGAGGTCACTGGTGTTAACCTTCGACTTGATAATGCAAGTACGAAATTCCCGCACGTAATCTGCATGTCGACGGAACTCGCTCTCTTTCAAGCTAAACATCCTCGACACAAACACTGGCTCATGGGATATGCAGTCAAAACGTTGGCCTAGCACACGCATGAGCTGGAACCAGTCATCCTGTACAGCCTTCGTCGAGCTATGATAATACTCGGCAGCATCACCATCGAGGAGGAATGACATGGTTGTCGCCTGATCGACGGGTGAGGTGATATCCAACAGGGTGAAGGCTCGTAACAAATCCTCCTTCCATGTTCGAAACTCTCCACATCCAGGTCTTCCAGAGAACCTCTTGACCAGTTTATTCAATCGCTCGACACGGCGTCCCAAAATCTCTTGCGTAGGAGCACGCTGGACTGCGAACTGATGTGCTGGATGTGGTTCGAAGACAGGTGGTTGTGGAAGTGGTTGTTGTGGAGGGTGAGGTGAACTGCTGGGCGGTGCATACAGCGGTTGATTCGAAGGAGACGGTGGTTGCGGATGGAGCTGTGGTTGTGGTTGTGGAAACTGGATGTTGTTCGAAGGTGGTTGACTCGAAGTTCGTACAAATTCGTTGAGCAGGGCATAACATTGCGACAATTCATGCTCTACGCGTCGAAGTTCGTTTGCAGCAGCTTGGGTTGCATTTTCTGTCGAGGACTGCAGATTGTCGGATCGCTAACCAGTTGCTGCAGTAGCACTTGCTGCTGTTGCCTGCAATGCATCGATGCGTTGTTCCAATTCGATAACTTTGGCTTGAGTATCTGCAAGCTTCTGCGAACAGCTGTGAAGATCACGAGAGAGACATGGGAAACAACTCGCTTTCTCGACTTGCGATGCGCTCTGCGATGAACGTTTCTAACGAAACCGAAAAACTCGTGATGCAAGGGTGAATCACTTCGAAACAGACTGGCTCTGATGAAGTGCAGCATCGCTACATCGTCGAAGGACCGCTCCATCGTAGATCGAAATCCAAATCAAGTTGACGGCGTCGAAGATTGATCTCGAATATTCATCTCCCTGCCACCTAGCTGGCTACCACTTGTTGTGGTTTGTTTCTTGGGAACTCGACTTGTACTCCTGTGCCTCTTTGTTTCTCAAAATCCGAAATCCAAAATCCCAAATCGACAAACCTCGCAGGATCTTTAGACAGGGCACCAATAATAACACAATCTCGAAGACATAAACCCTGTTCAGAGATCGAAGTATCTTACAGCGCTCATTCACAGTTGGCATTCGATGCTTCTTTATTATTCACAGAGTGCAGTGCGATTGCGACTGCGACTTGCGACTTGCGCGCTGCTGCGCTGCTGCTGTTCGAAGCCATAACAAATACCAAAAATGAAAAGAACCCCCGGAGCAATTCAGTTGCGTGGTTAACAGTTCTATAAGAGGGCGGGTGGAGTTCCTTAAGCTTGCTTGCTTGTACTTGGATTTGAGGACAGTGTATTATAGGGCTACCTGAGAAGGGTGTAATACGTGGAGGTAGTCTTGGTTCCTCAGCCGCAAACCCAAGTCATTGGCCTTTGCTTTGAAGGTGGGCAGGTGAGGGTGATTGGTGCAGTCTCTTGCAGCGCTAAAACATGCTGCGCAGATCACACAAACAACAAACTGCAACTCAGCCGTGAGTGGGGAGTGCAGTCCGACTTCATCGACATTAACGCTGTGCACGCATACTGAGCACTCCTTTCCTCCAAGCCCTGACAGGGAAACGCGCAGTGGCGTCTCTGTTAGGCCACAGTTGCTTAGTAGCGCCGTGTTCTCTTGCTCCTTTACAGGGGGGTCAATAGGACCCGTGACCTCTTTGGCAGCAACCCCAAGTAGCGTGTGTAGGTGTTAGGGTCAGCAAGCCTGGCAGGTTATGAGTGCAACTGATAGTAAGAAAAAGTGCTTTTCCATTGCTTTGAGACATACTCTAGTTGTATTAGAGATGCACTGAGCATCCAGGCATTTCTATCTTAGTATTGGTCCCACCAAAACTGGTGATAACACACTTTGACCTATGGAACCAAACACCCAATCAGGATATGGAGTGGACCCCTTAATCCCCTTTCAATGTGAGGCAGATCATCTTTACCTGAGTTGACTGAGTACTGACATATCCAGGGCAGAGCCTATGAATTTATCTATGTTTTTCCATGAATTCTTAGCTATCCTAGTTGTATGCACCCTAGGGGGCTGGGCACCTCTTTTTGAGAGGTCCTGGGTTCAATTCCTGGTCAGCCTAGCTAAGTAGGAAGATCCCATGTGACATGGCAGTGACCTCATCGCCACATGCCCTGCCACCTCAGCACATATGGGACCCAAAACAAAGAGTGCACATCTCCTGAGATGGCACTATGGAGATAGAGTGACCATGGGGCAGTTTTCCAACTCTTTTCCAAAACATTTCAGCTATCTTTGTGAATATGCAATCCGATTTGACCTGAGTTGCAGTTTCTGTGAATATCCTTTCATCTTTCACTGTTTACACTGCAGCCCTTCATGCTTTGATCCTGATTCTCTTCTCCTTGCACACCTCTGGCTTGGGCTATCCTGGATTTACTGTATTTCAGCAAACAAAAGCTTTTCATCTCCAAAAACAAGCAGCAGGAAACCCTACACCAGCAGCAAGCAGCAGGAGAGACACAAAAACAGTGTTGAAATCACTATAAACTTTTCTGGTAGCAAGAGGCAGTCTGTCTCTGCGCACCGGCAGCAACCCCGCGCCGTACATCCAGTGCGCCGAGTACAGGCACATATAAGCAGAAGGGCGGACTAAGATGGACACAAGGAAGGAGGACGCCGACGTGAAGACAGCGCCAGCGCCTGAGGCACCGGCAAGGCCAGCACCTGGGGAACCTGGACCTGGACCTAGCGGCGCTGTACCTTCGGAGCCCTTACATGGGCCAGTGGAAGTGGCTGAGGACTCGTTGGATGGACTCCAGACGGCCTTCAGGGCCCTCACAGTCGAAGAGGTGGTGGTCATTCAGCCTGTGAAGAGGAAGAGAGAGAGCGAGAAGGATGCTGGAGAAGAAGCAGACGAAGGAGAAGAACAAGGGCAAGACCTGACGAATGACCCTACCTTCGAAGGCGCACCACGCGCTTCTGCCCTCCACGCATCACCCTCTCCTTTAACCACCACACTCCCAGCCGCTGCAACATCCACTCCCACAACCAACCCGCCTATGGCAGAGGGCACAGGCTTTACTGGCATGCCTCCCTACCCCGCCTATGGTATGGGCCCACCCACCACTGCGCTCCCTGAGGCAACTACTGCCAGTGAGCCTGTGGCTTCCAGCTCTGCGCCGCGATGGTATGCGACTGAATATCCCCATCCACTACCCGCTACTGGAACCTATGTGGATGTTCCTGGGTATGCACGTGGCTATGCAACCTTGAGTGGGTTGAGAAGAGGACGTGAGTCTCTTGGTGGCAGGAGTAGAGGATCGGGGAGATCCTCCAACAGGTCCCTGACGCGGTCGGAGATCAACGAGGTGCTCCGAGGAGCCACTTCAAAAATCGTGGGCGACCTCACTCAAGAGATCCGAGAGAAACTGGAGCCCCTGATGATACCGCCCCAAGCGTCACCTACCACGGTGGGAATGTCACCCCACTGAGTACAGGCTAACCACCTGGCGGCAGGGCTGACAAATACCCTGGGGAGCCTGAGGAGCCGACCGATGCCGACCCCTGCAGCTATACCGAGAAGTCCATTCGTACCGAGAACGGCCCAGCCGCCCTACAGCCACGTGACGAACTCTACGAGGGCCGAGCTGGACCGGCTGGGGCTGACAGCCTTGAGGGCAATGGTGGACGTGGAGCCTTATGGCTCTAGTGGTCTAGGCGGAGACCCCTCCGATGATGAGCCGCCGTCGATGACTTCTACTTCGCCCTCGGAGGACGATGACCCGGAGGACCCCGAGGACCCAAAGGGGAAGAAGAAGAAGAAGAAGAAGAAGAAGACCCGACGCCCTGAGGGACGCAGATCTCAGGAGGCGAAGGCTATTGCCACCTCCAAGATCGTGGTGAACCTGCCTGAGTTCACAGGCAAGGACCTCAGCGAGTTCGCTGAGAGTTTTGGCCGGTTTCTCCGATTGACCGGCCAAACCCACGCTAGTGGGCGAGTCAAGTGCGATCTGCTCCTGCAGTGCTGCAAGACCAAGTACCTGGAGAAGCAGGTCAGGCAGATCGTGACCAACTCCGCCACCTTTGCCTATGTGTTGGTTGCCCTGGAGAGGCAGTACCCGACCTACGAAACCGACCTCTCCATCAGGGCCGAGATCCAGAACCTGCCCGTGCTGCCCAACAACCCCAAACCTGGCAGGGTCTCTGAGCTGTTGGCTGACCTGGATCACTGGGCTGGACGACTGACGCCCGGTTCCTACAGCAGCGACGACCTGCTGTTCTGGTTGGTGGCCAAGCTTTCTCGAGAGCTATGGGACGAGTGCCGTTCGACGGCGGAGCGCAAGGCTAGATCCCTCCGCTACGAGGATCTATGCGTGCTACTCCTGGAGCTGGTGCTGGAGAAGGAGAGCGACCAGCACTTGAACAATGACCGTCCTAGAGGAGGAGGTTCTGGAGGTCATGGCAAAGGGTACCAAGGGTCCCGACCTGGGCAGGGGACTACCCCCAAACACGCCCACGCCCGTATCATGGAGAACGTGAAGGAGCTATTCTGGTGTGATGCCAGAGACGAGCAGGGCCACGTGCAGCACGCCCCTGACTGCGAGCAGCGAGACTGCTTCGTAGTCCAGGGGAAGCAGCAGGAGAAGAACACCGGCGCCAAAGCGAAGCTGCCGGATCCTTACAGGTGCACCATCACGTGTGCATTCTGCGGGAAGCGGAAACACTACGAGGATGAGTGCTACCATAAGCAACGCCTATCGGCGAAGCTTAAGGGTGAAGATCCTGGCAAAGGCTCAGGCAAAGGTGGAGGCAAAGGCAAAGGCAACGACTCAGGCAAGGGGAAGTCGAAAGGACGTGGTCAAGGGCAAGACAAGGGTCAAGGTGGACGAGGAGGAGGCGCTAACCGCCAGCCCGACAACAAGAACAAGGACAAGAACGGAGGCAACCCCAACCCTAATCCAGGGGGGAACTCCGAGCCTTCTGGAGGGCAGTCTGGTCCTACCACACGCTCACAAACGCAGGCCCAGCAAGAACAAGGAGCCAAGCGTGAGCATGAAGGTGGTGACGACAGCAACGCTAAGAAGAGGAGCCGTTTCATGAGGATGGCTTGCAAATTGCGGAACAAGGGGTTCGAGGTGACCTGTCCCGCGGAGTTCTGACGGGGACGCTCTGGTGGCACCCAAGACCTGGTGTTTTGGGTACGTATCCGACTAGGGGGACGCGAATACCTGGGGGTATTGGACACTGGCGCCACCATATCTATAGTGGCCAAGAAAATTTTACCTTGTGGGAGCCTGAAGAACACCATGACCACCGCTGCTATACGCATGGGGGATGGACATGTGGTGCACAGCTGCGGGGACTGTGAAGTGGAGGTACCTATGGGCTCCCGGACTATCGCCCATCGGTTCTATGTGATGGACACTGAGGCCTTCGACTTTGTACTGGGGACTGACTTCTTCGTACAGCACTCCCAGATACAATCCCTGACGCTGCAAGCGCCCTACCTCCTCTACGTGGACCACGGCAGTGGCAGAGAGTCTGTGCCACTGGAGCAGTCGGAACATACCTCGAGTTACCTGAGGCTATCGAAGGAGGAGCCCTCGAACATGATGGCGGCCTCCAAAACTGAGGACTATCAACTATTGGGGGAAGTCCTAGACCAAGGTCTGAAGGAGTTGGGTTATTCTCGAGAAGACCTGAGTGTGGAGTTGTTCGCCAGCAACAAGCAGCATGTACTGGACCTTTACTGCAGCAAGGGGAAGAACTGCAGCTACAAATTTTACTGGCCCTCTTTCGGGATGGTCTACGGGAACCCCAGGTTCAGTGAACTGGGGAAGGTGCTGACCAAGGTGGCCTTGGAACGTTCCCGTATGGTCCTGTGTTCCTCCGATTGGGGAGCCCATGGGGGCAACGAATACTGGCGAAACCTCCTGGACAGGCTGACTATCAGCTCTGTTCGGTTACCTGATGAGGCCATCTAAGTGCCTCTGGGTCGTAAGACGCCTATTGGGAAACCCGGATGGGGGAGTATGCTGAGCGTGGCGGACGGCAGTCTTACCTCCAACCCCTGGGAGGATCTGGACCCGACTCTGGTCCAGGCTATACAACGAGAAAGCGATGGACTCGCCTTGGGTGACTTGAAGGATCGCCTACGACCTCAAGATGCTGTTGAGACTACACCCGGAGGAGATGAGTACGTCGTGACTGACACCAACACCCCCAACTCTCCCTGTCATGTACCTGTTCCTGATGGAGTCTCTGAGTGTGGACTATCTGAGCTACCTAGCTCTATCCACTCAGATGACGAAACTGAGCACGACGCCTTCTTCGTGCAGACCTGTGTGGAGGAAGTGGAGAACGCCGAGTACGTCGCCCCACTGAAACCCCTACTCTCCATGAGGGTGGAAGACCCCGTGGACGAGAAGCTGGACCCTGGATCCAGGCTCAGGGAGTATGTGGATTCCAAGAGGAAGTTGGTGGCGAAAGAGCTATGCTACGCGAAGCCCACCCGCAGCTCATGGCCACTGAAGCAAGGACGTATGGGAGACCTATCCCAATTGAGGGAGGACCTCGAACAGAAGATCACCACCTGGCAAAGGGAGGTAGATCTTAAGCTCATGAAGAGCGTGTGGGGCGCCCATGTGAGGACCCCAGAGGAGGACGACCTCTCGGAGGAATGTGTATGTGAACCCCCTCGAGCGTGCCTATGTTGCCATCGTCCACCGGAGATGGTTGAACAAGACCTTCTATATGCCTACCAAGGGCTGAAGGACACTACCACGGGCGAAGAGTCGGTGGAGGACCACCTCCCGACGTCTATTACTCAGGGGGCAAGCAACTTACACTCTGACGAGGACATGGAGGACAAGATCAAGGTATTGGACCCGCGGGTGCAGAAGCTTATAACGACCTATCTGGAGGTGTTCGGAGAACTACCCCCTCCAGCCTCATGTGACAAGCTGGTACAGATGGACCTCAAGCTGAAACCCGAGTTCGTGGGTCACAAGATCCGGAGGAGACCCTATCCAGCTCCTAAAGAGCAGGCCGACGAGATTGAGCGACAGACACAAGAATGTATCGACGCTGGCCTAGTCCTGGAGTACAAGGACGGGGACTACCCCCTACACTGCAGCCCCTGTTTCCTGGTGGCTAAACCTGGGTCTACAGCCAAACGGCTGGTAGTGGACTACGGAGAGCTGAACAAGAAAACGCTGAACCACTCAGGGTCCATTCCCAATATGGAGTCTACCCTGGAGAAGATAGCCGCCTGTCGCTACAAGACCAAAATGGACAAGAGGAGCGGATTCTGGCAAGTGGACCTGATGCCCAACGCACAGGAACTACTGGCCTTCATCACCCCTCAGGGGAGGGTGTTCAAGTGGAAGGTCATGCCGTTTGGCGTGGCTAACGCACCCGCTCTATTCTAGGAGCTGATGAACAAGATCTTGTCCATCCTACGAAGGAGACCTAAGGTGCAGGAGCTCATATCCCGTGGTGCCCAGATGGAGGCTCACATCGACGATGTATGCCTCGGGACCAATACCCAGGAGGATCACCTAATCCTTTTGGGTGAGTTCTTTGCGGTCTGCCAGGAGAACCACACACGACTCAAGCTGGAGAAGTGTGAGTTCATGAAGGAGACCATGCAGTACCTGGGGTTTGACGTTGGCTATGGGTGGTGGACCCCAGCGGCCTCTAAGGCCAAACCCGTGATGGATGCCAAGGTACGACACGAAGACCCCAAGAAAGGACTTCATGATGTACGCAGTTTCATTGGGGCGTGCAACTTCTATCGCCGCCACATCAAAAACTTCACCTACACCAGCGCCGTGCTGACGGACTTGATCAAGAAGAGTACTACTTGGCGCTGGGGCCCACAAGAGCAACAAGCGTTTGACGAGCTCAAAGACAAGGTAGCCAACGCTAAGTGCTTGGGCGTGCCTAGGGCACAAGGGGAGATTATCCTGGTGACCGACGCCAGCAATGTGGGCGGTGGTGGAACGTTGTTCCAATGGCAAGCACTAGAGAAGGAGGAGTTCGACTCGGCCATTTCCCAATGGGGGACGGAAGGTCTCAACCGAGATGGAACCCTCAAGCACAGCTACCCTGACGACAAGTGGGTCCTAGTACCTCTGGGCCACTGGAACTGGAAGTGGAACCAGGCCAGGGGGAACTACTCCACCTATGAGCAGGAGTTGCTCGCGGGTATGCTGGTGCTATCCTCACAAGCACGACTGTTCGGGAGTAACCCTGTGGTCTGGCTGTGCGACCAAGAACCGGTCCGCAGTTTCCAGAAGGGTCCCCCACCTGAGAAGGCCAAGCTACGGCGCTGGTGGACCAACCTCAGGCAACTACGGCTGACGGTACACCATATCCAGGGAGTGAAGAACGAGTGTGCCGACTACATCAGCCGCAACAACTTCGACGCCCTTTTTGCTGCCCGGTCTGAAGCGCTGGCTAAGGAGGCGTTCAGCCGTATGGACGTCGACTTGGACCTCAACATGACGATGATACGCCCCCTGGATGGACTCCAACAATCAGAGTACCTGAAGGAGTTTGAGGATATCTACAAGCACCTGGAGAAACGCCTTGAACCCCTCCTGGTCAACCAAGACCAGTGGAAGAGGAACAAGAGCTACCTCTGGCACGAGGACCGCATTGTGGTGCCTAGTGACAGAGTCCCAGCGCTGCTGAAGTGGACCCATGAGTCCAGCGGTCATGTGGGTGCTGACCGTACCCTGAGGCTGTTCAAGCAGTGGTTCCACACTACGTGGACTGACGACCAACTGCGGAAAACCCTCCAGCCTATCGTGGACAAGTGCCCGTGCAGGTCCTGTAAACCCGGGGATATCAGGGACAGAGGTCTCTACTCGACCCTGCCCATCCCTCACTGTGCTAACAGTGTTCTATACGTGGACTACACGGAGATGCCGAAGTTCGGGGGCTATGACTTCGCCCTCGTGGTAACCTGTGGATTGACCAGGTTTACCAGGGTGTTCCCATGTACCAAGCACATTACCAGGGAGGAGACTATCAAGATACTCCTGGAGGAGTGATTTTGTGTCTATGGGGCGCCCAAGGAGATCAACTCCGATGAGGACGTACGAGTACGCTCAGATACTGGCTGGTACAAGAGGGTCCTGAGATCCCTCAATGTCCAGGTGTCTACGGGGATTCCCTACTCTCACACGAGCAACCCCCTATGTGAGCGACAGATCCGTGTCCTCAAGGAGAATGTAAGGATATGGTGCAAAACTGAACGCACCAGGGACTGGGTGAGACTACTCCCCGTCATATCCTTGATGATGAACTCCCAAGAGAGTTCTGCTACTGGCTATTCGCCCCATGAGCTATTCCTCGGGCGCCCGGCATGGTTGCTACATGCCTCCTATCCAGAGGACACCCATTCTTCTGTGGGTGAATGGGTCCAAGAGCAACAAGCGAAGGTGGACAAGGCCAGGGCAATGCTCCAGAGAGTGAGGGAGCGTCAGTGGAACAAGAAGAACAAGCACCGAGTACCGGCCACCTACCAAGAGGGGGACTGGGTGTTGGTGCACCACAGTCGACTACCCGCCTGGCCACGCTCTACCAGCGATGACCCATACTTCGGGCCGTACAAGATTCTATCAGTGGATGGACACCGTATCACCGTGCGGTGTTCTCCCCGTCTAGGGGGGACCCTGGTGTGCGCTGCTCAACACCTGAAGCGCTACTATGATCCTGAAGACCTCTGTGGGGAGGAGTGGGAGCTGAACGACGAGGAAATCGCCGCTCTGGACCTACAAGGGGCTGCCAGCCCTATGGAAGTTGAAGGGGAACTCCCCGACATGAACGCCGAGGAGATGGCTAAGGAGGGCTTCTACCTGGTGAAGTCTGTCCTACGCCACCGCTATCGCCAGGGTTGGCGCTTCCTCACCCTCTGGGAAGGGTTTGGAGTCGAAGAGGCCACCTGGGAGCCCTTCTCTGCATTTGTTCTACCTGAGGGACGCCTAAACTCAGTTCTGGTTGACTATTTGTCCCAGAACAAACTTGGTGAGTTGCTGAGGCTCGCTGAGACGCTTGCCTCCAAGACTAAAGCTAGGGACTGAACCTTACCCTTACCTGCCAAAGCGTATGTGTGAGTGTGCTATTCCTAAGGTCCTGAGAGCAAGCCGCAGAAGTGGTGTCCTAACTATACCCAAGTCTGCACGCTTGCTAAACCTGGAGGGTTGGCTTATTGATGCCACGGGGTACGCCCCGGGTCTCCCCCCCCTCTAAGTGCCCAATTTCTGTGCTGGCGCAAAACCTTTGGGGAATACCCAGCGTACTAATCCAGGTATTGTTTTCCCTACCTATCTGTCTACTACAGGGAGGGGTGGCCAAAAGCTATGAAGGCATGAAAACGCCGTTTTGCTAAATGGCCAAAACACTGACCTAACCACTGCCACAGCCCACCAACCCTGCTAAAATTGCAGGAAACGGGTGGGACAGTGACACACGCACTACAGGTCCTACACACCCTACAGTGGCACCATCCTGGTGGGCGAGCGCTGCTGCAACCGGCTCAAGCCCCCACTCAGGACTACCACTCCTACACGCACACTCTACTGGGTGTTGTTGAAGAACATGTCGTGGGTCCTAGCGACCCTCCTGTGAAGAAGACAAGAGAACACAGCGCTGCTAAGCAACTGTGGCCTAACAGGGGACGCCACAACGCGTTTCCCCTGCTAGGGCTTGGAGGGAAGAGGTGCTCTTTTTGCATGCACGGCGCAGATGTCGAAGAAGTCGGACTCCCTGCTCTGCCACAGGCAGAGGGGAGTTATTTGTTTGTGTGATCTGCGCCCTTGTTTAGCAGGGCATGAAAAAAAATGGTATGCTGCTGCACCAATCACCTTACCTGCCCACCTGTAAAGCAAAGGCAAATGAAGGGATGTTTGCGGCGGAGGAACCAAGCCACACTCCCCGTATGATACGGTTCTCAGTGTGACCTATAATACACCGTCCGCAAATGCGCTGAAGATCAGCTTCCCTGTCAAGCAAGCAAGCGTTAAGGGACTCCTCAGGTTCTCTTAAAGAACGTACCGAGGAGCCCCTGGGTAGCCTAAACAAGGTTTACCGTGCGCACTTCGCGTGGCCTACCCTTTAATGCGTGTGTGAATGCACGAGCATGCACGACTGTGTTGGGCAGACCTGCCCATCTTAACCGCAATCTCGGACTCCACCAGGGGGTGGCCCCACCTGGGCGTACCTACCTTACCTACCGCTGCAGAGTGAAGCAAGGTGAGGAGAAAAACGGGGCGCACGCGAAGAACGTTGCTATGCACTTGTGTGTATGTCTAATCACCCTGATCTGACTTCTAATCATCTGCAATCTTTCTAATCAATCCCTCTATCGCGTCCTATCGTTGTTAGCGCTGCTACAAGACTCGTTCACGGATACACGTGACGAGCAATGTGTATGCGGCATACGAGACGAGCATACCTGTAGTCTATACCTGATTCATTGAAGTCTTTTTCGTTGATTTTCGAATTCTTGAATTTTTGATACTTCTATTAGTGTAGGTGGAATCTGTATGTTTATTTTTTAATGTGTGTCCCGTCATTTTCAAGACTACGTGAGACATACGTTTATAATGCCATTATTTCTGCATTTTCCGGCGCTTCGCTAGGAGCCGCTCCTGCGCGCCGCCTTTTTATGCGTAGGAATTTCTTGATTTAAAAAATCTAGAGATGACTACAATTTTTATAAAAATGTGCTTCTGATGCACAATTGGATTCTGCTCAGGTGTGTTGTCTTAGAAAAATTCTAGGCCGCCATTTGACGGATTTTGGTGTGGTCGCTTCGTTTTTGCGTGGATTCGTCCATAATTCTCCCATGCCTGCCTCTGCAGATACCCACGCGCAGCCTCGCTGAGTAGGCCGTGTTCTGGCCGAAACGCAGCAGCCTGGAGAGACTGAGCAGAACCCAAGACCCCACCAAGGGGCAATTTAAATTTTTCACGACTCCCTTCGCCCTAAGACAGGTCACAGGTCGCCAGCAGGTTTACGAGAACCCATGCGAGTGTGTATATTGTGTCTTGCGTTGGGTTTGTGTCGCGCTGCGTCTTGGAGGGAGGGATGCACATGCACATGTTTTCGCATGCTCCCAAACTAACCCAACCAAGCCACAGGAGCCCCGGCAGCGCCATGAGCGCTGAGTCTTCTGTAGGAAATGTTACAAACAGAGCAGCAAAAGAGCGCCAGCCATGGTGAGCGCCCATTTTTCTGTGTGAGGGAAACTATAGGTATTTTAAAGTAGATGTGGAAACCAAGGAAAGGCCAAGAAAAAGTCCCTTTTGCCTAAAATGCGACAGTGGTGGCCACCACAGCACAAGGGGGGAGTCAGAGAAAGTGCTTTTCCAATGCTTTGAGGCATACTCTAGTTGTATTAGCCATGCACTGAGCATCCAGGGATTTCTATCTTAGTATTGGTCCCACCAAAACTGGTGATAACACACTTTGACCTATGGAACCAAACACCCAATCAGGATATGGAGTGGACCCCTTAATCCCCTTTCAATGTGAGGCAGATCATCTTTACCTGAGTTGACTGAGTACTGACATATCCAGGGCAGAGCCTATGAATTTCTCTATGTTTTTCCATGAATTCTTAGCCATCCTAGTGGTATGCACCCTAGGGGGCTGGGCACCTCTTTTTGAGAGGTCCTGGGTTCAATTCCTGGTCAGCCTAGCTAAGTAGGAAGATCCCATGTGACATGGCAGTGACCTCATCGCCACATGCCCTGCCACCTCAGCACATATGGGACCCAAAACAAAGAGTGCACATCTCCTGAGATGGCACTATGGAGATAGAGTGACCATGGGGCAGTTTTCCAACTCTTTTCCAAAACATTTCAGCTATCTTTGTGAATATGCATTCCGATTTGACCTGAGTTGCAGTTTCTGTGAATATCCTTTCATCTTTCACTGTTTACACTGCAGCCCTTCATGCTTTGATCCTGATTCTATTCTCCTTGCACACCTCTGGCTTGGGCTATCCTGGATTTACTGTATTTCAGCAAACAAAAGCTTTTCATCTCCAAAAACAAGCAGCAGGAAACCCTACACCAGCAGCAAGCAGCAGGAGAGACACAAAAACAGTGTTGAAATCACTATAAACTTTTCTCTGATGAGTGCTCACCTTGCCTTCGAAGGCTGGTGCTGCCGTTAGTGAGTGTAGTGTAGTGGTGTCTCCTGTCCTGCGTGCTTTTCCACGTGGGCAGGGGAGTGCGTTAGCTTTAGGCCTTCAGAAAAATGGGCGTTTTGTATGCCCTTAGCACACATGGCCACCCCTCCCCTCTAGTAGGTAGGGCTTTTGCCGTCTTCCCCCAAGGATAGGCGCCAGCACAGAAATCGGGCGCCATAGGAGTGGTAATAGTACCTGATTAGGACCTTCGGTCCGACGTCAGCAAAGCCCGGTCTCCGGGAGCCACGCCGGGGAGAGAAGTGAGACACACACAGACATACGTAGCACACTTAGAGGTATGTTAAACCCTGTAACGAAGGGTAGAACCCCATCACATCTGTGATCGTGAACTGAGCCGGCGGAACCGCCTACGGCGACCTGCCAGTTTCAAGGTTGCTGACCTTGTTTTGGTTCACCATTCACGCCTACCCTCCTGGCCACGTAACTGCCTACAGGACCCTTATTTTGGGCCCTATCGTATCATCAGGATAGACCGATCCAGGATCCATGTCAGGTGCAGTCCACCTTTAGGTGGTGAACTGCTTTGTGCACCTAGGCGGTTGAGGCACTATCACTCCCCTGACGATTTGTCCTGGGATGAGTGGCGCCTCAGCGACAGTGAGGTCGAGCGTATCGACCTAGAGAACGCTGCCAGCCCAGAGGAGGCAGACGAACTCGAAGAGATGACTGCTGATGAGATGGCAGTCGATGGTTACTACGTGGTTGCAGGTATTGCTCGCCACGAGTATCAACAGAGCTGGAAATTCCTAACCCTGTGGGATGGCTATGGGCTATCTGAGGCGACCTGGGAACCCATGTCCGCCTTTGTACAACCAGATGGGAGTAGCAACCCCATCTTCCGCTCCTACCTCGTTGAGAACAACGAGGGACAGCTACCAACCCGTGCTGAGACTCTGTCCCAACGTAAAAAGAAAAACTAATTTCACTGTTACAGTCTACTGACTGTCTTCTAACCTTGCAGGGGCAGTGAGCACTCTTGTGGAGATGTGCCTGTGTGTGTGTGTGAGAGCAGTTGTCACAGTTGCCCCGCATTGCACCGCAGGACAGGACCGTTAGCCCCCCGTGACAACCACAGCCTGGCCGAAGGCCATTGGTTTTACTCGGACCACTGCTTTCAGAGCACTACACTTACCCTGTCTGTGCCCTGCAGTCCCGTGCCTATGGTTTCGAGCGTGAACCAGGTGGCCGCTTATCTGGTTTGCAGACACCCAGCGAGTGTATGCCTTGTTGACCATGTGTTGCACGGGGACTGCCCTAATGTAATGACCTTGGGGAGCCAACGAAGGACGGTGGCTTACTACTCCAGGGGGGAATGACAAGCAAGGTGTTATGAAGCAAGGTGTGTCTTCCCTCCTTGGGGATAAGCGTGCCCACAGTTAGGACCCCCGACTGGTCCAAACCCACTTTCAGGTTAGTACCAGCCTGGTTAGTCATAGACTGCTTGTGTTCCAGCCAATCTCTAACGGGGCTCTTGAAGTCCTCAGTAAAGGGGGTTTTGAAGAACCAAGCAGGTCGTCCTCCATGGAACAGTTCGTGGGGGGTGAAACCCGTAGAAGAGCTCCTCTGTGAGTTCATGGTCAGCACTGCCCAGGGCACTAGGCGTACCCAATCTTTGGTACGCTCCTGTTTCATCAGGATTCTCAGGTTTTGTTCCACCACACGGTTTTGTCTCTCACAAAGAGGGTTAGACGTGTGAGTATAGGGCACACCTGTGGTTACCTCCACGTTGAGGGCATTCAGCACTCGTTTGTACCACCCAGTGTCACTGCGCATGCGTACATCCTCATCAGAGTGCACCTGCTTAGGTGCCCCATAGGGTTCGAACCATTGTTCGACCAGCATTTTCACAGTCTGCTCACCTGTGATTTTCTTATTGCAAGGGAACACACGGGTGAAGCGAGACAGGCCACAGGTGACCACTAGGCAACTATCATAGCCGCCGAAGCGAGGTAGGCCGTGGATGAAATACACATAGAGTAGAGAGTTAGCACAATAGGGTATGGGTAAGCTGGAAATCAGTCCCCTATCCCTACTGTCGCTCTGCTTGCTGGCATGACAGCCACAAGCATCCACAATGGTCTGCATACGAGACCTCAGTTCAGTCAGGGTTAGACTAGAGTAGAAACACTCGCGGAAGAAGTCCACTGAGCGATTAGCGCCAGTGTGACGTGAGCTTAGATGGGACCACTGCAGGCACCCATCAAGTGTCCTTAGGTACGACAATACGGTCCTCGTAGAAGAGGTACTGGTTGTTTTTATACCACTGGTGCCCGTCAATGACACGAGGTTCGAGACGAGTGCTGAGGGTCTGGAGAATTTCTTTATACTCTGACTGATAGTCGGTTAGGCTCCAACCCTCGAGGATCCCAGCAGTGCGCATGGACAGGACAAGTTGGACAGCCATACGCTGGAAAGCCTCTTTGGTGAGTGCTTCAGACCTCTCACCTATAAGCGCATCGAAGTTATTGCGCGATATATAGTCAGACAGTTCATTTTTTATACGAGGGATATGATGAACTGTCAGCCTGAACTGGCTCAGGTAAGTCCACCACCGCTTTAGTTTTGCTTTCTCTGGCAGTGGGCCCTTCTGAAAAGACTTCACCGGTTCCTGGTCACAGAGCCAGACAATAGGGTTAGATCCCATGAGTCGGGACGGTGACGAGAGCACCAACATACCGGCCAGGAGTTCCTGGTCATAGGTGCTGCAATTGGAACGGGCTTGGTCCCATCTCCAATTCCAGTGTCCCAGTGGCACAAGCCGCCACTCACTTGTAGGGTAGTCATGCTTCAAGGAGCCATCATGGTTCAGTCCGCTAGTACTCCAGAGCACACCAGGAAATAACAGTGCCCATCCAGAGCACACCAGGAAATAAAAGTGACCATCCATAGCACACAAGGAAACAACAGTGACCATCTAGAGCACACCAGGAAATAACAGTGAACATCCAGAGCACACAAGGGAATAACAGTGACCATCCATAGCACACCAGGAAATAATACTGACCATCCAGAGCACAACAGGAAAAAATAACGCAAACGGAAATAACAGTGAGCTACATGATAACGTTCAGCCGGCAGTCTTTGGGCAAACCCACCTAAAAAACCCCTTGACTGCCGTGATAGATGAATATTTCAATGCAAAAGTAGCAGCACACACCAAACTAACAATTGAAAATGGTGGGGAAAAGCCTCTTCGGGTCTCAAGGCCGAAGCAACCAAGCAGCAACACAGTTTTTTTTTCCGGTTTGTGTTGTTAATTGGTTGAGCTGCTGAGTCACACCATGCTATGAACCTTTTAAAAACCTTCTAATTGTCTTGGAAAATGCATTTGGGTCATAGTGAAGGACAAAAACAATATTTTCTTCAGAAAAACCACAGGAAAATGCCAAAAATGGGGGGGAAAACACCTTTGTTTCAAACTGCTGCCCACCTGCCCAGAAGGATCTGTTGAGAGGCCTTCCCGCTCTGAAGCGGTGGGGACCCCCCAGGCGGCAGGGGTTATGTAGCCACCTTGCCCACTTGTGGGCCACTTCTGATTCTGCCCCCCGCCGTGAAGTTGTGGGGACCCCCCAGTTGGCAGGGGTTCTGCAGCCACCTTGCCCACTCGTGGGCCACCTCTGATTCTGCCCCCCGCTCTAAAGCAGTGGGGAGCCCCCAGGCGTCAAGGGTTATGTAGCTAGCTTGCCCACTTGTGGGTCACTTCTGATTCTGCCTTCCCCTTTGAAGCAAGGGGGACCCCGCAGGCGGCAAGGGTTATGTAGCCACCTTGCCCGCTTGCGCCACTTGTGACTCTGCCCGCCGCTCTGAAGCGGTAGGACCCCCTAGACCGCAGGGGTTATGTAGCCACCTTGCCCACTTGTGGGCCACCTCTGATTCTGCCCCCCGTTTTGAAGCGGTGGGGACCCCCAAGGCGGCAGGGGTTATGTAGCCACCTTGCCCACTTGTGGGTCACCTATGATTCTGCCCCCCGCTTTGGATAATGGCAGTGGGTTAGTTCAGCTGGGTTAAGCTCCTACCATTGGTAGATCGTTCCACCCCCCCCTGCATCACTGGCATCAGCGATCAGGACTATCTCGTCCTTAGGGCGGGGTACTCCCAGGCAGTTGGAGGAGGCAATTTTCTTCTTCAATTCCTGGAAACACTCCTCCTCTCTGGCGGTCCACCTCCAGGGAGTAGTTTTCTTGATTAGGTCAGTGAGGGGGGCAGAGGAGTAGGTAAAATTGTGGATGTGACGCCTATAGAAGTTACAGGCGCCCACCAAACTCCTTACGTCGTGTAGACCCTTCTTCTTCTTCTTCTAGGGTCATCGCGAATCTGCATGTCCTGCAGGGGCTGCATCTTAGACGCGGCTGGTTTCCACCAGCCATACCCCACGTCGAAATCCAAATACTCCATCTCCTCTTTCATAAACTCGCATCTTTCGAGTTTGATTCGGAGATGGTTTTCTTGACAAACAGTGAAAAATTCACGGAGGAGCAGGACATGGTCCTCTTGGATATTGGTCGATGTGGGCCTCCATTTCTGCACCCCGAGAAATCAACTCCTGTACTAGAGGTCTGCGCCTCAGTATGTACAAAATTTTGTTTATTAGTTCCTGGAAGAGTGCAGGGGCATTAGCCACCCCGAAAGGCATGACCTTCCATTTAAACGCACGGCCCTTAGGGGTTATAAAAGCCAGCAGTTCCCGAGCTGCGGCGGTTAGGTCAACCTGCCAGAAACCACTGTGTTTGTCCATTTTGGTCTTGTACCTGCATTTGGCAATACGCTCCAGGGTATTTTCCATGTTAGGAATACTCTCTGAGTGATTTTGGTTTGTTTGTTGACCTCACCATAGTCAACAACCAATCGTAGGGCAGTTGATCCTGGTTTAGCAACCAGGAAGCAGGGACTGCAGTGATGGGGGTAGTCTCCTTTCTTATACTCCTCCACGAGGACAGCATCCGTACATTCCTGGATCTGGCGCTCGATTTCTTCAACCTGTTCCTGAGGAACAGGGTAGGGACAACGCCTCACTCGCGTCTTCTCAAATTCAGGTTTCAGTTTCAGGTGCATCTGGACCAGTTTTTTACAAGAAAGTGGAGGTGGCAAGGCGCCGAACACCTCCTCATAGGTTAGGAGCAGTTTCTCCAGTCGGGGGTCAAGGTTAAGACTCTCGATTTTCTGCAAGAAATCCTCCCCAGCATGGAGGTTGCTCTTCCCATGTTCTTTTTTTTTCTGCCGATCAGCAGTTTCGGCAGGTACTGAGCCATCGTACCACTCAGGGGGACCTTGCTGCCCATAGTGCAGAGAATACACTAGGGGTATCTCAGGGTCAGGCAGCGTGTAGGAATCATCGTCCTCCTCAGACCAAATGGAGGATTTCCAGGTCTGCCTGAGGTATTGCAGCCGCTCTTGGCGCTCAATACGTTCGGCCTTCAGGTACAACAGCCGTCGGAGTTCCTGAGTGTCATGCTCAGACAGTGGCATGTTATTAGCAGCAGGCCGCGCTAGAGCATCAGGACTCTGGGTCACGGGTTCACCTGAATGCAGGTGCTGCATGTGCAGCACCGGTTTCCCAACAAAGGAAGTGGGTTCTGAGGTTGACTCTAGATCTACCTCCTCCAGTAACAGCTAGGCCAGGAAGGCACTGTGTTTTAGGTCAACACAGCTGGGATCAACAGGAGGAATAGTGCTGGCGATCTCAGACAGTTGGTCGTCAGCATCCTCCTTTACAGCTGTAGGTTTCAAATAGCCATCGGGAGATTCACACCCTGTAACTGTGGCAGATAGGTGCTCAGGAGATCTTTTTTTGAGATCAGAAAGAGTCAGGCCACGATTTTCGGCCATGACCTCTTTCAGTAGCACCTGATCTAGATCACACAAGGGTACAGGATTGAGAGATCCATCGACCATGGATAAGAAACTGGCCCACTCAGGGGCCTGCATAGCTGAGTCTGAGTCCTCAGGCACGTAGATGGGACCGTCGGGGAGTTGCACTCTTCCCACGGTCATTCGGTGTAGCATACGGCGCCAATAAGCATGTTCACCACAGCAAACCCAGTCAGGGGTGCACATGACAACCCTTCCTCCCTCATAAGCGATTTTGGTTAGAACGTTCGCGAGCAGGGAGAAGGGAGGGTTAGCATACGCTAGGCCCATTGCTTTCCAGAAGAAACGGAAAGCGTTGTTCAAATGTTTCGAGCAGTACAACTGCATGATGTGCTGTTGTTGGCTCGCGAACAATTCTACGTGGATCTCATCCAGGGTTACCTGAAGGGCCGCCAGCCCATTTTGAAGAATGTGACGGGCCAATGGGTCGTTTTCAGTACGATAGTTAGTCTCGGCTGCGTAGCGTAGCCCAGACTCTTTTCGTTCTGACAGCTCCAAAGGGACGGAGAAGAGCCCACTGCCAAAGTCGCAGTGCAGAGAATAGGGCTTAGGCGGCTCAAGTTGCATGGTCAAAATGCGCCCAAGACTGCCTCTCTACGGCACTGCGAAAAAATAGTCCTTTTGGGGGGGACGTAAAACGCAAGAACCAAAAATCCCGTGAAAAGCAATTAACCAGTCCATTTTCCTTTATTTTCAACAAAACCGACTGCCCGGGAAAATGATTTATTTCCACCAAAATGAACTTCTTTTTTGGGAAAATCACGACTTTTTGTTTCTTCTACCATTTATGCTTTGCAATAAAAACACCCGTGAGCTTTCAATCTTTTGGAAAACCATTTTTCGAAAACCATGTTGCACGCAGCACCACAAGAAGCATTTTTTGGTACCACTTCTTTGCGCGAGGCCTCGCGCAAACACCAACACAACAGCGCAATAAAATGCATCACAGAGAAAAATGTGCCGCACAAGGTGACAGCATAAAGGTCGTCGAAGAGGAATGCATAGCGCGAGCCCCCGCGCATAATATATCAGAACAAGCGAAGAAATTACTGTTTCTTCGGAACAGTTTGCATCTTAGAACCCATAGCCTTAGCAACGGACGTGTTACCCTTAGGAGGTGGCTTTGCGGGCGCGCTTCTTGGTTGGGACTGACGGGCTGGCTGCTTGAACGGAGCTCGGGCCCCGGTTTCCTCGGACCTCGGCTTAGCTGCCACTTTCTTCGCTGCCTTGCCCTGGGAGACCTGCGCTTCCTCCTCCTCTTCTTCCTCGCTCTCCTCCTCTTCATCCCCATCGCTCTCGTCGGATTCTGCAACGGTAACCCACTTCGCTGCCTGAGGCTTGGAGGCAGTCTTCTTCTTCTTGGGGGCTGGTTCCCCACCAGTAGACTTCCGCTTTGCAGGGGCCAGTGCTTCTGCAGCTTGACCTTTCTCAACAGTCTCTTCCTCCTTCAGCGACAACGCCTCATAACCCACCTTGTCATCGCAAACCCATAGGGGAATACCGAGGTTTGCCCAGTTGGCTTGCTGGTCCCAATCACCAGACGCGTGCAGTTTCGACTCTTGTGTCAATACATGGTTCAACTGAGTCTGCACCCTGTTGACCCAATCGGAGAGATTGTCGGAGGTAAGACCAAGAAGGTACATGCGAGAATCCAGCTCGACGGACGCGATCTTGCACACCAGATCCGGCTGATGATCAATGAACACAAACGCAGGCTTGAAGGTCTTATCCTGCTTCAGGTGAAAGAGGTGAGTGTCGAAATACCACATAACCGTCGTTATCGGAAGGTGACCGCCAAATTCAGCAGGAACCATCTCCTCTACTTGAGGAGGTCCAAACGTCAGATAATTCGGAATCTGCAATGAGGGAGAAGTTATTGCGCGAGGCCTCGCGCAAAGAGCGGACGTAATGAGGGAATTATACCTTTCTCGACCAGCTATCCGGTGACGCCATCAGCAACCAGCGAACGTCAAACGTTGTAAGACCCCCTGCAGGCTTCGGTTTGACTGGCCAACTGAAGATGGGAATAAGCAACATGTGGCCAATGCGCGGCGCGTTGAAATCATCGTTGAGACGCCTCTCTGTTTCCGTTTCCAGCACGTGGAACATGTTCTCAGCAACAGTTTTGGAGCCGCAGATAAGGGTATCGGCACGCGCCATCTCTTCATACAGCCAGGCTGGGCACATCGTCTCAGGAGCAAGATGTTCAAATATGTCGCCGTTGATGATAATCAGGTTCTTGTCAATCTCCATGAACCGCTTCGGAGGTTCGTGGTTCAACGCTGCAATTCGGGTCGCCTTAACTGTGATAGTTTGACTCAATGATGGATCCTGCTGTTCCACTGTCTTGAAGTCACCAGTAACGCCAGCAGGTGGGGGGACCACACGGCTCTTGGTAGGGTCTTGACCCAGGAGTTTTTGGACGTTGAGGATTTTCAGAGGGGCGGGTTTGCCTTTCTCTGCCACCTGCCACAGTGGTGCGCGAATCATGGATTTCCATGCCGGCCATGGACCGCGACTTTTGCCTTCAGACTCACGCCAATAGCCCCATGTACCAAGAGTCACCTTCAGGGCAGGCCTTCCAAGTGCAGCAACCTCTTTGCGGGTCCGCATGTCTTTGGCTAAAGAACAGAAGTGGAGAAAGTGCGGCGCACTGATGCAGAAATGGAACCCAAGTCGCGTCGATGGTACACACCTTTCTCAGGTCGAACGTACTGGCCGTTGCGCGGGTGGTCCAGATGCATTGAGACCCACTGCTCAAGGATGATGTCGTCAAACGAATTCTGCAAGGATTTAAGGGTTGTTTTTTCTTCCTGCGTCACTTCTGCCACTTTGTTGTAGAACTCCGGCAACAGGATCCCGTCCAGTTTCCTCAGCGCGTTCTTCGTGACTTTCTCCCCTTTGTCGTGGAACTTCTGCAGACCTTTCACAGCTTCCGGACCAGCATAGAAGGCAAACGTCATAAAATCTTTCCACGATTTATACGTTTTGTCCTGAAAGTGACAACGTTATGCGCGAGGCCTCGCGCAACGAAGAGCCCCGAAACAACGATTAATGAACATACGAATTGACCAGGCTGCTTCAGTTCAGCGGTTGGAACCAGGGCACTCATCTGCACAGCATCCACAATGGCGATCTTGAGATTGTTGTACGTGTCAGGTAGGCCTCGCCGCCGTTGATCCTCAACACATCGAATGAGGTTATCTGCTGCCTCATACAGCGGAATTGGCTCAACGTCTTGTGCGCTTCCTTGTGCTTGTCCCGCCAGCTTTGCACGGAAGGCCCACGGTGTCGTAGGCTTTAGAATATCGGCGATGCATGTAGTATGCCACTGCTGCAGATCCAGACACGCGGTGCGTCGCTTCTCCCGAATCTTCGCAACCGCTTCCACGCTGTGCTGTCCAGATACACACCAATAATCGCCATCTGCAAATATGAGACACATCTTTGCGCGAGGGCTCGCGCAACGAGAAGAGCGAAAAGTCGGTTGGTAACATACTATTATCTTCCCAGAGAAGGACGTGTAATGGGCCTGTTGGCGGTGCTGCTTCGAGTGACTCAATACGCTTCTGCAGTAACTTCGCATCTCTCCGTCTGATCTGCCCCTTTGTCTTCTCCTGGTCGATTCTCACGTTGTCCAGCTCAGCCTCCACCTGCCTCCCGTCCGGCTTCAGGTGGTCCTCGATGTCAGTACCCAAGGTTAAGCCAGGATCTGGTGTTTCCTTCTTCTTACGCCCCTTCTTTGGTGTTCCAGCCTCCGATCCTGAGGTCCCAGGGTCATAGTCGGTATCTTCTCGTTCCTCGGCTGTTTTTTGGGCGGGGCTTGCCATTCTGCGATAAGAAGAAAGCCTGTATTGAAGGAGACATAACATTAAAAATGGGTAAAATCGTCGTCGATAATGCATATGTGGGGTGCTTTTAGCGAATACGAGTACAGTATGGTTGAGAATGCAAAACTGAAAGGGCACGCCACTGTTTTTGACTGACAACCTTGCGCGAGGCCTCGCGCAAGAGAGGGTGTGTACCATGTTTCATGCTGTTTGCGCGAGGCCTCGCGCATCACTGCATGTTCTCCAATCTTCTTCGAACGTTTCGCAGCGTGTCGGCCTCTCTCTGTTCCTCCAACACACTGCGTTGGGGGATCAGCTCCGACAGTTTTCGCTTGAAACCAGCCTTAAGTGGCCCCTGCTGCGTTAGCACCAACAACACAGACACAAGGACTTGTTTGTAGTGGTTAGAACCCTTTGGAATTAGAAGAGACGGTGGAAAGTTAGGTACACCCCTGCGCGGCCAATGCGCCTGAATTGCACAAGTAGGCTCAGCACACCACCTAACCCAAGGCACATATACACGCTCTGCGTTCAAGTAAGCAGTTAACCGCTGACGCACGGAATTGACAAAGGAATTGGGGATTTTACAGACGTTCACCCTGTGACCTTCTTTGCGGATAGTGATGAGCTGATACAGATCGTCAACATCTTCAATAGTTACTGCACCTCTGTTCTGGCCCTTCTTTGTTACAAGGCTGGAAAGCAGACTTTCGCAAAATTCCTCGGCAAAAGCCTGTCCAGGCATGGCTGTGTGCCACGCAGTGTGGCACAATAGCGCAGTTGCAACAGTGAGTTTGTATTTCAAAAGTGTGTCCCCCATGTTCAAACGGTCTAACAGACACATAACAATCTGCAATCCCTCAGAAGCAAAAACACCCGTGTTGGCCGTCTCCCCAGCCCGATTGCACTGCCTAACGAGGTGTCCCAGGTACAGTAACATGGGACAGTATTGTGTTAACAGAACCTGCATGGCCTTACACACAGCGTAACGGAGGCGACTTCGCCGGTTTGCAGGACGTGCCAGCTCAAGGCAACGACATTTTCGGTTAAGGCGCCGTATGTGGGGGCCCATACCCAACAGCAGTGCACCAACAGTTATCTGCATTGTGATCAGCTTGGGAAAACCGGGGACTGTGTCACCGCTGCGCAACAAACCCTTACGGAAAAAAGTCACAATCAGCCAAAATGAGCGAAACGTTTGTGTAACGCAAAATTTGTACGCGTGCCAGAAACCATATAATATAGGGTGTGACCGCAAAAAAAGCCGGACGTTCCAACCCGTTGTTTTTTCACCGTACATCATCTTACAAATGCGGTAATGGATGTTCTCATCACATGAGACAGGGACAACTGGTCGGCTGTGCTGCGCCAAGTCCCTAGTAAATTGCAGTAGGTTAAGAAGCGATACGTTGCCGCTTACCTTTTCTTTGCTTAGACAGAGGGGTCGCCAATGTGGTCTCTTGGCAGGTACGAGGCGAATAATGTCAAGCGGTGCCCTAATGTTTCGCACAACAGGTCGCGTGCTTGCAAATCCTAGATCCTGCAGGATACGTGCAAACGTTCCCTAGGTGTTTCCCAGCATGCGTGCAACAATAGGAACACGCCGTTCAAGGTCTTCCAGGCTAGGATGACCATGCCAGTAGCGCGGTGCATCCTTGAGTAGCATCACAGCCAACGCTGTTGCGTTCAGGCTTTTGTCGTTCTTGTCGGGATTTGTGTTAAACTGTTTGTTGTACCAGTTGTCCATCCACAACACAACCCACTGTTGGTAAATTTTGTCCCATGTAGTCTGTAACCTGACTGCGGCCTTCTCCTTCAGCGAAGGTGCGCTGTATCGCGCCAGACCTGACCTTGCTAAAATGCGACGCTGCGCCCTACTTCCCTCTACCGCAACAACCGACTTTGGTTTTCCCTGGTATGGAGCTGCGCGGTGGCGCATCAGCAAATAGAGGCGCCAGGCCTCCTCTATCAAAACACCAACCCATCTCTTCCCTTCTGCCGCAATCGCCTTTTCAACGCTGCAACGTGTCCGTTCATTTTTGCGCAGACGCAGAAAAAACACAAACAACAATCGCGCGCCCTCGTCCCCCTGTTTTAGCCCTTCCCACAGTTCTTCTGCCGTGTGGTACGGCGGTTCCTCTGAGCAGACATCGCGGAAAACTCCGGATGCTGCGGCCACTGTCTTCTCGAGGTCCACCTCTTTTCGCAGGGGCATTGTTGCTGTAAAGAATAATTGCGTAACTGTATCTGCGTAAAAATCGCTGTTTGAAAAACTTTCTTGATGTCAAACATCAACCTGTCACTCAGTTTTCGCGCGACCGATTATTCTGTGATTCGCTTGTCGCATGCACCATTTTCGGTTACCTGTAACTGTCTGGTGATCCCACATTTCACTAGTTAATCCTGATTGTGGTACCCAGTTGCGGCGCGCTACCATCGCTGTTGGGCAGTGAAGTCAGTGGTGACCACAGTATGAAAACCGGAGATGCGGGCGGGACCTGTATGGGCGCCCATGCAGCAGCGCCGCATCAAGGGAACGTACATACTGTGTAGCTGGTGGATCTGTCCAATTTTGGTTTTTATGAACGCTTGTGACCTCCATTGCGCGAGGCCTCGCGCATTGATCACCGAAACTTTAATGTTTTTCGTGCGCCGTTCCATGCGCGAGGCCTCGCGCTTGAAACTGCAGTTTGTCCCGGAACATTTATACTTTTCAAGATTCTTGGGTACACCATTGTTGCAGTTTATTCGTTAATAGATCTACCTCTATCACGCAATCCTGATAATGGTACTAAGTTACGTGTATAAATACGACAGCGTTCCATTTTTCGACAACCTGCCTAATGCGTCGTGCTGTAGTACATTAATCTGACACAAATGAACGTCTTTGCGCGAGGCCTCGCGCAAAGAATGGTCACCAAACAATACTTTTCCCTGTCTCGCCCATGGGACACATCATTCTTATAGAAATATTTAATCCGCCATACTTGTCTGCGACGGTTTTATAATATCCAGCAAAACAACTATTTTTCGATGCCTTTGGAAACCTGTCATTTTCCTACCTTTTCCTTCGTTTTTGACCATGCAACTTGAGCCGCCTAAGTAGGGGCATTGGAGAGACAGCATTTTTACCTGGGGTTTCTTCGCAGGAAGTCGGTACCAATGACGATGTCAAAGGCGTCGGTGTCCAACACTCTGCACTGTTGGTTCACAGTTTCGTCGCCCAGGCATATAGTCACATCGACTCCCCCCAAGGAATGGATGGTACGCCCATCCCCTACTCTTATGGCCACTGTCTTAGTTTTCTTGAAAGGGTTTAGCAGGCGCCGGGCCACTATAGAAAGTGTTGCGCCGGTGTCAAGCACTGCTCGAAAAACTTGATCCCCAATTTTCACGAAGATCCCAAAAACCAAGTCCTCCTCTTCGGAGCCGCCCCCCTACTCCTCAGCAGGGAATTTGACATCTACCCCTGCAGCCATGAGGGACTTGGCCATCCAGACCAGTCGCCTCTTCTTGGAGTTATTCCCCTCAGAGGAGGCGTTATCCCCATGTGGGCTCTTCTTGGGGTCACCTTCGGCAGGAGGGGGAGTAGTAGCGGGCGCTGATGAGCGCCTCTGGGGTTTAGGGGTTCCACCTTTGCCACCCCCCTTGCCACCTCCTTTACCACCTTTATCCTCATTCTGGGGAGTTCTGGTGGGTGTTTGGTTCTTCTGGCATTCGGCCTCCTGCCGCTTGAGTTTGTCACTCTCTCGTTTCTTTATGCGACATTCGTCCTCGTAGTGACGACGTTTGCCACAATAGCCACATGTGATGGTACACGTAAAATGGTCCTGATGGGCCACAGCTTTCCCATCTTTGATGTGCTGCTGTCGTTTCATCTGCAGCATACAATTACTGCGGTGGTCGCAGTCAGGGGCATGACAAGGTCCCCCCTTGTCATTGACAGGTTTACAGTAGAACAGAGGGGGTGTACCTGCATCAGGTATAACCTCATTCATGGCACGCAAGTTACCCCTTCCTTTACCACCCCCCTTGTTGGCGTTAGTGGGGTTTTTAGGCCCTTTCCCTTCGCCACGTTCGGGGGTAGGGGTACCACCTCGACCCAAGTGATTCTTGAGGAATTTCTCCATGTGGGAGTCATTCTCCCTCTCAAGAGCCAGCTCGATCAGCAGGTCCACCAGGTCGTCGTACGAGTGGGTCCGGCTCTTCCTCTCAGAGGTAGCGCGGCAATCATCCCAGGTACGTGAAGGGATCTTACTCATGAGCCACAGGTGGGGCTCAGTGGCTCCATAAGAACCCACGTTCATCCGTGAAAACAGATACTCTAGGTCGCACACGTATTCAGAGACTCGCGCAGCGGAAGGAAACTCAGGGAGCATAGGTAGGTCCTGTATTTGTGTGCGCACACTGAGGTCAGTCTCATAGACTGGGAAAGTTTTCTCCAGTCTTTGGAGTACCTCGGCCCATGTGGAACAGGTTTTCACAATCTGTTTCACCTGTTTTTGCTAAGATTTCTTTTTGCATGAGCGTTTCAGCAGTGAGCATTTGGTGGCCAGATCCACATGGGATTGGCCAGTTAGCAAAAGAAACTCAGCAAATTCTTCTGCCCATTCGGGCAGATTTTTCGGGTCGAACTCTGGCAATTCCAGCTGGATGTTCGCCTGTGCAATAGGTCTGCCACTCTTCCCACCCCCTGGGGTTAGGCCTGAAGGGGGGGGAGGTACGCCGGCAAGGGGTGCCAAGGCTGACAGCCCTCTTTTCTCAGTATCTGTCACAGGCACGTCCTGTAGTTCAGCAATAGGGACTGTCCTAGCGCGAGGATGAAAAGGGCTGGGGCAAGTGACCTTGGGTAGCAACCTGGACACCCTTGATCTTTTGAGATCATCAGCCAACGTGCTCAATCTAGGTGAAAGTGAGAGTAGTGCTGGCTTGGGTAAGGGTTCGGTGATACCCAACTTTGCCTTGACAGCTTCGGACAGAGCTGTCACATCCGGGTCTTCAGATCCGGATAGGAGCTTGGCCAAAAGTTTGGCCGTGCAATCCAGAGCCCCATGGGTTGGCTCTGGGTGGAGAGGATCCCGAGTCTTCTCAGGCGCCCTTGAAGTTGTCGGCAGGTCTGGATGCCATGCTCTCGGGTACTCGTGTACTCTTGGTCGTCTCAGTAGTGATACTGTCTCCGCTATATGTGTAGATGGCCCCGAATAAGGAAAGGACCCCATCGTTGCTTGGGGCGGAGACCCCAGGGCTTCAAGAGGTACCTCTCCATTTTCCCCTCTGATGGACTTGTGGTACTCCTCGTGGAGCATATACTCGTCCATCCTCCTTCGTAGGTCCTCTTGTTCTTCACCACCCCCAAACGCCGTAGAAGAAGAGGCCGGGCGGGCCGACCGGGCGATGGAGGTGGCGACTCGCCTGCGGAGATGTTGCAGGCTGTCATCACCATGGGCCGTTAAGGCCTCCATGGTTAAAGGGATTGTTGTGGGTAGATCTTGATTCGCCCTTCTGTGCTCCGGATCTTCTTGAGACCCAAATGCAGCTCTGAGTGGCGGTTCACTCTTTGGGTGGGCTACACTGCCAAGTTGGACTTGTACACTTCTGATCGGCTAGGTTCTGGAGGACAGTTGAGTGGACATGTTCAATGTGCTTTTCAGTGTGCTTTTCTTGTGCTTCTACTCAGAGTCGGTTCGAAAAATACCCAGGGCTTGCCTCTGCTACCAAAAAGATGTCCTTGATTAGTGCCCTATAGATTTTGATGAAATCCTGCAGGTTTTGAAGTAGAAAACCCAAACCAAAGCAGCAAGTAGAGCAAGAACAGGATGTCGATCGAATCAATGAATAGTTTTGAAATCCAGTGTAACACAGAAGGGCTGCAGATAGACAAAGCAGGCTTAAATACAGAGATTCAATCACAAATGGATAAAACAAATGTTTTTAAGTGTAAACTAGCCTGACTCTAGCCTCCAAGTTAGCATCAAGCACTTCATGTGCACTCTTTTGGGTGAGATGGTGCTAGTTAGGAATATGGGGCATAGGAGTTAGGCCAGACACAGAATATGACTTGGCCAAGCAACTGAATTCAGAAACAGTTAAAAAGTAGAACCACAATAAGTGGTAGAAACAATTGAGTATAGGGGTCTTGGGGTGGGAGACCACTAGGCTTAACCTCCAAGGCCTTAGGCATGAAGTGCCTATTTTATTTCGGTATAACCTCCATGAAGGAAGATACTTCCGCTCAGTTGAGTGGTAGGGGTGAACTTCATGGGGGGGCTAGGGTTATAACCCTAGTTACTTTGAGAAGGTGTACTTTAAGCTTCAAAAGAGTGATAAAAATACTTAAGTAAGTCTTGGCATCAACAAAAGGGTTTTAAGGGGGGCTTGGCCTGGATTAAGCCCTCCAAGAAAGACATGGCAGTGACTTTTTCTTATTGTACACAAATGCACCAACACCAACACCATATGTGGAATGCACATGCCATAGCTCTAATTGACATTTTCCACAATGCAAATTCCACAACAAATTGCAAAGCGTGTAGCTAAATGCAATGTCACCCCTTTGCGAAAAACATGCAGCTATATCGCAACGAGCCTTGTCACCAACAGACTAGCCATAAAATAGCCCCGGGGACAGACCATCAAGGTGCAACAATGTCAACTAGTCAGAATGAAGTGTCCGGCAGCGAAGACTTTTGGCATTGTAACGAGCGCAAAGGACCCAGGCGAATTGGTCATAAAAAATTTTTGACTTTTTATCACAAACAAGTCCTTCGCTCCACACGGGGCGAAATTACTACGGGCTGAGCTACGAGGGGCATTTCATCACACAGCACCCCAGGAGGCGCCGACTTTTTTCCCGTGATGTCACGAATATACCCTTTTCTAGGGGCGGGCCCAGGCGGCGGGGCACAAGCAGCAACCAATTTCCAGGAGCTGCACACAAAAGCCTGAGTTAGAAGTGGTGAAAATCACTTTTGTGAGTTGCATTTTGAAACTCTTAGAGTTGGAAGCCCATTTTCACGCCAATATCTTTAAAACTAAATATGCAATGTTAAGTGATTAACTTGAAAACAGTGCGCAGTTGTGCACACACGGCAGGAAGGAGTGGGGAGGCTCGCACAATATCCATACCCCTCCCTTGGAACGAAAGGCAGGGAGTAGGATCCTGTGCATAACTGGTCAAATGGTTAGAGGTTTGGAGCACATAGGGATTGGCGGCAGCTACCGAGAGCTGCCTCTCACAGACCAACTTAAAGAAAACTTTACCCCACGTCGCGTGGATCACAGTTCCCATTTGGAGGAAGAGGAGGGCGGCATCAGATGTGATCCACTTCAGGATCCCATCCCACCAACTGGGCTCGGCCTGCTCATGCTGACCTACTTTTAGTTTTGTGAACTCGACAAGCCTGTCCAGCTGTCTGAGGACCTGAGCGCAAACGAAGAACATGCCGAAGAAACGAGCACCTACATTATGGCCTAACACCAGCTCGTTGATGCCCTTGTCTGCTAACCATGACCTGAAGTCTGCGGCACACACCCTGATTGACCTTGATTGACCCTGGCTGACCCTTGATGCTACTCTCCGAACTTCAAAATCCCAATCACCTAGATATCACATAAACAAAAAACGACATAACAGCAAAGCGAAAGAGAACACTACCCATATCCTGTCATGTAATGTCATGTAATTTGGCATCAATGTGCTGCACAATCATCATGATACATATGACACATCGGCCTGCATCACAGTGATGCAAACGACTGTCCGACTTGGCCATGGCACCTCCCCCACCGAGCAGGCTAAATTCACAACCATCCCAGCAATGAATTTGGGTGTTGCGTCAGATTCCATAGCCGAAAATGCAGTGCAACAGCCTGTCCTGCCAAGCACATATTCGCAGCTAGGTAACAATTGTACCACCATCACACAAACCAACAGCACCTGCGCTTGAGAGGAATAGTAGTGGTACATACAAAAAGACCCCTTGCAATTGACCAAAAAGCCCTACAAGGTTATCCAAAAAACCCTAGAATTCCTCCCAACTCTTAGCAACAAGTCCCCCGTTGTGTATTTACCAAAAAACAACACCACCACATACCAACCTTAGCCAAAAAAAACCCAGCCCCCCCAAACCCATTCTTTACAAAAAAAAACCCAAACCTTACTGAAACCCTTCTCCCCCGAAATCTTACCAATACCCCCCCAAACCCCGCCCAGGTTTTTTTTGGAAGAACGGGGGGGGGGGGGGGGTTCTGGTAAGGAATTTGGGGGTGGGGGGGCTTGGTACACACCAGAAATAGTAGTGCACATAGATGGTGGCCAAAGGAGCGCTAAATGACCAGCACCATAGAAAGCATGAAAAACGCCACGCAAATCATGTGGAAACTTGGGGCTGCATGGAAAATTTACCTGTCAGTGGGTGGTCCCGAAAATTTTGGGGTCTGCACCACAGCCTGGACTCTGTGTAGCTACCCGTTCAGGGACCTGCTGCTAGGATGGCATCGCTGGTCCTGGGGTGCCCACATGTCCCACCCAACGTGCTTGCACCACAGTTGCGGACACCCAAAATGGGTTCCCCTATGCGCCCAACGGTACTGATTTTTAGTGGTCACAAAAGTGACAGTCTCTGCTCCTTTGGCAGAGGGCAGCGGAAATATATCTGCGCAGTGCATGTTTTATCTTTGAGCCAAGTGATTACCATTGAGGATGGTTGGTAGTAGAATTTTACAAGGTACCCTGTCCCTAACAGTGTGAGAAAAAAGGACTCCAGTCCAAAAGCGCGTTGCTCTCTTGCTATTTGTATCCCCCACAAATGTCTCACCGCCCTTCCTATAACTAGGCAACTGTTTGTGTTGGAGTAATATTCTTTTTCGTTTAGATGGTCAGAAAACACCCCTTCCCCTGTCTGCGATCTGACGAGAAATTGACTCCTCACATTTTCCGCAACTCCATATTGGACAGGCTCAGAGCGCAGAACAAGCCCACAAATAGCATGCACCCGTTTACATGGGGCTGAAATTGACTGTGTCGGACTAAACCATTGCACGCTGGTTGGCCGATCTGTGTTTCTGACATCCCGACTTCATTGCTGACACATTGATCTGCTTTCACTACATCCATGGATCGGCTGCTGTGTCGTTTAGCAACGTCTCAGAACGAGGTTGCTGTTCTTCAAAATCTGAGGATGCGGGGTGTTTGTCAGCACTGACTCCATTAGCAATTGTTGCAGACCAATTTCAGCAAAACTTGCTGCAACTTCTGGGGGGGGACAGCTTCCACAAACCTCAGCTGACCGGTCAAACCAGCCGGTGAAATATATAACCAATTCAATACAACCAATCTTTTGAGTCTTGGGTCTCCTGGGGGTCGGGCGGACCACCTGGAGGTCCAGGAGTGAAGAATGGTTCCTGGCTTGGGTCAGAATCTGGCTGGCCATTTCCCCTGGGCATCCTGTGGGCGATACTACTTTGTCCCAGTCCGTCTCGTCACCGCGGGACTGCAATCCGGAAACCCCACCGCTCTATCAATCCTGTCCATTCTGTTCATTTTGCACCACCCTACACTGCATTCCGGCGTCCCCAGCGCCCGCCGACCCTTCCTGTGCTGCCTGCTGTACTCTCAGCCGCGACCCAAATGAAACAACCAATCCTGAGGGCCCTGGACTCACGCTCTCCGTATAGTGTGCCCATAGCGGTGGGAAGAACAGCAGGTCGCCTGGCCCGATGTCCGCACGGCTGCAAGGCTGGACATCCTGCACACTAACCCTCAGACGGCGCCGAAGGGGATGGTCATCAGGAAAGGGGCGAAGGTTCTGCAATCGATGCGGTGAAAAGAAATACAATGTCTTGATGCCCTCGACCTAGAGAATATGAGTACGTGAAGGAACGGTTGTGAGGTGAAGCAAAGCCATGGTTGCAACCCAGTATAGCGCTGGGTAGGTGGCTGCGTGAAAAGGTTAGTCTACCAATGGTTCCACCTACACCTTCGCGTAGCTCACCTTAACTAGGGCTCCACCCCCCCCCCCCACACACACACCGGGATAAGTACAGCTTTGGCCCCTCATGTCAACTGGGCAAATCAGATATAGACAGAGGAAGGGCCGCCCCAGATAAAAGCAGCAGCACAACTGCAGCTACTCTGGGCAAAATCGTTGGGGAATTGACTTCAATGCGCCTTTGTCTTGAGCAGGTTTGAAAACATCTCGTTTTGAATGGCCACCTGGCACCAGATCTATCAGGCTTATGCAGTCTAGGAGCTTAGAAATTTGTCCTTTTACTGCATTAGTCCCACAGAGCCTACAGCAAAGTGGAGCTATGGGACATGAGTCTGTGTTTCCACTCCTTTGTCCAACATAGGGGCAAGGCTGAGTCACAGTCCTCATCCTCCCCTTCCTCCCCCTCCTCGTTTTTGGGTCTTTTCTGGGTGGGTGGTCTCTGAGTCCCCCCCCCAACCCCTGCAATCAGCAAACTGCATCTACTTGTAGGCCAACAGCCTGGAGTGCTCAACCGTTAAGTTGTTGAGGGGGGGGGGGGGGTCGGCGACTTCATGCATACTATAGTGCCCTCATTGATGTGCCTGCGATGTTTTACAAAGTTGATTGGACCGCGGTTCACGAGTGGTTGGTTGGATTCTGTGTAAAGCCCCTCAAAATAATTACGAGTGAGGGTGTCAAGGTACTGAGGGGAAGGGGATGCCTCCTAAGTCAACAAATTTCTTGCATCTTTATGCATGATTGTTGTTGTTGCTGCTGCTGCTGCTGCTGCTGCTGCTGCTACTACAGCTCGTGCCCCAAGCCCTCATTTCTTTCAAGGAATCCCCCCATCATTCCCCCCTTGATGTTCCTTCATGCATTTGAAAAGTAGTACCTCCGAAGACACCATTGCTATCATTCTCTCCCGGTCGCCGGTTCTAGGCTGCACCTGAAAGTACCAACACGTGGCGACCTTACAACCAAGACAGCGCAGCACTTCAGCAGGGCCATGGTTCATCAGTGGTGGGGTGGATTGCTGAAATGCTGCGTTGATTGTCAGGTGACCGTGTTTTGGTACCAGATTACCCCCCGTCAACACAGACCGCATAGATTGTCCCCTGATTTGCACTGCCGTCTGTTGAGCAAAGTCTGCTGGTATATGAACCTGCTGAAGTGAAAATTGGGTCTCTGCATGCACCTGACTTCTGCTGTCATGCACGCCTGCTGCAAATCGCTCAGATGATGACAGTGGCAAAGAACAGAGCTGCAGATATTGGGCCTGTGGTTTGAAAATGGCATGTGTTTGTGCATCTGCATGTCAGAAAAAAGTCCGCAAAAATGAGTGGGGAGGGGGGCATCTCGCCCCTTTGTGGCCCACACTTCTGCCAGCACAAAGCAATGGTGCTGGGAATGGGGTGGACTCCCCTTTCAGGCGTGAGCAAACGGTTCTTTCCCGCAGAAAGCGCACACAGCGGCACCAAACAGTGCAATCCAGCGAGAGGGAGTAGCAGAACCTCCCGCAGCCCCTCGTTCGGCGTTCCTCTAAGCAAGTCCTTGGCAGGGGAGGCACGTCAGACCTGACCCAGTACGCTGGGGGAATAGTCGAAATGGAGTGTTGACACCAGGCCAGCACACGACGCCCACAAGCGATGCGAGCCCACGTCGTAAGGCAGCGGGGGCAGCCGCAGCTGCTGCAGAGGGAAAGGCCACGGGGATTGCATGTAGTAGTACTCGGGGTCAGAGAATAGCCGCGGCAGCTCCCCTCTGCAGTGGCGCACGAAGACTGCCCCTGATAGAGCTACCACGCGGGAGGGGGGCTCCAGCGCCGATGTGGCATAGAGAGGATGCCCCTCCTCGCAGTACACCACAGTTTGGCTCGGAGACACGCGCACGCGACATCTCTGGATCGTGGCGAGGTCCTGGGCGCGCACGCGGAACTCCGGGTTCATGACGCGTCGCAGGAGTACTGGCTCGCTGTTGCGCCTGATGCACTCCAGCGCCTGCTGCCGCGACGTTACAACGCTCCAGTCGAAGGTGCGCACTGCTGCCGCGGTGTCGTAGGCAGCGGGGAGCTGCGGTAAGGCGTACTGCGGGAACCGGGTGGACCAGGGAAGCAAAAGGGATGCCACGGTGCCCTTGATGCGCTGGCCCCATTCGAATCGGTCCGCATTGGAATGCGTGTCCGGGTTACGCTCCGGACTCAAAGCTAAGTCAGTGGGGTCAACGCTCGGCACCGGTAGAGCGCGCAGCCGAAGTTGGGCCTGGGTGGCGAAGTCGAAGGGGTGGAAATATTTGGAGAGGTACATGTCCTCCAGCACTGCCACAAGCTGCGCAACGTCTGCCATGGCCTGCATCGTGCCGATTTGTGCTGTTGGCGGGTCTGGTTTGAGGCTGAGAGCCCAAATAGGTGTCGGAGAGGGGCTCTGCTGGGGGACGGGGCCGTCAATGAGGCCTACCCTTGCGTCCGAGTCTGGCTTCGATTTCAGGTTGCGATTCGGTTCATGGAAGTGGCCTGCGTTGAGGTACGCCAGGCCCCTCACGCAATGCTCAAGCACAGTCTCCGCTTTCTCCGCGTGCTCCGGGAACTGGTGGCCAAACGTGCGGCAGCACACCGCAAGGTCTCGGGAAAATCCAGCCAGGTCGCAGAGCTCGAAGGCAGCACGCAGAGTGCGCTTCGCTATCCATACCAGGGCCTGCACAGGCCGTCCTGTGGCGACTCCTTTCTGAGCCCGGGCCAGGTCGTTGCGGAGGGTGTGCAGCAGCCGGGGCTGAAGGGTTTGATCCGGCAGGCGGGCAGCAAGGTCATGACCATGCAGCAGCATGCCCTGCGTCTTGAGGACAAATGCAAAGGGGAAATTGTGAGGCAGGGGCTCCTCCTGAAGCACCAAAGTCTCTAACCGTGATCCTGGACGGATGACTACCACCTGTGGAGGACAAGGACAGGGGGGCGGGACAGCGTTGCCCCCACTCTCCCACATCGGACTCATGGATGTGAATTGGGCATTGAAAGAGATTGGGGAGGTTGAGTCAGGCGATAGGATGAAGCAGACACAATAAACGGCGGAGCTGACAGATACGCAGCAGGAGGGAAATCACCCGCAAAGCAGCGCTGTGTGCAAGTTTTCTCTGCGGGATCCCAATGGAGGACAGGAGTCCGGAGACTTTATATCCCTCAATGACATTCGGTTTATGCCAATGCGGTGGGTTTTGGCACTTTTCCTGGGGTTTCTGAACTGCTGGTCCAATGCGCCAAAATTTCGTTCTGTTAAGGGGGGGTATGTGTATACTTTTTGAAATCTGCAAGACAAGGCCGTTTCAGAAGTATGGGTCAGGGAGGGGGGGGTAGGTGGTCACATTTTTGAGCACAGAGCTGGAAATTGGACAAAGCTCAGGACGGAGCAACGCTCAGGGGACCCCTTGTCTGATGCCCCCTCTTTCTACCGTACTTGTGCCAATGTGCACCCACAAGGAACACCAGATTCTGTCCACGGCAGAGGCCGCTTCTTTTGCCAGCCAATTTTGGGGTCGTAAAGTGCACACCACGAAGGCTTCACAGCATGAGTTCTTGGCTACATGCATTGATGTTGATTCGGAGAAAAACGTCAAGCATGCAGGTTGCTGCAAACCAGCTGTACGGGGCTCGTTTGCCCGGCTTCCAGGCCGGTGCCAAGTCACCTGCACTCACTCTGCACCCCCAGAGCGAGCCACTGGAGAGAGCCAGAGCGAGCTTTTACGAACCACAGGCCTTTGTGGTGCATCGGGGGCAGCAACAGCCCGTGGAATGATTTTGTATGCGGACATGATAGCTGCCTGTTGGCAAAAAGAGGCAGCAAGCAACACAGGCACCAGCGAAAACGCACAAAAATCTCAAACATGTCGTCAGTACAGCATGCAGACCCAGATGCAGACCCTTTTCACTCTGAGTATACCTCACATACCCCTACCTCCAGAACTCTCAGTGGGCACAAACGAGGCAATAATGGCACCAACCCCCGAAAACCCACCGAGTTGGCACAATTGGCAAAGTCCCTAAGAGATATAGTGTACATACCGTGCATCAACGGCGTGGTGCGCTTTTTGATTTTTGCATCTAGCTGCCGTATTAAGGGTGCCCTAGGCCTGAATTATAAGGGGGGCTGGGGGGGGGGGTACACCATTGACATTCAACACCCAAAATTCCTTGGTAAGTGAGACACATGGACACTGCTTGAGATGACATACTGTCCACGGTGACAGTACTCCATGCTGACAGTATTGGGTTGAAGAAACGTTCACAACTACCCTGAGTTGGAGGAATCAGAGGACTTGGAAGAGTCTGAAGAGGAGCCACAGCTGGAGCCCAATTCTGAATTAGAGCTCATATCAGAACCTTGCACACCATCACCACCTTCATCAGCGGAATGGTCCTCAGGGAAAACATCATCATCATCATCATCACTAGCATCATCAGCAACGCCACTCTAAAGACACCTACGTTTCCCCTTGCCTGCCAGAGAGGCGGCTGAAGAAAGAGATGGCTGATATCAGTGCACCAGTATCAGCAAGCGCTGGCAATTTGACATTAAGCTTCAAAAACTCTTCCATGGGTGCCTCAAAGGAATGGGAAAATGAGGCAACAACCCCCTGGGGAACCAAGAAGAAATTACTGTTGACCCTCAATGAATGAAACGAACACACAGTACTTCCGAAATTGAAAACATCTTGTCAACCCATTTCCTGATATTTCCCGAGCTGGAACTATGTGTTGTGGGGGGATGGGGTCCCTGGGGGGAACCATCACCAAAAAAGAAATTGTAATTCAAGCTGGGCTGCCCTCATTCAAGGTGGGACTGGGAGGAGGGGGTTTAGATGGCTTTGTTGAATAAGGTCAGCCCTCCAAATGGTCCATTCACACTATCGAGCAGCCTGACATGGAGACACCGTATGCCTTTTTGACCCCATCAACTACTCCACTCTTGGAGAACTTCGGGGCTTTCACAGTTTCAGAATTCCGAACAAAAGTCTATTGCCTTCGGCAAGGCACCTCCAAGAGAGACGAGAGAAGAGCCCCGGGCTAAATGGGCCTGGCGGGCACTGCATAGGTCATCATGAGTGCTCAAATACCCCCGTATTGTCACCAAATGACCACCCAAACCCATCCCAGGGGCGACAGAAGGGTTTCAGAAAAAGTCGAATGTTTGAAAATTTTCAAGTGCCACAAGGCAGCCTAAACATCGGCAATTTTTCGGGGCTTTTGGAGGGCCCATGGCCGGGGCTACATGGGCCTAGCGGCCACTATGTGGGTCCCCGTGGGTGCTTGAGTACCCGTATTGTCACCCAATGACCACCCAAACCCATCCCAGGGGCGACAGAAGGGTTTCGGAAAGAGACGGGGCTATATGGCGCCCGCGTCTGGGCTTGATCTAACAACCTCTCTTCGAGGTGATTCTCGTTCCACTCTCAAACATTGTGACTGTTGGGAGGGGGTTTTGGTGGCCAATTCTCCTGACGACCAGAGGTCACAGTGGTGTGTGCAGAAATCAGGCGTATGGGACCAGACAAGAGAGATGCTCAAAAGGACAGCCATTCACCTGTGTTTCGATCTTACTGACTTCGTCGAACTGCTCTGCAAGGCTCCCGGCTCTTCGCTTCAGAAGCCGGTTTAAGCTGTCGCTCACACCCAGGACAATCCCCACAGTGTCCACATCCGAACCAGGGACAGCCAAGCCGCGGGCCACAGACCCTCGCAAGTACAGAGCATGCAGCTCTACACCAGCCTCTTGGCAAGCTTCCTGCCATAACACACATGCACAACGTGCCACTTCTGACCAAGTCGGCTGCAGATCCTCCACTGCCAGGGTATCATTCTGAATCATGCCATTGACAATGGGCTGCAGCCGCCCCAAAGTCCAATCGATCATGCCACAAGGAGTGTCAATCTGCTCTGCATCTTGACCAGTTTCCACATCTCCTCCTGAACCTGTCAGCGTGCACTTCGCACCGTCATGCTTGGTGCTGTGTAAAGCCAGCAGTGCCCCGTAGTGGTCAGCCATGTTCCCAATGACTTGCAGCCTCGTTGGCAGCAAACCCGCAGCAGTGCTTGGCAGTGGTCGGATTTGACAGGTATCTACTTTGCATGCAGCACGATACTGACTCCTGCAGAGGGTGCGAGGCACGACATTCGTGTTGCAGCAACCCCTTGCTCTCTGTCAGATGATCCAGAAACAATTAGAACACCTGCGAAGCAGACTTGGCTTGGCCTTCAGTACTGGTCAGGGCGCTCAGTGGTACCGCACGGCATGACGCACGGCTGAGCATCGTTGACCACTCAAGTATCTATCTTCCACAAAGTGACATTTTTCATTTCACCCAAGATTCCCAACAGGTGGCCATATTTTTCCTACAACCTTAATTATGATGTTCGAAGTACGGGATCCAGGGTGTATGGTTGAGGCCATGGCTTTGCACTACACCTTTCCTTGGGCGACGACACCGACATGTCATACCATCACTGATTCACATTTGGCGGAGCAGCATATTAGACATCCGCATGAAGTTTCAGCCATTTTGACTCTTTTTGGCTGACTCAGTGTAGACATAGAGGAAGAAACGTTTTGGTTCATTGGGATGAAATGCGAACGTTGTTTTCAGGATCTGAGTGCCATCACAAAGGAGTGTGAAGGTTGCATGGAAATCGAAATTGTGGAGTTGCCTTCTTATCTGTGCGCAATGTCGAAATTACGGAATTTGTCCCTGCACCGCTCACTTGAAACACCACGCACAGACCATAGATTCAAGTCTTGAAAGCTGCAGGGACATTGTATGTGCTTGTCCAATAGTGAATGCGGAATCAATACGTGGCCATAACGATGAAAAAGGCAGTTGCGGTGCCACCGGGCAGGTGACGCAAAGTGATGTCGATCAATAACATAGGCTATCAACCAATTCACCGCCCACAAACGGGGGGCGGGGCGGGGCTGGGCAGAGTTTTCCTTAAGGGGTCGGGGCTGGGGGGTCCGGGTGGGGGGGGGGGGGGGGCTGTTGGGGAGACCCCCCAAGGAGACCCTGAATCGTTAGAGGCGCCGAACAAATTTTTTGGCCTAAACTGACTTGCGCCGAAGGCGCCAGAAAAAATCGTTGATTGGCCGAAGGCCCGGAGAAAAATTTGCCCAATCACTTAAGGGGTGGGGGGTTGGGGGGTGGGGGGTGTCAGACCCCCCACCCCCACCCCCCATCCCCCCAGAAGATGCTGAGTTGTTAAGCAAAACTCTGTGGCTGGGTGGGGCTCATTACATGGCCCCAGATGCCGGGGAGGGTTCGCGAGCGGGATCCCCTGCTCGTGTCCACTCCTTAAAGCTAGACTCAGGTCACCCACTGAGTATGGCGTGTGTCGCTATCACATGCACCACCCCAAATTGGGCCTTTGTGACCACTTGTTCGAACTTTGGCTCGGTTAACCGAAGCGGCGGGGGCAACCCACTGATCCTTGGAGAACTTTGCGGCGACTGGCGCGGACCATGACCGCCAATGCTAATACCAGCGAGGCCAATTGAGCAAAACCAGCGCAACAAGGCCAGGGGCGCACGGGGTCGCAGGACAAAAGGACGCTTGAGAGGAGAAAACATCCCAAGGAATAACAAATCGGAAGCACGGAAGCAAACGAAGCCAAGCCTGACTGGAAATGGGGGGAGCGTAGCAATTGACGGAAATTGGGCGAACAACCGACGCTAGATGTAGTGAAGACTTTTCGACGCCAAATTTGGTTCTTGTCAGTGTCTAGTCTACGCTTGAGCGGCCCCCAACCCCCCTCACCCCCTTGCCATCCTTATGCTCGACAAGCATAGCCACGCCCGAGAAGCTGCAGCATTTTGTGGGTTGCGCGTCCTCCTGTCTGTAATAGCTCCACTCACGACTAACGATCTACAAGCAAACGAGTCAGCATACCAGCTTGCAAATTTGCTTCTATGGCGTTGCACCAGCAATACAACGAACGCGAAGGAACTCGTAGCAACAAAGACCCCAACGTGTGCGGCATCTGGAAACCTTGAAGTGCCCCGGTGACGGGAGATGTCGTAGGAATGTGAAGTATCGGACGTACTTTGCGAATCCAACTTGGTTTCAACGTCCCAATGCAGAGCTTTAGGCTTGGAAAACCCGACCACGATTGGTTTCTCCGGTGCAATCTGGGTTAGTGCAGGCCTTAAGCCCAAGAAGTATACCGCGGCACGATGAGTTGAGAAACTGCACAAGCGATGCAACAATTTATCGAACATGGCGAGCGTGGCTCCTTTTAGGGTGGAACGGCATCCATTGTGGGCGAGAATAATCCAGCCCATGGCTCACGGCAGAATACACCATTTGGCAAGAAGACAGGCTTACTTTGTGGGGCTAGTCTTGAGTTGTCTGGTTTGGCCTCTGAAAAAAGCAACAAATTGTAGCGTCCGTGGATTCCATGGATTCTAAGTCCTAAGCCCCCCGTCCCGGCGGAATCCCCCCGGAAGGCACAGGTTGGGTCCACGGTGGACACCTGGGCACCGCAGGGAGCGGGGTGTAACGGGCGTGTGCGGTATGAGGGTGTGCACCCCGGGCAGTCCCTTAGGCATTTGTAAAAGCAATTAGGGACTTGGTGTGAAGACAGAGCCACACAACCACCGCCTCATAATGTCATCAGAGAAAAACGACCCATGTTTCTCTGGGTGGTAGCGTTGCTTTGTGGAGACTCCAAACAGACGTCAAACCATTAACTAAACAGGGTTGCCTTCATACACCCGCGATCAAATGTGCACCTTGACCCCTGGGAGTCCTGGGACTCGCCATGCAGCAACTCTCCCTCACACTTGCTTTGCGCGTGCTGTCTTTGAGTGCACCCCGACCTATGAGAGTTGCAGCTCTCCCCCTCAAATCTTTGGGTGCACCCCGACCTATGAGAGTTGCAGCTCTCCCCCTCAAATCTTTGGGTGCACCCCGACCTGCAAGAGTCATAGGACTGGCATTGCATTGGTCACTTTTTTGCCAGCGAAAAGTACTCCAACTGCCACGGGCCAAGTGTACCTAGCACTGCAGGGCGTCTCCTTGAGAAAGGGATCACCTGCACTCCGATTCCATACAGGCCGGTGCGAAAGCACGCTTGGCTTTAGCAGTTTTGAACACAAAACTTTGAAAAAACAGTGCTTCTTTACTGCTCGCCTTGTCTGTTTGCCAATGCGAAACTACTTGCTTGGCTTTGGCCGTTTGGAACTCAAACCTTTTCCCTTGTGCTTTGCCTTTCTGCAGTAGTTTCATAAAAAAAAAACACGCTGGGCATGCCATGGGAAAGCATCATTTGGGGCCTCCTGCATCCCGGCAAAGTGCCTCTTTCGGCCGCACTTTGCCGGGGCGCACCTGGTCTGGACCAGCACTTTGCTGGGCCGCGCCAGTCCAGACCGGTGCTTTGCCGGGGTACACACGGCAGGAAATGCGCCTTGCTTGGGCACACCGGGCACAAACCCGCACTTTTGCCACGGTGCCTGGCCCAATCCGGCGCTTTGCCAGGGCGTGCCCGGCCCAGACCTGCGCTTTGCTGGAGCGTCCGGCGCAAACTGGTGCTTTGCCTGGGCGCACCAGGCCCATACCGGGGCTTTGATGGGGCGCGCCTCGCCCAATTGGGCATTGGCCCACATTGGCGCTTTGTCGGGGTCTGCCCCCACAGAGCGCGAGTTTGGACTGGGCCTGCCGCGGCAAAGCGCCGGTCTGCGCGAGGTGCGCCCTGGAAAGGCGCTGGATGGGCCCGTTTGGGCCACAAGTGCCGGATTGGGCCGTGGGCACCTCAGCAATGCACTGTTTTGCGCCGGGTGCGCCCCGGCACAGCGCCGGTCTGGGCGGGGCAGACCCCGACCCAACCGGGACTTTGCTGCAGCACGCCTGGCCCCATCCGGTGCTGTGCCTACACGGACCCAGCCCAATCAGGCCAGCCGTGCCCCGGAAAAGCGTCGGTTTGGGCCGGGTGCACCCCGGCAAACCCCAACGAAGCGTCGGTTTGGGCCGGGTGCACCCCGGCAAACCCCAACAAAGCGCTGGTTTGGGCCGGGCGCCGCCTGGCAAAGCGCCAGATTGGGCCAGGCGCACGGCGGCAAAGCGCCAGTTGGGGACGGGCACGCCCAGGCAAAGCGCTGCCTTGGGCCTGGCGCGTCCCGGCACAGCGCCGGCCTGGGCCAGACGGGCGCCCCAAAGCGGCCCTTTGCCATGTTCTGGCCCAAACTGGTGGTTTGCCAGGGTGCACTTGGCCCATCTGGTGCTGGCCCCTCTGTGTAGTGCACCCGGACCAAACCGGCGCTATGCTGGGGCACGGGCAGCCCCAACCATCACTGACCTGGGGTTTGCCAGGGCACGCCCGGCCCAAACTGGCGCTTTGCTGGAGAGGACCCGGCATAAACTGGTGCTTTGCACGGGCGCGCCAAGCCCAACCTGGCGTTGGCCCAGACCGGCGCTTTGCCGGGGCGCACCTGGTCCAGAACAGCGTTGCTTGGGTGGCCCAGCCTGGCACTGTGCCGGGCGTGCCTGGCCCAGACTGGCGCCTTGCTGCGGCGCGCCAGGCCCAAACCAGTGCTTTGACAAGGTGAACTGGCAGTTTGCCGGGGCAGTCCCGGAAGAATTTGTGTTTGCCGCGGCGGGCCCAGTCCAAACTGCCGCTTTGTGGGGGCACACCCACCCCACCTCACCTCTCAACTCGGGCCAGAGGGCCCAAAACAAAAATTGTAGTGCACAGCAGCGGGCAAACAAAAACTGCCACCGTGTCACGCAATACCCTGACAATCGTCGACTGGTCATTGCGTTGACCACGAGCATGACTGACGGGCAGGACCCTACTGGCGCTTTGTTGCAGCGCACTTGGCCTGATCCATCGCTGTGCCGGGCGCAACCAGCCCGATCAGGCACTTTGCCGGGGTGTGGGCGGCCCAATGTGGCGCTGTGTTGGAGTGCGCTCGGCCCAAAGCGGTGCTTTGCCAGGGTGCGGGCAGCCCCCACCGAAGGTTTGACGGGGCGCCCGGCCCAATCCGGCACTTTGCTTGGCCGCGCTCAGCCGAGGCCGCGTGTGCACAGCCCAATCCAGCGCTTTGCAGGGGCGCAGGCAGCCCCAAGTGGCGCTTTCCCAGGGCGTGCCTGGTCCCAACTGACGGTTTGCCAGGGCGCGCCCGGAAGACTTTGTGTTGTGCCAGGGCGCTGTGCCGGGGCGGGCCCAGTCCAGCGAGGGCACGCACCCAATTGGCGTTTTGCCGCAGCGGGCCGAGCCCAATCAAGCACTGCGCCAGGGCGCAGCGGCCGATGTGGCGCTTCATCATAGTGCACCCGGACAAAACCCAAACCAGCGCTTTGCCGGGGCGCGTGCAGCCCCAACCAGCGCTTTCCCGGGGTTTGCCAGGGCGCATCCGGCCCCAGCCGGCGCTTTGCTGGGGCGCGGGCGGCCCCAACTGGCGCGTCCACGGGGCACACGCAGCACCATCCGGCGCTTTGCCGGGGCGCGCCCGGCCCAATCCAGCGCTTTACCGGGGCGCGAGCAGCCCAACATGGCGCTTTGCTGGGGGTTGCCTATCGCAGACCGGCGCTTTGCTGGAGCGCACCCGGCACAAACTGGTGCTTTGCCTGGGCGCACATGGCCCAGACCGCAGCTTTGATCGGGTGCGCCGAACCCAATCTGGTGTTCGCCCACATTGGCGCGCTGTCGGGGGGTGCCCGGCCCAAAACAGTGCATTGCTTGGGTGCCCACGGCCCAATCCACGGCGCGCCTCACCCAAACTGGCCCTTTGCCAGGGCGCGCCTGGCCCAAACTGGAGCGTTGCTGGGGTGCTGCTGGTCCCAATTGGCAATTTGCCGCGGCATTCCCGGAAGACTTTGTGCTTCGCCGCGGCTGGCCCAGCCCAAACTCGTGCTTTGTGGCTGCAGCGCACTTGGCCCTATCTGGCGCTTTGCCAGGGCGCACCCAGCCCAATTAGGCATTGTGCTGGCGTGTGGGGGCCCCATGTGGGGCTCCGTCGGAGTGCCCGGGCAAAGCAGTGCTTTGCCCGGGCGCGGGATGCCCCGGCTGGAGGTTTGCCAAGGCGCCCGGCCCAATCCGGCGCTTTGCTGGGGTACGCCTACTTCAAAATGGTGTACTGCCCGGACGCGCCTGGCCCAATCTGGCGCTTTGCCGGGGGCGGGTAACCCCAAGTGGCGCTTTCCCGCGGAGCGCCCTGCCCAATCCGGCGCTTTGCCGGGGCGCGCCCGGCCCAAACGAGCACTTTGTGGGCGTGCGCCCGGTCTGCCGTGTGTGCCAGTATGTGTCAGTGCCAACGCAACCATCCGGGAAAACGGCCGTTTTAGGATACAATGCCATCATTGCTGCAGTATTTAAGTTTCGTGGCCAAGAAGGCCATTGATGGTCTTGGTACCAAGGTCACCCTAACATTGGTGATGGCATTGGTCGACCACATAGCATGCTGCATACGACACTGGCACACGAGAACATTACAAGTACCACACAGGGCCCCTTGTTTGCACAATTCCGTGCGAGGACTCCGTATTTGCCACTTTACAACACCCAGTCGCAGATCAAACCAACATCATTTGTTGCACATAGAATTGTAGCTTACATGCTACGGTGATGAATTGCTGTATTTGTGTGTCCCCAAGCGGGGGCAACGCCACTTGCAAGACCAACCCCATCTACGGTCCTTTTTGGTCCGTTCACACGTTCAAACCACGACTTAGGACGGAGAATACCTCACACTCGTCAACCCGAACGCCACCATGAAAGCTGCCAACCAAGCGAAATAAGCGTGGCTCAAAATTTGTGCACAGAAGAGATACCCACGTGATGCGGCAGTGCTTGGCATGCTCGATGGCCACGTCAGAACGCAAACGTGCAAGGACACCAAAAAACTGTAAGAGAGTTGGAACAGAATTGACATTGCACATTTGCAAACACAAAGCAAGGGAGGAATTTCAAAATGTAATGGTATAGCTGGTAGCACGGATGAATGATCAATTCGGTAGCTTGCAATATGCCAATGATCCGATCGGCCTCCCTCGTAACGTGCCCCCAACTCGGCCTCCTAAACATCAAGCAGGATGCACATGTCTCGCATAATTGAGCAATCGCGCAAATTACGGTGACAAATTAAAAAGCCGACAAATGCTACATGCTTTTCCTGAGAAAACCCATGGAACAATTGTCTGCCTGAAATCGCGCTTTGCTTCGCTTCCATTTGATGGGAACAATTACCTTACATTGTTAGTTCGAGGGGCGAGATTCAGTAATATCCGCATTGGTCCCTCCTTGCTCACCCACGACTAATTGATGTGCAAGGCAATATAGGAAATACAACCATGAAATTCGCATTAGACATCAGAAAAACCCACCACCGGTTAGCATGGTGAAAAAGTGTAACTAACGGCAGGAAATGGACAAACATGTCCAGGTATGCCTACACAGGTGTAGTGGGCACTCCACGAGGTCATTGGGCGCCAAACGGGGGGGGGGGGGGCAAAGCCGCGTCGTGCATTTTTTCATTCCTTTGGACATGATGGCGCAAACTAAATTGCAAATGCACACAAGTCTACCGAAATTGAACACAGACAGGCTGATGATGAACAGCAAGCGTGCAAAACACAAAGAAAACTGCTCATCCATGGTTCAAAAAATGGAAGTGACAATAATTTAATGAGAATCACCAACAAGAAATTTGAACATGCTGTTTGTCCTCTCTTTGATCCCGTCACCTATTTTGTGCCTGAGAGCACATCATCTTCCTTCCTAGAGTCTGTATTCTGCTCAATGCTGCAGACTAACCCTCTCCCAGGTTGTGGGTCATGTGCTTAAACCCCGTTGCTCAGGCCCCCAAAACACGAGCAAAGGGTAGTCTATTCTTTCAAGGAAAAGGGCCGTAAAAGTGCCCCTGAGGTACCATTTAGGGCTCATTGGGTCCAAAATGGACTTCCGAGGGGGTCGGGGGCACTTTTGGGACCGTATGGTGGAGCACAGGTGATGTGCCCAATACACGCTTTTTGTGCACATAAAAGGGTGATGCTGGCTTGTTTGGCCTCATTTAGGACCAACGGGACAGGGTCATTTACGCATGCAAAAGGGGTGTATTTAAGTTAGGCTGTGGCGCAAAATGGGCCTGTTACCGACGCAAAATCCATGTATTTGCCTTCTCACGAGGAGGGGCATTTCTTCCATCATGTTATTGATGTGAAAAGCATGGCAAGAAGGCCAAGCAAAAGGCCATTGTCAGAGCTCCCCATGACCCGCAGCCTCCCAAACCCCTTCCCAAGCTCGGCACCCACATACCAGCTGGTGAAGGATGTTGTGGAGGAACACTTGAAAGTAGTAGGTGTTGCCCATGGGGAGGGAATGGGTATTTGGATGTTGGAGTGCCAACTTTTGGTCGCCGAGATTAAGGGTTTGCCCACCGTTCCCCCGGATGTGTGTTCGGTGAAGGAACAGCCAAAAAAAAGTAGGCGGATAGAAACCTGCCCCTCAAGTTTTTGCTCAAGGTCAATTTGCAGGCCAGACATGTTGCCCTAGCTAAGTGATTTTGCTCCGGAACTGCACCATTGGTTGAGTCCACCCCCAATAGGGATGATCATGCAGCTGAGCAGGGATGGCATTCCCAACAATCCTTCCTTTCGAAAGACCGCCCGGCTTTGTACTCTATGGGGTGCACCGTTTGGTGCATTGCGCGGGCCATGGGTTGGTTCGGACTCTCATGTATCGCCATGGGTGGGCACCGGGCAGGGCATTGGTTTGGCTGTAGTGGTTCTTGGATGACATCAGGGTGGAGTGCTGCACAACCACAATGGCCAATTGCGAGCATGAGAAGGGGGGAAAAAAGGCCCTTCGGCTGGAGCAAATTGCGGCGGGGGCTTGGGTGAAGGGGCGAGGTTGGGATTGCGTTGCAGACTACTTGAAGGGGCACAATCTTTTGCAAGTTGCGGTGCATGTAGGGGGGGGGGGTCACCATGACATGGTCTGTTGGCGTTTGTGCGGGAGAAAGTTTGCAGTCACCTATGTGGAAGGAGGGAAGATTGGACCTTCACAATCTCAAGGTTTTGAAGAGTACTTTGTCCAACATGGGGAGTGCCCACAAAGCTTGTGGCATCGGGGTGAACCTGAGGGCCCACCTTTGGGTGGACCACGTGGGGGGGATAGCGAGGGAATGAGGCACCCTATCTGCATTCAATGCTTTCAAGGGTGAGGGCAGGCATCAACCCTTGAAGAGTGAGATTAGGAAGAGGAGTTTCAAGGGGGGCAGTAAGAAAAGGGGGGGTCCCACCTACGAGGGACTAGCATTGTAAAATTACGGTCATTTATGGATTATAAATTATGGGTGTAACTTACGCGGTAACTTATGCCGTAACTTATGAAAATGGCGTAATTTATGGCGGCGATTAGCCGTTAAGGCCAAAACCATGAAGGTTTGCCAAAAAAAATTTCCCGTTTTTGCAAAGAGGCCGGAGGGTTGTTGGCACCTGTTGTGGGGCCACCTTCATAAAGGTGCAAGTCAGGAGACCAAATCGCATTCAGAATTTGCAGGATGCCAGTTTCACAAACTATTCCAAAAGAGCTTTGTCGTTGTACCACGGGCAAGCTTCCGATAACCCTACCACTCTTGATTTGTTGCCAACTTATCTTATTAGGTGCTAAACAGACGCTCCACGGAGGCTTGAGAAGCATGAACGGGGGCAAGGAGCTTGCTTAGTGGTGCAATACAGCCATCCACACGCAAGCTTGCCCAAAACAGAAAAAGGGTGAGATAAGACGGAGCTACTCTCTTGATAGACACCGCTCTCACTAATGCCAAAACCTCATCCAAGGACGCAACATTGAATTCCAGATCACGAGCAACCTCTTGGACAGAGTGCTCTACCTTGGAGCGTAACTCGGGGGTCATGTTTTGGCCACCGTACCTCTGACCCAAAAGGTGTGCCACAGGGGCACGTGGGTGCCACAACATTTGATGACAAACATTTGATGACCATTTTGGACACCTTGGTGTTACTTGGTGCAAAGGTTCGAAGTGTACGATTGACAGTGGGCAACGTATAAATGACATGCGCCACCTCTTTACTAAGAGTGGTCATGTCTCTTTCACACTTGGCGAAAGCACAATGCACACAAAGAAGCCACCCCAACAGGTTCTCCACATTCTTCCACCAGTCCCTTGCCCAAAAAAAATTGGTGAAATGTGATGGGGTGGAGGTGGGGGGCTGAACCAACAAAACGGGTGATGGTAGGGGGGGGGGGGTACCATTGATAGATCTAGTAAACTTCTTCTTAAGCACACAACACGCAATGTCCCATGGGGGGGGGGGGGGCAAGAATACATAAAGGTGAAAGGGGGGGGGATGTGGAAAAGCGGGAAATGTGGAAAGTGGGGAAATGTGGAAAATTGGAAAACATAGGACCATTGACAAACTTGATTCACCTACATGGCACACACAATGACTGTTAGGGCCAATGGACCAAGGACCATGGAGCATTGGTACATTCAGCAAGCATAGACACATGAAGGCCGCTCCATCTCATTCATCAATGATCCCATCCATGTCATCGACCGGTGCTTGGGAGCTCGGGTTGCAAGCTACCTGGTGGTGGAGTAGAAGATGATGCAACCAACGACATTGAAAACAACACCGCAGACGAAAATGTGGCACCACGTAAGCCCGACCCGAAGCGTAGTGTTGCTTGAATGCAAGCAAATTTGGCGCTTGCAGCGAAGTTTGGAACGCTACGCGAATGGTTGAAGGCTCCCCTTTTCCATTGCTTGGATATGCTTGGTGTCAAGGTGGCAAGTGGCTGCACCCGTAAGCAAGCCAGGGACATCGCCATGCATCATGCACTGCCTTTGCTTGCCAATTTGGATGTGTTTGTTCTAGAGATGGACCGCGTCGCCCGTAGCATGCACATTAGCGCTACCGTCCGGTTTAGCAACGGTGACCACATCGGGGTTGTGCCGTTCCACATGCTTTGTTGTAAGTGCCTGGCAAGCCAATGGCGTCTCAACCCCCCCCCCCCCCCCCTGAAAAGGGCAGCACGTTGCCGTCATCGGCCAATGCGACATCTCCCTGGAGACACTAAAGCATGGCAGCTTCCACTTACACACTTGCATGCAGATGCCAGGACACCTATGCTGCGGGTGCACATCGATGAGTGCACGTGCTGCTAAATGGTGTGCCACTTCCACTCGTACTCCTTCACCTACTTCTGCAAACGTGGAAGGTCAGAATGTGATGCCATGCGCAAACCGAGGATAGATGTGCCCACCATGTCATGCATACCAGTGGTGAACCTCCCGCGCAAGGAAATGGTTTGCCCAACAGTAGCCTCGGCACCCACTGCTGCAAAGGTGGAGGGTTAGAATGCAATGCCATGCACATGCTAATGACACATGTGCCGACCATGTCATGCATACTAGTGGTGAACCTCCCACACAAGCAAATGGCTCGCTCAACAGCAGCCTGGGCACGACAATACGTCTGCATCAATGCACACACCAAACATTAACCCCTTGGACATGCTCCCTTTCGGGGTCATGCCTCCCACATCTTGGACATATGGACATTGGCAAACTGCTTCTCAATGCATTCGTTAAGGTCGGCCCACTCTACCAAGGCACGACCAAGATTGATATGTGTAGCAGCCGGTCAATAAAGGTGTGCAACCATGAATTGCCGCAACAAGTCCACACTGTATGTGGCACGTTGACTAGGTGGAAGTGCCAGCAAAAGTACATGGTCAAGCAACACTGCACACTCAAGAACACCTGTTGGGTCAATGGTCCCTTCTCCATGCCAGCAAGCAAAGCATCGGGGACTGTGTGTGCTTGTATGCTAGGAAAAAGGGGGGGTCGGTTACACACTTGTGGCCATTGTCATCGAACAAGACCAATTCCACAACATGCCATGTACCTGTAACTGTCTGCTGCTTCAACTGTAACCAACACACACCCTCCTCTCGGGCTACCTTCTGCACTCACGCACGCAACATTCCGTGGCAAGATGTGCACCAATTGGTGCATGCAGCTGTGCCACATCATTGAAGCACGGTGTACCATGCAAGATGTCACCATAAACCACCCCACATGCAATCAAACTGGCATCATGACAATCGTCCCACACATCTTCCTCCTCTGTGGAATGGTGAGGTTTTGAATCTAGATGCCTCGCCATCCATGGGACATTGGCCAAGAAAGCAGTGTTGTGCAAGCATTTGCCTAAGACTAGCGGATGCAGTGACTTGCAGGGATCAATTGTAATCCACGGTGTGCATTGGGTCGTGTGTGCTCCTCAACGCATTTTTGCAGGTCATTCCATTGCCTTGCTCCATTGTACCACGCATGTTGCCGATCTACAACTGCCGGGTACTCAACATGTGCTGGGCTTGCAGCTTGCAATGCATGACCCAGCTTGTGTTGCTCCACATGGCATGGCATGGCCCACCCAAGGGTGTCATTAGAGCCAACTACTTCACAAAAAGGGCAAACATGTTGCTCTCTATAGTCGGCACACCAATTGCTTGTCGCGTACTAGCACCACGCCCCCCCAATTTAGATGCCTCATCCACTACAAACGCCACAACATTCCCAACCCACTAGGCCCGGCCAAGAATCCACGACATCAACACATAAGGGAGAGCCCCAAGGGGGGTCACACTGATTGTGCTGCTCCGTTGCATACCATTAAATGCAAAGCGGTTTGAGGCCAACAAAGACAAGGTGCCGCCCATGATGTGGTCCTTCGAAGTTGCGCCTATTGTCCAATGAGTTTGTCTTTGGGCGCTGTTTTTATTATTATGTAGTTGCCCAGACCCCGCATGCGTTGCGCCCCCACCCCCCCCCCCCCGTCAGGTGATGGGCCGCGGGTGTCAACAATAGTGGTGTGCCGGGAGAGTTGTGGGATAGAGGTTGACGAGCTGGCTATAATGGCTTTCAGTGTGTGCAAGGATGTGGGTGGGGACACCTAGGGCACACGGCCTTGGGGTGGGATGCCGGAGCGCTTCGAAAGCCTAGCAGACCATGTTGCTAGCAAGGTGGTTTTGCCGTGCACCGGCATACACAACATCATGTGCACATCATTTGGAATAGGCACACCCTTGACATCGTGACATCTGCATGTGTTTGGCACTCTGGACATAGTGTTCCACTTCACTTCCACGAGACCGTAGACATGGAAGAGCAATGTAAAAGCATATGCGTCCAATCCTAGCTCACCAGGGCATGCTTGTAGCTTGCTTAGTGACACCGTGGTTCAAGCCAATGCGCTGCAACTAGGTGTTCCTGCATGTGATGGTGTTGACGTGGCCCCATCATAGGTAGAGTTTGTGGAACCTATGGCAAATCAGGGAAGAATTCGGCATCTACATACACATGAGGATAGCCAACCAGATGACATGGCGTAGGGAAGTGTTGGAAAGCCACTTGGGCCACGTGGTATGGCATTGGCACATGGAATTTTGAAACCCTAGAGAGTTTCCGGCGCCATTGTCCCAAGTGGTATCGCGAGTTGTGCCCCAATGCACCTAAGTGTGCACTTGATGTGGCAGGTAACAACATTGAGTTCATTAGGGTGCCGGTGACGGATGCCGAGGTAGCCATTTTGTCATGTTTGGTGGAAGTATACACTGGATTACGCATGTGCACCTCTATTGGTGCAATAGTTGAACACATTCTTCTGCATAGTTCTTTGACTTCAACACCAGGGCACCATGCCTTGCGCCATCGGATAGTTGAGAAGGGCATTGCTACAATGCACGATGCCATGCAAAATGGTGTGTCACAGGCTCTACGCCGGACACCGTTGATTGCACTCCTGCTGGATGGTTCACATAGGCAATGGCATTGTATCAATGCGTATACAGTCCTACTCATTTCTCCTGGCGTTTGGGGGGGGGGGGGGCATGTGAAGTCTTCCTTGGTGTGGTCAATGTGGCCTCTAGTGATGAAGAGGAGGTGATAGCACCTGTAGACTATGCTTTGCCTACTTTTTCGCGGGGGGAGAGGGGGGTGCATGTCTGTGGTGGTTGAATCACCACAAATTGCCTGTCGTCCAAGCTTTCTTGCAAGGGCCATGACGTCAAGTTTTGAAATAACTAGCATAGTCCTGATCCTATGGCAGACTCAATCAGTTCACACTTCATTGTTTTGCCTTGCTGCCCCTGCAACGCAAACTAGACCACTTCCGAATGTTGCCTTGAGTTCATCACCGGCGTGGCTATCGAATGTTTTGTGGGCCATCTGGGTTCGCTCTTCCCCCACCCAAGGTGCCGGTTAGTCTCAACCTTGCACTTCGGAAGCAAACCTCGCACACACACCTTGCCAAAGACAACCAACATCCAAGTTCCCAACCATGGTTCACCGGGGCTCCAGCTCAGGCCCTTCGGTGCATCCCAACCGGCCCCGAGGTTTGGAAGATTTGAAGTGACGACTACATTCCACAGTCCAAGAAGAATACGGATGTAGTAGCTTGCTGTTGTAGTAGAGTGCCGTGGAAAGAAAAAACAAAACCCCCACCTACCAGTTGGGGCCGTAAGTACCACCAGATGATACCCTGATGTTTATCGACCCTAACACAAGTACTACTCACCACAAGCCATCATAGGACTCGAACTGGCCCCTCTATGCTCCCACATGGGCCGCAATCCATTGCCATATGATGAAGACAACCCAAAGGGGCGCTCACTGGAATAAAACAGGGAGGCAAGAAAACTAGGTCCCCCAGCACCGCCGGTGCCGTCTCCACAAGGCTCGAACCAACGCTCTCTGGCGTGCCACACAAGTGCATTTCCATTATACTACGAGGACGACAACGGTATAGCCGTTCCCGAAACCACTACCACCCGCTTACCCTTGGAATCACCGGCCACAACATTCAAAATGTTCAGTATATACACGCTGTGCTACGCCAAGGACCAGTGTCCCCTTGGCCAAGCTGGCACCGTCGGCTCAACGGGAGCCCCAAGAGCACTGTGGCGTGCCAGCCGAAAGCACTTCCGGCATGTTCCCTTCCCCTCACTCGTTGCTACATGGGTAGGATGCAGTCACCGCAAAGACATCCGTGTCTCACCCCTTCAGCCGAGTTGCCCACCCTGCTGTTGAGAGATTACACATACCCCGCCAAGGGCCATGGGGTGGAAAGACGGAGTCGGCTCATATCAAGGATTGGCCAAGGGGCCAGCTTCCGGCTCAGAGACGCATTGGACCGGAGGAGATGGGGGGGGGGTCTGAGGGGGGGGGGGGGGCTTGACCCTCCTCCTTGACAACTGCTCCTTGAAAGGTTTTGGCAGCGGAATTTTTTTTGGCCTAGATTGCTGGTGGGCTGTGGATGGTTGCTGTTGATTCCTGGTGGCCTCTGGATGGTTGCTGTTGATTCTTGGTGCTTTTTGGATGAATGCTGGTAAAAACTGGTAAAAACTGGTGCTCTCAGTGCTCCCTAGATGGTTGCCGTTGATTCCTGGTGCTCTCTGGGTGGTTGCTGTTAATTCCTGGTGGTCAAAGCATGTACAGGGCACAGCCAACTTAAAGCAATAAATCCATATTGGACACTGGTTCTTAGTCTGAATCAGACCCAGAAGAAGAGGATCCTGATGAGGAGGACCCTGATGATGACCCTGACGATGATGTGGAGGAGATTGATCCATCAGTGAGGCTCTGGAATAATCCCCTCTTCGCCAGAACCGCCACTGCACCGCACCGCATGGTTTGCGGTGGTGGCTTGTGCCGCATCAACTAGTTGCCACGGTCGCTGTTGTGACTGTGAGGCGCGGGGTTTTGTTTCAGCCTTCTGCGCTCGGTTGTATGGCACCTCAAGTGTGGGGTGTGCACCAGCAATAGAAAAAATTCTATGAAGAGTCTGCGGCATGTGTAGAATTCCGAATCCCAATCCCCTAAGGGGGGATATCACGGGCCCCCAAAGCCGCCAAACAAACCGTCTGAACAAGAATGGCTGCAGAAACTGCACAAGCACCCATCCCACACGCCATGTTTTCGATCGGCACCTTCGAAATTGGGAAACGAACCACCTCACAGAGGTTGTCAGATCAACACCAGGCAAGCCCGTATGTGTGGGACATGCCACATACCCCCTTTTGGGCCCATTCGTGTACCATAGCCCAAGCGGTCCATTTGTGCCTTTAACCCCTTATACAATTCTTGTTTTGGTGCAATAAAAATGGTCACCCATGAGTTCCTGGTGGTGATCCCCCTATCCCGCCCCCCTCAAGAGATTGGGGGGATCGAGGGACGGGGTGTCAAACAAATCAACAAAATGACCACCCCCTCCTTTTTTGGATCAAAAATTGCAACGTCACTTCCCTCTCGCTCGAGATATCTTTCATCTGGTGCATCCAAAGCCAGCCGCAATCCCTCCAGCTTCCAGCACAGCCCCTGTCATGCTAATGCTCACACCATTTTTCTGTGTGCCCAGCCTCCAATAGCTGGCAGGAACAAGGGAACAAGTCTCGCGTGGTGTGACAGTACAGCAATAACCAACACAGGCCAAAACAAGTGGGATCATGCGGAGTCCCTTGTCCAACAGCAACACCTCCGCAATGCAATATGACCGTGCTCTGGCGCGGGTGGCAGTCACTCTGCCATCGTGACACGAACTTTTCGGCACAGCCAGGGTGTTGGGGTGGAGCTCGGCTCCTGGGGGGGGGGGGGGGGGATCTCTGTCGCCTACCCAGACTCTCCCATTGGAAGGGGGCCGGCCTCCACGCATTCCTGCGAAGGGGGTGCAACAGAATAGACGCACACGGTCGTCTTCTCAAACCCAAAGGACGCCAACTCCGCAACGCCCAGCCCAACTTCCGCCGCCGCCGCCGTCACGACGCGCCGGAGCTGACACCGCACTTCTGTGGCCTCTGCCACGGCACTGCCCTCGTCCTCAGCAGCATTCAGGTCTGCCGCAGTGGCCCGCACTTTATTGGCCACAGTGATGGCCAACACCGCGGGACCTGTGGTGGTGTCGAGCGCCCCTTGAGCGAACAGCGCGCGGATGTCCTCCCGCGGGCACTTCTCGACGGAGCGGAACCCGGAGTCGAGGCTGGAGCAGTAGTCCAGATAGACCAACCCGAAAGACCAGCGGGTCGTGGGGCGGAAATGTCTGAGGCAGCCCTGGGGCGGACTAGCGTCCCTCACACCCTCAGCCACACGGGCCGGCGCGGATTCACCTGCAGGACGTCCCAAAAAGACAGGCAGGCTCCCGGCACCGGCGAGGCACACACAGAGATACAGGCAGGGGGTCAGGGGCAGGGGCAGGACTGCCCCTGGCCCCTGCTCCTGCCCCTTTCCGCTGCCCCTGCCCCTGCCCTTGCCCCTGCCCCTCCCACTGCCCCTACTGCGGTAACCCCCCCCAGGGGGGGGGGGGCAGATTCCGAAGAGAGGCACCCACTTTCAGGAGGCACCCACAGCACTTGAACCATCCCCACCCCCCAGGGGGGGGGGGGCAAGAGGCACCCATCCACGCACCGACTGACCAACAAAAAGGAAAATATAAGGGGAAAATTTTCCGGCGCCTTTGGAGCCAGGAATATAGCCCTTGCCCTCAAAACCACCAACCCACTCTTGGCCCACCCCCACCTCCCCCCCCCCCCCGGAGGGGGGGGTCCCATCTGAAGGAGACCCCCAAAATTTTGAAACAGGCAGGCACACCTCCCTCCCCCCGGGGGGAGGGTGTGCAAGGCACTCAAAAAAGGCCTGCCCCCCCCCCCTCCCTTGTCCTAACACAGGCCAGGTTCTGGTTCAGGGGGCAATAGTGCGGAAACACGGGGTCGCCGTGTTTGGACAAGCCCGTGTTACCGCGCGGCATGTACCACGGATCATATCTCTCGGCGACATTCATTGTGCGCCAACTTGGTGGGTTTTGGCATTTTTCCCGGGGTTTTTGAACTGTTCGCCCGATGCACCAAAATATCGTTCCCTGGGGGGTGATACGTGTATACTTTTTGAAATCTGTGAGAAACGGCCGTTTCAGAAATGTATGGGTTAGGGGGGTCCCAAAACCATATTTTTGCAGAATCGAAGGCCGAAGTTGGACGCTGCTAGGATTTTGAGCGATCTGCCCGCGCGGCTTGCACAGGTCTGCAGCTCAGGTTTCCCTTTGCCGGGGGAAACTCTGACGTATCGCAACCTAACAACACAATCAAATAGGCTATATTGATGGAACTTGGTGTGCAGATTTCAAAAATGCAAGAGTTAGGCCTCAACGACACAATATGATAGAGAGATTGGCCGTTTGGTGTCAAGGAGTAGACAATCACAAACTTGTCCCAACACGTGCGTGAATCTCTGTTGCCGTGAACCGATTGTGCAAGGTCTCTTGGCCTGCTTGGCAGGATGCCAAGTCACCTACACCCACTCTGCACCCTCAGAGCAAGCCCGTTTGTGCACGAAAGGCTTTTGTGGTGCATCAGGAGAAGCAACAGCCTGTGGAGTGAATTTGTATGCGGACATGGTAGCTGCCTATTGACAAAAAGAGGCAGCAAGGAACACAGGCCTTGTCTGAAACGGACGAAAATCTCAAACATGTCGTCAGTACAGCATGCAGACCCAGGGTGTTCCAAATAGCCCTTTTCAAGGGCTTTCCGAATATACCCCACATACCCCCCACCCCACCCGCCTACAGGACACTCAGTGGGCACAAATAACGCAACAATGACAACGACCACCGAAAATCCACCGAGTTGGCGGAATCCCCAACGTCCCAGAGAGATATGTTGCAGGCATAAGCCAAACCTACCCCTTCATGACTACAAAAGGGCGTCCAACAGGCCGACCTACACCCCAGAACACAAGAGCACATGGAATTACAGATACACCAACACTTTGACACCCATATTGACCCGTTCTGCAGCCTGCACAAGCCTACTCCGCCCCCCCCTTGCGCAAGCACGGCCGCGGTCCCCAAAGTCAAGGCAAAACAGCGGTTCAACGCCCACCCCGTGCTTAGACAAGCCCCTGCTTGCGCGCGACACACACGACAGCAAAGCACGGTACATGACAGCCATGCCAGGAATAGCAATGTTAGCCATGGCCTAAAATCACATCAAAACAAACAGCATGGGGTTGCAATGTGTGGAACAATGTTGTGATGAACAGAATGCACACTCACAGACATGAATGAGCCCTTTCCCTCTGCAAGTGTGTAACCAACGCCCTTTCCTGCGGTCCCGAAAAATCCTAAAACAGCGGTTCAACGCCCACTCCGTGCTTGGACAAGCCTGTGCTTGCGCAAGGGGGGGGGGGGGGTGTACAAACCAGTCTCTATTGGATTGGCACCGCAAAACCGATGGTACCAAAAAAAGCCCAAAAGTGCAGAAACACGGGGGTTGCGGTGTTTGGACAAGCCCGTGAAAGGACAAGGGAGGGGGGCAGCCCCCACTGTACCTGACAACGACGCCGAAGGAGAACATGAAGGGGCAACACGTGGATTCGGGGCAGCACATCGCTCGGCCGCTGCGCCGGCGTTCTCGTCCAAGAACGCTCGGAGCGACCCATGGTACGCCAGGCACGTCCCGGCAGCCTGAATCGCGAGGTACGTCTGGGTGCAGCTGTTCGGCACCACCACATCGCGGGCCCGCCGGCCCTGAGCCGGACAGCCCAACAACGCCTTGGCGCTGTTGCACTGCGCCCCGTCCAGCACGAGGCAGCGCCGGTTGGCGAGCCCCGCTGAGGCCCGCACGAGCGCCTCGTTGACGCGGCGCTTGTCCTCGTGCGACTCCCGCTGCCGCGTGAAGCTGTCGGCGTGGACGACGTAGTGCCGGAGGGAGGCCGGGAGCTGGTGCACGGGCACCAGCTCGTGCACGAAGGGGCACGCCGCACCCCGTTTGCAGCCGGACGCCCGGCCGTTCGCCAGCACAAAGTCCCAGCAGACGTCGTCCCGCACCTGCGCCCCGGCCTGTGCCGCCAACTCCCTCAGAAGCTGCCGGTGCTGCCGCCGTTCAATGGCACGGCGCATCCGGTTTTCTTCGTCCAAGCGCTTGACCACCTCCTTGATCATACTCGCCATGCAGTCGGCCGCCGCCTGGTGGATGAGGGTGGCATCCGTTGTGCCACGCTTCACTTTGTCGCTCTTAAAGGGCTGGTCACCGGGTCGGACGTCCACCGCATGCCCCTCGATGAGCAGCGGGTCTGTGGCACAGCGCCGGAGCACCGATGCGGCATCCGATTGGGTTGGGTACTCCACCAGCGCCGTCCGCGACCGGTAGAAGATGACACAGGCAACGGGGTCCAGACCGTACTGTCGGAGTCGCGTCAGCAGCGTTTGCCGGGGGCCCTCCCGCCCAACGACAGGGCCCCGGCTGAGGAAGCTTTTCTTGAGGCTGGAGATCAGGATGGTTTTGTGTGGGCACTCCGAATGGGGAGGTGTTCCAGGGGGGCAGAGACTGGCCATGGCAGGGGCGTGTACAATGGGGCCTGAAACCAAACCAAGAGGACTGCAGGCCACCGTTTGGCTGTCCTCTGGGGGAGTATCTGCGCCGCATGCGTGCCGCGCGCTACTTTTGCAGCAAGTACACCCGAACCAGCCTGATTTTTACCCCCTCCCCAAATGGCCCTCAAGAGAGCAAACCTGTTGGCCAGAGAAATTGCAGAAATGCCCCTCCTTCCCACAAACATTGCACAATCAAGCGGAGAGGGCATGTTGAGATAACTGAAAGGGAGCACCATACATTTGGAAACTCAGACAAACCTTCAATAGCACCAGAAGGTTCAACGAACGCAATCAGAAGTGGCTACGGGCTAAAACATGGGTGCTTCGTCAATAACAGCCAAATTGCCGCGCATGCCTCGTCAAGTGCTCCCCCTCTGCCCAATTGCCATCCCACAGGAACATACAAGCATGTGCGAATGTGCATAGCCAGGGCCAGTAAGCGTGCACAACTGTACACACATGGTCATAACCACAAGACTGGTGCAGATGTGGGCACTGATGCTCCGGGCAGCACAGAAGCAGCCGGCACATGCAGAAGCTTGTATCACGTTGTGCTTGTGGCTCACACACAGCCCTGTCTGTCAGTATTTGTTGTGAAACACATGTGCATGGCCGTGGAAGCCACACACTTGTGCACGGTTCAAATGGGATGATACAACATGCGCAAGGAACAGGCCTTTGGACCCCTAAAATTTTGGAGAGGGTTTTCAGTTCGGTGCTGTACAAACAAACACCATGATTGGACGCGACCGGCACCTAAGGGGCCTTCTGGGCCAAAAAAAATGTGTACGGTTGCGCACGGTTGGGCAAATGGAGGCTGCATGTTTACGCATCCTTATGGTCCATTACCCTGCACAGTTACGCACGGTTAGGCTTAGAGTAAAAAGAAAGAAAGAACTCACTATGTGACCACTAGTGTTCGCCCCACAAGCACCGCTACCTCGAGCTAGGGCTGAGCTTCAAGGGTGCGATCTTCAATGAGCAACAAACGATATTTGTATAGTGCCTCGTCTTGCGAATCTGGTGCTCAAGGCATGGACGGTTTGATGAAAGAACGTCGTGCACAAGCATGGGAGTCACCAATAATAAGAAAAGAAAGACCGCACTATGTCACTATGCCAGCAGCGGTCAAAGAGCCCAATAGTGGGCAACTCTCCCTCAATCGAGGGTGAAAAAGTTCCTTAGGGGCCCTTGGTACCAACATACCTAGAGGCACAATGTCTCAAACCCTGGAGGGGGGGAGGGGGCAATGGGGGTTGGCATCCTAGACCGGGCCCGGCGGCCCCCCCGTGGACGGTGGCGGACCAGATGCTGAACTACATCACTGGTGGCGGTATCCAAATTGCTAGGTGCTTGTGTGAAATTCTCCGCAGGAACAAGAGACACGGGAGACACCCCTGCTTGACCCACTATTTCAATCGTATTTTTTTCCCTGTTTCTAGGCAAACCGAATCTACCCAAATGCGCTCCGGGCGAAAACGGAAACAGTGTTGCCCGTTGCACTGCACGTGCATGTTAAAAAAATAAGTTCCGGCTAGTTGGCCGGCCAAGTGCCATTTTGGCGGCATTTGAGTATATCGTGGGAAACACCCCAGCTTGACCCACAATTTCAAGCGTACTTTTCCCCCATTTCTAAGCGAGCCGAATCCACCCAAATTCGCTCATGACGAAAAGGAGAAAATTTTGTGCGCCGTGCCGTGCGTGCGTGTTGAAAAAATCAGTTCCCCTGTTGATAGGGTCAATGCCAGTCGACTCGCCATCAACCGCATCACTCCCAGCCTAGTGGCATCATTCGGAGGATTCTTTGACTTTCCCCTTCCCTCTTTGTATGTCCCCATTGCTGCATACTTTGTTTGCTGCATGTGATTGGTCTAGCTCAGTATTTCTCTCACTTGTGCCACAAGTGCAACTGAGGGTCAGTGTATGGGTGGTGGGGGGGTCTGGGTCCGAACCCGGGTGGACGGGTTGTAGGGGCTTTGTATATGCAAATGAACACCCAATGTCTGATGCTTGTGACTTCTTGCTTCCTATGCAAGCACAAGTTGAGTCTCACCCCAACTTTTGTTGGCCTACCCCCTGTTCTTTGGCATGAGAAATGCGAAGAGTAGTGAACATGTTTGAATGGCCCATGGAGGCCTAGGTGATTGGTGACCGGTGGGGAATGCAAATTAGGTATTCCCGTGCTTGGCCCAGGCACTATGGCCACCCTAGCCTCAATGACTTGTGTGCTACCGGGGTTCTAACCAAGGTGAGGCCACAGGTAGAGGGACCCAGATTTGTTGACACCTCTTGAGAAAGATCAAATGTCGCCTTGCTAAACTATGGTTTCATACCCAGCCCCCTTGTGCAAGCATGGCCGCGGTCCCCAAAGTCCAGGCAAAAACACCAGCTCAACGCCCACCACGTGCTTAGCCATAATCCGCCGTTGATTACTCCTCCGCCCCAACCCCCCCCTGTGTCACCCACATGTTCTGTGCATGAAAAAGAGGAGCCCAAACTCCGATGGTGACATGACCTACACGCCAGGGTTTGAACCAAGGGCCTCCGTCACGACGTCCCATTTCATTTCCAGTATGCTATGCTACCAATGCGGTTAGATGGCTGTTACTATAGCCACCATTCAGAAACCGGCAGTTTGCCCCCCCTCCCATCCCCTCTTGGTATAGCTGCCCATGCAGCAGCTGTTCATGATGGACCGCGCCATGGCCCCCACGAGCCGCAACGACGGAGCGCACTGCGGTGCGAGGTCCCAGTGCATTTTTAGGTATGCTTGCTCCCTCAACGACTAAACACGTCCACAGACCAAAGTGGGGATTCGGGGCGGGCGGTGCATCCTTGCCCTCCCTGGGTTCGACTCCCCCCCCCCTTCCCGCAAAACTCAAGACCCACGCATTTCCAACGACACTATGCTCTATACAGCCTACCAAACAGTTTCGTCCACTGTTGTTCCGACTTGCCGTTTGCCACCCGCCCTCATTTGCCTCTTGCGCTCCCTTTGTCGTTCACTCAAATCTGTACCGAACCCTGGCCCCTCACTGTCCGAACTCCCCTCCTCGCTGGAGACCCCTGATGAAGACGAGGTCCCTGTCAGGTCAACGGGGGGTGGCAACTCCCCCCCTGCACTTGCCCATGAGCTCACCGCACTGAAGTTGCCCCCCGATGACTCTGAGGACAACACATCAGTGCACATCGGTGACATCCGCATCCCGCCAAAAGCGCGGCACGGGGTTGGCGTCCCCTTTTCGTTTTTTATTATTGGGGTGCATCTCTCTACCAAACTCTGCCAACGCATCGGCCTTATCGTTCCCCTCCATCCGCATGTGTGAGGGGGTCCAAATGAACTTAAGCAGGGGCCCCGCATCCTGCCGCAACTGAAAAATGGCCTCCCACGGGTCTCGGTGCCCCACTTCACACGACTTCACTCTCCAAGAGTGGCATTGCCACTTGGAGGACCACTCAGCGATCCCCTTGTACACATACTCTGAGTCCAACACAACTACCATTTTTTCCCCCGCCCGCCGATGTTGCAGGGCGTGCGGTATCACCCCGTGCTAAGACAAGCCCGTGCTTGCGCGCGACACACACGACAGCAAAGCACGGTACATGACAGCCATGCTAGGAATAGCAATGTTAGCCATGGCCTAAAATCACATCAAAACAAACAGCATGGGGTTGCAATGTGTGGTACAGTGTTGTGATGAACATAATGCACACTCACAGACATGAATGAGCCCTTTCCCTTTACAACTGTGTAACCAACGCCCTTTCCTGCGTTCAGGACCACAAAAAACAACGGTCCCGAAAAATCCTAAAACAGCGGTTCAACGCCCAATCCGTGCTTGGACAAGCATGTGCTTGCACAAGGGGGGGGGGGGGGGATACCCAACGGCGGTTGATGGCTGTCAATGGTGTTGCATACGAATGGGTACTTCTCCCAAAGTGATGCATGTAAAACCAATTGGCCACCACGCACAATGAATTCATGATCCCGCCAATGCTAATAAACGGTACCTTTGTGCACAATTGGAATGCGACAAACAGAGTGGAAATTACATGCTCAATCACCAATCCATAGTTTGGCACAAATGATAGTTTACCACCTTGATGTTCCATCAGTGCTTCTTTGTAAGTGTCCACAACACCGGCGGGGACACTACGGTCCCTTGAGGTACACCCCCTCCGCACAATACCCGGTAATTTTTTGCCGAGGGGGAAGGGGCTGGTCGTTAAACAGTGTTTGAGGGTCAAAAAGGGCCGTTTGACCAAGGGAGGTCATTGGAACTGTGTGGGATGCATGTTTCAGTGTTAGGTGGCACGGGAACACTCCCCCCACAAAGAAGCGGTACTGATCCAGCACACTGAGACACAAAAATGCACAACTCCAAATTCAGGACAAAGATCCATTGACTGCGTATGGGGGATTTGTGCTTTTGGCTTGAAATGAGCCAAAAGGACATGAGCATGATGGAGCCAGCAATCATGGCTCGGCGCCTGCAGGGGCCGACTGGTGGTCTGGTGGTCTCACGGGGTAGTAGAACGAAGCAAGCGGGGCAAGCACTCTCACAAAGACAGCATCATCAGTTAATCATGAAGCAGAAGGCCGAAGGTAGACAGTAGAAGTGTGCTGCGCACTGGAGAGGTGCATATGAAATTGTGCCATGAAACCTTTCCCTCTCCGTGCTACGTCGCCTTCAGCCCCATGCCTTTTCTGACAATCTTTGCTGGGGCACCCATGTGCCACAGGTTCCTACATCCTCATACTCGGATATCTCATGCATGACAGCCCCACCTGACTTCGTGTGCCTCTTAGTGTGGCTGTGGGTCTCTCCTGTCTACTCACAGTATCGTACATCACCACACAGCACATGCCCTGCCTGCATGAACATGGGTACTGGGGAATCCCGGGCCCTGGCTTCAGACCTGGCCACACCCTCCCACTCCTGGCCCCCTCCTTGTGTCTGTCACGCTCTGCACTGCCTGGACGTGGTTGTCGTGGCCACCCTGTCTGCATGCCTCAGCCCCCCCCCCCCCCCTTGTTTCAGCAGCCTGTGTGGTGCTCCTCGTCGTCTCCCTGCCACAACTCACACGCAATTGCTGGGTTCGGGGATGTCTTCGCACACAGATCCTGCCACGTTGCTCCACTGTCGACTTCCCCATCCTCTCATGCTTTCTCTCTCTATGCTCTCTCCCTCCGCATGCTCTCTCTCTCTCTCTGCGGTCGTAGTGCCCACCAGATTCAATTTGCACTCGATCATAGCCACAGCACTGCACAGATACGGCCCAGTCATATATATCCTGTCTGCGCTGTCCCTCTGCTCTGCCCTCTTTATACCACCGTTCGATCACTGCCTCTGGGAACCTAGCTCGGAGGGCGTGCTGGGTCAGGAATCTTTCTGTCTGAGGACGCCATGCTCCATGCCCATCATGTAGGACCCCCAGGCCCCATATGAGGGACCGGATGTTCGCATATACATCCCTCCAGGATAGAGCCATCCAAAGGTATTTCTAGAGCAGTGCTGGGATCTGGGCACTCATGACTTTGGCCGCATTCGGCGCGGTGGCTGGCAGCCAACGGGCCCATTCGGCCTGGTCCTCATACTCATCGAGGTCCAGAACGACGCCTTTCCGGAGCAGTCTTAGTTATGTGGTGTCCGGGATGCAGGCCTCCTCCCACTTCAGCGGCACCCTATACATCGCTCTTAGGAGTTGCATTATAACAGACCGCATGACACTGGCCATGTTGGCCACTATGTTCACTAAAATGATGTAAATATTGTCTCGGAATCTGGCCAACAAGACATATGGGCCCTGAACCTGTGGGGGCACTAGTGTCGCCCCCAACTCACTAATCATAAATTCTGTCAGGTGGAACTCAGATAGAAAAGTGTGCACCCTCTCCGTGTCTCTTCATGGTGTGCACTGCACAATTAGGTTCGTATTGCCTCTTGGTGCTGAGTCCCACGGCACAACCCCCAGGATCGGGACATCTACCCCATCTACTGTCGCTCATGCCAATAGCCTATTTGCCGGCATCCACCAGCCCTACAGGCCATGTTGTTTCACATCTTCATCCCTTACAGTGTGCCGGTTTTTCGCCGCCCACACATATCCCAGCACGTGCCGCACACATATGCATACAGAAAAAGGGTTCTGCCGGGTAGGACCACAGTAATGTCGTGCCTGAGTCCCAGAGCATTCACCTGTTGTTGCCATGCATGCTGCTTGTCCTGTCTGACCGTGGACGTGGGAGAGAACGTCAAGTCCTCCTTGAACATGGCCCACAACTCTGCGGTGTGGCCTGCCAGGTGACCTCCAATGGGGACACCTCTGGTACCCTGCATCAGTACCACAAGGCCTGAAACAACCAAGGTATTCTCAAAACTATCCCAATGCACGAACCTCAGTACCTCGTCCTCGCTGAGGATCCGAAATTCCTCTGATGTAGACTCAGCAAATCTGTCTAAGTTTTTGTCCCCACCCTTATGCACTTGCAAAGTGCAGTACCTTGTCCCTGCGCTTTTTCTTGGTCTCATTGATGGCGTGCTTTATTGCCCTCGGCACTCTTCCTTATCTAGCTCCCAGTACATGTCGTCAACATCCACTTCGCACGGTTCGACCTTGTCTCTGAGTGGCTGTAGCTTACGCACCGCGTTGACCAGGTCTTGCACCCCCACCATGACTGGGAGGGCCAAGGGATGTGAGTGTCATGTACATTTTGTTGAGGAGGAGGCGCAGCGTACGCCCTACCAGTTTTGCCAGGCTCTGTACTACCACGTTTGTGAATGTGAAAAAATCTCTCCATTTCATCAGGGGAGGGGTCTTGTAATCCTGTGTCCACCACTTCATCAGAGAGAATGCGGACGGGGACTGGACCGGGTGTTTCTTCTTCTTCCCCTCCGTCCGCCCCTCTCCTGCCTCATCCTGCCCCTGCTCTCTCTCATCCTTTCTCTCGCGCTCCTCTCTCTGGTGCATCACTCTCTGCCACAGCGCCCTCCTGCTATCCGCCTGTGTCTTGTGCTGTGCCATACCCAACCTGTGCTCTGTGGCCATCTCGAGGATACCCGCCGCCCTTGCCCTCTCAATGATAACATCGAGCGCCAGAACCCTCGAGTGGTCCTTAGTGTCTCCCCACCCCCAAATGGAAAAACATCCATCCAACAGCAGCCCCTGCAAAGCCTGCTCCTCCTCCAGTGTGCGGCAGATTCCATACACATTATACAAGCGCTTGTACCAGCAGCCCCCTCACATGCCCATATCATGGAAGGTCGCTACCTGTCGCTGTACTGACTCGCTCACCAGTTCCGGGCTTCGCACTCTGAGATTACAATTTGATCTTTATCGAGGGGGGTGTCAAACGGGAGCTTCGCCAGCCGTGCCAGCCGTCGCAGTCTCGCGTCAGCCACAGTGAACAATGTGCTCACAGCGTCAACTAATGTGCTTTCGGCCGATGAATGTGTCATCTGGTGCAAGTATCCAAGGGCTATCTCAATCCTACACAGTTTGAGAAACTGTGGCGGTTGTGTGCCAGGCAGGTTCGGAGCGAGCATGATTTAGTGCTGCCGAGGAGACTAGTGCATGCCCCCCCTCACGGACACCCTGAAGCTCGAGGTTCAGAGGGAGGTTTGAAGGGCCTTATAGGGAGGGCGACCATCCCCAAGCGGGTACAACGACTCCTATGCTCAGTGATCACCTGCAGTGCGAAAGCTGCAATGCGTGTGTGCGATATCATCAGGGGAGGAAAGAAAATCCAAGCCCCAAAGTGGGTAACGCACGAACTGAAGAGACAAGCAGAATGGGAAGCAGTGCGGTGGACAGAAGCACCGGAGATAGTGGGGTATAGGATTGAGCCCCTGACGGACCATGCCGGACAGGAAATGCTCCAACGATTGCTGAACAAATTGCACCGCATACCTTGCCAATGCGCGGAGCGAATGCAGACACACGGTGTGTTACATGACATGCGCGCATGTCATATGCAGGACCCCAGCTGAGTGGTAGGCTGTGATGCAGGCAGACAGGTCTCTACCGTTCTAGCAGCACTCTCGCCAAGCAGAGATCCCCAGTGCGGACGAGCTGCGTGAGTGTGTCAGTCAGACCATACAGGCGCTACAGAACCTCACTGTCTGTACATACACAACAGGGGAGTCAACAGTGTTAGCGCAAGGGGTCATACAAGAGGGTGAATTGCAGGCATTTGCGCAGAGATGCACCGTGGCATGTGACAGGCACCTGCATAGGATGCAATCCTAGGACCATGGAGTCCATATGTTGGCCAATTAGGGGCAAAGGAACAGCCGAGACCCCCCATAAGACGGTGGAGCGAGCATGTCAGCAGGGCGAAAGCCTTGGCAAGTAAATAGATGTGACACAAACACAGAAAACTGCGGATGTTCAAGGGATTCGGGAAAACACCATCCTTGGGTCGAGTGTTGGCGATGCATGGGCCGGCGACAGGGAGGGTGTTGCTCCTGCAGTCGGCGGCAACAAAACAGAACGCGTGCCAACTCGAGAATGGCTGGGAGAGTGCTTGGCACCCACCACAAACCAGGTGGCACCAAGGATGGATTTTGCCAACGTCCTCTCTCAAAAGTTATCCCTTTTCCGTTTGTCTGCGTCGGCAGCTGCGGTTGCGTTCTTTAGCCCAGGCACGCAAGCCGCAGAGACAAGAGCACAAGAAGACAACACTCCTCTGGGAAAATGTAATCAACAAATTTGCAAACCCAGGTAAATGCAGAACGATGGTTGGGTGATGTTACCAGTAGGTGGTTGGATCATCTCAGTGATTGTTCCACTGCTGGCTGGTCTATCGATCTCTGGGAGCACTGTGTCCCATGCTCTCCAAAAATCTTGTACTCTTGTCCGCGCCCTTTGTGTCTTATCAATTTCCTCTCTCATAGTGTGTGTATCGTGACTCGCCTCGGGCGTGTTGCTCACCATGGGCAACCCGCTGAGTATCCTGATCTGTCTGCACGTCTCCCTCCTCTTCTCCCTCTTCCCTCCTTAGAACATCATTGCAGCGGTGGGGGAGAAAGTTCGGGGGAAGGGGGCAGGTCTCGAGGGACGTCCAGAAAGCATTTTTGTCCCATCGCGTTAACCTACCAAAAATTCCTTTGCAGGCATACTTAAAACTTTCTTGGTCGATGTCGGTCCCCAGGCCTTTCCCATCCAGCCTGACCACAACGACAACACGCGGAGCAAGGCAAAGAAAATTCTCAAATGGCCATGACCTGTTGGAGTGTGGTCGTATCGTGCAAACACGTCGTGACAAAGCACAAAGCGAGCACCACTCCTCCGGTGGATTGTCTACACATAGGATTTACCACGGTGTCTGACTATCCCCGGATTAGGCTGTTGGTTTCATTTCCTTGTCGAACTAAAGCTCAGCGATCATGCTATGGCTAACTCGTGACAGCACCTGGGAGCGAAGTGATCCATCGGGTGGGTCATGTGTTACGCCCAAAGACAGTATATTATAGTACACGAGACAGCAATAAACGTTCAGGGGTCTTCATCAGAAGACGTGTCGTACATCTCGGCTATTTCTCTCTGGAGAAGCCATTGTTGTGACTCTGGTGTATGCATGTCGAGTATGCCTTCTTGCCACATTTCTCTAGGGGGGGGGGGGCACGTTCTTATAGTAAAAATGGACATCATAGCGGTATTTTCGATAGCTCCACTGGTCCACTGGTGACATGGCGGCGAGCAATCGTGCCTCGTGTGGACCCAGGATGAGGGCCTTGTAAGGCTCAATTTCGTTGGACCACCACTGCTGAACATCTGCAACCTGTTGTGGGCTGGCATGTGGCCCCCTGGGCACTGTGGGCACCTCTACATCGGAGTCTGCAGAAGACGCTGCGTGACTATGTACAGAGCTGGGGGAATTTGTAGCTTCAGGATCAGTCATGGACAAGTTGCACGGGGGCGTGGTAGGGCGTGGGGCTGTGACAGGCTGTGGGGTCTGCTCCTGTCTGAGCCTGTTTCTCAGTTTTTTCAGTGGGGGGGGGGACAGGGGTGCTGGGGTCTGACGGTCTGGACTTCTTGGTGATGGGGGTCGTGTACGTTTTCTGTGGCCACCCCGACGTGCGTTCGGTGGCGTTGTGCGTCGTGAGGCGGGTGGCGGGTTGGATATTGTGACATTTGTGCGGGGCTGTCGCTGACGTACAGACCCACTACGTTGCTTCCGTTGCGGTGTCATATCATACAGGAAAATGGGTGCCTGACGACTCCTGGTGATGCGACCTGTGGATTGCTGAGGTGGCGTAGGCAACGATATTGTTTTCTGGCGTTTTTTTGGTGGCCCTTGCGTGGGCAGCACCTGCAGGACAACCTGCTGTGTGCGATCCGTGTATGGCAGAGGAAAAGTTTTTATTGGAATGAGGTGGCGTCCAGCGGGTGTGCGCTGGAAGGCCTGCAGGCTGGGCGTCTCTGTCCTGAGATCAAGCACCGGGAGGGCAGAGGTGGGGTGCAGCCATGCGTACCCAGGGGGCACGGGGCACTCCCAAGTCCAGTTATCCCTGACCACATCTCCCATACACCTTTCTTCCAGTACCATTTCTTGTTCCCTGTCCTTGACTCCAGGTATGCACGCGTCTTAATCCTATCGCATGACGCAAACACTGCTGCTTTCCCTTGGTTAGCAAGCTTTGGAGCCATCTGCTCCGCTTGCAATCTATCATGCAGGACTGTCATTGTCTTGTCGTCATGGCTCACGAACGCTTCTATCTGGTTAAAGGAGTCCGGCTCCCACACATATGTTCTGATAAAAATTCTGTCAGGCAAGGACCGGTGACCTCCTGTAACATGGAGCGTCGCTCCTGTTTTGGCATCTCTCAAGCAGTGCAAAAACAGTAGCCGTTTCCACCATGACCCTGGGTATCCCTTGGTTGCATAGTCCCCGCACACGAGCTGGAGGTCATGCTGTACCGCGTCGTCAGATAAACAGGATATGGATGAATTTTTTGTGAGTGTAGGTGTCAAGCATTGCAGCATTTTCCGTGCCTCAGCTGACTATCGGTCGGGGTAGTGGAACAAAGCCTGTTGTGGTACTGGAACTTCTGGGCCATATCTGCCAACTACATGCGTATTTGTGGCACATCATTTAGTGGCTGGTGGAGCGTGGGTTCCGTCTGTAGGCTGGTGATTTTTTGCCCACATTGTTCTTGTTGAAGCGTTAATGCATACATATTTTCAAATGAGGCCTGCAGTGTGTCGAGGCAGGTCAACACGTACTTCAGGCCGTTGATGTTGTCACGGAATTGTGCTGGTTGGTAGGGTAGGTGGGTTGGGTGCAGGGAGTGCAACCCTTGGGTTGCAAAGGGTTGGACATGGGAGTAAAAGTGACATTCCCTAATGAGGTAGTGAGCATTTGCAAGTTGGGCGCTGATAGTCCCCCCTATCACCACCCCCCTAATCTGCAGGTACACAGACGTGCCTGCAATGAAGACGTCATTCTCAAAAAGATCGAATAGCACATCCTCGAAGGTGAAGTTATGGAACAATTTCGGGTGGCCGCTCCCTACACAATCAAGCTTTTTGTCAGCCCTGTTTATACCGAATACTAACTGCTTCCCCCGGAAGCGTGCCTTTTTTCATGCGTCCACAATGAGATCGTGTAACTCTAGGACAGCTGCTTATGGCGGCGGAGGGATGGAAACATTTGTTCAATATCAAGCTCGAAAAGTTCAACGGCGACCACTGGTGTGCCGGAGCTGTGGTCTTCCCTCAGTCGCATGTTCCAGCACCTAACCCATGGAAATAGATCATGGTAGTGCAGCATTTCCAACAACCCCAGCCATCGGATGCTAATCGTTAATCATGAGCTGTAGGCACCTCGATATGAGGCAGCCGTGGTGTCACATGTGAGAGTGGTAGTGGGAAAAGTATGACTCTCCTGTTCGGGAATCGAACTCAGGTCGTCGAGTTGTTAGTCAAGTGTTTTACCGCTCAACTATGCTCCAGGGATAAATAACACATGCTGTTGGCGCGGCACCACCCAATCTCTTAGGCTCTGCCACTTGCCCCCAGTGTGTTGATATCCCCTTCCTCGCTTCGTTGTCCGTTGTTCTGTCTCAGTCCGGTGGTGTATTGTAGGGCACCATCCCCCTTGGTCGTCGCGGCTTTGCTCGCTCCTGTCTCTTCTTGATTTATCTCGTATGGTCTTGAGCACACTTCCAGTGCCTGCACACGAGTGGGTCAAGTATGACTCTCCTGCTCTTCCATGCTATGTGTGGCCGCACTTGTGTTCCCAGGAACTTCAGCGCGGTGGGCGCGCGGTGCGTTACACGGTGCAGCAAATTTTTGAAACCAGTAAGAGGATTTAATAATTTTGCCCACGTCTGGGTACCCGGGTTGCATGGTTTATGCGCGTGGCATGTTGCGGGGTTACGAGTTGCGGCATATCCCCCGATGGAACGCCATATTTCGCGAGTAACTGACAACGGTTTTCTCTGTTGCATTGGTGAGTTTCCCCACGCAAAGAATCGCACCCGGCAACTAGAGTTCACCGCCGCAGTGTGTACAGCACGTCGATATGAATAATGTTGAAGATATAAATGATAACTGACAACGGTTGGTAGTCAAAGGACAGTAGTGGTGTCTAATGATGGCAGAAATGGTGGCGGCGGGCGGTGAACTAAGCATAATTGGCAGTTAATTGAGGGCGATGTACTTGAACGCTGGGCAACAGATGGCTCCTACATGCGGGTTCATCTGTGACTCTGCGACTGTGATCCCCATAGTTTAGTTGTCTACATATGCATGTGCGCATTTAATGCCACCAAGGACATCATCCGTAATGCTCTGAAAAATGGCCGGCCCATTGTTAATAGTTCCCTCAACACGGGAAGTACACCGCATATCGGTGCAATATTTCCTCCATGTCACAAAGGTTTCCTCATCACAGGCACGTACTCCGGTACGCCATAAAAACTTGCACCGATTGTACGATATTGGCCGCCGACTGTTTGCATAGTTACACAGAATGCCCCCCCCACGTGCTCCCCCAAAACACACACACACCCCTACCCTCCGTGTCTGGGCATCGCAAACATGGAACGCAAAGTCCTATGTGAACACCGGCTAGATTCAAGATGCCCAACGCTAAATTGAGGAGCAATGCAAAATTGAGGAGCAGCATGGCCTACAGACTTTCTTGTGGTATTAACGTGCACCGAGCTTACAATCAAGTGCAAATGGGCATCTGTTGGTAACCAAAGGGAAGGCAAACCTACACTCAGTGATTTTCTACCTCAAATCCAACATTTGGGATTGTGGGTGTTTGGAGGTGCTTCAAGGTAGCACGGCCATTGCCAACACCCGTGATTCTTGATAACATTAATCAAGAGCCTAAACCTCTTGTGGGCACATTCACTTGTTGCTGTAGATGAGTCTTTCAATTCTTGCACCATTGGGGGGCCATATTTAGGCGAGTTGAACGCTTCAGCACAGGGGGGGGGGGGGTCGCGGCCCGTACTCAAGTTGGGTGTCGCGCGGGAATGGCTATGCAGGACTACGGCTTAGGACTACGCGTAGGACTAAAGGATCTGCCCACATTGCGCACGCGCATTCACATCAAGTTTTGACAGAACTGAAAACCTTTTTGTTTTATCACAGTACATTTCTGACAGGGGGGACAGATGCATCGCGTGCCAGGTTAAGGGATGTGCATTTCCTGGCGCTCTGTAGCTCTTAATTTCGCCAAACTATGTCTGCCAAAGTCACTGCCACCGCTGCTTGGGACTGGAAGGACCCCGAGGACGCAGACCAGGCTCCGGGTCCCCACCCAATCAGCGCACCCATGCAAGTACCCCCATCGCCGCCCCACGACCCTCATGTGCTGCCCCCCCAAGGATTTCAGCAGCCATGGAAGGGAAAAATTGGGAAGGGAGGCAAGGAAGTCGAGTTGCCGGACGAGGCGTACGAGGAGGATGCATGGACTCCCACGAAATATTGGTGGTCCCACCCGGATGGTATGTGGTTGCAAATATTTCGATTTCGTTGTGCGTTTCACGTCATTTCCATGCAAAATGCGTGCTTTCCCTATCCTACCTCCATCCTACCTATTCTTTGTGTGGCAGACGACGATGAGGTCGCCTTTGATGGGGCCCAGCCGTGGCATGTCAATTGGTATGACAGCCTTGGCGACCGACAACGTCACCAACTTCACGCGCAACGACCCCAACCAGACGACCCACACGCGCAATGGCAAGAAGAGATTGAGATTGAGCGCTTGGCTGACATTGCGCGTACTCCAAGTCCAAGTCCAAGTCCAACTCCGCCGGGCACGCCGAAGCACTCCCCGGAACCCCGAACCGAGGCGGAACGTGGTATGCACCGCTACGCACCATTGCACCATGGCACGTGTTACATGGTTCCGTTCCTTCACCGTCAACCCTTGTTTACAGCAACAATGGAGCAAAGGAAGAAGGACTGGGAGGGGAGACGCCGTTCGCCGGAGCCACGCGCCGAGGGTGCACCCAAGACGCCAAGCGAGCGAGGTATCCCCGTGGTGGCGTCACTTGTCTGCTTGTCCTTTTTGTGTTCATTGTGCATTTTTTCTTGTTTGCCCCTTTTTTCTCCCGCATATTGTACATTTGTTGGTTGGTTTGTTTAGGGAGAAAGGGTGCGGAGGAGCTTCTTCGGAGGATGAAGGAGCGCAAGGAAGCCAAGGACCGTGAGGAGGAAGCGAAACGTAAGGAGTCAGGTATGTGCCTTTTCCATCCTCTTTGCCGTGCCGTGACAATGGCCCATTACGGGCCCATATGTGCATAGAAGCGTGTTTGGTTTTTGTTTGGGTTAGGTGACACAAGCTTGGAGTGGGGTTTGGGAGCGCGCCTCTCGTCTTTGAGGCCTTAGCAATGGCCCATTACGGGCCCATATGTGCATAGAAGCGTGTTTGGGTTTTGTTTGGGTTAGGTGACACAAGCTTGGAGTGGGGTTTGGGAGCGCGCCTCTCGTCTTTGAGGCCTTAGCAATGGCCCATTACGGGCCCATATGTGTATAGAAGCGTGTTTGGGTGTGGTTTGGGTTAGGTGACACAAGCTTGGAGTGGGGTTTGGGAGCGCGCCTCTTGTCTTTGAGGCCTTAGCAATGGCCCATTACGGGCCCATATGTGTATAGAAGCGTGTTTAGGTTTTGTTTGGGTTAGGTGACACAAGCTTGGAGTGGGGTTTGGGAGCGCGCCTCTTGTCGTTGGCACACTTTACTGCATGTATCCTTTTTGCAGCATTGGTCAGCACCATGCAGAAGGACGAGGTGCTGGCCATCGCCGACCCCAAGGACCGCGAGCTCGTGCGGTTCAGTGTGGGGGAGACCTTCGACGCCAACGTCAAGGTCTTGCAGGCCGTGGTTCCCCGGCCCCAAAGCACAGGCCCGCGCGACACATACATCGTGCGCCGGGTCTGCAAGGGACCCCCCTTCGCGAGGTGGCGCCGCGGGGTTCGCGAGGGTGGCGCATTGCCCCCCACATGGGACCCCCCGGCGGTGGTTGTGGGTGACGAGGAGGGCAATACCTTCATGGGGGAATGGTATTGCCCTCAAGTTACCATTAGTTCTTTTTGGGACGCCAAAAAGAACACCAAAAAGCGGCAGGAACATTCCGCAATGTTCCGGGGGTGGGAGAGGGGGGCCAACCCGAAACATTTTTTTTTCGGGATTTCTGACTTCGCGACTGTCAAGGTCGCGGAGGTCAGAGAAGAGCGGGGTTTGCCCGCATGGGCAAACGAGGAGGTGGAGTGGGAGGTGCCCTGCGAGCTCCTCCTGCCCCTTGCGCACCCATTGGGCCGGGCGGTGCGCAAAATTTTTTGGGACAAGGGGGACTTGGGGGACGTGAGGGTGCCGGCGCACCAACACGCGGAGGAGGTGTACCAAAGGGGGGAACATCTCCGCCTCCGTGAGTGGTCGCCCGACGACGTCGCCGACTACGAGGAGCGCCTACGGTATTTCCAGGGGGACCATGTTTTTGTGGGGGGGGAGGGGGTGGAGGGGGCCGAAGAGGAGGAGGGGGAGGAGGCCGAAGAGGAGGAGGGGGAGGAGGCCGAGGAGGAGGGGGGGGAGGAGACCGAAGAGGAGGAGGGGGGGGAGGAGAAAGAGGAGGAGCGGCAGGCCCCGGTGGACATTGAACCGGAGTTGAGTATTGAGGTGGACGTCGACGCACCCCCCCAGCCCCCCGCCCCCCGGCCCAAACCAAGCCCCAAACCTCCCGCCAAGGGTGCCGTACGCCGGAAGCCTCAGCCGGCGTACAAGTATGGGGGGAAGAAGGAGTTGGTGGAGAGTGCGAGCCATGGCACGCTCCGAGAGGTCCCGGATGTGTATTACATCCCGGGGAGGTGGGTGGACCGGCGCCACCCCCTGACCCTCCGGCGGTTGGGTGCCCCCCGTGGCGCTCCGGGTGTGGGGCACCTGTATGCCCTGTTTTTTGAGGCCCACCCGGACGGCACGATGCGCACGCGCGTGTGTGAGACGGGTGGTGCGGGGTATGCCGAGGTGGAGTACATATGTGCCCACCTCGGCACTCTGTTTGAGGGGGTCCCGGGGTGCACCAAAATGCCCCCGGTCCACTTTTGGGTGTCCCCGCCTAAGCGGGAGACAAAGTTTTCAGTGCGGAGGGACGGGAATAGGGGGGTTGCGCGATGTGCGTTGCTTTTGGCACGCATTGTGGCGCATTGGATCAAGGGAGGACATTACGTCCCCCTTGAGGACCTCCCCGGAGTCGGCGCGGGCGTGGAGTTCACGACCGTTGCCGAGATGTGGGGGGATGTTGCCATGTTGGCTGCATGGGGGGGGGACATGGCGCGTAGGCCGGGCCAGCGGCCCTCTGGCAAGCTGGGCGCCGTGTGCGACGAGGTGACGGCCATGGTGGAGGCCCGGACGGATGATCCTCCCCTCGTGCCATTGTCTTGGGTGGGGTACCTTGCGTTGGCGCTTGCGGGTGAGGAGTCGTTGCGCGTGCCGTTTGGGTGTGTTGTGCCCTACTCTTGGGGGGGGCGTTTTGGAGAAATCCAAAAGTTTGTGTCCGAGGGGAGGTGGGAGAAGGTTAGGACGGAGGCCAAGCGCACCGGCAGGGTGCAACAAAGGGTGTGGTTGGCCCAATGGGTGTCGGGGGGCGAGGGGCGTAAGGGGGTTGCACACAAGCAACCAAAGGCACGCGTGGGTAAGAAGAGGAAGTTGACGGTGGGATAAGGGGAATGGGTGCCACGTGCCCCTTGTCATGGGCTCCCAAGCGGGGCCATATTCAATCCATTCCAGGGGGGGGAGGGGTGCAGTACGGGCCCCCATGTGCCCTCTAACCCCATGCATGACCCCAACAACCCACGTGCCAAGGGGAAGACGCACGGTGGGAGCGCGCCCCTTGTCATGGGCCCTCAAGCGGGGCCATATTCAATCCATTCCAGGGGGGGGAGGGGTGCAGTACGGGCCCCCATGTGCCCTCTAACCCCATGCATGACCCCGTTGCACCACGTGCCAAGGACACGACGAACCGAGGGAGCGCGCCCCTTGTCATGGGCCCTCAAGCGGGGCCATATTCAATCCATTCCAGGGGGGGGAGGGGTGCAGTACGGGCCCCCATGTGCCCTCTAACCCCATGCATAACTACATCATCACTCCCCTCTTGATGAATCGGTTGGTTAGCAAAAGGCATTGGGGGGTAAGCGGGGACGAAGGGGGGTACAAACGGGGGGGTGACGTACACTTGTGGTGGGGGTACGGAGGGGGGTGGGACGTCGGGCTCCGCGGTGTTTTTCTTTTTCTTCTTTCCGCCGGTAGCCATCTCCGATGCCTTTCGTTTTTGTGCTTTGGTGGGTGGCTTTGCTGGATTGTCCGCTTTAAGGTCACGCAATGGTTTCCTTTGCGTGTCAATCCACGTCCGCAAAGTAAATCTAGCATCTTCAAAGCGTTCTTGCGAAACAAGCGCCACATCCACAAACTCCCTAGCCAAGGCACTCAATTGGAACCGGTTCCTTATTCTTTGGACCTCCCCTTGGCGCACCAGTAGTGCCGCCTCACCCTCCCCCTCGGGAACGATGCCTTCCACACTCGGTGCCTCCACGGGACAAGGACCGACACGCTCATGGTTGTGGTAAAGCTTCCCAACCACGTTCCGGGACATAAGCTCCATCTCCTCATGCATGGGAGGGTCCTCCAAGAAATATTGGGAATGCACAAGGCCCAAGTGGAAAGCGGCGAATGCGTCGTCTCGCAATACCCGCCAAAAATGCCTACAGGGCATCCCAAGCATGGTAGGAAATGCACAAGTGCACACCAGGTCACGGTACAAGGTGTAGGTGATAGATCCAACGGAGGTCCGGACCGGCCCCGAGAGTTGAACATAGTGAGCTACATTGGTTCCCTGTCTGGAAACTTCAAAGATGGCTGCATTAGGCGCGGGGGTCACCATTCTGGGGGGGAGATCGTACTCCAAAAGATCCTCCACCCCCTTTGTGGAGTCAGGACAGTCGTCCAAGGTGGGGGGGGCCAGAGCCTCGTATGCGTGGTCCGGCAGCCTCTTCATGTCGTACCCAAAGGCAAGGACCATCTGATGGGCTGCCTCATCCCTTCCCCGTGTGGTCAGCCGGTCCTTCATTGCCTCATACGGCATCGGAAAAATTTGCTGGGCCGTCTCATGCCGGGAGCGAAAGGAGCCCGTTGTCACGCGTGTGTCCAGACGCTCCCACTTCAAAATCAGATCCCCCACAATGACCATGAGTGCGTCAAAAACGTCATTCAGCTTTTTCCGCTTGGTTAGGCGGCCCTCCTTTGCCCACCTATGGATGCCCTCCACCCGTTGTGTGGACACGATCCCCCGTGTGAACACACCCACCTGAAAACAGCGTGCCCAGCGTCGCACCTTGTCCCCCCCCCCACGTAGCACTCAAATATGTATGTCCACTTGAAAAGATTGGGTCCCCAAGAATTTCAACATTCCACATGTGCTCAAAGACAACAATGGAGACTTGGCGGTGTGCACGGGCCATGAGGCGGACCAATTTAGTGAAAGTGTCGTGGCCAAGAACGCCTTTCAGGTTCTTGGCCACGTTCTTGGCAATGTGCCAGTAACACCAGAAGTGCTTGGCGTTGGGGAAAACGGTGGCAACGGCCCCCGAAGCCTTCACACATGCATCCGTGAACATGACCACGGGCGCGATGCCCACGGCCGCCAACCAGTGGGTAAACTGGTACTCAAAGTCGCGAGTTTTTTCGCCCACGACAATGGCTTGGCCCAGGAGCACTGACTGCCCATAGTTATTGACCCCCACGAAGAGGCCAATGTTCAGGTTATACCTATTACTTTGATAGGTATTATCATGGAGGATTAGGTACGGGAAGCGCCGGGCAATAGCAATTTGCTCGACGCTCATCCAGAAGACATGGGATAGTTTCCCAATGTCATCCTTCACCACATGTGAGGTGTCACGCACCAGGCGCACCTGGAAAAGGGTACCTTAGTGCACCCTTTTTTCAAAGCCCCCTAAACTACCTTACTAGGCCATGGGGGGGGGTTGGAGGGACCTCATAGGCACATGGAGTGCTTGTTTGTGCCCTAGCACCCCTGGGTTCTTCGTTCCTAGGGGTACAACACCGATTTTCAAATTTGCACATCACCCCTTAGTGCACCCTTAGTGCACCCCTTGTTGCGCAGCAACCCCCCCCTTGTTGCACCCTTAGTGCACCCCCTTAGTGCGCACTAACCCCCCTTAGTGCACCCCTTAGTGCACCCCTTAGTGCACCCCCCCAAAGGTCCCTCCGAACGCCCTTCACATTCGCAAGCATGACACATAACACAATGGGCCCCCTTATTTCAAGTACTTCCTCCCCAAGAGGATGCCACGCCTCTCCTTCTCTTTTGCTTGCATGATCTTCCTTGCCAAGAGACCTAAGTCAAGGTTAGACATATTTACAACATGGCCCATGGAGAAAATTGATAGGCCGGGGTTGAGCAATGCCCAACCTTTGCAACTATTGTGCAAATCCCTTTTAAAAGGGCTATTTTTCTTTTCACTAGGTATACTAGAGAAAATATAGAAGTTTCTATACTTCTTTGCAAAAAAGGGGGAGTGGGCATATGTCCAATGGACCCATGTGCTCACTTTCCACCCAAGGTCACCCCACCCTGTTGCAAATTGTTCAACAGCCTTGCAATAACAAAGGACCTCGGGTTCATTGAAGTATGACTTTTGTCGCCAAAAATGGTGAATTGTTGCAAATTGGCGAAGCAAGGTGTGCACCACCACCCAAATATAGGGCCCTGCAGGGCTAACAACATCGGGCATATAGTGCTTCACCACGTTAATCATCTCACCATGCCACACAGGTTTTGCCATAAATGCAAGTGCCATGGTTAGGTCAAAAGTGTGCTCCTTAGCCCTTCTGGGGGCAATGCGCTCACTTTCTGGGATGCCTTTGCAAGCTTCCTTAACATCATTCACTATAGCATCCAATGCTCGCACACCTGGATGGATGCCCCTACTATGGAGCTCCTTCCTAAGTCTTTTGACCAAAATGCAAAGGACCCGGCTGGTGGCATGAACATAGTCCCCTACTCTTCTACTTACTGGGATGCATCTCAAGTAGGCCCCCCACCTAACACCATCCATGCACCCGGTGAACAAAAGGAGGCTTTGGTCATCATCACAAATCCAACACTTGGATACTCGTGATGGATTTCCTGCAAGAAGATTCTTGCCATCCCCTGTAATGATGCAGCTAAATCCTAATACATTGCCTTGCCAAACCACATCCTCATTTGCCTCCAAGTCAGCAACTTGTTCGTTGAGGCCATGAGTGGCATCCATGGCCAGTAAATAAGCTGCATCATCCCCCCCCCACATTGCCCACCATGTGGGCCAAAGGTTTGGGGCCCCGGCATCTCCCACTTCTAGCCAACAGTGGACAGAGGTGTCACACCTTGTTGCACTAGATTTCCAAAGTGGTGTGGCATCTGCTGAGGTCACCACAAAAAGTGTGTTCCCCACACAATTGAAGGTCCAGGCATTGGCCCTTTGGGCCAAATTGACCTGATATGTTACAACCTCCCTCAGCTTATTGGCTGCGGAGGCTCTCCTTAGACCTGTCTCTGTGCTTATGGCCCTAGGTCGAGCCTTGTAGGGTGTATTCATTTCCCTTACCCTCATTAGGTCACTCCTCCTGCATGCCCTTGGAACCTTTAGCATGGACCTCACACTTAGCTTCATTGTGCGGGCCATGGTTAACACACGTAACGCTTCTAGAGTCTTTGGGTCCTTCTCTTCCTGGTCCTCATGCCATGCTGCAGAGCCGCCCCGTAGAAACACCACTCCTTTGTGTGTCATGCTCAACTCCAAATCCCCATCTTGCAGCAGGCTTCGAAGTAACTTCTGAGCAGCCTTCAATCTTCTATGTTTTGTTTTCCCCTTGACAGTTGAAAAGGGGTGTTGGCGAAGGGCTTCTAGGGATGTGCAGCACTTGTCAACGATGGCCTCTAGGCTCATGGTGCCAGCTGGAAACAAAGTAGGAGAGGTGCCCCAAGGGGTGCACTAAGGGGGGTTAGTGCGCCCTTATCGCGCGATAAGGGGGCGCGATAAGGGGGGTTATCGCGCACCTTATCGCGCGATAAGGGGGCGCGATAAGGGGGGTTATCGCGCACCTTATCGCGCGATAAGGGGCGCGATAAGGGGGGTTGTTGCGCCCCTTGTTGCAAACTGAGAACACTGCCATTACCCATTAATGTTCCTTCACTGCCAAGCACAGCAGGCATGTGCACAACGCAACACAACAGCTTCAATTGCACGTGTTCACTCCACAGTTCCAGCCACCACAGGGCAGTCCACATGGGAGCTTGAAGCCCAAGTCATCCAACCTCTCCAAGCTGTCTTGGGAGGCACCATCAATGTTCCCTCCATTAAACAATACAATGCTCCACCTGTCACCTGTCCATTGTGCAGGACAATGGAAAGCATAGCTGCTGAAGATGACGCCCCTTCGGGCAGGGTGCACCCCCCCCACCACATCACGACCACTGCACACCTTGGTGGCACATTTGGTCTTCCTCCCCTTCTCCCCTCCCCAAAGGAGACCACCCTCTGCAACCCACAAACCCCCCCCTTCAAAGTCCCCTCCCTCCAAGACTGCAGACAAGGGGCTGTGGTCTTTCGGATGGCAGTGGGGGAGCATGGGGGTTGTTGTGCAGTATTGTGCCACCTGAACAGAGCACCAATGAAACCACGATGGCAATTGGGCTCTGGCCCATAGGTGTACAATGTGTAGAAACTTGTCCACACCATCATGTTCCGTGGATTTGAGCATCTTGGAGGTGTGCCATGTGGGCCCCACCCTTCCATACCCAAACTGGCAGACACGAATAGGAGTACCAAATCGGGTGCTATGTTTGAAGCACTTCAAGCGCATGGCACAATCAAACAAATCTCCCACACTGGGGGTTGCAAAGAGGGCCCCCATGGGAGGGGAATCCTGTCACTCACTAAATGGGGGTTGTGAGGGCGGGTGAGGGCTGGACGGCCATTTCCTTGCAACCACCTGTTTCACAGGGGTGCTCAGAACCTCAGGCATGGCCGGGCTCGTCACACTCAGACCTGAACCAACAGCTGCAGACCTAGGGCTCAATGCCCCTCCACCCAAAGCACTTGTCAAATTGGCTTGCAAAGTAGCCTTGTCTACTGCCAATGCATCAACCTCAACTCTCAAGGCATCACGCTCACCCTTGTACCTCATACGCTCAGTCTCAGATTGCAACAACTGGGCATGCAAGTTGTCCTTCTGAGCAATGGCCTCTTGGCGACTGTCCCTTTCAGCCCTCAGCAGATCAGTCAGCTTACCAACCTTGTCCTCAGAAGATTTCAGCTTTCCCTCCAAAGAAGCAATCTGCCTTTGCAGCTCGCTCTTTCGAGCCTCTTTCAGAGCACCTGCAACTGCACTGGTGGACTGGCCCACAATGGCCCCCTGAATGCTGTCCAACACTCCCTGGCCCATGTCCTCCGAAATCTGGTTGGCAACTGCAGCTGCCACTGCCTCTACACTTGTGGAGCTTAGCTTAATACCCTCCTCTGCTTGGGGCTTTGGAGTCTTGCCTTTTTTTGTGCCACTGGGACTTGCTGTGGCCTTTCTCTTCTTGGGTTGTTGTGCCAGGGGGGTGCCATCATCATCCGAAGAGGACACCTGGACCTCTTCTTTCTTCAGCCCCCTTCCGTACCTCCTCGTTGTGTCACCCTCCCAATCAGCCATCCATTCATTCACAAAAGCAGGCACCTCATCACCTCCAATGCTTTTAAACATTCTTAGGGCTTTGTACGTGATCCAACGCCAGTTTTGTTCCAAATCAACTTCCAAACACTTCATTTGATTTTTTCTGCCACCTTCGTAATATGATATATAGCAAAGGATGACTGGGGTATCCTCAGGAGCCCCGTGAACCCGGACAAAGATGGGCAACCTATTATTTTCTTGGACACAACTTCCTTCCCTGCTTGTTTTGCTTTGAGGGTAAATTCTTTACACCAGTGGGTTTTCGCTTTGGGGTCCATCCCTGCAACCTGGACCTCCGACCCAAAGCCAGAGGCCTCCAACAGTGCAGGGGGGGGGGGGATTTCCCACTCCTCCCCCAGCGGTGCTGCCACACTTTCCATGCGGGCACCCGTAGCCTGGGCACCCGTAGCTGCGGCACTTGCTGCTCCTCCACCCACTCCACCCGCTCCACCCACTCCAGGAACCTCAAGGCGATCCAGTCGCGGCCATTGGCCAATGGTGACCTAAGCGGAATGAGGGGACAAGTGAGAAAAGGGAAGGGGTCCAATTCAGTGGAAATCAGTAACACGAACGTTGCTTGTTTCGCACTTAGTGCGCCCCTTATCGCGCGATAACCCCCCTTATCGTGCCCCTTATCGCGCGATAAGGGGGCGCGATAACCCCCCTTATCGCGCCCCTTATCGCGCGATAAGGGGACGCGATAACCCCCCTTATCGCGCCCCCTTATCGCGCGATAAGGGGGCGCGATAACCCCCCTTAGTGCGCCCCTTATCGCGCGATAAGGGGCGCGACAACCCCTTAGTGCGCCCCTTAGAGCAGTCACAAATCATGTGCATATGCACACCTGATGGCACGTACACCAGTACTGGCCTGCCACGGTGGCCCCGGTCTTCCGATTGATGGCTGGGGTGGCAGCTCCCGCGCGAAGGAGCATCTGCATGTCCACCATGTGGGCGTCGGGTGCCACGAGGTACCACCCATACACTTGAACCTTCTCCTTCTCCTCTGCCCGTACACCAAACCCCCCCCACCGACCATGCCTGAGTGCAAGGATGCTGCCAGCATCACAACGGATCAAAGCAGTGGTGGTGGGGTCAGGTGCAGGCAACTCATAGTCTCCATGGAGGGCTTCCACCCCAGGGCATTCAGTGGAGCCCACATCTTTTCTCAAGCAAGGCTTCTTGCTTGACCAAGCAAGAGACAAAGTAGTGGTTCCAACAGGAAAAAAGCATTGGACAGGGAAATCCAGTGCAACAGAATCGGCAATAGGGGCAGCAGCAGCAGATGCTTGGACAGGCTCAACAACTGGAGCACTACTCACACTTGAAGAAGGAATGTCACAGGTAGAGCAAAGGCTCATCTTGTGGGACGGGCATAGCCTAACTTCCTTGCAGGAATAACAAACCTCAGTTGCCCTTTTCCGACAGCCCTTGGTAGTGCAGGTTTCCACCTTGTCACCTTGCCCAAACTTAGGATTCGAGGCCCAAAAAGGGGGGCGGATACCATCAGTCACATTCTTTGGAAGCTGACATGTGGCGACATGCATAAATGCAACCCAACGAACATTGGGCACTTGTGACACAGGATCCATGGCAGGGATGTCTTGTGGACGTCCACCACCTCTATGCACAAGTAGAGCATCCAAAATGAATGCATCACCTAGTCCAGCCTCCATCACTTGCTCCTCCCATGGCATAGGAAACCCACCCGATGAACCTGGAATCCATTTATTGTTCAAGGGGTAGGTGAGTGGAATGAAGACCCCAAAAACCCTGTCACCATTGGGAACAAGATTCTTAGGAAAATCGCGATGCCAGTGTTGGTCCCCAGCCACAGCACCAATGTAACCAACACCCAGAATTTGAAGGGGAAGGGTCATGGCTTGCAACATGGAGTTATAAATTTCCATGGTCACAACTTCCAATTCAGGCAGGTCCTCCCACCCTTCCTCCCAATCATCTTGAGGAATGGAATTATGCCTACCATAGAACATAAAACGTTCATGGGTGTCATCATAGCGAGTGGCAGAGGGGAATTGAGCATTAAAAATGGTCTCTGCCCTTGTGATATCCAACCGTGCCACCTCATTTTGCAAAGCGGCTAAACGGGGACCAACACAACCCTCAAGCTTTACATGTTGCAGCTCCGGCAACTGCTTCAAATCAACATTGAACCCTTTAAAAGGAGAAACCTCAATGGGTTCATCACCTGGCCCAATAAGCGGATCCTGTGTATGCACGGGCCATGAAACACAATTGGTGGAAGTAAACAGGTGTGGGGTTGTCATTCCCCACAAAGGTTCACTCCACTGCAAGCCAGAACTATTCTGTAGGGAGTACACAGGCAAAACCCGGTTGCAATCACGAACCTCAAACACTCTTTCATTATGAACAACTGGTTTCTCATAGGCACGAACCTTTTGGGAACTAAATGTGCAACCAACTCGCTTAACAGGTTGCTCAGGCTCATTGTCAGGATACATGGGGTTAACGAAATTAGCAACTCGGGTACCTGCACCCTTGGCAACACGCTCACCAAGCACCTTGCTAAGATCGTTTGTGTCAGCAAAGGACAAATCAAATAGGAAACCATCCAAGTGGGGGTTGGTTTGAAGAGTGGAAAAAAGTAAATCACTCAAGTGGCACCCTTCCCTTGCCTTCAGAAGGGGGGCACAACACCGAATAAGAGCAAAGTTAGCAGTGTCAGCAAAACTGACAGGTTGGTCAACTGTTGTGATGCTGGCAGCTTGCACTACTAGTGAGTTACCCGCAACCCTTCTTGTACCCACAACCCTCTTGTGGGCATCCAACCACTCCTGGATGGTGAGGCCGCTCACCCCAAGGTCCTCCAAAGACATGGTGTAGGGCAGATAGGAGCCCCTAAGACAAGGAAAGGGGCAATTGGGTAAGAGAAATATGAAAAGAAGAGCAAAGTAAGTCGCGATAAGGGGCGCAACAAGGGGGTTATCGCGCCCCTTATCGCGCGACAAGGGGGCGCGACAAGGGGGTTATCGCGCCCCTTATCGCGCGATAAGGGGCGCGATAAGGGCGCGACAAGGGGCGCAACAAGGGTGCAACAAGGTGCTTATCGCGCTAAAACAGACAAGTAAAACAGAAAGTTCTGCATTTAATTGTTGGAATTCTCTTGAAACAAAATAAAATTATCAACAAATTTAGTGATTTCAACACGATTTTCAAATCCGTCTGCGAGAAATCGACAGCTCAAAATTAATACCCTTTTCCAGGTCTGCCTGTCGCGCGACACCCCATGGGTGTACCACCCATGTTCGCCCTTTTCCTCAAGGCGGTTGACCAACTCATGGGCATCCAGCGCTGAGGAGTACCCTTTGGCATCATATATATTTTGAACTTGTTTTGCGGTGATCTCGACACCGCGGTTCCGCATGAAATGTACCACATTGCGGGGGGGCATGAAGGATTGTCCCAAGTTCATGATCATATCTGCATCCTCACGGGACAAATTCACCGGACCAAGGAATTTTTTCTGCTTGGCCGTTTGCGGTGGATGGTTATGGTCTAGGCGGAGTCCTTTGTGACTCACGGACCACACCTCGCGCATGCCATCCTTCCGGCGAGATATGTACACGTTGAAGGGACAACAATCCCCCTTTGACTCCGGTGCATATGTTGGCACTGTCCTACTATTCTCGGGAAGGACCCCGGATTGGGCTGCGTTGCGATTATGCTGCTTTTGGCGGCCTACTTTGGCGCAATAAAAATAGGCTTGGCCTTTCTCTTTGTCGCCACGCCGACTGAGAACATAGCCGTTCTCATCCGCCCATTCCTCCATGCGGTCACAAGCTGCTTGGTGACTTGAGCCCGCAAACGCATTTACAACGGGCTCCCAGGTGGCACCCATCTCCGGAAACTTCATGGTGTCATCTTCAGAATCGCTATCTTCCTCTTCGGAGCACGCTTCATATGGGTCTTCTTCGAAGACCTCCGATGGTGCCGGGGACAAGGGAAGGGGACTGTAGTTGATCTCGGATGATGTGTCTGACATGGTGTGACAATAATCTGTGTCTTCTGTGTCTGAAAAATGGTAGAACAGATGCGCTTGATGCTGGCATTTATAAAAATACGCTGTTCAGCCACAGCAATCAATTAAATCAGAAAATCAATTCCATTTTTTTTCCCATTTTCAGTTAATTCAAGCGCGTGCGCAATGTGGGCAGATCCTTTAGTCCTACGCGTAGTCCTAAGCCGTAGTCCTGCATAGCCATTCCCCAATCGGCCGGCGACGAATTTGTGGCCAAGCAGACATTTATTTCTTTGTTTCGGAACGGTATGAATGCGTTTTTTATATCATTATGATTGGAACATACATACTTTTCATTATGGTACAATTTCCTGCTGGATCCGGCATAATTTGGCATGGTTGCCGAAATGGTGCATTCTATGTAGAGTTGAACAAGAGTGAAAGCTGCGCACTGTTCGCTGTTGCTCCGTCTCCTTGGCCACAAAATAGCCGGTTCTGAACTAAGGTGTGTTGGTCTGTGGAGTGCATCTAAAGATTTGCTACTGCTGTTATTTGTGGGTCTGTGTCACTGTCCCGCATCCAGAAAGCATTGCACGCTGTCTATGGGTTGGAGCTCCAACAAGAAGGGGAGGGAAGTGTCTTGCCTTCCTTGGAGGCGATCTTATCACTGAACGCAGTCAGTGGATCGGTGGGACTACGATTGAAACCCAAGGTGGATTACACCCTCCCCCCTCACAAACAGTTGTCACGCTTTCCTGATAAGGACGCTCTGCAGTCACAACGATCTGCCAAAAGCATTGCTGTGCAACTAGGGATGAAATCCTCAGATTATAGTTCTTCGCTGGATGACATACAGTGTAATCTGTCTGCATGCATACAGGAGTTTGAGGCGAAGCGCTACCCAGGATCCTGGTGGCGGGCCCCTCTACTCGTCGGGGTCACACGTAGTGGACGATGCCAGAAATCCGACATATTGCGTGTCCTGTACCCACCATGTATTGCACCCACAGACTGAGCCATCCTTCACCTCCTCTCCACCTTGTTGCTTCCCCCCCCCCCCCCCCCACACGTGTACACCCGGGAAACTCGGTGCATGCCAAGTGTGATCCACAACCCCATGTCTCTGGGGTGCTCATGCAATGCGGGACGAACCACAGGGCCACCATTTATGTGGGGGCCATGCAGTGGGATGTAATGCATAAGCCATAGGAGTGATCTAGCCATTTAGCTTTTTGTATGACACGTGATACATTCTGGTTGATTGAAAAACGCTATCACTTGCTCACAGTTTATGGGCGCAAGCCACTATTGTTCATGCTCCGCTTGCCGTGCCATTGACGAGATCTTCCAGTCTGCGTGTCATTGTCTAGAACTCCCTGTAGTATCACACGTTTGACGGAGTAACACCGTCATACTACCTCAACTCCTTCAAGGCCACGACAAGTCTCGCCGCCTTCGTGTACTATTTACTATTTTTTGGTCCTCACTCGTTTGGTGAACGACGCAATGCCTGGAAAAGGTGACCACGCTTCGAAGAAATATGAGCCTACGGCGGACACGGTTTGCGGATTTTGCGAGGGTAAAGGGCACTTCATGTATCAATGCCCGGAGAGAGCGAAGCGTTGCAAAGACGTGAATTCCGACGGCACATACAAGAAGCGCCAAACTTGCTTTAATTGTTTGGGACCGCACAAATTGGCACATTGCACACAAGACCTCTATTAATTGGTGGCGCATATCCAAAAATAAGAAAAAGTTCTTTGAAGCACTTGACAACGGCACGGAATTTGTTGGCATCGCCGCATCGCCTACCCAACCTCCATCTATGCCTCCGCCCGCCCCAATTACACCGTCCAAGTTTGATATCCATGTACGTGCAAAAACCCCATGGACCGACTCACGCTTGACTAGCTTTAAGCAAGATTTCGAAACTCAAGAGTATCAAAACACATTTGATGACCACGTCTTGGTTGTTCATGGTGTACCGGAAAAGGCGGTTGGAAAATTGATGTGCCAAGTTCGTGATGGCAAAGATGCGGATGGGGAATCATGGGATGATGTATCACGGAAAGCTATCCAAGTTGCTACCACTCCTTTTGTTGACGCCTCGTCTACCTCGAGCTCTTTTGATCAACGGACCGAGGACCGATTCAAGGCTATCGAGAGCACCCAAGAGGAATTAAAAGGCCAAGTCTCGGACATCCGTTCGTCGGTTACAAGTTTGGAGAGGAAAATTGACACGAATCAACAATCCGTGAACTCGAAATTGGACATGTTAATCAATAACATGACCGGTTCACCCGCAGGTCCGCCCGTCACCCCGAGCAAGGAGAAGCACAACACCGCCGGTAAAGCGACGGATTCTTCGGCCTCATCGAGATCCCGAGACCGTATGTCCGTTGATGAGAACACTAACGAAACACCTGCCCATTTGACTATCAACACCGGTGACAAGGCATGGGCCGTTTGGGGTGTGGGTTCCACGTGCCATATGGATGAGGTCCAAGTGTGTTCGTACGGCGAGGAGCGGGATGTCCCGGGCTACCTTGTACAACTATGCAAGCAAGGCACTTGTGTGGGCACACCATTCTTTGTAGAGTCTGGACATGTTTGCACTGATAGAGAGAGTGCGGTACCTATCTTTGAACGTTCACGTGGCGCGAAGCGCCAAACACGTGGAAGTAGCCGTCAACCCCGTTGATATGAATTCGGAACCCGATTTGGATTTGGACTTCACTCTCCGTGAATCCCGAACCCGCACTAGACATGTGCGTCCGCCGCGTCGCTACTCCCCACCTATCATTGCTCAACGTGCTCCTCGGATTACTTCGGAGCCAAGTTCCACACCGCATGTACCTTCCTCATACCATATATGTCATATTTTGGCCGTTGGAGTTTTTTTTGTTGAACGGCCATGGTGCATGTGCCCAATGCCGGTGGGTGTTCACCAGCAAGGGTGACAAGGCACACCACAACAGGTTGCGGCATCCTGCAAGTGGCCAGCTCCTGGATGAGTAAACATGTCGTGTTCTTGACAAGCTCATTGGAGAATTTCTTTGCTCTTTGTTGTCTATGCATTGCATTGCAAAGGAGGGAGGAAGAGAGGTAAAGTAGACGAGAAAGAAGGTGGGGGGGGGGGGGGGGACTTTAGCCGACGGAGGGAGGGAGGGAGCCGGGGGCAGGAGGGAGGGAGCTGAGGGAGGGAGGGAGGGAGGGGGGTCCCAAGGGGGGGGGGGGGGTCAGACCCTATACTCAAGTTGAAGCGTTCAAGTGGCCTAAATGTGCCCCCCCATTCTTGCAGCGATTCTTGCACAGCTGTCGCGCGCTCTCTAACCGCTTTGTAACTGAAACATAAACCACCACAAACAATTTATAATTTGGAAATTAGCCCAGTTGCAATTTTGGGTCTCTTGCGAGAAGGTGTCAACTGCATTTGGAAAGCGGTTCCCCACGCCACGCAACGGGTGCATGAGTGGCGCCACCTGGCGAGGGAGGCAGCCGCTGCGGCGGAATCTACGACGTAGCTTTCGGTGCAAGAGCTCGAGCAATGCGGGGAGCGATAGGGGTCCGTTCTCAATCACCCATTGAGAGCGGTGACACTTTTGCTGTGCCATTCCCTCAACTGCACACCCCAGCGGCGCGGTGGGCGATCGGTGTATCGGCTGCGTCGCCAGACCGCGGGCGGCGTCCTGCGGCCGGCTGCCACGGGAAGGCGGGTGCAGGCTGCTGTGTTGCCCGGAGATTGCACGCAGTGTACGCCTCTGAGGGGCGGATTTTCCCCGGTAACAGATGCCGTTCAGGGCGGGGTACACGGGGTACATTTGGCGCCGAATTGGCTGGGAGGACATTCTTGAAGTTAAGCCTCGGTTATGCCCCAAAGACATCCACAAAAATCAGATATTTTTGTCAAGACGGTTTGCATTGTGCGTGCTTCTCCTTGGGGAGCACTTGGACGTAAAAGGCCATTTGCCTTCTGTCACTCTTTGCGCCTTGTGTTTGCAGCTATGGCAACTCTTCTTCTCATTGCACGCCACTGACGAGTCCTATGCGGTCATGGAGAAGCACAAAGGAAAGTGGTCGATGACACCTAAGATATTCCCAACAAAGCCGAAATGTCTATTCTTTTTCGGTTGGTGGTCTTGTTGTCACAGCTTGCAATGATTTCTCCCTAATGACGTGTCCGGCTTTGGGTTTGCTCGCCATTGAGAGTGTCACACTTCTATTTGTCTCGTTTGTCGTGCCGTCCTTTGCTGGTAAAGGTGCTACTACTTTGGAAAAGGGTGTTTTAGCTGTGGCACAAGATTGAGACAAGTGTTGCAAAGGAGTTAGGCGTTGGGTTGTCTTCAAGAGCATTGTTATTGGGATCAGTTTGCAGCGGCCTTCTTGTTCGCGATGGACTTTATGTTTGTGCAATCTTCTGACAGACTTTTTGTCGATGGTGACAGACTTTTGGTCTTGGTGATAGACGTTTTGTCCGTGGGAATGGACTTTTTGTCCATGGGCACAGGCCTTTTGTCTCTGGTAGAAATGACGCACATATGGCACGTCACGAACGACAATGTGGCCTCTTATTGCTATCACGGAACCGGACCCTATACACAAGCACGTATGCATGACCTGAAAAATCAAGACTCATCATGTCACTCCATGGTTCATCTGCTTCTTGTGGTTGGTCCGCCTCTGTAATCTATGCAAGAGCGGACGTACTTCACAAGAGATGCCATCCACACCTAGACCAACAGTGGAACCGAAAGCACGAAGAACCTAGGACACACAACTAGCGAACAAGGATGTGACTATAAATGGGAATTGCCAGAAATTATGGTCGTTGTGACAATCTATTTTGAAAGTGGTGCTTGACTTTCTAAGTGTCTATTTTTTTCGCTTCATGTGCATGTGAGCAAATTTGCGGTGTTGATTATGCTCGTGTAAGTACTTTGCTTGTGCCATTCCAACTCCTCACCCCTTGTGATTCACAATCATCAAAACCACAAATAAAACTATTGGTTGTTCCTTCGCTCCCATGGCAAGAGTTTTGAAAGGGCGAGAGATTTTTGTCGACAAGTCGCGGTGGAATTGTCAAACGTGGGTGCTGCACTAACGTGGCCTTTGCTCACAACCTTGTTTCTCTCTGCTGCGTATGGTTTAAGCAAGCAACAATGCGACAAAGATGGTGATAAGGGGAAAAACAGACAAGGCAACAAACAACTCGCCAAACAACCATTTGCCGGGTGGTAGTTTATGTGGAGAACGCTTAAAATGGTGGGTCCATGGGCCACATTAACCTTCAAATTGAACCTTAACGTGAAGAAATACATCCAAGGCAAGGAGTTGAGCACACAAGAAGGGAGGCACATATTGGATTCCAAGGACCACCCAACTCAAACGTGCAATGGGAAGCACAATCTAACTTCCTCCTGTTGCCCAGGGCTTGGGATAACTCCGAAACCCACATTGCCTTGAGGGTGCAGACCTTGAACGTCTTTGAATCTTGGTTGCCAGTGTGAGCAGTGCCCTCTTGCTTGTCGCTATATACTTGCTGAGCTTAACCTCGCGAGGCTTGGACTCAAGCAATTGAATTGCCATCTAAACATTGGCCGAAGTCTACTTGGATCATTGATTGTGTTGGGCCCTTGAATACCACCACGACGTCATCCTCCGCACCCCTGGGATTACATGACACGTGTTGCTTGGGACCACTTGCCTAGTGCTCATGTTGCTCCCTACATGTTTCATTTTCGTTCAAAAGGCAAAATTGGTTTTGTGAACCTTTTAAGCTTCCCTTTGGAGGAATAGTTCCGCCACATTTGTGGCACACGGGAAACAACAAACGAATTAATAGCCCCAACACAGTTGCACACTTGTACTTGCACCAGCTTTTGCAAGGTTGTGCTCGGATCACGTATTCTTCATGGGAGTGGTGAAAAACACGGTGACGCGTGTTGTGCTCGGATCACTTATTCTTCATGGGAGTGGTGAAAAACACGGTGACGCGTGTGACTAATTGACCCGTGACCCCGGAGCACTAAAAGGGACTGGCAGGTTTTGTGTTGTTGGCATCGCCTGTGTGCGGGCTTTGCCTTTTGACCACTGAAGATCCAGTGCTTGTTCTGCCCGTGCGTGCAAGGATTGTCTGATACTTGCGCAGTACGACTTTTCCCAGGAAATCCCAAGCTACTGCCGAGGGGGGCTCTCGTTCATGCAATTAGTGCAAAAAATGCATTGCCCCAAAGCTCTTTCCTCCAATTCTTGTACGATTGGCATGGCCCAAGGCAGCGGATTTTTTGCTCCCACCGGTACCGTTTGTTCCAAGCGTCTGAGTACCTTATTTATTTGCTAAAATGTCGACAACCCTCTGTCTCGCTGCTTTGGGTGTGGAAGAGAGCCCCTTGAACACCACGTGTTCCATCTCGTTGGAGACAATCGACGGGCTGAGTTCCGAAGGCTCTTCAGATGGAATGAGTGCAGAACACAAATCGTCATCGGAATGCGATGGTCTTGAGCATGACCCTTATCTAGTGGAAGAGGTCGGGCCACGACAGTCATCAACCCAGTCCAAGCCCAGGAAACAAGTGAGGAGTGCGCGGCCAAACAACAACAAAAACAAACCCATTTGCCTCGACTGGTTGAATGGGCGCTGCCACCGCCTCAGGTCGTACTGCAGGCTGTACCACCCCAAGCTCAGCGAGGATGTCCCGGAGGCGACTGAAGAGAAGGTGCAGGTCTGCAAGGTGTGCCCGAAGAGGACTGTTGACAACACTTACCCATTGGACGTCCATGGTGACAACACCGAGGAGCTTGACAACACCAGCCCAGTGGATGTCCAAAATGCTGCCTTCCTTTTTTACCAGCTCCAAGCCAACCCGGAGCACACAGTGCAGCTGCTATTCCAGCACGGTTTGTGCCCCCGTCAGCTGTTGCCTTTGCTCCATGCCATGACCCTGAACGACTCGCGCACTGCACATGCCTACGTGACATTCCTTGCAAGCCTCCGTCAGTGTTTGTCTGTCGCGCAACGCCAAGAGATCGACGAGCTGTTCTTCGTGGTTGTCAAAGCATGGGTGTCGCGCGCGCTTGAGGTCGACCCGAGTCGTCCCCGAAGCACCATTTTTGCGCGTGTACGAGGCGTGAGAAATGTGAGAGTCTGCGCTGAGGCGCTGGCTTGTTCTCTGCTGGGGACTCGGCACATTGCAGACATCATTTCTCTCTTGAGCCCGGACCTGCAGGCCCAGAGCACCGAGCAGCAGGACCTGCGGGTACTACTGCTGAGCCATTTGCTGGCGGCTGTTTTCCATTCATACGCGCCAGCGATGGAGGATTGTCAACGTATCGAGGGGTTCGTTTGCCTGCAGCCTGACACCCAGATGGCTTTGGAGAGGCTGCTTCAGGTGGCAGCACAGCAGGCCAGGGGACCTTGCGCGGCATTGGCGCCCGCCCAGTGTGCCTCCGGGTCGGAGTAGAGTGTTGGTGTCCACAGTGCCGTGTGTGCCCGCCAAGATTGCCTTGTTGCAGCACAGCACGACTGCACCCGTATGTGCCGCATGCACTTGGGGTCTCATAATAATTCGGTCCAATTTGTAGATTTGGGCCAAGGCACTCGGTTGATGTGCATTATCCGCTTTGCTGCAGCAGAGTGGCGCTACTGTGATCTGGCTGACTGTCACCCATTGGGCTCCCGTTCACGTTGATGTGGGCCAATGGAAATGAAACACAAGTGACATTGAAGCTGGTTGTACAATACAATGATCTTCGTAACTGGGTTTGACAACGCAACGTGTAGGACTCGTCAGTACATCGATCGTTACGAAGCCCCCCGGGTAAACCCGCCGGGCCGGTAAGCCATGGCCTGGATGCGTTGCAACACCCCTTCATCTTTCATTGCCCGTCAGTCATGCTACCCGGACGTCGCAATTTTTGTTTCTTGGCCTCTGGGCCGAGTGGAGAGGTGAGGTGAGGTGAGGTGAGTATCTTGAGGGGTCTCCGAGCGCCTTTATGATTATCGGGGTCCCATGTCCAATGGACCCTCCTGACCAGCCCGGTCGCATGACCCCGGATGGTGGGCCACTTCACTGGGAGGTGTTCGTCGTGTCCGAACTCAGAGCTGTCCGAGCGAGCATCCACCGCTCAGACCACTCACCCGTAGCAAGGAGGCCCACCAACACATTTGACGTTGTGGAATCTTTTGATCCGCTGAAAGGGCTCTATTGCGAGCCCTGTGGTCTGGTGCTGCCGCGCCACTGACTGTCCAGAAGAACGCCCACAGCCCTGCCCTTGAAGTTCCATTCCGACCCGTTGGGGCAGTCGAGAGGTGAGGTGAGGTGAGTGTCTCGGGGGATCTCCGAGCGCCCTTACGATTATCGGGGTCCCATGGGAATGCCATGCACGCAGTGCGCACGCAGTGCGCACGCAGTGCAAAGTTTTGGATGTCGGCCAATACTCGAACCCTAGTTTTGGCCCCTTTTGACAAGTTTTTGGTTCCATACAAGGGTTTTTTGGCCTCCCAAGCATTTAGGACGTGGCATATTTGAATTGTCAACCATTTCCTAGATTCTTGTCCATTTTGGAATGTAAATTGTGTAAATGCCCCTTCCCTGTGGCAGAGTCTGCTGGGGCTGTGTAGCCAATTCGCCGAGACCGCCACCTGAAGATCCGTGCATACTTGAGGGCAAGACAAGGGCGACATTTCCAAAAATCATTGGGCCCCAACCGTCCGGTGCTATTGAGGAAACCGGGACAATCTTTGAATCCACGCTTTGTTGCGTGGTGCATCATGGTGACCCCCGGCGTAGGTTTTGAGTTTTGATTTTGTTCCCTTTGTCGGGGACCCCCGAGAATGCAGGGGTGACGTAGCATTTCCGCCCTCTTTTGGGCCCCAACCGTCCGGTGCTATTGAGGAAACCGGGACAATCTTTGAATCCACGCTTTGTTGTGTGGTGCATCATGGTGACCCCTGGCGTAGGTTTTGAGTTTTGATTTTGTTCCCTCTGTTGCTATGTTGCTATGTTCAATTCGCCGATACCGGCATCTGAAGATCCCTGCCTCGAGCTTTCATACCCCGGCTCGAGGAGGAGGCAATCAGGGGTCTGGAGATCCCTGCCTCGAGCTTTTCCCCGGAGTTGTCGGATGTGCTATTTAATCCCAAGTACGCAGGCCACATTTACAAGGTAACCGTGGCGGTGGACAATCTCGGGAATATAGTATGGATTTGTGACCTTATGCCCGGAACCTCCGCCGATGTTATGATTTGGGATCAACGTGGTCCTTCGCGAACACATGGACAGTTTTTCGATTTCGAAATTGGTGCGCATGACGGCGCCTATAAGGGCCGCTTGCACACCGCTGTACCTTATATTGCACGCAGTGCGCACGCAGTGCGCACGCAGTGCGCACGCAGTGCAAACACTTAGCCCATGTCTCATCCACCCCCCTCACCAGCCCGGTCGCATTACCCCAGATGGTGGTGAGTCGCACATAGCCCCCATCCTCCGATGATTCAGTGGATTGTAGGAAATGTGAACTCCAACCACCGTCGGTCACACATCAAACGCCGGGTGGTCTTTCGCTACCCTCAGACCTTTGTGGCAAAAATGACCCCCTGGAGAACAGGCGGTTGTGCTGCAAAAACAAGCCACGACCCCTCAGGCCGTCCCGATGCCAGGAAAAAGGCTTTTTTCGGCCTATGATCCTATAGGCAAGCCAGCTGCTTGTGGGAGTCCCATGTAGCTCGAGGTACAGCAAGCAGGACAGCGTGTGGCATAAGCCACTGACCTGCTCGGTTTCTGAGGAAACATGCTTGTCCCATCAGCTTGTCCGAGGTTACCCCGAGCGCACCCTGAACACAAGGAACTTGAAAAAAATCCCAGCTGCCTCTAGGGACAGTATTTAATGTGTTATCCCCCCGACTCATTGCGAGAACCGCGCCCTTATCAGCACAACAGTAGGGGTTGTTTCCGCAGCTTTTGGAGCGGTGGAATTTGGCGATTCCAATTTTCTGGTTGTCTGGGAAGATCAAGTCTTTTCTGCGATTTGGGGCTGGGGATGGTATTTTGGGAGAGGCTGGGTTTCTGGGTCCACGTACATATCCGTACCAAATGGGACCATATCAGCTGCCTCATGTGACAAAGTTGGAATTTGTGGGAATTGTAGCAAATGGATGGGCACAGTGGACTCCACTTGGAATTTGTGTGTGACTGGTGTTTGGCCATGCCCTTCCTCCTCCTGTGCTCTTTGCTCATCTGTGCTCCACCTCCACCCGCTGAGTCTTGCTCCGGGGCTGCCCCCCCTCCCTCCTTCGCCTTTCCGCCCCGTCCACTCCCCCTCTGCCCTCCTGCACCTCCCTCTGCCCTCACGCGAACACCATTTGTCCTCCTGGTCGCCTTTTCATCTCCCATCTCACCCGTTCGGCAATCTTGGCCGCAGTAAGGTTTTCCCTGCCAGTGTCATATGCAAAGTCATCCAACCGCTGAATTTGACTGTCAGTGCGCAACGCACCAGGCCTGCAACTCACAGAATATCAATGTGCACCAGAAAAGCCCCATCCCCACAAAGTGCCGCCACTTGGCCACGCCATGAACCTTGGCTTGTTTATTCCCCCGGTGGAATCATTTATGGGGCAGCGGATTCTATGTGGATTGTGTCCTGTGTGTGAAATGCACGGGAAATGAAATGTGCGAAAACGTGGCGGACTAATCTGCCGGCACAAGGTGAATCCAAAGCTGGTGAACAGGGGTAGCAGTAGCAGCGGTAGCGAGAACAATTTTGGGAACAACAGTTGCAATACTCTACTTGTTGGGGGCTGGCAGGTGATCTCTGATCAGCAATTTTGCTGCTTCCCAACCTGTACGTCATGTGATATACAGCACGTCAGCTGGGCATTTCTCAGTTGAGAGCGGATTGTTGCAACCAATCCGTGTTCTTACTCCAGGTGTCTGATGAACCAGCCCACTGGGCAGCTTTGTGCACTTTGCTTTTGTGCCTTCCTCTGTTTTCCAAAGTGGTCTTGTATCCACCCATGCATCAGTGCACATCTATATATCAACACAGCGCGCCCACAAGCATCGCTAAGCCGACCTGCCTGTGCCTCGTCCCAACTACTTCGACAGCATTTTATGTGATACCACCCTCCCCCGTGCGCAACCATCAGCTTGTCCAACGACCATCCCCCTGGTCAGACGTAAGTAGCATGCAGCAGCCCCTTGGGCTGTGACAAAACACGGCAAACGCGTCGGAGCCAAGCAGTGAGTTGACTGCTTTGTGAAGTGTACATGAATACGCCTGAACCTTGCACAGCAAAACCTGTTGGAACTCATGAGGTGCTCGGATCCCGATTTGTGGGGCCGGGGGAGCAGAGAAAACCACACGATATGGCCGACGACCATCCCCCTGGTCAGACGGCGAAACATGGCTGGCTGATGCGCAAATGGGGAGGGGAGGGTAGCGAATGTAATTCATTGCTGTTTGAAGGGAAGCTCGTGAAGTCCAAAGGGCTGTATGCAGTGTTGTTCTTGTGCCCATCTTTGGTCTACACCATGCAATTGTCCACGCTGTGTGCAGTCTGGGGGCTCCATTTGACACCTCTTCACTGCTCTCCACCAACACTGCAAAAACTTCACTTTCGCAGTGCTGTGTGCCAGCAACGTTCGCTAGTGTTGTATTCCCCTCTCTGGGAACATGTGTTTGATGTGGAGTGCCTCCGTATCATGGAGGGAGCCCTGGATTTTGTGATACGGACGCATAGGTCTTTGAGGGGCCGTGGCTCTGTTTGTTGCCTGGTCCAGTTTGTCTGACAACCCATTGCAAGTTTTCTGCCTATCAGCTCTGAACTACCGAGTTTCCCCCGCGAAACCGATGTTTTGCCAAAAACATACGTTTTGTTCATAGTGCTTACTGTTTTTCTTGGCCCCCCCCCGGGTGCGCTTCCATTGGGTGAACACATAAATGTCTGAGACTATGGAACAAGACAAGAACCCGGTGGTGGACAATTCAGGACCCGACCCGGGGCTGGCCAAGTTCAGGATGTGGGTGCTCGGGCCGTTCGAGACAATCCAGGGTCAACAGGAGTACCAGGAGAGGAGCGGCGAATGGTTGATTGAGGAGCAGGAGAGAATAGTGGACCTGCAGGTGGGTGCAGATGTGGTGTCCGAGTTCGCGGGGCAGATTGGTGTCGGCCACCTGGACAAGAACACCTTCCTCACAGCGCTGCGCTGCTATGCGATCCGGAAGGGCCTGGTGCCTGACTACGTGAATAAAAGGTTTGTCCATGATGAGACTCAGGGGACGGGGCAAGGCAATGCGGGAACAGAGATCACAAGACCACCATCACCGGCGGTCGGCGGTTTGGCGACGCACGAAGTGGCAGAGCTGGTGCAACTCCTGGCGGCAACGAAACTGGAGAATGAAAGACTCAGAGCGGCGGCTATACCAAGGCTGACGAAACAAGAACTGGAGCGGATGCTGGCAGAAACACTGCCATACCAATGGATGCAGACCCTGGCGGTTGGACTGATGACGTACTCCAAGAAAGACCCACAGTGGGACGCCCATGAACTGTCAACAACGATATGGAAGGTCGTGCATGAGGAATTGAGAAACAAAAGGCAGGGACGCAATTCCCACATGCCAATACCGCAACAAGTGCAAGGTGCAGGAAATCCAGGAACACACACGGCACCGGGGGCGCCGCTGGGCAGAGCGATCAACACTCCAGGAGGACAGCAGATCATGGGGACCCCGGTGGGAGGGGGTCAGTGTTTTGTCTGCGGCCAGATTGGGCACTGGGCCAGAAATTGCCCGCAGGCAGCACTGACAGGCACCCTGAACCAACCGCACGTCCAGGCCAAAATATCGCAGGTGGGGGACCAGACTGTGATGACCAGTAACAAGGGGTGGACCTTCGACCTGAATGGCCCACCCCCCGCCAACTGCAGGCGCTGTGGGCAGCTCCACTGGGAGATGTTCCCGTGTGGGGCACAGGGGAGGGTGTCCCTGTTGCCACAGCCAGCGACACCGGTCGGACAGGCGGGGGTGGCGGGCGGACAACGGGAGGGCTCGGATGATGCCGTTCTCCGCATGGTACAGGACTTGCTGCAATCGCGGGCACTAGACCCAGGACAACAGCAATGACAAGAGCTCAACGGAGTCGGGGCCGGATCGAAGGTGGCACTGGGGCCGGACATGGGAGCCACGGTGGCCGAGACCTGGCAGGCCCACGATGCCGTCATGCACGCCAGGACAGAGGAGTGGGGAACAGTGGGTACGGCGATGGCGATCCGAGGAGTGGAGGCCAGCTCATCAGCGACGTATATGCAACAGGTACGGATGGCATTGCGAGGGTGCGGCACCGATGAACCACTGGCGGTGGCGATTCAACGGCGGTTCGCAGAACTGGCACTACGAAAGCGGGGATACTCGGCGGCAAACAACTTGGTGGCGGGGATACGGATGCTGGAGAAACTCAAACTCATACGGGCTACCGTCACAGACCTACACAGGCTACAACTCAGAGCAATCGGCAAGATTGCCAAGGCGGAAGACAGGCCTCGAGTATGGGCGACAGTGGCCGACTTTCAAACGTTGGCAGAGAGGAGGGTGCACTGGGCCTGGGCAAGGGTGTTCTTTGCCGTCGGGATGGCATTCACCATCTGCCTCAGGATTTCAGACGTCGCACAACTACGATGGGGCTGGTTGGCACACAAGGGGTGGTTGGTGTTCTTCGACTACAAAGTGGCCAAGGAGATGTGTGCCCAGCCCATACCACCGTTTTGGGAACGGTGGCGGCATTGGCTCTACACGCACAGGCGGCCTCACCAGCACGACGAGAACATATTCATCCCGGGAGGACCCGATGCCCTACGGAAGTTACAGACTGAACTGTTCACAGGTACGGAGTGCGGCCTCTCGGGATGGCACCCGTGGAAACGCATGGGGGCTGCATGCTTCAGGGCGCTGGGAGGATCCCTGCAGGCCTTGGCACTATGGGCCCGCTGGCGGACACCAAGGCAAGCAGCACGATACGCAGCGCACCCACCGTCATGGAAGATGCCATCCAGGGTCCTCCTTCCATCACCAGTGGGTGAATCAGGGCACTTCACGCGCGACTGTGAGTGGACTTGGATGCCGGTCAAGGAGCTCTGGCATAGGGATGCATTCGCATGGGATCTTGGGAGAAAACGGAACCAGACCCCCCCTACGGTCCACACGTTTGCCCGCCCCGCCACTCCTCAGGAGGTGGACAGCGAGTCCGACGATGACGAGGACCTGGACGATCAGGATGGGGAATGCGACCAGGACAATCCAGATCACGAAGAACCCCGAAGAGAAGCGGAGAACAGGAGCATGCAGGACGCCGCACAAAAGGAAATGGGACGAGACGCCGAACTTGTGCTTGGTATAGGACCTGAGCATGAAGGTGGACCACGGACGGACGAAGGAACGGCAGGACACGGTGCGAGACCCATCGAGATCATCGACGTGGACGAGTTGGAGGACGGCGAAACGAAGATGGACGCCGACGGGGACAGTGGAGGAGCGGGCGCAGCGGAAGCCGTCACAGCTCCGGAGGGGGCGGTGGCAAGTGGGGCGGACGCGGACAGGCATGAACGGGATGCAGGCGATCAGGCATCAAACGAGGACCGGGCAGGAGAGGACAGACGATGCGGGGATGCAGACGAAGCGCACATGGAGGCTGAGCCATGCCAAGAAATGGAAGCCAGCGCGGAAGAGTCTGGGGACGACGTCGGCTCCGAAGGCAGCAGCGCAGGGGACGGAGACGAGTCAAGCCCAGGTACGCCGACATGCTCTACCGATTGCTCTGAGTCCCGATGGAGATTACATCAAGCCAGGAGGAGAGTATTGGGGAAAAGAACAACACGTGAGTTCGGTGAGGAGGAGCAACGTGGGGCAAAGCGGGGACGCGGAGAGACTTGCGCGGGAGACCAGCAGCTGGTGGCGATGCCCGACGGGACTGAAGCAGACGGGGCCCCACACTGGGGATACCTGGTCACGGCGCCTCAGAGGGGCCATAGATTCCAACTGTGGAAGCCTATGCCTCTGCAATGCGAATGAGAGGAACAAGGACGAGATGGGGGTGGACATGGAGCAGCTGACGGAGGAAGTGGCGGAGCGTATGGCGTGGCAGTGGAGCAGACCGGGGACGATCAGTGGGCTGTTGCGAGATCTGACAGTCAGGGTGGGTCAAAGAGCCGGGACGGGCCCACAGCAGGAGGAGGCGGAACAGAATTTCACATCGGTGCTGCAGGCACTCCGGGACGACGAGACGGAGCCATGGGACGTATCGCCGACAGGGGATGTCAGCCCCAAGGGCAACAAGGATGGCGACCAGAGTCGGGGCCAAGTGTCGGTGGAGACGGCGAGCAGAGGCCTTGGAGTAGCTGGCAGAGTGGACATCCCCGAGGAGATGTGGCAAAGGCACAGGCCGTGCAATTGGAGAGAGGCTCATGAGAACGCAGCAGTCCAGAAGGCGAGCCGGGGCCCGGCCTTGGCAGCGATGGTCCAGCGCATACACGAGGACGGCATGCTGGACGAGATCACTGACGGGAGGCTGCCGAATGCCAAGGCATTCACCAAACCGAAGTCCCAGGAGAAGGGGTCATTAATCATCAACATGGTCCCGTTGAACAAGCGATGCCAGAGGCCAAATACACGACTGCAACTGCCCACACTCGAGGAACTGGGAGACACGTTCCGAGAGGCGGCGGGCAAGGGTCAGGCCATATGGTTTTGCAAATTAGACGTGGCGAACATGTTCTGGTCCTGCTGGATGCCGGAGCAGGAGAGGGGCACGATAAGAATCGGGGTGCAGGGCAGGGTGTGGGGTTTCCACAGCCTGCCGTTCGGGTGGACACACAGTCCCCTGATGGCCACAGAACTGCTGAGAATGACGCTGGAGAAGTTCCACATGCTGGGGATACGACCGATACAATACGTCGACGACGTGCTGGTGTATGGGTATGACAAGACGGAGGTAGGGGCAGCAGGATTGCAACTACGGGAGCTGCTGGAGCGTGACGGCTGGATATGCAGCCCCAAGTCCCAGTTGGAGCCCACGAACACAATCGAGTGGATGGGGAAGAGCCTGGATGGCAGGCGTTGGACGATCCAGTCTTCAGCGCCGTACATTGCCGGCATGGTGGCCTTGTGGCTGAAGCTGGCGACCAGGGCTTACAGCCAGAAGGACATGAGACGCATGCTGGGAAAACTGGCGTGGGCAGACAGACCAGCCCGAGAAACAGGGCCACACACGAGTGGGGCCATGGCATGGATGATGTGGGGGCCCCAGAATGCGAGGTACACACCGCCGAAGGTGCTAAGGGGACTGGCGGAGGCGCTGGCGTCCGTGATGAGGCCCTGGTCGGCACGAAGAACGACAGCAGCAGACGACATCGACATGTATGTGGATGCAGTAGAATACGGGAACACGTACCTGGTCGGTTTGTGGTCTCAGGCGGCAGGAGCGCGAGTATGGGAGTGCCCCAAGACAGTGCGGAACCAGCAGGCGGCAGAGCTGCAGGCAGTGGAGCGAGCGGTCAAGATGGCGGCGTACAGGAGACGGCAGCAGGTGCATCTGGGGGCGGACAACCTCGCGGCCATATGGGCGGCGCTCAAGAGGAAGACAAAGATTCACCACCGAGATCGGGCCACGACGGTAAGGAGGATACAGCAAACGCTACGCTGGTCAGGGATCGTGCTTAAATTAAGCTATGTACCGTCCAAATGGAACCCGGCAGACGCCATCTCCAGAATTTTTAACTGGGGGTCAGCCTTCCGGGCGACTATGGAGGCCAGGGCATGCGAGCTGGCCCTGCGCACTGTTCTGTACGCACCCTGCTCTGTTATGGGACAGACTTCTTACAGAAGCTAGGGGGGGGGGGGTGACAGACCTATACTATGTCAGGCACTTTCCACAGACAGAGGCACATGGCAGCCTGAAATGCCAGATGAACCACGCTACCCACCACCAGTGTACTGCAGGTAGCGAGGTGATGGTTGCATGGGAAGAGCTGTACATGGACTGTCCGGAGATGTTTGACAGTACGAGACAGAATGCGAATTGACTGACGTGCAGGGCAGGTGAGGGAAGCAATCACAAAACCGATGTTTTGCCAAAAACATACGTTTTGTTCATAGTGCTTACTGTTTTTCTTGGCCCACCCACCCACCCACCCATTGGAGCGGGTCAGGTGTCTACTTTTAGCCGCCACCATACGGCAGTGCAGCCCATCTGTACAGCATGGGAAGAGCTGTACATGGACTGTCCGGAGATGTTTGACAGTACGAGACAGAATGCGAATTGACTGACGTGCAGGGCAGGTGAGGGAAGCAATCACAAAACCTGCCATGCGAGACCCTCTGAAGGGTATACCGCCCATTTGTGCAGTAATGTTTTTCAATCCTCACCAATTAAAGCAACATTGCGAATCGAATCTTGGAGCTGGAGGTTTTTGGGGTCTCAGAGGATTTTGGATCCTAGAAACAGGCATCTATGTTCTCCAGTTTCAGATTTGCTTGGGCTTGAACCCAACCCTAATGATGATGGTGGTGGTGCTGGTGGAATTGTGCATAGGTCTTTGACGGGCCGTGGCTCTGTTTGTTGCCTGGTCCACGTTTTGTACGGACTCATTGCAAGGCACACATAGTCGTCTGCCTATCAGCTCTGAACGACCGAGTTTCTCCCGCGAGATCCTGCCATGAGTCTTGTCTACCTCCTGTGGCCATTCGCGTTGTGTTTTCTGAAGCGGAGTGCGTGTTGCGCTTGACCCTCTGCAGGGTTTACCGCCCATTTGTAAACAAATATTCTTCGAATCATTGCGCATCGAATCTTGGAGCTGGAGGTTTTTGGGGTCTCAGAGGATTTTTGACCCTAGAAACAGGCATCTATGTTCTCCAATTTCAGATTTGCTTGGGCTTGAACCCAACCCTGATGATGATGGTGGTGGTGCTGGTGGAATTGTGCATAGGTCTTTGACGGGCCGTGGCTCTGTTTGTTGCCTGGTCCACATTTTGTACGGACTCATTGCAAGGCACACATAGTCGTCTGCCTATCAGCTCTGAACGACCGAGTTTCTCCCGCGAGATCCCGCCATGAGTCTTGTCCACCTCCTATGGCCATTCACGTTGTGTTTTCTGAAGCGGAGTGGTGTTGCGCTTGACCCTCTGCAGGGTTTACCGCCCATTTGTAAACAAATATTCTTCGAATCATTGCGCATCGAATCTTGGAGCTGGAGGTTTTTGGGGTCTCAGAGGATTTTTGACCCTAGAAACAGGCATCTATGTTCTCCAGTTTCAGATTTGCTTGGGCTTGAACCCAACCCTGATGATGATGGTGGTGGTGCTGGTGGAATTGTGCATAGGTCTTTGACGGGCCGTGGCTCTGTTTGTTGCCTGGTCCACGTTTTGTACGGACTCATTGCAAGGCACACATAGTCGTCTGCCTATCAGCTCTGAACGACCGAGTTTCTCCCGCGAGCTCCCGCCATGAGTCTTGTCCACCTCCTGTGGCCATTCGCGTTGTGTTTTCTGAAGCGGAGTGCGTGTTGCGCTTGACCCTCTGCAGGGTTTACCGCCCATTTGTAAACAAATATTCTTCGAATCATTGCGCATCGAATCTTGGAGCTGGAGGTTTTTGGGGTCTCAGAGGATTTTTGATCCTAGAACCAGGCATGGCATACATGCTCTCCAGTTTCAGATTTGCTTGGGCTTGAACCCAACTCTGATGATGATGGTGGTGGTGCTGGTGGGATGGTGACGCAGATGGTGACGATGACGATGAGGACATTGATGATGCAGAAGATGATGATTCGGAATGTGACAAAGAGTACACCTGGACGCTCCTATCCGTGCTATCTGAGGGGTCTTTTTACTCCTCTTGCTAAGGAGACTCCAGCATGGCAGGGGTTGCACAGCCATTTGACTCTGCACTTCGGGGGCAGCAATAGAGCATGGGAGCAAAGCCACATCTCCTCCCCAGTTGTGGAACCTGGTGCGGCAATGGAGGGAACATTAGCATGTCAGGCACATGCTGGGCATGCACCGGGCATCTCTTTGGGCCCAAGAGGGAGTACTGGACGGGGTGTGTGCGCCGTGCATGTATTGGGGTTTTCCTGAGCAACATTTCCCCCCTCCGCTGCCATTGTCTATTCCCCCGCGCTGTCCATCACAGCCCCCCCCCCCCCCGCCCCCCTGACCTTTCCAATGCTCTGGGTGCCACTGCTGTAGATTGGGTGTACAGCCACGTATGTCAGTGATGTCAGGACCAGTCTGGTTTTGCGTGGAGTGGGGGTAAGTCGGAGAAGAGGAGCTCCGCCCGCGGTCAGGCATCCAGCGAGGGGGGTTCCGTTTCGCCATTGTTGTTTGACATTGCAATGATTTTTCTGATTTATGATTTTCAGCGCTTGACAATTCATGTGGTCCTTCTGCTATACGAAGACGATATATTGTTCTGCCTTCCGGGATGGGATGCAGGGCATGTGTCCGATTTGAGGTCCCTGGAGTACACACTGCAGGTCTTCGGTGTTCTTTTCGGGACTAAAGGGGGCGCACGAAGCGCAGTGCGCGCGCAGTGCAAGCGCAGTGCAACTATTTGGGCGTGTGGTTGTACTAGAGACCCATACTTTGTGATACTAGGGGCATTGTTGTTGTTTGAGAGTAGGTTTTGAGGCTTCTTCCACATTGGGGATATGGTATTTTTGGATTTTCACCTAGTTTCACTATTTTCCACCTTTTTTCACACTTTTTTTTGCTCATTTCCAGGACATCCACTCTTTTCTAGGTTGATACCTCCCCACCATGGGACCTGGAGAAGGCAGAGGTGATGTATCCATGTTGTTTTCTCCCCATCATGCTGACCCCGAGCAGGCACGGCTGATGCCGGACCCCATGATCGAGGCCAAGGGACAATCCAGCATCATCTATAATCGAAGGTAACCTCACGGGCTTGATCAACGCCAAGGATCCTTTGTGCTAGCCAAGACGTACCATGCCGTCATCCCGAGACAGTTGGCAGCGGGGCTATGCTGAACGGCCATACCCAGCACCCCCAGGTCCATCCTCCCACCCCCATTCGTGGAAGATGGACCACCTCCCGCCCCCACTGAAGGAGGTTTCCCACAGTCTACAGTGGGACCTGCTCCAGAGGCAGGGGTGATGCAAGGGCGTTCGGAAGGGGTGTGCTCGGGGGCTCTTCAGGGGGAACCTGGTCTAAAAAGTAGCGCGCAGTGCCCACGCAGTGCAAGGGCGCCCCCTAAGGGTAAACTTTGAGAAAGCATATGCTGTGATTCAAATTTCGGACCTTGATGTGCCACTGCCCAAGTCAGTGGCGGGCATTACAGTGAAACCCAGGTTCGTTTGCTAACCCATAGATAATTATTGCATTTGAGAACCAATCTGGATCTTTCCTGTGGCAGCTCCCAGGACACGAATGTGTTTCCGCACATTTTGCATGATAAAGGATAGCTTAAATGGCTACTGTGCACCCCCCCTGCTGGTCTGTGCAGGGTATATAAAGAGCATGATGTATCCCACACACAAATTGGGAAGCAGGGCTGTTCTTCAGCATCAGCCCCTGGCTGTACATAATCATGTCAACAGACCAGAAGTGGACTGCCTCACCGCCGCACTGCCCACTCAATGCTTTACACTCTCATGTTGGTTTCAGGTTACTATCTTCTGTGCTTCATGCACGCAGGGCAGCCTACGGGCGTGGCAGTCTCCCACTGCATATCCTGGTTTCAGACTCAGCTAGTCCACGCTGCGTGTCAGATCCACTGCCACAGTCATTTGTGGGATCATCGTAGAAGTGGACAGCTCTGAACCTTGACTCCAACAGGTTGTGTTGAGTACCATACAGTGGGCAGGCTATGCCAGCTCATCTTGGTCTGGGCCAAAAAAGGAATCGGACTGCCTACCTGCATTGAAATACTTCTCTCCCTGCTCGCATTCTCCAAGCCTCATACCCGTCGCCCTTAGCAAGGAGGAGGTGGCAAGAGCCAATCCCTCTTGCCCCTTACCATGCCAGACAGATCTGGCGTCGTCCTGCTCCAGGTTCGAATTTGCGGTCGAAACGAACCTCGAAGGCTTTAGAATTTTTCAGCCGGTTGCCTGTTTGTGAAGTGACAGGATCTGTGCCTGCAGTGGCCTGTACATTCCACATCGCTTTCAGAGAGCTTGAGCTTGCTGCCCTGTTTTCAAACAGAGTGGTCAGGACTTTTGCTCTCGCCTACAAAGTGAAACAAGTAGGCCCGCCAACACATTTGACGTTGCGGAATCCGTTGATCCGCTGGAGTCTATCGCGAATCTTAAAGTGCCTTTGTCCATGACCGATGTCGCATTGCAATCGCGAGCCCCTGACTTGCGTGGCAGAAGAGCGTTGCAGGGTTGCCCGCAGGGTGGACGAGGCGTCAGTGGGACGGCCACCAGGCCACAACAAGCCCTTGATACCATGGTCATTACCCGTGTGTCTCCCATGGACATGCCCGAGAAACAGCCACTTCGCAGCCATGCCTGTTGAGGGGTGCACTCTATCTGTTCCTCAGTGTTCTTTCCCCGAGCTCGACCCGCGGCAGGTTTCTGTAGTTGCGCACATTTACGATCGCTGCATAGAATTGTGTCATATACAAGCAGTTTATGTGGATGTGGTGCAGCACAGCACAGCGCACCGGTGGGGGATCCCAAAATGCAGATGGTAAAACAAGAATTCTAGCTCTTCTGCGGTACCCATCACGTAGCCACATCTTTCGTTTTCCAGGTGCAAATGCAGAACCATTGCATTCAGCTTGTGGTTCCTTCGACAAACACGGCATAAAGCATGACTCTACCTTTGCGGAAGATTCCGGATAAGTAAGGAATGGAGAGGCTAATAAATGCAGTTATTTTCAGCAGAGATAATGAAATTACAGTCGAATAATCCCATAATCCATCTGGCCTGTACATGTACAACGTGGGGTGACTGCCATGTCAGGGCACACCCAGAGTATACAGTGCGAGTTTTCCTCCAGTGTGTGCAAGGCTGCAGCAGACCAGGACAATCAAAAAGGATGTATTCAGGCGTGTACAGCACAGAAGTAGCCCTCCCACCCTGTCTGGGATTGTAAAGTGAAACCCTCCAAAATACAAAGTTCTCCCCAGGGCTGCCAAGTTCTGTGCCTCGGCACTGGCTTTGGTCGAGGACTGTGAAGCCATAACTCTCAGAAGATGATCGACCAGGGTTCATTGCCATGGGGTGTGTACTTTCACCAGTGGCTTCGCTTGACTGGCGCCAGGGATAGTACGTGGACCTGTGGTACCCCCTTGCGCTAGCACAGCATCATACGGACAGGACAAGTGCAGGATGGCGTGGGACATCATAGGATGGGACGTGGGTATGTGATTCCATACCGAGGAGCCTCTGCGGATGACAGCAACTGTACTAGATTGTGCATGGATTGACGTGTATGAGTGGCACCTGCACCTGCTTGATGCAACACTCTCATCTGTGGGGTACACACTGTATCATACTTTTCATGCGTATGATTCCAGGGTTGTTCGCGAGTACTTACATCACAGGAACTGGTCAAGTCCAAGGAACAGTCGAACACTGTGAAAGTTACCAAAAACGATGGGGTGTTTGTATGTGAGCGTGCACGTTCGATTGTTTACCCACATAGTCAAGTCTTAAGCTTGCATGAATCAGATATTGATTCCTCATTTTCCCTCTGGTATGATTCTGTGACAGACACACAGGGAAGAAGGATTGCCTGTGGGGAGGCACTTGGGCACGTGGGCGACTGGCGCTGAAGGTCACTGACCTGTTGCCAATGGCATCAGAAAAGGAATGTGGCCTAGTCATTGATGGACCGCATGCAAGTGTGGTGGTACCATTGCAATTTGGGGAATTGGGTGTGTGCCACACCTCTGTCAGCGTATGTCCGCATAAAGCTGCCGAAGAGTTGCAAAAACATCGTCTCTTTTGCCCAAACCCCCCGGGTGCTGGACTCCACAATCATGTGTCGGTAACACGGACATGGACCGAATCCGTTGTTCACTAGATTGTGGCATAGGCATCGTCATAGTATAGTGGCCACACCCCTCGGCCTGCGGACTAGAGAGCTGGGCTCGATCACCAGCTCATCTGCTTAATGGTGTGGTCGCCGTAAATCCCACGGGCCTCCGCCCCCTACCCAGCGCCAGCCCATATGGAAGACCATGCTTCATTGCAGCACACTACCCCCCCCTCTCCCGCTTGTAATAGCCACGCCCTTGTCCAAGCTACAATAGGCGTAGGGACTGTATTAATTTGCTACCTAATTCCAATTCGGTACAAAATGTAGTGCAGCCACATAAGACACGGGTTTGTCGACAAATTTGCCAGTTACATAGGGTCATGGACACATTTGTTGTCAGTGTTTGCCCATTTGAACCCACATCGCTCTGATTTTGGGGATATTTCTGCACTATATCCCCGTTTCTTGCACCAGCTCCCCATGCAATCTGATCCCCATCCTCATCCCCGGAGCCAAGCTCACCGCCGCCGCCTTCCCCCGCGGTCGCATGGTGTATGGTCGCCAGAAGGGTTTCCAAGCCGAACATTTGTAGGCTTCTCATGCCTCATTGCTTGTACCACCCCCCCCCCCCCCATGCCAATGGCCCCCCACTCTCGAAAGAAGAAACATGGCCCCCCTTGCTAATGGACCCCTCTCGAAAGAAGAAACATGGCCCCCCCCCTCAGATTTTTTCACCAAATCGCACACGAATTGCCCTTTTTTGCCTAGTTTCCTGAGTGTGGCATTGTGTGTCTCATGCCTAATTCTCCACCTTGCTTTGCTCTCACAGAATTTGACTATTGCAGTGCCCCAAAGCAGATAAAGGGGCTAGTTCGGGTCTTTTGATTGTTGCAGTCCTAAATATTAGAATTTGCCTGGTGCTGTGCCCCAAAGCAGATAAAGGGGCTAGTTCGGGTCTTTTGATTGTTGCAGTCCTAAATACACAGATACAGACACACACACAGGTCAAAGTGCCGTGATTCATTCCGTCAGTCAGCCAATTGCAGTTGCAGATAATTCATGTCTATTTGAAAACATTATTGTTGAGCACTTCACAGTGCTGAAAATTTTTCTAGCAGGCCTGGGGCTACAGATTTCAGCATGCTTTGCTCAGGTCAAAGTGCTATGATTCATTCCGTGAGTCTGCCAATTGCAGTTGCATGTAATTCATGTCTATTTGAAAACATTATTGTTGCGCACTTCACAGAGCTGAATTTTTTCAAGCAGGCCTGGGGCCACCACTTTCAGCCCTGTTGTGTGCCTGTTTTCCACAACGCTTCCCTGATCAGGGCCACATCTGGCCCCAGTGGTATGTTGCGATCTAATGCACGCCGTTATTTTGTAGCATTCAACCACGTTTGTCAGCTTCTTTGGCTGCCACATGAAGTATATGGTGCTGAAACTTTTTGAAGCAGGCCTGGGGTCATCAGTTTCAACCATCATCGTTTCAAAAGTTGCAGTTGTGCGTTTTCTTCGTATTTACTATTGTGTGCTTGCACGTGTGAAGAAGGAAAGGCATGGGAAAACAAATGTTGAGCACCACAAGAAAAATGGTGTAAAAGCATGAAAAATATGCAAAAGGTGGCTTATGTGAGCTCCACATCCACCACAAAGATGCAAGAAGTACCAAGCATGGGTCCCCACCAGTTTACACCAATGGCACAAGCTAGAAAATGCATACACAAAGAATTTTTTTTGGATTTCTTTTACGAGAACTCGAGTCAATGGACCCCCCGTGTGCGTGTCAATGGACCCCCCCCTTCGAAAGAAGAAACATGGCCCCCCTTGCCAATGCCCCCCCCCCCCTCTCAAAAGAAGAAATATGGCCCGGGCCATTGACACGGGGGGGGGGATGTCATCCCCCTCCCACTCTGATAGTGTATGACATGCAACCTGCTGATTCACCTCGGCCTTCAATCTTCACTCCGCTGTCTTTTTCAGCCTACAGTCATTGTGCCTCACGCACACTGGGAAGCCTACGGGCGTGTGCATATCCTGGTTTCAGACTCAGCTCATCCTCACTACGTGTCAGATCCGCTACCACAGTCATATGTGGGATCATCGCACTGGACAGCTCTGAACCTTGATCCCGAGGGGTCACCTCGAGTACTGTGAAGTGAGCAGGCTACGCCAGCTCATCTTGGTCTGAGCCAAAAAAAATGGACACGGGGGGGGGGGGTGGTAGGAACATGGGTGTGAACCTGAAGTTTCATGTTTCAAACACCTTCTTGTGTTTACATGCGTTTGGGAACGTGGGCGGAAGTTAAGGTGCACTCATACCATGCACTCACTCGCGTGTGTGTATTTGTATGTGTTGCACGCAAGCCACTCCCTTGTCCAAGCTACAATAGGCGTAGGGACCGTATTAATTTGGTACTGTTTCGTAGCTATCACAGGGGTGGGGGGTAGTATGCCGAGAATATGGTTTTCAGTCAATTTTTCGGCCATGTGGCAGCATCATAGGTCCTGGGCCAACAGATACTTCCTTTTCTCCAGGCATTAGACATGAAGCTTTTCTTTCTTCATGATATGAACTGTTTTGAACAGGGATGCTTCGACGTGGCAGTTCCCAGTTCCCACTGCACCACCATGCACCCTCTGGTCTGTGATCCCCTTTACCTGTCCCAATATGACGTTAAATCCTCGACCATATGTGCAACTGATTGAATAAGGGATGCTTCGGCGTGGCAGTAACCCCTGCACTACCATGCGCCAGAATGCTCTGCAGACACAGTTTCATGTTATTCCCACAGGACACATGAGTCATCATGCGACGGAACTGTAGTCCGCAGCACTGGTGTAGAGACCGGGCATCTCCCCATCTGCCATCTGCCGATGGGGCGCAGCAGGACCAAGGCTACCACCGAGAGTACTGCAGCCCGGCCTGGCAGTGGGCCATTGGGGGAACGTATTGCGGCATGTGTTCCCTCACAGACATGCAGGGGCGTCGCTGTACTTGTGGTACCCGAGCGCCCTACTGCTACTGAGCAGGGACCTGATATATATAAAAAAAAGAAGAATTACTTTTTGGCGCTATGCGTGCGCTGTGCAGAAACACCCATGTGGGCCGTGTGTTGCTCATGTGGGCAATCCTGTGACCTGTAGCCCTGGCGCAGAGTCTGGGCAATCTGCCCGAGAGCCTATCTGCTTTTCAGAACAGGCCTGCCAAAAAACTGACAATCAGGTATTGCTTTGTCAGAGATCTTTGCAAGTGCACCTTCTGCTTTCTGGGGTTCTCCCGAGTATACTCAATAACACCTTGAGCGTCAGGAACTCAACAAAAAAACAGTGGTCAGAGATCTTTGCAAGCTTGTGACATGGAAGCTGTAGTGTCAGTTGTAGCCACGGGGCACCAACAGGGCGGTCCACGTTCGTTTGCTTATCCACAGATGAATATTGCATTTGAAAACCAATCTGGATCTTTCTTTTCCTGTCGCAGGTCCCAGGACACAAATATGCTTGCGCACACATTTTATATAATAAGACAAAGATTGAATGGCAGTATTGGCCGGCGCACCGGCGCAAATGGAGAATTGCCATGGCAGCAGCAACTGAGCACCCCACTGCTGGTCTGTGCACGGTACATCAAGGGCATGGTGTGTCCCACAACTGAAACACCCGCAAAGCAGGGCTCTTCTTCAGCATCAACATTTGGCTGTTTGCTTCAAGTGAACAGTCCAGAATCGGACTGCCGGAATGCATTGCAGAAAGGTCTTCAATACAGCTGGGGGGACTGATCCTCCCCCCTCCCTGCCCCCAAGTCTCCAAGCCTTTGCAGTGCTAGGCCTGCATCTTTCCAACTACCCCCCCCCCTTTTGTCACCGTGATTAGGTCTCACACCCCGTTTGTCCAAGGAATTTCAGTGCTGCTGTACTTACGTCACCACCCCAGTGAATTTTGCAGCCAGGCATTTCCTACCCCTCGGCGCCACACCACAATGGCCACTGATCCACTGTACAGTTGTACATTCACTTTGTCCCCTGTTCTTACGCCACCCTGTTTTTACTGCACCATGAATGCGGTGCCACTAGCCGCGTATCACCCTTTGTTACCCCCTCCACCCCTCTTCTCATACGGGCTTCTCTTGTTGAAACACGGCGACCCCGTGTTTCCGCACTCTTGGGGGTTTTCTTTTTGAACCATCGTGTTTGCTGTTTCTATCCAAAAGAAAATGTGTGTGTATCTTTTGTGCAGGCTGCAGGAATGGTCAATGTGTTTGTCAAAGGGTTGGTGTTGGTGTACTTCTGTGTGCTGTTGTGTTCTGGGGTGTATGCTAGCCTGCTGGACACCCTGGTAGTCATGAAGGGGTAGGGTTGCCTTATGTCTGCAACTTGTGTTCCGTGGTACGTGCCGCGTGGTAACACAGGCTTGTCCAAACACGGCAAGCCCGTGTTTCCACGCTTATGCCCGGTGAACCAGAACCTGGCCTGTGTTCGGACAAGAGGGGGGGGGGCTATTCCAATCATGCCTTACACTCTGCTGTCTCTTTCAGCCTACAGTCTTTTGTGCATGCACGCAGGGCAGCCCATGGGCATGGCAGTCTCTCCCTGCATATCCTGGTTTCAGACTCAGCTAATCCTCACTGCGTGTCAGATGTGCTACCACAGTCATTTGTGGGATCATCGTAGAAGTGGACAGCTCTGAACCATGATTCCAAGAGGTTGTCTTGGGTACCAAACAGTTTGGGGGCTATGCCAGCTCATCTTGGTCTGGACCCAAATACAAAGAGAAAATTCAGGGCAGGCGTATTTACAGCCGATAAACACATTGCCTTCCCTCTCCGTCAGCTCCTAATCCCAATCAAAGCCCTTCTGGTGCACAACACACCAATTGTCCTTGAAGTGGACGCTCCACTTGTTGATTGTGAAGATGATCATTTTGATGAAGATTTGCAACACATCATCATACACATACATAGGCATAGGTATTTGCTCGAGTACTGTTTTTTTTTTTTGCATCCATCCATAATGCAGGCTGGTTTTGCCTGTCGTGAAGAGGTGTGGCTGAACACTCAGCAGGATCATCTGTAGTGTTGACCAAAGAAGATAGTGTCCCCTCTCTTTGTGAAGGGAAGGCCTGCCTTTGGGATACTGTACGATTCTGGCCTTGCACCATAATGTATCAGACACTGCAGCCTGAGGTTTCACCTTTGCACTCTGTTGGTTCTGTTTGCTGAAAACCAAAAAACTATATAGACATTACACGTATTTGACTTGGAACTAGTGGGGTGCCTTCAGCGCACTGCGCGCACAGTGCAACTATTTGGGTGTCTAGCCGTACTGGAGACCCATACTTGTGATTCTAGGGGCATCATTGTTGCCGCCAGTGTAGGTTCTGATGCTTCTTCCACAATGGGGATATGGCATTTTTGAATTTTCACCCACTTTCACCCATTTCCACTCCTTTTCACACTTTTTTGCTCATCTCCACCATGGACTCCCACACTTTGGTGTGGGCCCTTGAGTTGGGGTGACGGACTCCCTGGTTTTTGCTTGACCACAGTTGAATGCCCTATGCGAGGCCGCATCACTGCTGATGAGGATGCGTGGTTGTACCACAAGTGGAAACCGGAGGTTGAAGTGGATTCCCTCCTGCAAGCCACTTTGCCCCCCGGTCCAGTTGAGGATGAGGTGGACACATACGCGGCTTTGGCACTAGCTGCTGCGGTCAGTAAGCTTTCAAATGCCGCCACTCTGGAGCATTCTGATTTTGTACTTCGTTGACTATTGAACAGAAAAGAGGATATGTGTGTGGCTTTCTGCATTTTGCATGATGTCTTATGTGACGGGAAGGTAGCTTGTGTTTGTCTTTAGCTTGGGTAGTTTGGGTGACCTAAATTTAGGGGCATTTGGAAGGGGTGTGTAGGGGGGTTCTTTAGGGAGGACCTAGTCTAAACGTAGTGTGCGCAACGTGCGCAGTGCAAGGATTCCCCCTAGAACGCACAAGGTGAACAAAGTCACGATGTATTGCTTGCACATTCAGCAGAGCTTCCCCCTGCAGCACCACACGATGGTGTACAGCATGCAGCGTGCGCGACAGGCGCCATATTAGCAAGCAGGACATGGCCAGGCCACCACTGAGCAAACGTCACGGAAAGAGGCAGTGGAGTCACTAGCTCTGTTGGTGCGGAGGGCATCCTGCCATGCGACCCACCAGGGAAGCACAGGTGGGACAACGTGCCCTCAAGCTCAAGGCCTATGCCCCTAAATATGCTCTCTCTCTCCCTCTCTCTCTCTCTCTCTCTCTCCCTCTCCCCCCCCCCCCCCTCTCTCTCCCTCTCTCTCACTCTCACTCTCCCCCGATGCATTGCTTGCACACAGCAACACTACAGCCATGACTCAAAATGGCATTGCAAGAATGAACACCATCTCTTCAAGTGTCCACAGATTGAATGCCTTTTTTGCGCCGTGGAACCTTTGCTTGTGTCATTGCTTTGCACGTTGTCACCTACCGTGATGTACTGTGAAAATGCAGGGAGCTGCACCAACAAGGGGGGTGGGTGGGTTGCATTTAGCCCAGCCCAGCCAACCAGCCACCCAGCCACCACAGCTCGCTGCAGCTCGCCACTGCACACAACAAATAGGATAGTGTGTTGGGCTTGGGATTTTGCCTTTGCCTTTGCTCTCACAATCATGATGATGGTGATGTGGATTGGTATGATTTCTTCACCTTGCACCAGCCTTTGCCATTTTTCTTATAATTAGTTGCATTAGCATCATGCATTGGGATGTGGTTACGGGATATTCATTGTTGTGATTGTGTGGGAATTCTGATGATGTCGCTTGGGCTCAAAGGCACATGTGGCTAGTCAAGTGGTGGACGCGAAACACTTGGCCTGGCATCAAATCCCGGCTGAGCCGCTTTGTACTCCTGAAACTACAGCCTAAACTTGAGGGGGAGCGGTAGCGCGCCAAGCGCGCGCCGGGCATCTTTTTGGGCCACTTTTGATACGGAGCCGTCATCTTAAGTCATTTAAATAACTCAAGTTTTGTCTCTCTTCGGAGCGGGGGGGGGCTCATGTCATCTGTTGCATGTGGGGGTACAAAACTACCCCCTCCCCCCATGTGGAATGCTTAATGCCGAGTCCAGGGAAGTGGTTCATCCCGATGTATTGTGATATGTAGGCTAGAGGTTGTGGCCAACAAAACACGGCCAAGTACATTTCACCAGGTGACAATGTGACAGTTTGTACATATCTATTTTTGACGACTCTCTCAATGGAGTGTGATGGAACTGCAAATGGATCATTGCTGCATATGCGTACCAGGGCGTGCATGTGTGGAGTGCTTTTTGACCTACTTGCGGCCCTTGTGGAAGCACTGCGTTGTCTAAGCACCGGAACTCGGTCTGACCGTGGTTTTTCTGACCACATTCTTTATGGTCAGAAACTTAACTAAAGTTTATGCAGTAAACTTGAGTTTAAATTGGGCAAGGGGGTGGGAGGAGGGCACCTTGTGAACACTCGCCTAGTGTTTGTTTGTTTTGTGGTGTGCCGTCGTCCTGACCATGCCTGAGTCTGAGAACCAGCCAATCAGCTTTGAGGATTACATTGAGCAGGGCCAGCATAAACTGGCCACGCAGCTGCTAAACGCGTCTACGCTTCAGCAAGACACGGACAGACTTGTGACGGCGGCAAAGACAGCCGGAGTCGATACCGTTGAACTGGCAGATTGGCTGAGACAGAAGTATGGACTGAAGGGATCCATGGAGGGCATCTACGAGCAAGTCGTGGCCTTCGGGACCCTCCACAAGCGGACCTTCAACTGGAACGACTGCACATTCTACATGTCAGCACAGCATGCCCAAGTGATCGCAGGGAACGGGACCCCGGAGAAGAACCCCGCGGACGTGGTGTCAATTGGGGGCAGCTCCAGTGCCAGCGGGTCGCCAAACGACAAAGGGGTGCACGCGGACATCAAGAAAATGCGCCAAGAAATGGAGGACATGAAGCTCGTGATGGAGCAACAACTAAAAACGATACAAGAGCTCCGAGCGTCCAAGGCAGTGCCGCAGCTGCGGCAGGTGATTTTCGTATTGGAGGCGGGACAGGAGATGGAGGCCAACGAAGCGAAACCTGCCTGGGCGAGAGCGATGGCAGGGGCGATGGCAGGCTGGGCGGCGGAGAATCTGCAAAGCATGCTGGAGTCTGAGTACGAGGCAGGCATGAAGGCCCTGTCCGAAGTGTGGTCCCACCTGCTGTTCGAGGTCGAAAAGGAAGAAGTCAAGGCGCAGCTGGAAGCTCGAGCCGCAGACGGAGCAAACGAGACCACGGGCTCGGAGAAGGCGAACCTCAAGGAGGAGGGAGCGAAGACCAGGCCAAAGACGGGAAAATTGGCTCCGCAGCACGTGCAGGACAGACGGAGGGAGCGTGTGAAGGACCGCTTCACCAACATGGGAACACCCGAGGAGACGTACGAGTCCAAAGGCGGCAAGGTGCTCAAAACGGGGAAGCCCCCGCGATATCCCTGCGACGTGTGCCGAGTCAAGCACTGGTGGTTCCAGTGCCCAGTCGAGAGCGAATAAATGGAAGGGGGCCCCCGTCGCCTCGGGGCCCAACGGGGCGGCGGGCGTGGGGGGGCAGCAAGTGCCCGTAGAGGGGACAGTTGGGGGTCGGCCCTCAAGAAGATGGAGCGACTACGCACGCAAGACGCTCTGCACAGTTGGCAGACGTTTGTCCTGCTGGGATGGGAAGAATCGTCATTGGGGACATACCAGTGTCACCTGCGCAGGCTGGCGGCGGTCGAGCGGCGGTTCCCACGTGATGCCAAGGAGCGGGTCCTGGAGCAGACCATATTGGAGTGCGCCCGATTTGGGAAGTCGGAGAGCACAATCAAGGGGATCATTAGCGCGGCCATTATGGCGACAGAAGTGCGGCTGGTTGACGCGTGCATCCCGGCCACCATCTGGAGATCCGTCAAGGCGGCGAAGAAGACAAGGAACGCGGCAAAAGAGCGTATATGGGGATCCCCGATCATGCTGCTACACATGGTGGCAAGGACCAGCAGCCTGGAGGACTGGGCAGTGGTCGGGCTGGCCATCGTCTCGTTCCAGCTCTTCCTGCGCGTCGGAGAGGCAGTCACCCTACAACCTTGGGCGGTCGTAGATGACGCGGTGCGGTTCTTCGACTCCAAGACGAGGCAGGACTGGCAACAGAGGTCCCTCACGGCGCTTACAAGAGAGTGGCTGCAGTGGCTCCAGCGCCACTTCCCAGAGCCGGCGGCGGAAGGAAGACGACCGTGGACGACACAACAGCTGGAGAAGGGCATGCAACGCCTCCTCGTCGGATCCCCGTTTGAGGGTGCCCGCTGGCACGCGTGGCGCAGAGCCGGGGCTCGGGCTATGTGGACGGTTGGGGCAACAATTCGGCAGATCGCCGTGTGGGGCCGCTGGGCGCCTGACTCCACCGCGCGGTGGTACGCGCATCCGACCGAAACGCAGCCCGTGCAAGCGGAGGATTTCTGGCCCCGCCCCCCCCGAGAGGGAGCCGGAGGCAGGCGGCGCAGCCGCACGACGTCCCTACGACCTGAGCAGCTCTGGCCGTCTGGGATACGACAGCAGTGGAAGCACAGAAAGGAGCATGTGGCCTTTGGGCCCTCAAGGACCATACCCGGGGCCGACAGGCACGCTGGGAATTCGGCGGCGGCCCAGGGCGGGGCGGGGAGCAAGCTGCGACCGAAGGGACAGCTCGCCAAGCACAGGCAGGCACCCGGCAACGGGGGCGGCAGTTTGACAGGGGCGCGACCAGTTCGGGACGGTGGGCAGCAAGTGCCGGCCTCCTCGACCGAGTCGGCTTCGTCCGACTGCCGACCCACAGAGGAAGCCCCCACCCCCTTGCGCCTGGTCCCTAAGTTCAAAAGAGTGCGCGCTGAGGAGGCCCGAGCACAGGGGGAGTTCAAGCGAGTACGGAGAGCCACCGGCAGCGTGTCCTACTCGTCTTACTCCTCCACCACCTAGTGGAGAGCTGTGGCTGTGCATGGGCGGGTTTGGCGCTTTGTTGGCCGTGCTGGTGCGACTGGTTTTGCTGGTGTGGAGGGTTGCGGTGGTATGCGCGTCGTGCGTGGCCTGCGTGTGTCGTGTCGGGGCGAGGGTAACGTCTGATGCTACCGTTGGGGCGGAGCGGCCCTCCAAGGCCAGGTTTCCGAGAGACCATGTATCAGCTTTCGCTGCGTTTTGCGCAAAAGTGGGGTGTGGAGCAGGGACGCGCGTACAAGGCGTTGGATGTGTTCAGGAGAGAGGTGTTCCAGTTGAGTGAGGATTTGAGGGACGACAAGCCACTGCTAACATGGATGCACCTGTGCGAGGCCATGGTCATGGAAGGGCTTAGGGAATTGCTGGACGGCATTTACCCCGCCGTGCCGGAGGGTGAGGTGACTCCTGAGATGGCACAAAAAGGGATAGGATCCGTGGGTGCGGTTCCGCTGCCGGAGTGGCTATGGCAGATATATGTTAGTCCGCGACAGGAGTTTTTGCTGTCGTCGGCGGAGGAGGTACGGAAGGTGCGGGGGGCCACGGCTGACATGCTCAGCGCCATTGCAAGGACGGGGGCGCTGCAGCAACCGTGGAAGCAGGAGGCGGATGCCTTGGGCATTCTGTGGTCGCCTACGGCGGCTGCCTTCACCATCCCCAAGAATGAGACCAAGGCGCGGCTTATCCTGCACGGGGTGCGCGCCAACCAGAGGCAGTGGGAGGGCGGGTACAAGGTGCCGCGTGTCAGCCTGCCTCAAGTGGAGTCTTTAGCGGAGGTTTTTTCGCAAGGGCTGCGTGGCTGGGGCGCCAACATTGACGTCACAAATTGTTACTGGCCCATCCGGCTGCCTGAGGGGAAGAGCCACCTGTTTCGTGTGGGGGGGGAGGAGTGCATGTGGGTTTTTAAGACGCCGCCGTTTGTTTGGAGTTACAGTCCACTACTGTGTCAGCGGCTGCTGGCACAGTTGACGGGGAAGGTGGGGCTGGAGGTGGCAGGGGCGGTGCTGCGGCTCATGCACTACCTGGATGATTTTCTGGTGTTCGGCGACTCCGAGGCTGCCGTAGCCACAAAGCTGGCAGCGTTCAAGGAAGTTCTGGCAAACGCTGGCTTCCTCATCAGTGACAAATCGTCCAGTCGGCTGGAGAGGGAGCTAGTCTTTTTGGGCAAGCATGTCGACTTTGGGCGGGGGGTCATTCTGAACACCAGGCACACGTTGGAAGATGCCCTGAGTAGGTACATGCTGATGGCATCCAGGCCGGTTACGCGAAAGTCCGTACAGCGGGTGGTGGGGAAGTTGATCTGGGCCTGCAGACCGTCGCATTGGTCGAACCTATTTCTGGCGGGGCCTATTGCGCACGTGCAGTGGGGCGCAAAATTGATGCCGTGCCCGCCCACAAACCTTCTGCGGTCGTTGTCGGGTGCGTTGTGGTTTGCGGGAAGGGGCTGGTGGCCGCCTGCGTCGCCCCCCCCGCCCCCAATGGGGCTGTGCCCGCAGGTGTACTCCGACGCGGCACAGGACAGAAATTGTGGCAGGCTGGGTATGTGCTCATCGGCGGGAGCACACCACACCCTGCGTGTGCCGCTGCAGAACCAACAAGTGCTGGAATTTCGAGGGGCGGCGGCGGCCGTAAAATCGGTGGTGGGACGAAAACTCCCGTGGGTTACGCTGCATCTGGATAACCAAGGGGTGCTCTGGGGACTGAGAACGGGGAAAGTGGGAATTGGGTTGCGGGAGCAGCGTCGGTGTGTCCGACAAGTAATGTATGCTCTGGCAAAGGGGGGGACTTCGGTACACCTTTCGTATGTACCCGGGGCAATCATGCCGGCGGGCTACCTGTCTCGGGTCCGTAGCAATTTTTTTGGTGACAAGAGCATGGCACTGGGGTCTGCCTTCGACCAAATGGCGGATTTGTTACCTGTTTGCACTTAGACAGAATGTTGGGGCGTCTTGCGGTTCTGATTGCGAGCCGTGAGTCTGCGCACCTGTTGTGAGCCTGCGGTGGGTGTGCGTGAACGTCGTGCGTGGGCCCGGCGGCAAGTGCTTGGGCTGTTGAGGGGAGTGTTGTGCACTGCTCGTGGCAGAAATTGTTTTGCGGCACCACGTGCACTACACATGCCACGAGCCGGCGGCGCACAGCGCGATGCGGCGCAGGTGGCGGCAAAGCGGGGGCGAAGAGACGATAGACTGGTGGCGGCTCACAGGTTTGAAGAAGTATGTGAGGTGGCGAGCGTGTCATATCGAACGTGGACGGTCAAACCAGAGCTGGCGAAAAGCAAGCGCTTTCCGGTCGCGATGCGATTATGCAGACGTGTCGAGGCAGCATGGCAGTGCGAGACGCAACGCAAGGTCGAAGGAAAGCCGCAGGGAACGCACTCCATGGAGCGAGCCGTCTTCATCCCAGAGTGGACCGGGGCGACACACGGCGTACGAGTATCCGTAACGGTGGAAAAGCTGAAACACGGGCCACGACTGCCGCCGGGGACGCAAAGGCTTTGGGCCGCCAGTTCGCCGGCTATGGTGCGGGCGGTGGCCGCGGTGATGCGGGAAGTGCAGCAAGAGGGGGGTGGGCCCGGGGAGGCGGCAAGCGCAAGTGGAGATGTGGGCCAGCCTCAGTGAGAAGGGTGATTTTGAGTATTTTTTTTGTGTTCCTTGGTGGTTGTGGTGACGGATGGTGTCGCTGACACAACAGCAAAATGGTCACGCGACACTACGTTTTTGGGTTCAGCAATGTCCACGACTGTGCACTGTTGTCTCGTCTGCTGCGTGGATGGCAGTGAGGGGAGGTGGAAGGAGGTGCATGGTGTTTGGTGGGGCGAAGCAGCAAGTGCCAAGCCCATGGGGGGAAAAACAATTTAAACTAAAGTTTATGCAGTAAACTTGAGTTTAAATTGGGCAAGGGGGTGGGAGGAGGGCACCTTTTGAACACTCGCCTAGTGTTTGTTTGTTTTGTGGTGTGGCGTCGCCCTCCCCCCCTCCCTAAACCACCGGGCGCGTGCTGGAAGTCCGTGGGTGAGCGCGCAAGGCGTGGCCAAGGGACGCAAGGGACGCGGGGCGAAGTGTGGCGCAGGGGCACAGAGCAACTCGCCAGCGAGCGGCCCCGATAGGGCCGTGACACGTTTCACGGGAGAACCACCGCCCACCGCAAGCACAGGTACAGGCGCGACCGTCGCACAGGCGATGGACCAACGTATATGTGTGTTGTATAAACGTCTATCGGGACCGTGGATGTCCCCTACCATGCACCACCCGCACCACCCCCCGTTCCTTGGTGGTGGTGGTGACGGATGGTGTCGCCGACACAGCAGCAAAATGGTCACGCGACACTACGTTTTTGGGTTCAGCAATGTCCACGACTGTGCACTGTTGTCTCGGCTGCTGCGTGGATGGCAGTGAGGGGAGGTGGAAGGAGGTGCATGGTGTTTGGTGGGGCGAAGCAGCAAGTGCCAAGCCCATGGGGGAAAAAACAATTTAAATAGAATGTGATTGTGTGCCGATTGTAACCCCCCCCCCCTGTTGTCTAGCCCCCCCCTCCCCCCAAGGGGGACTTTCTGAGTGTCTATTTTTTTTCGTGTCTATTTTTTTTCGATTTTATTTCGTCCATGGCTGAGCTGTGGTTCCGGAGGAGGGCAATCCCACTCTGGAAGGAAGTTCGGTCAATAGCCGAAGCCCCGATGGAGAAAGAAGTGGACGCTCGGATTGTGTCCAACTCACTGACTACACCAACACTCCGGCAGCCGCTCCCGGACAACGGCGGGCTGCTGGCGGACTCTTCCAAGAGCATCCCACGAAGCATTGACAGGAGATGGCGGATGATACCAGGGGACGGCAGGATCGTCGGCAAGGCAAATGCCAAGGCCGACAGCCGGCCTCACGCTGATCTACTGCCGCAGAAGAGTTCTGACAAAATTCCCAATTTTATGCTGCAGTTTGGATACCCATTTGCACAGGACCCCAAAAACCCTCGAAGTGGGCACGGAGATCCTGAGCCCAATTCAGCTTTCAAGTTTGGTGACCACGACGTGCAGCACAATGCAGGAGACAACATACCTAATGAGCTGGAAGTGCAACGCAATGCAGGAGGCAACATTCTTAATGAGCTGGAGGTGCAGCGCACTGCAGGAGACAACATTCCTAATGAGCGAGAAGCGCAGCGCCATGCAGGAGGCAACATTCCCAATGAGCTGGAAGTGCAGCACGATGCAGGAGGCAACGTTCCTAATGAGCTGGAAGTGCGGCGCAATGTAGGAGGCGACATTCTTAATGAGCTGGAAGTGCAGCACAATGCAAGAGGCAACATTTCTAACGAGCTGGCAACAAGCCCCGCGCCCTGTCGCGGAGGGTCTCACTGGTGTTATGCCACCGGTGAGAACACGGACCTATTCCCCTCCAAGCGCCCCGTCTTTGGATGTGTGAAGGATGGGTTTGACGTCATTATGAAGATCAGTAACACCCCAACCGACTGCCGCGACAGCCCACAGGATCCGGGGGGAGGATTCAAATGATCAATATTGAGAGAACTAATTGATTCTCTTGGACATGCGCGTAGTTGAGCCCCGTTGCTCGGTTGCATCTGGACACCTGTCAGGAGCAGTGGCCGAATGCGGCTCCAGTGGTAATGTCACCGGCACTTCAGGAGTTAGATGATCAGTTTTGAGCTCGCTTCTTTTCAACATGCCGAGCCAACCAGACAGTGACCAGTATATATAGATTTTACACTTTGTTTGATTACAGGCAGCCGAATTTGGTGCTTCAGGGCCCCTCCGGCCCTGACCCCACTACCCGCGGTTTCTCTAAGTGTTGGCAACGACCTGTCAGCCTTCGCTCTCTCTGAGTGTCGCTGACGTTTGGGCAGGGGCGTAAAGCTTCCTATGGCCCGCTGTTGGATTCCCCAAGACCGAATGAGTGTCGGGGAGCACTGTAGAGCCTCTGCAACGCTTTTAAGCTTCACTTGTGGGTCTCCAGCCGGGGGAACTCGGAAGGCATGATATTACATTATGTCAAGGTGCAACGATATCGAAGTTGAGATCTTCATGTTGAGGATCGCTTGAGGTAGACGATTTTGAGGTGCTATAGTATTGTTGTTTCGTAAGCAGAGCAGACCTATGAGCAGGTACACAAAGGAACATTCCAGTCGTGATTAATGCACAATACGAAGAACTGAACTTTGCGTGGCAATGACCGGTCGCATGTGACACGGGGGCGTTCGGTAGCCAAGTATCCGTGCCTCATGGCCCCAAAGGGGGGGGGGGGCTGTCACTTGGCCCATGAACAATAAGAAGTCAGTAGGAAATCACAGGCGTTGAAGAAAAATTTCATTTGGGTTATACTAGAATTGGCAGCTCGGGAGTGGTGTTTGCCCCCCCCCCCCCCGCTGGAGGGGACCGTCGCCCCCGGGGTGGGGCTGGACAAGGGGGGGGGAGGGTAGATGGAAAAAGGGGCTATGTCATGTTTGGGATGAGTTCTCCTGCTCATAACAACATTATGCTTGCTATTGCAACCCGCAACACTGCTGTTTGGTTTTGATGTGATTTTCAGCCATGACTAATGTCGTTACTCCTGGCTACGCTGGTACCGCACGTGGCGCGCAAGTACCGCCTTGTCCAAGCACCGGGACCCGGTTTGACCGTCATTTTTCTAAGTTTCTTGGTGCTTGCGTAAGGGGGTGGTGGGTACTTGTTTTTTCTGTTTACATTGCACAGTTTGATGCTTTCAGCTGCCATTCATCTGGTTTGCAACGTCCAGTGATTTCCAACGCAAGAGGTGACATACTCCTTTTGCCGGAGATGTTGAGATGCCCACAAGGGAGTCTGAAAATTGCATCAAACGGGCATCATGGCATGACGGCACTCACGAAAGACAAGATCATTCCCCATCGCTGCGGAGTGGATCACCAGCCACTGCCTTGAGATGGTGGCCCGCAACGCGCAGGAACCGAACAAATTCGGCGTAATGGGGAAGTAGACCTGCTCACCAAGATGGCCACACGCCTACCCGTGCTGGATTACGATCCCTAGCGCCCCGAAGATATTGCAATATGCGGCGGACCCACCCCCACTCCGGCGCGGAAATGGATCCTCTAGCGGAGGCGTGTTGTCACTTTCGACGGTGCGCACTGGGTATCCTGGCTGCCGATGCCCGGGGACCGACGCATGCTCTGGGTTAAATGGCTCTGGGGCCAGATACGATGGCATGGGACGGGCGCGCCGTGGGACCATACCACCCCCAAATGCCCCCTCCGTCCCCTCCATCACGGTACCATTGTCCACAAACGCCTCATACACATCATGCGGTGGAAAGTCGCATTTCGCAACATGTGGCTTAGCACCTGCGGACCATGGCAGGATACGGTAACTGAATGGTGGAACAGGGCGTCGTCGGCGGACCTACACCATGTTTCCTGCCTTCGCATACCACAGTCCCTATGGGACCACATCCCCCGAACACTGCGGGTAGACCTTAGGGAGCGTGTGGCCTGGCACCAGTACCACGCCCTACATGGGGGGCGCCTCAAGCGCAGTGCGCGCAGCAGTGCAACTATTTGGGCGTTTGGCCGTACTAGAGACCCATACTTTGAGATACTAGGGGCCCCTAGGGGCATCATGGTGACCCCTAGCGGAGGTTTTGACTTCTGATTTTGTCCCCCTTTGTTTGGGGACCCCCGAGAATGCAGGGGTGACGTAGCATTTCCGCCCTCTTTTGGGCCCCAACCTTCCGATGCTATTGAGGAAACCGGGACAATCTTAGAATCCACGCTTTGATGCTAGGAGCATCATGGTGACCCCTAGCGTAGACTTTGACTTCTGATTTTGTTCCCTTTGTTGGGGACCCCCGAGAATGCAGGGGTGACGTAGCATTTCCGCCCTCTTTTGGGCCCCAACCTTCCGGTGCTATTGAGGAAACCGGACAATCTTTGAATCCACGCTTTGTTGCGTGGCCCCTCGAGTTGGGGTTAGGGACTCAAAATCCACGCTTTTTTGCGTGGCCCCTCGAGTTGGGGTTAGGGATTGGCTCCATGGATGGTGCATACAAGGGGCGCCTCCATGTGGCATGGCCATTTATCGGTCGAAAGACGTTGACCGAGCGGCAAAAGGAGTACAATGATGTTCATGGTTTCTATAGGGCACGCATTGAACACTTGTTTGCACGCATGTGGCACTGGGGCATCGTAAGGAACATATGGAGGGGATCCGGTACGGAGTTGCATGAGTACGTGTCTGTACTCTTGCATTTGCAGCAATTTTTGATTCGAAGACAGGTGCGGTACCCTCCATATGGTCCGTGGGAACACGTACCTACACATGTATGGACTGCACCTACACAGGAGGACAATGATGATGAGGATGTTGTGGGTGATGATGGGGATGTTTGTGCCCTTTGTTGCACCAAGTCTGACCCTGAAAAGATGTCCATGTGTGACAAGTGTGAACTGCAATATTGTACGGATTGCATTGACACACACACACATGTGACAACGTGACTTTTCTTTGATTCTGCAACTGTGTCATGTTGTGCACACAAGTTGCGTATTCTCAATGTGTACTTAGTTGACAATGGAACAGAGAGACAGTTGTGTATTCTTGAGGGTGGCGACCAATGCGCTGTTCATGGCTTTTCCAGTTGTGCATGATGTGTGTTATGTGAAGGGAAGGTGGTTTGCAACTTTCTTGAGCTGGGGCAGTTTGGGTCACCTAATTCTAAGGGCGTCTCCAAGGGGTGTGCCTGGGGGCTCTTCGGGGGGAACATAGTCGAAAAGTAGCGCGCAGTGCGCGCGCAGTGCAAAGATTCCCCCATGGCGTATGCCAACTCCGCGGCCAATTCACCATGCCCCCTCGCGACCCACAAGTGCCGCCCACGCTGTCCACATCGGTGCCGGCATGGTACACAAAGCTGCGCCCACGAGCCGTACGACCGATCCCCACGGACTCTGTCCTCTGCAATCAAGTCGGGTATACAGGGCCCCAGGAGAGAACATCGCGGCGGGATGGCCGCACCTCTCAAGAGGCATCGCACTGCAGAGCGGTGCGCACATGGGAGCGGCCGCAGCCATACCACACCAGATCATGGGCGGTGAAATATCTCAACCAGTGCCTCTGTTCCAGTGCCACGGACCCAGGGGCACAGCAGGTAGCCTCGGCGATGCAGTATCTAGCCCAGCCTTGGTTTCTGCATCAACGTGCTGTTCTCGGGGCCTCAATAATGGATTCATACCGCGATGTGCTAGATGATCTGGTGTGGCAATCACGGCACTGCCACTCCCTTCTGCGACGTGCTACAGTGTGGACCACGTCTGACCGGCACTACCAGCGGCATAACCAAAGGGTTGAGCTCTTTTCGGTGATGAGCCAGCTGTGGGCATCTGAGCGCGCCGCCCACCGGGTGGAGTCGCCTCTGCCTAAACGCCAGTGCCGCACAAGGCTCGGCATCCTGGGCCAACGCCTGCCACCGGAAATGGCCCCTGCAAAGCGACGAAAGCTTGTCGCCCTTGAGCACCTATGGGGAATGGCACACACGTGATCCAGCATGCCTTTTCTCCCCCCTTAACTCTTACGCATTATAGGCTTGCCATATGGTGTGGTGGTTTTGGCTACCGCATCAGAGAGACCTCTGGTACGCGCATGTGAACTCTGGGTCTTTGCCATGTGCCACGCGTTGCGGGGATCCACTGTATCATCTGCTGGAGTCGCCCACTTTCCCAAGCACAATCTTGAGTGCCCTTTGAACTTCTGGATTGAGGCAAAAAAAAAAGGAAAAAACAAAACACACGATCATTCCCTACCCCCTGTCGGAGACGGGCAGAGCAAGCAGTGGTAACCGCATCAAGCAATGGCCATGAAGCTAGATGACGACCAGGGCGCACTAGGCACCATGACCAATGCAAAAGAGGAAGTCCTCCCCCGCGAAGGTGGGCACCTACCAAGGGTAAACGGGTATTGGGACTGTGAAAGGTGATCACAAGGGTGCCGAATGGCGTGTAGATGCGCAAGGACACCGTTGGTGCCTGATGGGGTGAACAGAATGTGCCGTCGCTGACGGCAGGTGCACCGGTAATCTCTCACTTGGTGTGGTGGGAATTTGCAGAGCGACGATCGAAAGCACATGGCTGCAAACCTTGACCAAATGGGAACCTGTGTTGATTGTTTTATGTGACTTGATTGTTTGGACACTTGGTGTCCGTGGCAAACCTCGTCTGCCACAACATGATAACCAACGCCTGAGGTCGCCTGTCCCCACATATGTCCACAACCTGCATTAAGTTTGAGTCTGTGGTGGGGAAAAACTGGGGAAGTGGGGTACACCACCAGACCCCTGTCCAGGTATGCTGTCCTCCTTGTTAGGCATTGCAGGGGCCTGGTTTGTGGCACCTTGGAGACAATGAATCATGTGCTTCACATGTATCGGTTTCACACAATAATATATGACACTTTAGACAAATGCTGGGAACCCATAAAGGTTGGCCCAAAGACTTTCATATCCCGCACTCTTCCAACCGCACTTTCTTTTAAGGAAGCATTGGGTATCATGACATGGGCTGCCTGCCCAGGCAGCGCATTGGTTTGTACGTAATTTTCTCATTAAAGCAGGGCTTCCCTCTTATGACAATTTCTGTCTAGATGAAGTTTGTAGCTCTTGTAGTCATGTGGGAACCGCTTCTCCAATTCCCGGAGGTGTTTTCACAAATTTCATACGGCCTTGGTAAGTCTTTCTACCAACGGGGATTGATGGTGCAAAAAGTTGTTTAAGTGTCTTCACCGGCCATCGCAGAAGAACATGCAGCGAAGCGTAGAAAGAAAATGGAGTGCACGCGCAAAATAGTTATCCTGGCTAAAGAGGAAATACAGAGATTGCAGCTTGAAGGTTGCCCATTGGTCCATACCGATGGGTCGGCCAAACAGGAAGCTTGTTTTTGGTGGGTGGGACTGCTGGGCTTGCCATCTCATGGTGTTGCCCTGGAGCCCATTATGTAATGTGACAAATTCATAGTGACTGCTATCCTAAGTGGTTCGCTGCGAAAGTGTCTGACAGTGTCGATGCCCACATACATTTGTGCTGTATTGATCGTTGGTCGGAATGACGGTGGTAGGTAAGAGGAGAATTCCCATCCCCCCGGCTCATCATACCCATACCCCGGGTAACAGGTCAGGGGCCAGTCATCAATGTGGACCCGTGGTCCGAACTCTTGAGCCTTGTTGAGAACCGGGGGGGGGGGGGAAGCTGGGCCCGGTCCTTGTATGCGACACCCCCCAGCCCCCCCCCTCCCCCCGAGTTTTGAAAGATAGCGGTGTAGGGGCCGTGGCGCCAATGGCGTCAAAAATTTTGTCCCATGCTTAGTTGAAGGGGGGTTTACTATGCCTTTGGTCCTGAAGACCCTTAAGACTTTCCTCCCGGCAAAGACGAGAAAGCATACATACCTCTATACCCCCATGCCCCCCAGACACACACACACACCCTTGAGGTATGCATGTGGTAGTAGTGGGTCGCGCGCAGCCCCCCCCCCCTCAGCCGAGCTGCCAATACCCCCCCCCCCCCCCGCCAATTGCCCCCCCCCCGCACCCTCCACTTCACAGCGGATGGATTCGGATCGTGATGAGACCGAGAGCTCGTCCAGCACTCTTAGTCACAGTGACTCGCATAGTACTATCAGCGTTAATTCTTCAGACACTGCATCCATTGCAAGCTTGCATGATTCTGACATCTTGGATGACCCACAAAACACATGGGAAAATCTGGGCTTGGTGGAATTGGAAACCCCCGTCCGGCCACAGCAACGCTGAAGGCTTAACACACCGAGCACAGACGTAAGCACTCGGTCCTATCTGAATAGCCCAAGGATCTCTTTTTCCTCAGGTTCCCACACTCCTGTAACTGACTCGGATTAGGGCGCGCTACCCCACCCCCAAGGGAGTCGTCGTGTCAAGGTATTAATGACCCAAGCTTCATAATGGGTAAGAGGCATGGACGGTCTAGTGGTATGCGCCTTGGCTGGCGCTCGTCGTGGTCGGGGGTTCGATCCCCGGTTTGTCCGTCCGTCTAGGGGCCCGTCGGTGAGGTTCCCGCCACCGCCCCCTTCAGCAGCCCGCTCCACCATCGGTACCGCCGGTGGATGGGTGGCGTGTCTCGTCCTCATAGTTTTTTCTTTATGTGGTATGTCTAAGTTTTGACAATGTCAGGTATGTCCAAATGGGGACTAAAAAGCAAGGCACCAAGCACAGCACACCTGCAGCAGCGCGCTCCGTCACTGGTACCGCCGTCTGCCGGAACCGCATTTCGTCCTCATAGTCCTCTTCGGCCTCCTGCCAAGGGGATTCGAACCCCCGTCTTCAAGGCAGCAGCCGGCTGCACAGCTGCTGCGGCACATGGCCCAAAAACTTGCTTTATGCCTCCAAGAACTTAGGAATGAAATGTCTTGACTGAACTCCTCAAATCAGAGGCTGGGCCCTCGGCCCCCTTACAGCCATCAATGCCTCTCAGCGGCGTATAGGCCGGCCGGGTGTCCGACGTGGCACCCCCCCCCCCCCCGCAGCATGTTGCACCACACTCATCATCAGGGTCGGAATCCACGGTAGGCTTGAGGGGAGGGTGAGGATCAGATTCAGAGGACACCAAGTCACTCTGGTCATCCTTGGGTATGGTACCCATGGATAGTGATGAGCTGACAGGGGAAGCATCCGGGCAACCAGCGCCACGTGGAATGGGACCATACACCTCAAGCAGTTCAGAAAGCGAGGACATAAGGACAGGACACACACACCAGGGGGAGTTGTTGAATGAGCTGTCTGCAGCGGACACACTGTGTGCAGCGGACACACTGTCCTTCAGCACAGAAGTGAGCGACACCAGGCGGCAGCGCAAAAAGCGAAAGCTCAGGAAAAGCAGGAACCCAGGACAGGGTCGGTAATGACAGAACCTGTAGCCCCTGCATTCTGGTGCGGATATCTCACAGGTTTCAAGCTCAACGATGCGTGCATGTCTGAAATCTGCGTTCTGACGCAGAGTCTTTCGTCACAAGAGCCGCGTCTTGTCGCGGCGAGCAGCAGCACACAGAAGCGACCACAAAGCGGCTGAACCCCGCGTCTTGTCGCGGGAGAGCATCCGGGCGTAATGCCGCCGGGAAGGACATGGCAGGAGAAAGGACCACGTCAGCAACGGCATGGCCCTTACACACACATCCAGCCAGCTCCAAAGAAGGTCAAGCCTCAGCAAGAACGCCAGCGTTTCAAGGTGCAAGCACTGAGCCAGCTAGACACCATTGCAAATGAAGGACTGCGAGCAGTCGAAGCAGAGCTGACCACAATGGCCTGGGCCCGCAATCAGCAGATCTGGCTCCGACTGGACCAACCACACAGCACCGGGATGCACTGTGAGATTGTGGACAACCATGGGGAGCCATTGCTGATGAGCAATCAAGAGCTCTACTCGGTGATGGTCCAGATCAACTGGACCCTGAAGACTCAGGCTCTGGCGAACATGCAGGTCTAGTGGCGACCCAAAAGTGCAGGCAAGTGGCACCCGTTCCAGTGGGAGGCGATCCTCCACTGTCCGACGGCAGAGGGACACAGAGCAGTGCCCTCCTCAGTGAGCAGAACTGGAGACTGCATGCATGTGTGGCCGGCGGGCCGAGCGGACCTCTTGAGGCTGTTCCAAAGAACGCTCTTCAGGCAGGCGGACCCGGTACCCGGGGACTCTGTCCGGTTCCTCTACACGCTGCTGAGCACACCCCCATGCGAAAGGAGATATGCATGACAAGGGGTGACAAGCAGAAAGGACACACTGGAGCAAATGGTGCAGACACCCAATCGTCATAGCCCAGTGGATTAACCGCACCTCTTCTGTCCTGCGGAGGATGGTTCGAACCCGGGGGGGATAGTGATACACCGAACGTCCCGAAAACCCCTTTTATGCGGGAGAGAGAGAGAGAGAGAGAGAGAGAGAGAGAGAGAGAGAGTGGGACGCAGTGGGAAAGGAACAGAGAGGAGAGAGAGAGAGGGTGGGGCGCTAGGGAGAGAGCAGGAGAGAAAGAGAGGGAGAGAGTGGGAGAGAGACCCACAGAGCAAGAGTCGGGGGCTAACCGGCGCAAAGGGAGGGTGGTGGGTTTGAGCTGACCAGGGTGTATGGGACGCCAAGACAACACAGAGCAGTATAATGGTGAAATAACAGGGCGCCATTGCGCCCCTGGAGCACAGGCGCGGCACGTCATTGCGTGTTGGAAAGCCGAAGCATGGCAAGGGCCGCGAGAATGCGGCCCATGAGAGGGCGTTGAATACGAGTGGAAATGAAAGTGTGGGCGGCTTGTGCACGCATGGTGTGGTGCTGAAAAGGCACGCACCACACACAGTACGGCAATGAACTGTTGAGGTGTCCGGCAGCCGGAGCTTTTGTTGAAATGTTGAGACGCCTTTGCGCCACCAAAGGCGCCATTGCGCCCCAGAGGTTTGGGTACGACACGTCCTCACGTGCCAGAGAGCAAGTGCTTGACAGTGCTTGACAGGGGCACGACCTGCAGGGCAAGGGTTAGAGACTAACCGGCACTGTGGGAGGGTGGTGGGTGCGAGCTGACCTCAGTGTCCAGAGGACCGAAGCCAAAGTACAGTCAGCAACCACCAGGTGTGGTACAGAACTGGTCTGCGCTGCAGTGCAGCAAGAAACACACTGAACAATGTGGTTATGACCATGCGCCTGTGACACGGGGGCGTATGCGAGCCCAGTTTCCGTTGCCTCATGGCCCCCCGCAGCCCTCCCCTAATGGCAACGGTCTCAGTCCAGGTTACTTGGTCAAGGAGTGCCAGCACACGCAAGGTGAAACGGATGAACGACGGTGAAGTTAGGGTGCCTTTCTCTGTCTTGTAGCATAAAAACACTTCGGTGTTGACAAAACAAGGCCAACAGGCGCAGTGATTTGTATGGTAGCACAATTGTATCATACCAATGCTCTCTTGGAACTGCCGATCATTGCTGCATATGCATACCAGGACGTGCATGTGTAGAGCGCTTTGAGACTTGCTTGCGCCCCCCGCAAGTTTTGGCAGATAGCTAGGGGAGGTGTCGCATCAGGACCGGTTGTCGTCGCCCCCCCCCCCCCACCCCCAGGGTTGAGAACCCAGCTGCCTTTTTCACATGGGCTAAAGTCCCCAGTCATGTGGACATTGATGGCAATAACAGGGCAGATTGGTTAGCGGAGAAGGGAAGGAAGTCTTCTGCCCTCTACTCAACTATAAAACGGCCAGTCTCATCTCCGAGGACGCCACTACTCTCCCCTTGGGTCATTTATGTGCAATATGGTAGTGCCACTCCGAAAACTGCGGTGCAGCCCACACCCCTGCTCCCCTCAGATGATGTTAACCCAATATTGCTCAGGCAGATGGTGCTAGATGGGCCACAGGGTGACCGATAGAGAGAGGGAGAAAGGGAGAGTGAGGGGTCAACGCTCTTTGCGCCATTGAGCTGACATCTGTGCTAAAATGTACCGTGTCTTGACATCTGTTGTCGTCCAAAAAATTGGCCATGTAGTCCACCGGGGACCCCACCCGTGGAGAGACTTCCCGTGAGCTGACCAAAGAGATTTGGCTATGTGTGTCATTAGGATCAGAAAAGTCAATTGGCTGAAAAAGCCTCCTCAACCATGACCTTGGGTAACTCGGTGCAGAATGAGGAACGGACCTCCGGTGTTTCCCACACCAAGTGCCTAGTCCCCCAAGGCCTCATTTAACGCTTTTACACCATGTGTGTTGCAATGTGTCTGCATGTGCGGGACACTGGTCGATACAAGTGGAATTGGCAATTCCATGAACTCCTTTGCGGAATAGAAAGGTCACCTTTTTTACCCTACATGGATAAACACTTGAGACTTTTTTCCTCAAACGCACATTGTGCCTAATTCCTTTGCTCTGCCCTTGCCTACCACACCATTTCACCCGTTGTGCTTGTGAGTTTTCTTTCATTGTTGGCTTCCTTCATTGTTCCATGCCAAACCACATGATTGGGTGCGCTTTTCATGTTTTGTTGGACAAAAATTAACACATCCTCTGGCATTGCATCGTTCGCTTAACTGATGAACATTTTTCTTTCAAGAACGCACTGTGGATATTTGTTTTACTTGTTCTTGTTTGCCATACCACTGCAGGGCTTGTGCTTGTGATTTTCCTTTGGCCATTGGCTCGCTTGATGTTGCGCACCAATTCCCCCTCCCCCAAATGGCTTCTGTTTTCACACACCCCACACGGGGTTGCCAATGGTGGAAAAGAAGACACCGCAAAAAAAAATAGACACTCAGAAAGTGACTCCAATCAATCCGGGGCCGAGCATATCCGATGAATTTGGGGGGGATCGTGTGTCCGATGATAGTTCTGAAGTGATATTCTCGCCCAAACGACCAAGGAAGTCGTGCTAACCGGCCCCACGGGAGGGGGATGAGCTGGCCAACCAGCCCATGAAACATTCAATAATTGCGATGCAGTGAACTCAAGGCGACATTCGGTACTGGTCTAAAAGCAATGAGCGTCTGCCTGTGTCCCGGGGCTATACGTTCGCTAAGTATCCGGCGCTTCATTCCCCCCAATTGAATGGCTTCAGCACTAAAATACCTTGAGTTCACCTAGGATAATTCGGGCATCAAAAAGTGATGGAGAAATTGTCCGCACCCACGATTAAGTGCCAAACCACTAGAATGATGCGGGAGGCATAGGACATGCACAACAATGGGTGCCAAAGTGTTCTCAGAGACCGGCACTATGACGGTATTTGGTATAGGAGGGTGGGTAAATGGTTCCATCATATGGAAAGGACATACCAGGAGTGGCTGCATGAAGTGGGCTTGTCATATCATATCCTGGGTCTACGGCACGCACTTCTACAAAAGGGCTTGCAACGGTGTGAGGAAGCACCACACAACACGGCCTACTCACCGCCACAAGCCAAACGGACGTGTACCACTAGGAGGATAACGGGTCGAATCAGAGTATCACCAGACTCACCCATGCACGTCCCTGGAGCAAAGAAAACTTGTCAGAGGTGAGAAGACAAGGGCTAAAGGGCTAAACATGAGTCGTGGCGACCCCAGGTCGCTCTGCAAGTATACTCAAGGTAGGAATATAAGTTGCTCCTTCTTTGTCATCCTTGATCCCTGTCCTTGACAGGGGAAGAAGCTATGGTATGTTCTGAGAGTGTACTTAGATCCCGAGATTGACTCGTACTGCTGCAGAACTATTGCAGAACTATTGCCGCTTCATCAAAAAAAAAAAATTAAATGGCTTCAGCATGATGCCCATGCATGCCATTCTTTGTGCCATTACATCCACCCGTGCTTTGCTGGACAGGATTGGCTCAGATATGGACAATGTAAAGGGTCTCACTCATGCTTTGGCCTGTGGTGACGACGCAAATAGTGCCAAGACGTGCGAGGCAATAAACCCCAGCGAGCAAGAAGATGCGCCTCTCCATCCTGATGATCTCCTGCGGGAGCTCAACGAAGTGCGGGCCCAATTAAGACTAAAGGCAGCCCAATACGAGGCAGAGCGCACGGCCCGAGCCAAAGTGGAGCGGCAATTGCAAAATACACTGCAGCAGCAACTGCAAACGGACCGCGGCATCTTTGTGCAGCCGATTGGATACTTGGACTCTTGCTTCCGGCACGTGGTCGGCACGCCGCGGCAAGGGGCACTGGCCCCGGCCACGCGCGCGCGGATCGTCTTCGACAACAGCGTGTCCCCCACAACGTTTGACGGGCTGGAAGGCTTCAGCCATGTGTGGGTCACCTTCCTCTTCCACCTCAACACCAACATCAAGCTGAACACGCGGCAGCACTCCGCGACCAGCGCCACGTACAGCGCGAAGATCACCCCCCCGATGCTGCAGCACAAGGTGGGCATCTTCGCCACACGCAGCCCCCACCGCCCGAACCCCGTGGGTTTTACCCTGGCCAGGCTCACAGAAGTGTGCGCGCGCACGCGGACGCTGTGCTTATCGGGCGTGGACCTTGTGCAAGGGACCCCCATTCTTGACGTCAAACCCTACGTGCCTCACTATGACTGCGTTCCATGTGTGGAGGTGCAAATTGCAGATTGGATCTCGACCACCATCGGCACTCGGAGATGCGTGCTCGTTTCCCCTGAAGCCGAGACGCAGCTGCGTGACCTCGTTCACTGTCAAAAGTTCTTTCGCAACGATTTTGAGGCGTTGCGGCAGGCCGTTGTGGAGACCTTGGCGGTTGATGTACGGTCACAGCGACAGGTGGAGTACGGACAGCGCAACCAGCAGCGCTTCACGCAGGTGGTTGACGAGGTTTGCGTAGAGTACACGATCGGGCCCCGTCCTGATGCGGAGGCTCCTTCGCAGGAACAGGCTGAGTGTGTGTTTGTGACATCCGTCCAACAGCATCGTCCCGACTAATGTGAATCAGCGAGGGGGGCTGGTGTGTTGCAGTGTGCTCTCTAGCGGTGGCCGAGGTCCAAGACTAACCCTAACCTGAGGAAGATGACCACAGGGATGGATATAATAGTGACCGAATGACCGACAGAGGCAAGGCAGCTGTGATCTGTGAGTTGGGTTCAGAGAGGCAGGCTACAGTGTGAAGAGATGTGGTTTGGGGGGCCGCTCCTTGTTTTGTTTACCCTGCGGGGTGCAGCCCTGAGAGAACTTTCCTGTGGGATTTGCACCACATGGTATTTGTCAGCCGTGGAGCACCGTGCACCTGCCATCCAGCACAGGGCGCCATGCCACTGAAAGATAGTGCAAATGGAAATGAAGCTGAAGTGAAAGTGACCGGCAGCCTGCTTTGAGCCTGTGAAGCCTTCAGAGCTCACATTTGAGCTATCTCATAGTCTTTGTGTTGTGTGCAATGCAGCTTGGACCATGAGCTCACCAGGCTGATGGTGTGGACAGTCCCGGCAAGTTTACTTTGTCCCCGCGAACGCCTGACTGCGATTTGGACTCTGAATACTCGTTTTTCCCCACTGACAGGTCAGCGACGAAGACTTTGCCCCCTTTTTCAACGCCCGCCTCCGTTTTGTCTTTCTCAGCTAATGTGAACAACGCCAGACGAAGACACTTCTCCTCCCTACTCTTGGAACCCAGACGACTATGTCGGCTGTTCAAAGTTGTCACTCTTCCAACACCCCATGGACCTCTCAGTTTCAGGCAGGACACAGAACCACATGAGCAGCATCTGATGCATGAGCTGTGGTGAGGGGTTGCACATTTGCGGTATTCCGAGCGTGTATACAACACTCGAGTGATGGTGGCAGAAGGCCATCCAAAGACCAGTCAAAACCCAATTGTTGTGGTTGGACCCAACTGGTTTCTGAACTCACTGACACTGTGTCAGATGACAATGGGCAAGGAGGACGGAAAATCTACAGGAAAATCGAGCCAATCTCGAGCCATGGCTGTTGGGGCATACTGTGGGCACCAGGCAGAATGTGTGCCAGCACCCCTACATCGCTTTTCCAACCACTGGAAGCCACTGGCAACCACTTTTGAAAATATCCCTTCAATCTGCTGCTCCCTTCTACCGCATCCCTGGGACCAAATTTCTGGAGAACATGCAAGGGTTGAGAGGGGGGCATACAGGTCGAAACGCATCCTACAAGGCCCAAAAATGTGCAGTGGCCTCGATTTATATGTTGTGTTTGGGGTTGGCATCCTACAATAACCAGATTTGCCACTGTAATGCAGGAAGCATTCCGTGGCACCAGGGTGTGCCTGCTGCGGGGGCAGGGTGCCTGAATCAAAAGCAAGACGCAGGCTCAGGCCTTAAGCGAGCCCTAACCTGAACCCAGTCTCCAATCATCGACGAGGGCCTGTCTCAAAGAGCCCTCTCAAAGCGCCAAGAGCCAAGAACCAAGGTAGCGGTTACTGCTGAACAGGTTTGTGCTGCATGGAGGTGTTACACAGGTGTCACACACCTAAACATCAAGGGTATCATCACTTGAAGTGGATAAAGAACACAGAATGACGTCCCCATTTTCCTAAATGGGGCAAATGACGACTGCAGCACTCGTTGTGGCACCAATGGGGGAGTGTTAGTGCTCCGGGCGCGCGCTGGGCATCTTTTTTTTTTTTACCATTCCCCACCTGTGCCTGTTTTTGCCCCCCCTCAGCGAACAACCGGACCAATTTTGGTTAACCTGCTGTGGCAGCTTTGTCATATAATGTGGGTGTGGTATGCAATGATGCGTGCTCTTGCAACTGTCCTTGGCCTCACATTTGTGAAACAGACTCCCTGGTCCCGGTATGTGCTGATACAACTCCAGGGTGTCCGCTGCAGTCTACTTGGGGGACTTCCCTGGGGAAGGATAAACTTGCGGCTAGAGCCAGGATACTTAATACAAAGGTAGCGCGCCGGGCATGCACTGGGCAAGCATTCCCCAAATTAATGATCATTTTCCTAAATGGGGCAAATGGCGACTGCAGCGCTCATTTCGTCCCCAACAAATGATCCAAATCACCTCGAAGAGAGGCGCAGACGCCATACCCCCCCCCCTTTTGGGGGGTTGTTCGCGTAGCAAGGCATGACATTGGATGTCCAACCCCTTGTAAAATCATTATTTTTCCCAATAAAATGATCACCCAATGGAATTTTTTATTCTGAGGCCTCTATCCCCTGAAACTGGATATCACATTTTTGGGGCGGAGGGGGGGTCAAAAGTTTGTACTCAGAGGGATTTGAACAAGGGTCAGGTGCAATAAAGCCCACAGGCCGGCCGGCTGGCGGCGGCGGCCGGCCGGGAACCGAACAGCCAACTTGACTGTTGGCGGTTGAGTGCATTACCACTCAACCGCGGGTTGTTTTGCTATGTATAGGGCTCCCCACTGCTTGTAGCCAAGTCCGCCCTTGAAAAAACCCGAACTGTGTTTTCTGTCTGCCTGCTTGCCTGCCTGCTTGCCCGACTGACTGCCTGACAGACTAACTGACTGATTGGCTGACTGTCAGCCTCTCTTCAAGGTGCACTGCCGAAGGTAATAGAATTTATCATCAGCATCGTGAAGGGTATTTGAATATTGGAATGTTAGCAACGAGCATCCTGATCCCTATTTCCTGTTGCCATTTTCCAAGTGATTTTCCTTTGTCCCTTTTCCTTCGGCGCTCTCCCAACAGGGATAGTGTTTGGCCTACGGGGGTGGGTGGGTGTTTTGGAAGTTCCGGGTGGGTGGGTGTCCAAACACCCCCCTCCCCCCGTTGGTGTATGGGTGCTGATGGGTTCACGACAAGGATGTATTAGGGTGGGTGGGTGGGTTGGTGGGTGTCTGTGTGTCCCCTGTCTTGTCATACACATTTCTTGTCCCATTCTGCCTCATGCTTTCCTTAAAGAGAATGATGCATGCATGGTCATGTGGGATTATTGTCAGTACAAAAGTCATTTAAACACAGGGGGCCATTGACAGCAGCTTCTGCAAATTTTGCTCGTGTCTTGTGTACCACTTTGGTGGTTGACTGGGTTGGTGGGTGGCTGTCCAACAGTGCAACAGTCCAACAATGGAGGGAGCAATGTCCAACAATGTGGGTTGTGTGTGTTAATTTAACTTTGTCTGTTTTTTAATTAGGTCTCATCTCCTCGTTGGGGGTGGGACAATTCTGGGTCCCTGGGGTTTTCCAAAATCTGGCTGGATGGGTTTCGTAATTCAGCCACCCCTGGTGGATACACACATCCCTGTCTCCCAATCCCTTGGTTTAAGGTTGCTGAATCTTGTATAAATGGCTTTGTAGACGAGTCAAAGCTATGCATAGGAGAATCCAATGCTGATGAAAATCATCTGGGGTACCATCTGCCATTCCCACACCATAGATGTCTTGACCTTCCAACAGCGGTCAAAAACACATAAAGAGGGTGTAAAGCATGCTTGCAAGTACCCCCCCCCCCTTGGATAAGCTACGCCCTTGTTCAAGCTACAGTAGGACCTATCGCTGAACTTTCCACTGTTTATGGCCAAGCTACAGTAGGCGTAGGGACCGTATTAATTTGGTACCTAATTTTAATTCAGTACCAAATGTAGTGCAGCCACGAGGTGTGTGGGGAACGGCCTGTGTCTTTGATGGGAAGTTGTATTTTACAAGAGACCACATGCAAAAGCAATTTCATTCCCAAGAACTTGAAGTTGCCTCAGCCCAAACCAGCCCCTAAACCTCGGGCGAAGACATCTTCAAAGGCATCTTCAAATGGTGAGCATGTGCAGTTGTTCCGCATGGTGTATGATCGCAAGAAGGGTTTCCAAGCCGAACATTTGTAGGCTTCGCATTCTTCATTGCTTGTGAAAACATGGGTGTGAACCTGAATTTCCATGTTTCAAACACTTTCTTGCGTTTGCATGCCTGTGGGAACATGGGTGGAGATTGAGGTGCACTCATACTATGCGCTCACATACGTGTGTGTTGGTGGTTGCATGTGTCGCGCGCAAGCTACGCCCATGTCCAAGCTACAATAGGTGTAGGGGCCGTATTAATTTGGTTACCGAGCTGGGTTTACCCTGTCGAGGTTTTACACCACCTTTTAGGGGTCAAGGGTGAGCAACACGTTTTAGCAGCAACAGCAAGCAGCAGCAGCAGCAAGCAGCAGAAGGTCCAAAAGTCCTTGCGACCACACCGCGGCTCAAAACCGGCATCCAAGTAGCTCAAAACGACCGGGGAGCAAAGGCGCATCACCACAACCAAGTTTCGTTGCGTTCCGAGCCGTCTAGCCCGTTCTACGGCCGATTTAGTGTCCAAAAAAGGCCGTTTTTGGGCTGTTTTGAGGACGATCGTCCTGAAAACTCAGGACGATCGCAGGACGATCGCCGGTGTGTCCAGTGGCCGTTTGCAATGAGGGCCGTTGTTCTTCCATGGTGATTGGGCTATCAAAGGATGGCAAATGGGTGTTCAATAAGGCATGTACCATGCCGTGGTGCCACACGGTGGTCCATTTTGAGGTGAAAACGATCCGTTTTTGAGCGCGTTTTAGGAAGCAGCAGCAGCTGCAGCAAGCAGCAAGCAGAAGGTCCAAAAGTCCTTGGGACCACACCGTTGCTCAAAACCGGCTTCCAAGTAGCTCAAAACAACCGGGGAGCGAATGCGCAACACCACAAACAAGTTTCGTGGCGTTTTGAGCCGTCTAGCCCGTTCTACAGCCGATTTAGTGTCCAAAAATGGCCGTTTTTGGGCTGTTTTCGGCTGTTTTCAGGACGATCGTCGTGAAATTTCAGGACGATCGCCGCTACGCCAAGCAGGTGTTTCCCATGAGGCCCGTTGTTCTTTCATGGCGATTGGGCTATCAAAGGATGGCAAGTGGGTTTTTAATAAGTCGTGTACCACGCCGTGGTGCCACGCAGTGGTCCATTTTGAGGTGAAAATGAGCCGTTATCGAGCCGTGTTTCACGACAATCGCCGTAACCATGGAGGCACATCTCTAAAGCAAGCGGTCTTTCTTCAACGGTGATTTCCCATGCGTTACGCAAGACTAGGACCCAGCTCGGTCCTAGTTCGAGTCTTGATTACCGAGCTGGGTTTACCCTGTCGAGGTTTTACACCACTTTCTAGGGTCCAAGGATGAGCTACACGTTTTAGCAAGCAACAGCAAGCAGCAGCAAGCAAGCAGGCGGTCCAAAAGTCCTTGCGACCACACCGCGGCCCAAAACCGGCATCCAAGTAGCTCAAAACGACCGGGGAGCAAAGGCGCATCACCACAAACAGGTTTCGTGCCGTTTCGAGCCGTCTAGCCCGTTCTACGGCCGATTTAGTGTCCAAAAATGGCCGTTTTTGGGCTGTTTTCGGCTGTTTTCAGGACGATCGTCCTGAAATTTCAGGACGATCGCCGCTACGCCAAGCAGGTGTTTCCGATGAGGGCCGTTGTTCTTTCATGGCGATGGGGCTATCAAAGGATGGCAAATGGGTGTTCAATAAGGCGTGTACCACGCCGTGGTGCCACGCAGTGGTCCATTTTGAGGTAAAAATGAGCCGTTATTGAGCCGTGTTTCAGGACAATCGTCGTAACCATGGAGGCACATCTCCAAAGCAAGCGGTCTTTCTTCAACGGTGATTTCCAATGCGTTACGCAAGACTAGGACCCAGCTCGGTCCTAGTTCGAGTCTTGATACTTTGGCGTAGCTTATACAAGGTGGGGGGGGGGTAGTTTTCTTTTAATCGATGTGGGTGATAACAATAGCACAAAAAAATCTGTTAGAACGTTCAATTTTTGGGCTGTTGAGGCTGAAATTTCCCCGGGCAGTGTATGCACCAATCCTCTCCATTAGAATACCACCAGCCAAACAACCCAGTTTCATCCATTTTATGCTGGTTTCCACCACATCCACTCCTTACTAGGTTGATTTCTCCCCACCATGGGGACCCGAGAAGCAAGCACCAATGGCAGCAGCATGCCGCAGCATGCCGCCGCACCATATTCTGGGAGCTGTGGTGGGGGTTTAGAAGAATGCCGCAGCATGCCGCATCATGCCGCAACGGCCTGAATTTTTCACATGGCGGACTTTTTTTTTTTAATTCCCACTCTCTTTTGTTCGCTTTGTGCCTTTGCTAATTCTTGGTGTGACGGCATGCACCTGGACCTTATGTTTTTGGCCTCTGTGGTCTCTGCTACCTCCATCCTCACCTCCATGTCCGAACCGATGCACATATGACCAAACAGGAAAGTGGGGAACCAGCGGCCACGTCTAAACGGCCGGAACCCCAGGGTTTAAGAGGGACATTACCACCAGTGTGGATAAGCAGAGAGCGTGTCAGGTCCATGCTCGGGACCAACGGTTGGCCTGTTAGGACCCCCTCCGCCCACATGCCCCTGCACTACATGCCTCGCCACACGTGCATCCACGGGTCAAGCAGCGGATATGTCCAACTCCTTGGGCCTGGGCAACGACTTGGGATGGGGTGACGGGAGTGAGCGAGCACATTCAATCCCGCGACCGCCGCTAGTCGGCTTAGACCAAAACAAGTCCAGGCCGCCTCCACCACCGCCTTTGGTCTGTGCCATCCCCCTGCTTAGTGCACCACCTCTTGTCTGTCTTCTACATGTTTCGTGGTGCCCGGGCCTGTGTTTTCCATGATTGAGCAGTTCTACCATATTCTGAAGGTGCAAGAAACAAACCGCATGGTGGAAATCCCCCTGGCTATTTCGCGATCTGAGTGTGGTGTGTTTCCGATGTAGTTTGCACGGACCCTTGCTGCAGTCATCACGCATGCCAGTTCCAAGGTTCAGCATCTGCGACCTAAGCAGCCCTGTCACCCTTGCCACTTGCACTCCGACATAGTGAAGATTCAATGCGGTGTCATTGGTCCCAGTTTGACATTGGACATGTCAAACTACCGTCGGGTGCAGGGCCCATCATAGCTGCCGCGAGAAGTGAGGCAACATGCCATCCATGGGGATCGATGGACCCCACTTGCGAAGGAACCCATTGCCGCCGTGCACCCAAGTGATGTCGGCGGATGGCAGCGAAACCGGCCCCTAGAGAGCTCTGACCTTTCCCCCCTGTTGGAAGCAGCCTCCTCGCAACTGATTAGCAACAAGCAGTGTGAGGTGGACAGTGACGCGTCCAGACACAGTTTGGACAAGGATAGTGTCTCGGTGGAGGACAATGCGGACACGGCATCTGATGTGCTCCACGCCTTTAAATCGCGGACACTGTCCACTAAAGGGCCATCAATGTCGCGGCCCCGGTCCGGTACCATCACACTACCGAGCAAACGACCATGAGCTAGCTCGCCGAAAGCTATGATGATGGCTCCACAGGTGATGGCTCCAAGGATGTTGCCTATCATGGTGCCCTATCCCATGCCGCCATGGGTGCCCTATGCAGGTATGCAAGGTCTACAGGCACTTCTTGGTTATGGTACCAAACGCACCCACCGCCTTAACAACAAGTGCAGCTACAAGAAGCTGGTTACGCAGCTCCGCAAGGATTTGGGCATTCTTGATGACCAGCGTGCGGCTTTGGGCAGACCACCACCTCCGGCTTGTGGGCCACAACAACGATGGTCAGGCATGTGGCAGACCGGATTAGGGGTCCAGTAATCACCCGTCACGCCACCCGGCAAATTAAAAAAAAAAGGTGTTTTTCCGTTTTTTTTTGTCCCCCCCCCCTTTCCCCGTTTTTGGGTGTTTTTCAATGTTTTTTTTCCCGTTTTTTAGATGTTTTTCCAATTGTGCAAGTCATTTGTTGAATGTTTGAGCCATAAAAGTTCCACATTTCTTACTTTTTTGCATTTTTTTTTGTGCAATTCGTTGTGCGCACATCGTCAAACGGAACAGGTCCATGAGGTCATGCTTTTAGGTGTTCGTTTGCGACTAATGATGCCCAATATGCGGTTGATCCATGTTTGGGAACGTTTACGTTCAAGCGCATGACATGAAGGAAGGGTTGAGGTGGACAACTTAGGGGACCGAGGCAATGCATCATGATTCGTTGTGGCTTCTTTCAGATAAGGGTTTGGGTGACTCACTTTAGCAAGGGATATTGAACGGTTTTGGTTTCCATATGGCAAGCGTTTAGGTGGGCACCAAAGGCTATCCCAGGACAGTGGGATGATTAGTTGAGGAAGTCCCACCGCCTGCCCACTCCGTACGACAGCTTGAGCCCGAAACCTCAGATGACAATGTATCAGGTTGTGACGGAATCGGTGTTAGAGAGTGACACGAGTGCATCACAATACATCCCTGAACAACTGACAACAGCCACGTCTAGCACGGACACGAATGTTCCGGCAAGACGAGCACGCACCAAGGCCAATGAAAGGGGTAAGGGGGGGGGAGGAAGGGTGAGCGTAGGGACAACCACTTTTCAGTTGTCTTGCGAATGCCAAAGGATTCTCTGCAGCATGTCCCAGTCAAGACCCTGAGGGGTTCTGCAAAGGCATTGGTTGGCCGCTGGTTTGATTCAGTGCAGGGCCTCAGGGCAGCGACTGTAGGTGACCTTGTGTCCGCTGGATTGACAAAAGGGCACGCACGACAGGTGGAAGGTGCATGGCAGTCGTCGGACTCGTCGTCAGGTCGTCGTCGGGTTCTGGTTCTGGTTCCACATCAGTTCCTCATCATCGTCTAACAGTTTGTCGGGCGACTCTTCCAGTGAGTAGCCCCAGGTCGTGGCGGGGGGGGGGTTACAGCAACAAGTGTGAGCGAATCGATGTACCACCCCGCTGCCACTGTAACGAGTCACACCGTAATATCTGGGAATTGGGAGGAACTGTTACACTGCATCACGGCCACTTTGCCCTTTTGCCAGTCACCCTGAGCTATGACGGACAGGTCCTTCGTTCCAAAGACCCTCTTCCTATTCGTGGGCCAGATGCCTGTTTCAAGGCTATTTCTGAGTGCGTGGCTCTTGCGCGCATGTTGAATGTCCCTTTCCCTGAGAACTGGGATGCGTCACTGCCCCAGCACCTTTTTTCAGAGACTGGAAAAATGTTGAACTGGGCTCAGCACATTGCACAACAAGTGTCCACTGTGGCCATTGTTCGCGTCGTCGACAAATTCCCCGGAGCACTGTGGGGCTTTTGTCGTAATTGGATGTGGCACCAGCTGCAACAATTCCTTTGCAAAGAGAAATACCAGTCAAACCACACTTCAGCAAAACAAATCATCCAGGGTCTCACTGAACTGCTCACTAGACGCACCCGGTCGATATCTCACGATGCTCGTATAGCACTGATACATTTGATTGGCAAAGGGAAGTCGCTTCGGTTACCGGCTATTACCTGGCGTCCAATTTGTGCTGTTTCCAGGCCCGTCATACCAAGGCACCGACTGCGCCTTGCTGCGCGAGCGTTTTCATGTTTCCTGCGCGTTTTGACCAGCGAAATAACTGGCTGTTTTCACCACCACCACGTGCACAGCGTCGCTGCCTGGTACGAGTGGTTAGATACCTGGTCCTGTGATCACATCGGTGAAGCGGATTGTAAAGACCAGTTCAACAATGTAGACCCCAAACTGGTTGTACAATATCTCCGGGACAGCACCGAGTGGCTGAAAACACGGCGCAAGTGGCGGGCCACACAGATGTGCTGGTCTATTCATAAGACGAACAAGACGATGGATCATGCTGGCAAGGCCACTGATTTTAACTTTTCTGTCATTGCACATGCTGATTTGATTCAGCTGATTGAATTTTCTTTGTGTCGCGACAATTTCTGTTGGGCTGCTGGGCAGGTTTGGCAGCGTCTTTTCGCCATACCAATGGGCGGGTCCTTTAGCGCGCAATCTGCTGGACGCCCCATTGTTTGGACCGTGCCTTGTGCAAATGAAATGACCATATGCAATACAAATCATAAAAAAAAAACGGAGTACGTCCTCCGAAGGGTATCCTATGTGGCGCACGGCCACAGGTCGGCTTGTGGCTTTGGCTCGGTTCCGTGATAATATTATTGTAGCTTCTCGAGGCCCACGCGCTGCGGGCGCCATGCGCGAAGTGTGCGATACATTGTCCGACGTGTGGCAGTTGCCTGTGCTTTGCCCTTGTCTGGAGTCACCTGCGGACCGGTGCAATTCGGTGTGCATGACCGGCGAACTTCGTGCCCTGGGCATATGCATGCACCGCACAAACGGCCAGGGTTCTTGCGTTGCCCATCCATCTGCGTTCACTGCCGATTGGTCCCTGAAATTAGGGCCTCCGCTACAGTCCTCTTGGGCGGTACAGGACAGTGCACTAGCTAACTTGTACACCAGCGTCCTTGTCAACTGCCTTCCTTTTGTTCACTCCTGGGGAGGCCTGCTTCTGAGTTGTGCAGCATGGATTAACATGGGACTCCTGTGCGGGCACTCTACATCAGTCACACTGCGTGCTGCCCATCGTGCTTTGACTCGAGTTGTGGCCCGTACTCCCTATGCGATAGGACCCAGCCGCTGGTGCATCGCTTTTCTGATGCCCTCTTTACCGTCTTCCAAAAACCATATAGCCGCCCTTGTGTGCACCTGGCTCAGGCGCTGCGCACATTGGGACGATTATCAGTATGCCTCTTTTCATGTTTCACACCCTGGTGAGCATCATGACTGGTGCGCAGATTGGAACACCGACTGGGTCGTGTTACAGAGCATCGCCAACCTCCCACCTTCCGGCTGGAGGGGAGGGGAGGGTCCGCCTTTTTCTACCTCATGATATATGTATTGTGTGCATGTGCTGCAATTGATCTCAGTCTGATGTTGCCCTCTTTCCCACGCAAAAGGTCATCTGCACATTCTCCTCACAGACCTTTTGCGAAAGGCGCCTAGGGCCGTTTCGGCTCTTGACAAGCTTTTTTTCTCTCCTTCTTGCGATCTGCATGTGCTGCATGTTGTGCTGACTTCGTTTCAACCAACACACACGTGACAGCTCACACGTCACCATACGGGGGTTACAATGTGCTGGACCATGCTCGTGCTCGATTTGCAGCAAAACCCTTTGAGTGCCTAAAATTATGTTACTACTGAAGTGCTGTTTGCTGGGGGGGGGGGGGGGCTATGCAACGTCTCCATATGCACTAAAACCGTGTGAGTGCCTGAATTTAGTGTTGTTTTCTGCGGGGGGGGGGGGGGGGTTATGCAACGTGCTGGACCACAAAGCCCTTCTCGATCTGCACCAAAAGTGCTGTTTGCTGGGGGAGGGGGTGGCGTATGTCGTGCTGTTCGACAGAATTATCCGTTTCGCATTGCTGCGGTTCCGTCCGGACACACCCCGGGAAAGCCAAGAAGCCTTCGTAAAACGCCGCAGAATCACTGTGCAGCGGCGGCATGTCCCAGATATGTGTGACGACGTGTTGTTGATCAAGGTGATCAACGGGGAGAGGGGGATCCGCCAATCCGTTGTACAGCCCATTCGGGGAGTGGAATCATGGCTATGCCACGGCTTGTAATGGTCTAACATGCCAGTCTGTGACAAACTATCCCTCGGATTTCCAGAATTGGTACATTCAACCATCAGGGTATGCCTCTTGGCCAAGCGTCGGCTGATCTTGGCAACTGCCTCATTGTTTGTTGTTGCTCTCACCACTATCACACTCGTGCCTTTCTCTCATGCATAGCTGATTTTTTCCCTTGGCACTCAAGGTGTCATTGAGTGTACTCGAGAGAACCCCGGATAATAGAAGGTCCAGTTATGCACAGTACAGGTGCACCAAGAAACCGGGTGGACTTGAGGTACTAGCAACATACCGTCATAACACGTGTTGATCTTTCATACGGCATTGCAGTCAGTCTGCCACGCCCAACAAGCATTCATTCTAAATTGAGGTATGAAGTGTGAAAGTGTCATGCATGGTGCGTTATTCGGTGATGCTTGGCACGACGTGCACATGTTCATGCAGGACAAGGTGGAGAACATGCTAAGTGCATCTGGGGGGGGGGCATGGGTTAGAAGTCGAACATTTGCTCCAAAGTGCAAAGACGCCAGGCATACTTACAAAGGTAGCGTGCCGGGCATGCACCGGGCGTGCGCCGGGCAAACATTCCCCCAACAGGGGTCCATGATCACCTGAACCTTGCCAACGCCTGGCAACAAAGATTCGTTGGCAAATACGTTGAGGGATGAACAACAGGCAATAGAGGGGAAATCGTTTGGAATCCGGCTCTGCTGTGCAAACGCGGACAACCGGGGGAAAGCAGCGCGAAAATAGGGGAAAGGGGGGCAATATGGGGGGACCGAGGGGGGAAACACGGGGTGGGGTGGGGTACGGGGGGCTAGGTTGGGTTTGGATAGGGGCTCATGTACCAGCAGGGTCTTTGGTTTAGGCATCCTCACCCACCCGACCGCGAGGGTGAACAACTTGACTTTCCGGTTCCAAGGCCAATCGAACCGTTGGCGCCACTACACCTCACCGGAGCTTTGGTGAGTGGGAGACATTGCCATGTTGTGTGCAAGTGTGTGGGCAAGGAAAATTGGACCACATGCACAGGGTACCGCTTGGACTATGCTCCCCCAAGGTGCCGGCGAAGTCAATGTTCTTGGGCCCAAGCCTTGCCACCAGTCCGGATGCACATGCACATGCAAGTGTGGGAGTGGTGGAGGCAAAGGACGGGGGAGGGAGGGACCTTGTGCGCACGCGGTTTGATTGCGCTGGTGTTCTAGACCCGGTGGCGAGACTTGGGAGCTGAATGCTGAGCCCACCGTGGAGTCACAGTCTAGGGCATCACAGCCTCCACAGCGTAGGGACATGCTGTTGGGCCACCCCACAATTGCACTCGTATAGGGCAGCGTCGGCATCTAGCACACTTTTTTCGGGGTCTGCACTCCTTGTCTGTTGGGTGGCACAGGTGGTGCAGCCATAAAGCTTGGGTCAGCCGCCCATCTTGCCACACCACGCCTGTGTCACACTAGCCGCTAGTGATTGTGCTCATGTTTGCCCAGGTTCGGTTGCAAGCATGAGCGCAGGACAGTAGGACACTACATGGTCCTATGTGTACAAGATACAAACATCACAGTCAAGGCGGCCCGAAAATTGCTTTGCGGGGGGGGGGGGGGGGGGGATGGCATGGGCGCCCGGCGAAGGAGGGGGGGGGAGGTTCCAGAAATGGGCTTCTGTGCCGGGCCCTTTGTTTTGTGTAAGGACGGATGTTGCCACCAAAGGCGCCGGAACACAAATTTTGGCCTGGACAATTTTTTTTTCACGAAAAAATTTTCCCCCACATATGTGTAGTCAAAATGATGAGCGCGACGTGGGGATCATTTTGAGCCATGTATGTTGGGGTCGGACCCCCCCCCCCCCCGGCACGGCAGGTAGGGCAGCCCCAGCCCAAACCCCCCTCCGTGCCATCCCCCCCCCCCCCCCGCAAAGCAAGTTTCTTCCCGCCCAAACTCAACTTGGCAATTCCATAATGGGAATGCGCCGGGCTCTTGGTCAAATTTGCTGAGACGCTAGCCGATGCTATCCCGCCCATGCAACTGAGTGTCGAGCCCCCGTAGCCCAAACATCATGGACACCGCCTGCATTCGGATTCTGTTACCCGGTCCCCCCCCCCCCCCCCCCGCATCCTTCCTGTTCCTCCCCGCATCCTCCCCGATCCCCCCCGCATCCTCCTCGGTCCTCCCCGCATCCTCCTTGCATCCTTCCCGGTCCTCCCCGCATCCTCCCCGGTCCTCCCCGGTCCTCCCCGCATCCTCCCCAGTCCTCCCCGCATCCCCGATCCTCCCCTTATCCTCCCCGGTCCTCCCTGCATCCTCCCCGGTCCTCACCGCATCCTCCTTGGTCCTCCTCGCATCCTCCCCGGTCCTCCCTGCATCCTCCGCAGTCCTCCCCGCATCCTCCCTGGTCCTCCCCGCATCCTCACCGATCTTCCCCGCATGCTCCCCGATCTTCCTTGCGGCCTCTCCCATCCTCCCCGGGGCCTCCCCGCATCCTCCGCGGTCCTCCCCGCATCCTCCCCGATCCTCCCCCCATCCTCCCCGGTCCTCCCCGCATCCTCCCTGGTCCACCCCGCATCCTCCCCGGTCCTCACCGCATCCTCCCTAGTCCTCCCTGCATCCTCCCCGGTCCTCCTTGCATCCTCCCCGGTCCTCCCCGCACCCGGAAGGCCCCTTACGCTCAAGATGTCCGATTATCCCTGCGTGTTCTCAACTGTGCGACTGCGGCAACATGCTGTTTGCCGGGACCAATGGACCCCCTTCAACAAAGTACAAGCGGAGGTGCGTCGCCCTAGAGAAGCCAGTCTTTAGTAGAGTGACCGGGACGTCCCGAATATCTCTCTCTTCTTTGAAGCTGCTTTTTCTCATCTAAAGCCACCCCGGATGGAGAAAGCGTGTCCAAAGGCGACAATGGACACACACGGTCCGGTCACTATCCCAATTCCGGATCCCTAATGCCATCCACTGCACACTCTTTGACATCTTGGTCTCGATCGGGCGCAAGGACGCTGCCACTCACACATCGACTAAGCAGCCCTCCCAGGACAAGGTGGGGGACGCCACATATGGTGCCAGTCATGGTACCCTTCCCCATGCTGCCATGGATGGCACAGACTCACGGCGCTTGTCACCGTTGGTTTACCTATCCTTCCCCCCTTGCAGGCAGTGTTCAGTCTGCAAGACTTGTTTGCTTTGTGCGTGCGGTAAACTAGAGGAATGTAGGGGCAACTCGTCGCGCCCGGGTATGGTACCAAGCGTACCCACCGGCAGAGCGGGGGCTGGGCTTACGAGAAATTCGTGAAGCGTCTCCGGAGAGACCCGGGCATGCCGGAAGAAGCCGGTGCGGCTCGAGCTTGTGTTCACATCCCACCCACGGGTTACGGCAACACAACCACAACACAGGTTCAAACCCCTTTACAACAAAATTTAGACCCCCCACACCTGCTTCTCAATCATGTTTATTATTTGTGCATGGGAACCACCCATCGCACCAACGCACTATCTACTTGGAGCCACTGCACGTAAGTGGCAAGCCCATGGCCAGCATGGGCTGCAAGATGCCAGCCAAGCCTACCCGGTCACGATTGACGTTGTTTGCAATGGCCCAGTGCATGGACTCGTACCCCAGTAGTGGAGGTTCGATCCCTCCTATCGTCAAAACAAACCACCGCCCCCTACGGCAGCTCGCTAAGCCACTGGCACTGCCGGCCGCGGTAGGTGCGCCCCGCTGCCTTTTTTCTGAAGTCAACCACGGATCCCCACAAGACAGAAAAAACACACCGCCGCCCCCTGCAGCAGGGCGCTCCGCTACTTGCTCCGTCAATCTCTCGCGGCAGCGGCGCATTCATTGCCTTCTTCTTGCCTTCTCTTCGGCAGCAGGGCCATGCAGGCAGCGAGAATCGAACCGGCGCCATCACGGCACAAGCCCGGTGACTCAACCACTGACACAGCACCCACCACAGCACAATATAGGCACGCAAGCACAGACGGCACCTCCCAAGTACCCAGATTGTCCCTCTGGCCTTCGCGGTCGTTGACGGGGCAGGACAAGTACGACGGATACAACACGCACAAACGAACACCACACGGTTTCACGTGACCTCAGGCCTCTCTACGCCTGCACCCGGTATGCGTGTGTGTGTGGAGTCCTGGTTACGGGGCTTCCTGCCTTTCCAACACAGCACTGTCTTTCATAGCCCGCCAAAGGATTGAAGGGCGCGCGGGGCTTGGTAGCTAAAGAGACAGGGTGGTCTAACCAGAAGCGAACGCTGTTGGTCTATCGTCCGGGTTCCTGGTGAGGGGTAACAGAGGGCAGGGACAGGGGCAGACACCCTGAAGTAAATTTGCAGAGCCTTACGCTCTATCTGCTATGCGGGCGTGACCGCGGGCTTGCCCAAGGCTGCATCTGCGCTGCTGGCCCTGTTTCTCCTCACACAGAAAGGCGCCTAGTGCAGGCGGGACATGCTACTGTTTTTGTTCTGCTTTGCACCTGACGAGATCTAGTACATCCAGGCCGGCTTTCTCTGTGCTCTGTTTGTCGCCAAAGTGTGTGTGTGTGTGTGTTGTGCACGTGTGTGTGCATGCATGCCCACGACCAGCCACAAAACTGCCTGACACTTGCTGAGACCTGCCAAAAAAAATTCATGATAGCATCCATGGCAGGAGTCAGCCTCAGGTACCCATGATATGATCCCATGCCCCCCCAGCCCTTTCCTGTCGTCACCTTGGGTCAGAACAGTTGTGGCATATGCACTGCCCCTAACGAAGCGTTATTGGACTCAAAACACTTACTCTTTATGCATTGCGGTGCTTGACAGGAGGCTAGACTGCAGGAGGATCTTGCTTTTGTGCAGGTCTGCAAGATGAACTCCGCAATGTGAACCTTTCATTTATGCTACATGGCCATGCACTCACGGCAGCCTGTTGTTTGCTCCTTTTGCTCAATAGTGCCCTTGGCAAGTCCAAAGTGCGTCCGCTGGACCCTCCGCGCCCAGTGCAGAACGGTACATTCCCCTTAGTTTACAAGGCTTATGACAAAGACGGCTTCGTTGTGACTTCATGGCGGTTGAAAAACTTCCAGGACATGTACCCCGTGACAGTGTACTACAAAGACAAGGAGGACGCGCTGCATGTGTACAAAATGCCGCACGTGGAGATTGAACTGGAGGAGCCGAACCGACTGATACAGCGGCTAGCCCGGTCATGGACCGACCATGACCTGAAACAATGGGTGCAGAGTTATCAGGGCTGCGTCCTCACGGTATGTCCCTACACTGCCGAGTGGCTGAACTGGGCCACGGGACGCGTTGCCAGGGGGTCCGTGTTTTTGGCTGTGGACCCTGTGTACACCAACACGTATGTCCCCCTGGCGGAAAGACTGTGGGATATTGCATACGTGGGCAGCGCGACAGCCCCGCCCGTCATTCGGGCCATGTCCCACGTGTTCACACGATGTAAATACGTTTGGTTGCGCAAACAGGGCAGGCCGGAGAAGTGGGCTGAAGGCAAGTTGCAGGTCAAGAAGAACATGCCTTTTTTCAAGAAAATGCAGCTGCTGTCCCAGTCGAAGATGGCGTTGGTGCACAACACTTTGGGGTTCTCCCCGGGCCAAGTATTGGAGTACCCTTGCCTCCAGAACCACCCAGCATTCGCGAATTTCTTCAACGCAACGCGTCTGGCATATTGGAGGAGTCGCTTCGACAAATGGATCCCAACCCCGCAGGCCAAAGGGAGGCTTTTCGAGTCAGCGGCCGCAGGGTCACTCATGCTTGTGTGGCGCGACGCACACCGCCTGGTGGAGCGTTGGTTTGTACCAGGGGACGACTTTTTGTATTGGGATACGGAGGCGGACCTGCAGGAGATAGTGAATGCTGTGCTGGCCAACCCGTCGCAGTATGACCACATTGCCCGGAGTGCGCAGGCCAAGATGAGAGAGAGGTACACACCAGAGATCTTGATGCGGACGGTGATCATGCCGTTCATAAACCACAGCTGCCTTTGGACTTTGAGCACGAACCACTCGACTTCAGCAGGCTGAGGCTGGCCTTTGGGAAACCTGATGAGGGGGTGGGGGGGGGTTACGACCGGTGCCAGTCTTTGTGGTGGCTGGATGCTCCTCTCCAGACGCCCCTGCCGCACGGCTTTCGTCCCACCAGTTGACTGGAACACTGTATCAAATACACTTGGGACGCCAGCCAGCCCAACTGTTCAGCATAATTCCATTGGGATGGTTCCAGGCTTGGTGATCCCGACACCCATCGGTCCACACATGTGGTGCCATGCACAATTTTGCCCCAATCCCAGGTCCTGCCCTTGACCCGAATCAGTCGTCTGCTGCCAGGCGCCCCGTGCCCTTGCGCAAGCACGGGCTTGTCTGAAGACGGTGGCGCCCATTCGGAGGTGCTTTTGCGGTGCCGTTAGCAAACGGCGTTCGGAGGCATCGTTTTGCACTTCTCTGTCAATGTTCTGGTCGCCGGCCATTGCGTTGGGCTGGAGGGCTGGATCCTACTGAGCTGACCAACACGTCGGACTGGATCCTCTTTAGAACTGTCACTGCCCTTCCCCTCCACAGCCCCTCAACACCCTGGGCACATGCATGGGCCCGGTGGGTTTCGGTCCCCCGCGAACAGGCTGTTAAAGGGGGGGGGGTGAGAACAGAGGCCGGGAACCTGGGTGCCCAAAACTTCAAAAGGTGGCAAGCGGGTTCCGACCCGCTGTCACCCGACCCCCGTTTCAAATTTGTGCTGCAATAGAAGAAGACAAAAATTGGTGTGTACAATTTTTTTTTCAAAAAGCTTCAAGAAGAAAATCACCTCGAAGAGAGGTTGTTAGATCAAGCGCAGGCGCGGGCGTCATATACCCCCCTTTTTTGGGGTCATTCGCGTAGCATACCCCAAGGCATGATATTGGATGTCCAACCCCTTGTAAAATCATTATTTTGCCCAATAAGAGCATCCCCCAATGGATTTTTTTATTTTGAGGCCTCTACCCCCTAAAACTGGATATCATTTTTTGAGGGGGGGTGGGGGGGGGGTGGGTGGGGGGGGGGGTCAAAAGTTTTTGCTTAATAGGCTACAAGCAGTGGGGACGCAAGGTGCTGGTAACACGGCCAGCGGTCCAATGGTAACGCAGCCGATGCCAGGTATGCAGGCGTCGGTTCGAATCCTGGTCTGCAGACTTTTAGCGCCGCCGCCGGCGGCGGCGCCAAAGTGGCCAGGCTGGGGTTCGAACCGCCGACCACGCGGATGCCGGTGGGCTGCATTACCACTCGGCCACTGACTTGATTGCGGTGAAGGGCCTCCCTGCTGCTTGGGGCCGCATCTGCCACTGACAAAAAACCCAAACTGTGTGTATCTGTCTGACTGCCTGCTTGCTGGCTCAGGGACTGATTGGCTGACTGTCAACCTCTCTTCGAGGTGCACTGCCGAAGGCAATAGAATTTTCTGTTTGCTCAGTTTCAAGTCAATTTTGTGTAACAGCAAGTAAAAACAGTTTGTCAAGAATTCTGAAAGCATGCTCCTACTCCTTTTGCCGAATTTTTACTCAGTTTTCCCAGTTTACTTGCCTCCTCACTTGTACCAAATACCCATCAGCCCCCGCCCACAAAAGTGAGGTCACAGGGGGCTGGCTCCACCGGACCTAAGACGAAGGAAGGCGGCAGGCTGGGTCACAGCAAGGGGACCGGTCATCAATGTTGACTTATGGGAAGAAATTTTGGACAGACTTCTACACAGCACTTGCAAGTTTCGGTGGGTTAAGGTGCCTAGTCACGTTGACATTGCTGAAAATGAAAAGGCAGACAGGCTTGCTGAGCGAGGCAGGAAACTGTCTCCCCTGTACAATACAGTGCATAGGGCTGTGCGCCACCGTGTCACCCCGCCTTGCTCCCCCCCGGCACCCAGAATATGCGCTGACGCCTCCACAAGCCCGCACATGCGCGTGGAAATCACCCCACTCCTGGAGCAAGATGATGTAACCCCCCTCATGGCACGGATGAATCGCACGTACACTCACCCAGAGGATCCTGTGAGACAGCTTTTTCCGGACGATCCAGGGACGGACTCAGAGGGTTTGGCGTCATCAGATCAGGACAGCCAGTCGGGATGCTCCACCATTGAATCGCCAAGGCACGGCATTGTTGACGACTACCTCTCCGGTGGCAGTTCGAGCGACCGCCCCCTCTCCTCAGATACCGAGTTCAGCACAGATGTCAGCTCCACCAGGAAACGACGGAAGTAGAATCAGAGTTGGGAGCGTTATCCCCCCCCCGAGGGAGTCATCTCGTCGAGGTATAAATGATACAAGCGCCATTTTGGGTAAGAGGCATGGACGGTCTAGTGGTATGCGCCATGGCTGGCGCTCGTCGTGGTCGAGGGTTCGATTCCCGGTTCGTCTGTCCGTCCAGGGGCCCGTCGGTGAGGTCCCCGCCACCGCCCCCTTCAGCATCCCGCTCCACCATCGGTACCGCCGGTGGATCGGTGGCGTGTCTCGTCCTCATAGTTTTTTGTCCAGCTGCAAGGTATGTCTATTTCTGTTTGTATTGAGTTTGAACACAGGGAGTCAGCAAAAAGCAAAGCCCCAACCACAACACACCTGCAGCAGCGCGCTCCACCACCGGGGCCGCTTGCGCCGCCGGAACCGCATCTCCTCCTCATAGTCCTCCTCAGCGAGGACTCGAACCTTCATCTTCAGGGCAGCGGCCGGCTGCATTGCCGCTGCGGTACATGGCCCAAAAGGCCGCATTGTGCACCCCTGCTCTCAGGAATGCTCTGTCTGAACGGATGGTATGCAACAGAGGCTGGGCCTGCGGCCCCCTCACAGCCACATTATCGCCACAGTCTGTGTAGTCAAATGAATGAGAATGAGCCTAACACACACACACACACCACTGACCCCCTCTCTGAGAGTGCTGTAGGACGACATGACAGGTTGGCCGATTGAGAGCCAGCGTACTGCAAGCCTGTCCAGCCGCCTGTGGACCTCAATCCCCAGTATGGTAACATGGAGGCTAGAGGTTTTGGCCGACAAAACACGGCCAGAAAAAAGGGTAACTAGGCAAACATCAGTGCAACCTGTACATACGCTAAAGTGCTCGTGGAACCATCGTATCAATGGAACTGCCGAACATTGCTGCATATGCATACCAGGACGTGCATGTGTGGAGCGCTTTGTTGACCTGCTTGCGGCCCCTGCCCCCAAAAGGGGGCCTCCAGATGGATTTGAACATTCGGTTGACAACATGTGCAGGCAGCTCCCCACTTCCTCTCTTGATCAGGTAGTGTCACCCAACCTACCCTCCCCGTGGGGGACGCTAGCAAACTGACCTGGCGAGAGACCCCTCTGGTAGACCTTGCAGCTCCAATCGCCAGACCGCGCATGTTTGCGCACATCCCAGCGCTTTGTACAACGAACGACTTTTGGGCCTTATCCCCCAGCCTCTAGAGGAGGACATGCGCCCCTCGCACCTCCTGAACGACCGGTTTCTTTCCCCCACAAACACACGCAAAACACACTTCCCACTGTACTTTTGCCACTCCTGGCACCAATAGCTGCACACCGCTACCCCACTATTCCAAGTACCAAGGTCATAAGCAGCGGTAATATCATGCACGTTCAGATGCAGACATGCGCGTCAGATGCAGACATGCACGTGCTACAGTTTCATGCCGAAGTGTGTTATGAGCGGGCGTGTTACAGTTTCATGCCGAAGTGTGTTATGAGCGGGCGTGTTACAGTTTCATGCCGAAGTGTGTTATGAGCGGGCGTGTTACAGTTTCATGCCGAAGTGTGTTATGAGCGGAACCAGCTCTTTCGGCATGATCCCCAACCCAGTGGACCCGGTCTTGTCGTAACTTTCCCTAGCTTCGGAGAGAGGGAGGGAGGAAGAAGGGGAGGATCTGTGCTTCCGACAGTGCCAATTCCGCAACCGTCCAGGGTGCAAGGAGGTGTTGGAAATTGCGGGAAACCGGAATGGTCCACGGAGGAAGGGGGCGCCTTTAGCGGAGTGTGTGCGCGGCCCAACTATTTGGGCGCCTTGTCGTGCTAGAAACCCACCCTTTGTGATACAAGGGGCATCATTGCTGTTTGACAACAGGTTTTTGATGCTTCTTCCACATTGGGGACATGGCATATTTGGGTTTTCACCCAATTTCACCTATTTTCACCTATTATCACCCCTTTTCACACATTCTTTGCTCATTTTCGCCGCATGTTCTCTAGGTTGGTTTCTCTCAACTTTGGGGACCCTCGTTTTGCTGCTAATGGTTTATTGAGTGGCTATTCTCATATTCTGGTCTCTTGTGCTGGGCGTGGCACCCCAACTGGCCTGTGTACACTTGCCTATGCTGGTTGTAGTCCCTAGGTACCTAGGACAGTCTCTACCCCATTCTACTTTAAAGTGATAGAGAACACCACCCAGAAGTGGAGACAACACCCACTCCTTGCACCGAAATTGTTGGTGAACATGAATCCTAATGAAAGCAATTCCATCAATAGCAGCTGCTGCACTACGTGCAGTCATATTATGAAAGGGTGCAAGGACGAGTGTTTTAAGACGCAGGTCAAACAAACACTAAAAAGACGCCATGATTTTGGAGAAGGCACCAAAAAAAGGCCCCATCTGCATAATCCGCCACATCCACCATGTACCCCATTTAGCAAACCCCATTATGAACCCCGAAATATGCATTCTAATCTTTGTCATTTTATTGTGTCTCTTGTTAATCAAAGGCCAGAGGAGTCAAGGGATTCCAGTTGTCGGAAAGAACGGAACAAGCTGTTCTCACCAAGGCCCACCAGAGGGAACACATTTTGTTGCTCTCAAGTACCCCCAAGGTAATGTGTTGATGACAACGCCCTACAGCTTCTCCGATTTCCTTCCCCATGCCAGTCCCTCCTCCCCCGGCAAACTTATGGTCATCATTGGCATGACAGCCTCCTTGAAGCTACAACACAGCAGGGATGAATATAATGCTGCCACAATTATTTTGGTTTGGGAGGGTGGGGGGAGGCTGAGGACCCCTGAAATGACGAAATGACGATTACGAAATTGCAATTTTCCACTGCTTTTTGCTTTGCAGGTATGCGTCACCATTGCATGTATCATCCTCTAGCAGCAGCCAGTCCTCCAGTTCGTCAAGTGACTGAGGAGGAGGCTGAAATGGACCGCATTTTGGGAAAATGCGTCAAAAAGAACTTGTAAAACACTGGTCACATTGTTTTGTGGGTTGCAGCAATGACCTACGTCCAGTGCTTCATCTTGTGTTTCAGAGAGGAGGGACCCAGGGCTGTGACTGCACTGTACTTTGGTTGGCCGGCATTTCGTAATTGTCATTTCGTCATCTGGGGGGGGGGGGGGGGGGCTAGCTCCCCCCCCCCCCATTAAATTCATCCCTGCAACACGGATGAGGCCCAAACCAAGTACAGCATCCCATTCACCAACGGGAACAATTTTCCATCAGTGCACTTGCGCACTAGGCTTTAAAGAAGCATGGGGTTGATGCTCCTATGTTAAGTAGGTGCAGTGCACTCTGTGTACGCGATGTGCACGCATGGTGCACAACGTATACAAAGAGGCATGCGCAAGGTAGTAATGTATAGGAACCCTAGCTAGTTTCTTTGTCTCGCACTGATATGTCTTGCATGTGTGCTCTCTCCCTAGTTTCAGTCTGTGTGTGTGTGCGCGTGTGTGTGTCATTGTCGTCATCATCTTCGCCGTTGTTCCCTGCACAAGCCTGAAAAATGGCCCATGTCAAAAAGCCACTGGTTTGTTTTTTGCGTGGGGATGCAAAAAAAAGGGAATAGAATGGTCGCAAAAGACCGGCACTGCCGCCCTCAACGCAGACAGCGCCTGCAACCCCACCAGCCCAATGACATTGTCGCCGAGATCGAGGTGTAGGGTGTGCAGCGTGGGGGTCTCCTGCAGCGTTCTGAGCGACTGCGGTCCACCGCGTTGGCCCCAAGGTGCATGCGCAGCGTGCAAAGTGTGGTGGAGCGCTGTAGAGCCACCAGAGCATGGACACCCTCATTTCCTAACAGATTCCTCAAGTTGATCACAATTGGCTGTCTCGGCGGCCCCGAATTGACCAAAATAGGCCGTCCGGGTGCCCCCCAAATTCACCAAAAGCAGCCATCTAAGTGCTCCCCAACTGCCCAAAATCGGCCGCCTCGGCGCCCCCAAATTGACCAACGTCGGCTGTCTCGGCGGCCCCAAATTGACCAAACTCAGCCGTCTCGGCGCCCCCAAATTGACCAAATTGGATGTATCGGCGCCCCCAAATTGACCAAAATTGGCCGTCACGGTGCCCCCCAACAATTCACCAAACTCGGCCATCTCGGTGCCCCATACAAGCTGAATCATGAACAGCAACACATCTCATTAAAAAGTTGTTGATAATTCTGCTAGTGTCACGTGAGTGATGTGCTGCCCCTGCAGTACCCGTACTTGTAGACACAGTATTCCTTGTGCCCAACCTGGCTAGGGCAAAGGGCCCAGGGGATTGCATCGGCAGTTGTACGAGCATGCTGATATGTCTTTGCGAAAGGCAGAGCTATGCAGCAGCGCCGGTCGGGACACAACTGAAGACGCAACTGTCTCTGCCCCGTTGTTCGTCCACCACGTCCGTAATGCCCCCTCCCCACCCATGTTTGAACATCAGTCTTGCTTGAACATTGCTAGAACCGTCACTTGTTGTGGCTTTCAATCAGGGCGGTCCTTAAGGGACCAGATTTTTTTATTTTTTGCTAAGGACCGCCCTTCAGGACTGCCCCAAGGGACCACCAACCGCCAACCGCCAACTCCCATCAACCGCCAACCGCCACCAACCGCCAACCACTCACCGCCACCAACCTCCAGCCACCAACCGGCAACCACCAAAAGCCACCAACCGCCGGGCACCAACAGCCACCAACCGCCAGCGGCAACCAACCGCCAACTGCCAACCACTGCCAACCGCCACCAACCACCAATCACCAACCACCAACCGCCGCCAACCGCAAATTGCTAACTGCCAACCGCCACCAAGCGCCAACCGCCAACCGCCACCAACCATGGTTGAACACATGGAGTGCCCGCGGGCTTTTTTGGGAAAACTGGTACCGGAACACTTTTTTTTTTTCCCCGTTAACGACCGCCCTGCTTTCAATGTACAAGCGGGCCTGATGCAGTGCCTGCACAATATGTGCTGTTACTGGATACAGCCACACAAGGCATACCAATTCTTCTCGGTGCATCAGTGTAAAGAGGTGGTGCAGTGGCGTGACACAAGGCATACCAACTCTTCTCGGTGCATCAGTGTAAAGAGGTGGTGCAGTGGCGTGACAAGTGCCACACGGGGCTTTCAGGTGGTCATGACTGACTGCGCAGGTGCGAGGGTGCACGACCCCCCTTTGCTTCAACGGACCCTGCAGCATCTCTTGTTCTCCAATTGTTGCCAAAGGCGAAGGATGAAGGCAGAGAGGTTCAAATTGGGACATGGGCATCCGGTTGGAACCCGTCACTCCCCTGGGAACCGGTCCAAAGGTGCGCAAGGTGCAAGTGATGCTCCAAGCCCAGTAAGTGCAGTTGTGGGCAACACCCAATCTGCCCTGGTTGGTGCATGTCTTAGGCGGCTCAAGTTGCATGGTCAAAATCACACCAAATGCACCCAATCTGGACCATGCAAAAAAAAAAATAATTCTTCACGGGTTCTGTTTTTTGAAAACAGAATATTAGTCCAAAAAAAGTATCTTTCTCACCATTTGTGCCATTTTGTGCCTTTTTTCGAACAACCAAAAACAGAAAAAAAATACTATTTCAGTGGAAAATGATGTTTTTTTAGCGGAAATTAAGCAGTACATGCATTTTGTGCTCCCCTTGTTTGTGGCATGAACATGGTCTGCATAACAAATGATTGCAACATCAATGTGCGTTCTTCGTGTTCATTGCATACCTGAAAAAAAGCATTATTGATCAAATTCTATGCGCGAGGCCTCGCGCATGCAAGACAAAAGAACATTAAAACAGAAGGATGCAGGATTGCATACTAGTGCAAAGCATATGCAACATGTGGTTCATGGGCTGCCCCATGCGCGAGGCCTCGCGCATAAGTTAATGAACCACAAAGCTCAATCAATTCATTTTCCTTTGGGGAGACGGCTTCAGGGTCGAGTGATCTTGCCACCCATCTCACATCTTGATTTTTAATTTGTACTGCCCGAATAAAGATTTATAGGTTCTGACTTCCACGTTCTGGGACTGCGTTGCAGTCCTCATGCGCGAGGCCTCGCGCATAAAAAAGCCCAGAAAATATTTTTTTTTTGTACCATTCTGATGGGTTCTCATCTGATAGCGCTCGTTCACAAACGTCACTGAAGCAACGAGTACCTAAATTGTCATTGATTCATTGAAATTTGCCAGAAGCCGGCACCCCTGGAGGCGCAAAAACTCTTCTTGAGCTTGGTTAGCTTTTGCGCTTAGCAGACTGCTTCCCCTAGGCACCTTCTTTCTCCAGGTATCCGAAATCTTCTTGATTACTGGTGTGGTTTGCAGTACATTGCATTTTACTCGTGGCAAAATCAATTTTTGTGGGCCAAAAACACGGCAAAAAAATGTACCACTCATGGTAAATTTGTATTTTCTTTCCACAATTTATTTTGATTGATAGTCGACAGAGGGAAGATCAATTTTTCTTGAGCCAAAGCTACAAGGGTGGACCCTGTCAAGGTCAAGGTCATATGTCGAGTGGACCTGCTTCATGTGCCACCAGTGATATTCTTGTTTTTGCTTGATACTTCCCATTGTTCTAGCCAGGTGTCCATCATCAGCAATGCTGAACGATGTACTCTGTGCAACACCTCCAACATATGTGCTCCTTTTGTTAGGAAGGCAACAACATTAGAAATGATTTGTTAAATCATCAATTAGATTTGCAAGGCTTGTGTAGAGTGCTGAGTGTCCGCCCGCATAAACATTTGGTACAATGTGATCAAGTCAAGGATGCCTGCAATGTCACTCCAGTGTAGGTGGCTGCTTAATTCATAAATTCTACCATCATTACTTGGTTTTGGAGTGGCAATCGACTGTTCTATGCGCGAGGCCTCGCGCATAGATTCCCCCCAAAAAATGCATTTTTTGGAGCCCTTGGGACGCACAGGGGTTCTTGTACTGTTGCAGAACTGTTGCAGCTTCGGAACAAAAACACAACCATGCAACGAATTCCATCCCACGTTTGTACCGACCCCACAAACACTCTCACATGAGCCACTTGGAGAATTACCTCTTCTTCTCTTCTTGGATCTTTTTGTTTTCCTCTTGGTGGCATGTACCGATGAAAGTTTTCCAAGCTGCGGTGTGTGGCATGTGCGCTTGTACACAACGATGCAATAAATTCCACACCCTTTTGTGCAGACCAGATCTCTCACATGAGCCATTCGGAGGACTTTGTCTTCTTCTGGGGACATACTGCAAAGTCAGGACCCAAGGCCTGCCTGTCCAACTTCTTTCCGGCCTCATTCACAGATCCGTCCGATGGTCACCGCTATGCGAACTCGGAGCAGTACTTTATGTATCGAAAGGCCATGCTCTTTGGCGACCACAAGATAGCCCAAGCGTGCCGCACCCAAACGGATCCCATTAAGGTCAAAGGACTGGGCAGGCAGGTGCAGGGCTTCGACGCCAACGTGTGGGACGCGCATTGCAGAGATGCAATGCTGGACGCCTGCATCCTCAAGTTCAGCCAAAATGAGGACATTGCGCGGTTCCTGCTGAGCACTGGCAAGAAGCGCTTAGTTGAGGCCAGCCCACATGACGCCATCTGGGGCATTGGACTTTCTGCTGCGGACGCCCAGCGCACTCCGGTGGCGGAGTGGCCGGGGACGAACTATCTTGGGGTTGTGCTCGAGAAGGTGAGGGAGCACCTGCGACGACCAAGCCTGTCGGCTGCAGAGACTGCGACTTGCTCTAGCAGCAACGAAAAAGGCCCCAACAGCAACAACAGCAGCAGCAGCGTTGACCAGAGCGATGCAGGTTTCGGTGGCAGGGTCAAAGTCGTGTTCGACATGGAGACCCAAGACCCTGATGACTTCCTGTGCCTCATCTTCCTGGCCAGCCACCCGGCGGTGCAGCTCAAAGCCGTCACTCTGGTCCCGGGCTCCCCCCAACAAGTGGGGCTGGTGCGGTGGCTGTTGGGCCGGTTGAGGCACCCTCCCGTCTGTGTGGGCGCAGACCTGTGCGACAAGAAGGGCACCGTGTCCCCCTGGCATCAGCGGGCCTTCTTCTCGGAGCGGGGGCACGGCCGCGTCCCGGAGAGCCGGGAGGTGGACGGGCCGGCCTGGAGGGTGTTGCGCGACTGCGGGGGCCCCAACGTGGTGCTCGTCACGGGGGGCCCCCTCACGAACGTGGCCGCGGCCATCAAGCACGCGGGCTCCGGCTTCGGGGCCGCCACGTGGATGTGCCAGGGGGGGTTTGCCGGCGTTAACGTTGTCCCGCCGGATGCGGTGCTCCCCAAGTTCGCGGGCAAACAGGAAATGCACACCTTCAACTTCGGGTCCGATCTGCCCGCCGCACACGCGGCCCTTGCGCACACACGCTTTCGCGAAAAGTTGCTGGTGTCCAAGAACGTGTGCCACAGCCCCGACAATGTCTTCACGTTGGACCGCCTGCAGCGGCTGGAGCGCGCCTGCACCGCGGGTGTCCGGAACTTCGAGCAGATCATGGGCGGTGAGGCTGACTGGCCGCAGCTCGCCTCTGGACGAGGGGGGCTGGGGGCGCGTGACGAAGGGCACGCGGAGGTCAAGCAGCGCCACTGGATGGGGCTGATGCTGCTGGTCCAGGGCATGCGCGAGTACCTGCAGCAGAAGGACGGCAAGGCCCTGCACGACCCGTTGGCGGCCGCGACGGTGCTGAACCGCCGTTGCATCTCCGAGTGGTGCGAGGTGCAGATGTACGAGGACAAGGACCACCGGTGGGGCTGCACTCCGGTGGGGGGATCGGGGACATTCATCAGCGTCCGGCACGATGCCGAGTGCTTCTGGAGGACCTTCTTGAGGGAAGAGGAGTGCGGGGACGCCGTGCCTCCCGTGTTGGCCTCAGGTGTGGCGGTAGCCAAAGAGGGGTCTTGTGGTTCCAACCCAGTCACGGCTGCAGAGGAGTGGCCGCCTCTCGGAAAGAGCTGCAACGGGAAGTCGCCTGTTCCAGGAGAACGAGGCACAGCTGGGGGCTTGGACGGGGCCTCGAGTGCGGCGGTTGTTGCAGATGGTTCTGGTGGCTCCACCGCAGCGTTGGCTGCACAGGCGCGGCCGCTTCCCGGGAAGAGCCGCAAAGGGAAGCCGCGCGTTCAAGGAAAATGGTGATGTGTATGGGCCTTGTCCTCCGATGTTGTCCTCCAAGCAGATGCAGCTTCTCAACAGCAGTCGCTACAACTGTCCTCTACACTTGCACATGGGCTGAGATGTACCCAGATACGGTCCATGTCCTCCCGAAACATCCGGTACCTCCCGGTACATCATACACCACAAGAAAAACGGGGAAACCGGGGGACAGCGGCGAAAAATGGGGGGAAACTGGGGAAAACGTGCAGGGGGATGGGGGAAAACGCTGGATAATTAGGGAGGTGTTGCTTAAATGTCATGTACATCCATGACCAGGTTGTGCAAAGTGCTCCCTTTTCCTTTTCCCCCTTCCACATTACATTGCATGTGTATCACAGACCCCATACCATGCCTGATGCTTTTCATATCGGTAGTGGCATTTTGTATGTCTGCACAAAATTTTTGACCGGTGAACCACGAAATAGGGTAACCTCAGGAGCCATTTCCAAGGCCTTGGCGAAGCAGAACTTCACATTGAAAGCATCTACAGCAATTGCGCTTGTGGCAAATGCACAAGATGGGAAATGGGTGGACGCCAAGGTGGCTCATAAGATGCGTGCGTGCCCAACATTTTGATGCTTGTACCCCCTGGACTAAACCAGGCTTCTGAAATCAGGCAGGGTCATGGGCCCTCCCCACAGTGGTACTGCTTTTGATACATTATGGTTGAGGGACCTATACGACCTCTCATTGTTAATCAAAATATGTGTGCCATCCAAATGAGTGCAGAATTGGACAACAAAACCACCCTTCAAAAAGTGGCCCAAGTGGTCCCCCACCTTACTACCCCCGGTTGTAAACCAGGCTTAACTTCGAACTCACTAGGGCTACCAGAATTTTTGGATGGAAACTGCCTACAGCACAGACATCAGTGAGACCAGAAAGCAAAAGGGCAGGAAGGTAACGAAGAGTAATTCTGACGTAGCCTAAAGGTACGTTGCTGACCTGAAACCCACTTGGTGGTGGCGCCTAACAGCGCCTTGCCAGACAGCACGCACAATGTGTGGTGCAATTTTGCCGTGTTGAGACATGACATACATTGGAGGATGCCAGAGTGATGCTGGAGGGTGACGACCATCGTCAATCTATGGCCAAGCTTAACTTCTGAAATCTGGTAGGGTCATGTGCCCTCCCTACAGTAGTGCTAGTTCTGAATTAGTAGACCCAGATAGCCTGTTGTTGTTACTCCCCATTTTCCCGGTTTCCCCGTTTTTCCTACACCCTTTTTTCCCCAGGTAGGTCTAGGTGCAGGGTCCAAGCTTTTTTTAGATGTGAAATCTAATTTTTTAGCACTTATCTAATTTTTTAGCATAAAAGATTTCGCACGAAAAAAAGATTCCGTGCTTAAAAAAAAGCTTCTGCGCTACAGAAATAGATTTTTACATGATCATCATGTATGTCTCAAAAAGTTGCACGGGGGGGGGGGCGGGGGGTTACAAGGAGTGCCACTGCAATACAACCCATGCGAGGCAATTTTGCGCTGTGAGGAGCCACTAGCAGACGACATGCCAACCTTTTGTTTAGCCACTGCGTGTGCTGGAGGGCACTCTTTTGTTGACCGTGGCCCATTTTTTCCAGCTCTCAGGTGGTTCCTGTCCATGAAGGCTGGTTGATTGTAACAGCGACGATTTGGGTCTTTGGCCCCCCAAGGTAGTGCCCCCCAACTTGGCTGCCTTTGGTGAGCCGCTGGCCAGAGCCCGTGCAGTGACAATGCCTGACCCTTTTGCTCTGCAACTACATGTGGTTGAGCAGACCCGTTTGTTGACCGGGATCTGGTGTTTTCAGCCATCTTAAAGTTTTCATACATTATTTGATGATTTGGTTGATTGTAATAGCTACGATTCAAGGCTTTTGGCATGTGGATGTTCGTTGGAATGAGCAGGCGGACGCACAGGCAGAGCAGGGCAGGCTAAAGCACCAATGTACTGTCATGGCTGACACTAAACATCAGTGTGGTGCATCTACATCCTTGCCACAGCAGTCTTTATCTTTCCTTTTTTTCCCCTGAGGACCCTGATCCCCGCCCTCCCCCCCCCCCCCCCCGCGCCCTTGTGCACCGTCGGTTAACCACTGACCGATGTCGGTTGCCTGCCTCGTACAAGAACCAGAACTCCCCACCGCCACAAGTCCACTGGAAGACTCTCCCAAAATTGGCATAACTGGGGAAAGAGGGGGAAAACGAGTGAAAATCAGGGGAAATCTAATTAATTGATTGATTAAATTCATTGATCGCTCTCCAGTTTAGACACCACAAATACTGGAAGCAGGGGTTTCTTCCCTTTAAGGAATCCCTGACTACCTTGGTGAGAGAAAAACAGTGAACCAGTAACAGGGCAAACCTCCGCGGTAGACGTATTGTGCCTCGATGCAGCTTGTGCCTCCTTTTTCATGCACACCAAGTCTGGTGCACGGTGATTGCACTGTCTCCCAGCAGGGTGGGAGGACTGTCAATTGGCAACTGTTGCCGGGGACCGTCGTGCACAGTTGTCGAGATGGCCATTGGGGGGAGAGTAGCCACGCTAACGTCTCAATGAATCTCAGAGTACACTGTCGACACAGAGCAATGACACCTTAACACTGCAAGTGAAACAGGATCAATGACCATGGAATGTGCTGAGCCAAGGTATACTCTGAGAATCATTGAAACTAAGCTTAAGTCTAAGCCTTCTGTGTGTGCTCTCTCCTCAGACTCAACATAGAGCAGGATGACAGCGTGGGGTATTTTCAGTACATAGCATGAATTTGAGCGTGAATTGATGGGCTCATTTGTGTTGTATGTTACAGATTGTATGTTAGCGCCTGTCATCTACAATGACCTTCCACAAATCGTCACATCTCCATTGGTCGTTGCGCAGTTTACCTGTGTACCCCACGGGCACCTTGAAACGTTTCCTGTTGATGTACAAGGTATCACGACTTTGCAATGTCCCTGGCTGGGTATTCTCCTGTGCAGCTGAGCGTAGCAACTTTTTTTGGTGAGTAGCTTATTCAGACTCTGGATACAAAGGGGCCTCTAGATGCACTATCGGAACCTGGAATGCTATGAAAAGCAGCCCCCTGTTCTCTGAGCCGATGAAATTGTGCACATGGGCTCTGGCCAAGGTGGCTGAGTACCCTACTTCACAACATTCAGACATATTACCCGTAATCCTCTCCGATGAACTCTCTGCATAGATCCCCCAGCTCCAAAGGGACACCATGGAGCCCGCTGCCGCAAATGGACGTGGCGAGCAGGCCCTGCTGCCACCTGCTTGCAGGGGGCGTGCAGAGGGTAGCGGTCCTGGAGCATTGTAGCATCGTTCTGTGGGCCATGACCTCACGTTGTATCCACCTCAGCCAACCTGGTCTGTGACAGCTGGTGTATGATGAAGGACTCTTTCAGGACTTCCCTCACTGCGTGTTATTTGTTTGATGTGCAGTTACAACGGAGAGGCACATTGTGGGTGTGGGGCTCGAACAGGAAATGAGCACTAGCAGTTTGACAGGGCGCCCCAAGGCGCTATGTTGCATATATTCACTGGAAGGAATTTCATTACCTTGTGCCTTTGGTGGCCCCTTTTGTGCTTTTTTTTTTTTTGCGATTTCAGACCCCAACCCCCACCCCCACCACACACAGCCTGAACAACATTTGGTACTGGAGCATCTTAGCTCATCAAATTAGGGAGGCATCCAATGCAACGCTCTGGTTGAGCGCGAGCGGGTCAGTGACTTGTTCATCACTTCAAACCAACTTCTCAAAGGGCTCGAATGGTCATGGGCGATTGCAAGTGGATGAGAGCAATACATCACACTCGAGCACAAGCCCAAACCAACAGAGACAGGCTGCAAATAACTTTATCAAATGATCAAACGCGATTACAATTGTGCAAAGTCACTACAGGATCGCAACACGTTTGCACAACACCTGCGTGGCGTGTCTGAGACCAAGGCGTGTGGTCAGAGACACAAAAGCACTGTAGTGACAGACAGAGAGATGCTGTACCAAGCAGCCGTGGTAAGAGGCAAGGAGGGACTGTGGTGGGACATGGAGGGAGTGCGCGCACGGTACCCGCTTTGTGCCTGCGCAGTGCACGTATTGGGGTTATTCCACGGAGTCAACCAAAGGTGTAAAGAGGAATGCTCCTCCGGAGTAGGTGCAAGACCCGCACCTACTCTGGAACCCCAGTCTGCAGCATCCGAAGAGATTCTTTCGCACACTTACTGCCGTGTTCTGCAGACCAGGTGGATCTTTCATGTGATCTCTCCAGCACAATCCATGACGACACACATGGAAATCCATATGCAGCGGCTGGCGGAGGCGCGGATGGACCAGCTCGGGCAGGAGATGGATGCGTTGCGGCTCCGGTACGAAAAGATCATCAAACAGCGGGACGAAGAGATCGATGACCTGTCCGAAAAGCTGCGCTTGCATGACCAGAAGCAGCACACCCTCTGTGACCGGCTGGACGAGGAGGTCCGCAGGCACCAACTGGAGAAGACCAACCTGGAGCAAGCGATCGATGCAATGCAACGCAAGGTGCCACCTGGGCCACCCCTGGTTGTGTGTTGGGCCGCGGTGCAGGCCACCATCTGCCGGTCTTGGGGTCTGCGCATGCTGTGCGCATGAAGCTGCCCCACTCTGCAAAAATTGTACCTTCAAATGTAGAGAAGGCGGGCGTTGTTGATCACTCCCCGAAAACCCGGGCGGACCATCGAATCAGTCGCTTGCCACCAGGCACTGGGCGCACGAGGCAAACGTTGGGGCGCTGTCCCAGACTTCCCCGCTTTGGGGACCCCAGTGCGGCGAGGGTTACATAATCCTTGTCCCGTATTTCCATCTGCATTTCGCACATCCCGTTCCCCGGTTGGGGTTTGGACTGCTGAACTTTGGAACCGCAAGGCACGTATTGAAAAGGTGATGGCTCAGAAACTTTCCCAAAAGTACTGCGCTCGGCACGCACCGGGCAAACGCAGCCAGAGGTAAAGTGGGGAACGGGGTCACACAACACTTGTGTACAGAGATGCCCTCCTCTCCAACCAGGGGAACACCAACAATGCGCAGCCCCAGGGGCAGAAGCATGCTGCACAAAGGAAAAAGAAGCACATAACCCCCCTTTGTCCTAGCTACGCCCTTGTCCAAGCTACAGTAGGCGTGGGGACGGTTTTGATTTGGGACCTAATTTAATTCAGTACCAAATGTAGTGCAGCCACAAAAGACACGGGTTTGGTGTCGAATTCACCAGTTACATAGAGTCATGGACACATTTGTTGTGAGTGTTTGAACCCACATAGCTCTGATTTTGGAGATATTTGTGCACCATATCCCCCTCTGCGCTCATTCACGTGTGTGTCGGTAGTTGCATGTGTCGCGCACAAGCTACGCCCTTGTCCAAGCTACAGTAGGCGTAGGGAGTGTAGTAATTTGGGACTTTTGCGTAGCTAGGACAAGGGGGGGGGGGTATTATCCTCCCCAATTTGAAAGCTGCAGTACTATGTATCACTGCCGGACTCGCCGGGTGGAGTCCATTTGTAAACAGGCCGATGCCCTAAGGGAGGCAAACTGTACACATGTACAGGCAAAGGGTCGGCATAATGCCCACGGCCCCTCGGTTCCCTCGGCAAACAAGAACAACTTGAATGTCCCTCAGTCCACAGACATGACATCTTAACCCCAACTCCTTGTCTCATGTGGTTGCAGCAAAAGTGGTGCCGAATTAAATTAGGACCCAAATTTTTACCGTCTCTACGTCCGCTGTAGCCTGGACAAGACCGTAGCTTGGCCATAAAACGATGAACAATCCAGGAACAATCCCAGTGCATTGTCGCAGATACAGCGCCGCAGGTGCCGTTACAAATCGTCCATAGATACGGCGCCGGAGGTGCCGCCATAAGTGGCTCACTGATGATTCGCATTGTCAAGGCCATAGCTTGGCCAGAGAACAGCACGGGCGGCTGCCCTCCGGAGCGGGGAACAGGGTGGGGGTAGGGGGAAGGGGAGGGGGAGTGTGGGGGGGGGGGGGGGGGGATGAAGGGGGGCGGATGGGGAGGGGCAGAGGAGGACAGGAGGTTGTGGCAGGGAGGAGGAACCATGTGCTTGACATCGCTGCATGTAGCCCGTCCCATAGTCCTCATGCAGCGTGAGATGCATGTGTAGCAAGGGTTATGTCTGTGTGCAGTGCTATCAGTCATGTGCTCACGAGTGAGAGTTGTGTATAATGGACAGTGTGCACTTTGTGCAGTGTATTGTACCGTGGCTCGTGTTGTGTCACTGTAGATTGCAGAACAAGTGGCTGATACGCTAATTTAGTCCCATACAAGGTTCCTCTGCCGTGAGGGACCTTGCGCAACCTATACTGAAACGTCGTTGGGGTGGTTTTGGGGATTAGGGCAGGGCGGGGGGGGGGGGATGATGGGAGACAGTGGTGGGATGGATTGGGGGAAGTGGCCCCCTTCCCCCCATCTGCCATGCCACGTCCAGCTGCCCACGTACACCCCACCCCTGTTGGGGGTGACCAAGCGGAACACAGTGGGTGCAGAGAGTGGGGAGGAGGGAAAAGGGGGGGGATATCGAGGGGTGGGAACCCCCCTGATGACGTACATGCATGCATGATCAATTTATCATTCTTCACGGGGCGTATTGCGCGCTGTGCACAAAGTTTGTGCAGGACCATACCCAAACTGTATAGTAGTGCCTAGTATCAATAACAAGGAGCCTTGTTGTGCATTTATATGACTTGCCTGCATGCCTAGCCCTCATTTCTAGTGCATTTGTGTGTGTCGTTGTGCATGCCACTCAAAAAGGGTACCTAATTCGGTGCTATGGTGATACATTCGGGTACCCTATTCAGGGGACTCCACTACTCTGCCGTCTCTCAGAACTTCATGTCCATGAAAGGGAGTACCGAGTGCGGCCACCTTCACCGCCGCCCTCTCCCAGTCAGCCTAGCCGTAGTCTCCTCGCATCGCTAGAGGCTAAGCGGTGTGATCCCCCGCCATTGCGGCGGTCAAATGCACCGTCTACATCGGTGTCACAACCAAGCGCGGCAAGCTGGCCGGCACGGTCCGGGTGTTTGTGCACAGCGCGCGCGCATAGCACGCACATTACATTAGAGGGAAGTTGGGGATTTTTGCTACCATTGACAATATTCTTGCCTCTGTGGACCATAGTACACCGCCACAATGTTGCAATGTTGCAATGTTTCAGCCCAACCCACCGTCAGGGGCGGAACCCATCCAAATGTCTCCAATGACCTTCCAATGCCATAGATGGGCAAATTGGTCAAACGATAGTGTTGCACCTCAGTATTATTAAATGAGTGAGGGGACTTGTGTGTCCGCTTTTTCATTGGGGTGACTTTGGTGGGGGGGGGGGGGGGGGGGGCTCTGCTTCCGTCGGTGTTCCAACCACCGGCATCTTTGCGTTTGTTTGTGACAGAAAGGTACCTTTGGTCTTCTAGGCCACTGACGAGGCATTTTCTTCTGGCGCTTTGTGCTGCCTGCTCCTTGTGCACACGTGCAATAGCCCAGAGTTCCTTTCGGGGGGGGGGGGGGGGGGGGGCATGGGGAGGGACTGGAAAGGACCAAGAGAGGGGACCTGGGGGGATTTGGATTTGGATTTAAGGCTCACGGACCGCCTGGGGAGCAGCACAATGGCGCCCCCATATTGGCCGGCCGGGAGCCAGGGGTGCACACTGCCAATCAAATTGGCCTTGTTGTGCAAAAAGGAACCAATGATTCCTGGGTGTCTATATGTGGATGCCGTGGCCACGAAGGCATACCCTGATGGTTGTATATATGTATACCTCTACTGGGAATCCGGGACACACTTTCTTGTACGGTGTGGATAGACCAGCATGTAAGACCATTATGGACCATGGCATTGCCATGAATCCCCGCAAGGGACTGAACTCAGGAGGGCTGATGCAGGAAAAAAAAATTGACCTTGTCGTCCAACAGGAAAACCCCCGGCCAACATCCCAAGGGTCGTACCTGCTGCAATCCACATAGAGAGGGTCAGAAGCATGCTCTGCAGGCAATGCTGCATCACCCCGGCTGGCCACATACCGAAAAGCTCCCTCCCCGAATTTCGACGCTTTCCCGCCCCTGAGCTGAAAACGGCTGAGCGCTTCATGGGTCGCGGTCCTGCCAAACCAAGTGAAAATTCGAACGAACTCACCCTTCATAATTTTGACTGGTGGTTGGACGGGTCGATGAGCTCCAAGTAAGATTGTTCTTTGATAATGTGTAATGCCCAAATACTCAATCAGTTGCAGTTTCAATGCTCATTGAGCCAAGCCCGCACAGAGTTGTCGGTGTTCGAAGGTAGTGGGTCAGTAGTTTGGCCTCACCGCATCTCATGTCGACAGAATAATGACCTTTTGGAGCGCAACTTGGATTTGGAGCGGAAGCGAGCCAAGATGGAGTTCTCTTTGGCAGAAGCCGAAGAAGAGATTCAGGGCCTTCAGGCCAATTTGGCTGAAGCCAACCAGGAGCTTTACAAAATACAGAAGGGATTTGTGCAGCAGCAGAAGGAGGTTTTAGGGACTGTTTCCAACACCAAAGATATCCAAGCGGAGTTGGGAAGAGCAAAGGACGACCTGGCGTTCAAAGGTGTGGGTTGCATTTGCCTGGTGGGGCGTGAGGCAGGGAGAGTGGCGTACGAGGAAGTAAAACTGGTGATGACCGAAACCGCAGCCCTTCGGGCCGTCCACCGGCTGCCGCAGCAACAGTGGTACTGGCCTGGGTGTGAGGCTGTGAATATGTTGGTTCAGATGCAGAGCTGCAGCGGCACAAGATCCTGGTCACGGAGCTGCAAAAGGCGTATGACATACTGCAGCACACGTACGACATGCGGGACGAGGAGCTGCAGCAGCTGCGCACATCATGTGAGTCGGCGAAGCTGCGGGCGCGGGAGTCGGAGTGCGCGGGGGAGATGAGCAAAGGCGCGGCGACGACCAAAGATATGGAGCTGCTGAGGTATCATGCCCCCCCCCCCCCCCAACACCCCACCCCCAACCCCTGCATGTACGCCCTGTCACCCTGTCTCACCCTGTCAAGGTATGGCCCGATACGCCGATCGGCCAGGCACAAAGGGCGCACAGGCCCGACAGGCGACAGCTGATTTGGCACAGTGGAAAAGGGAGGAAGGGTCCTTGCCCCTGACCCCGAAATTTTCGGAAAGCGGACACAGAGAACATGATCTGGCACACTGAACTGCGAGCAATGAAGGCCGTGGTGGCAGGCGAAGTTGCAGCCAATTGCGGTGAGGCGAACCTGACCTGTGGCCCCCTGCCTACTTGCTTCGCCTTTATGCCCCCCCCACCCCTGCACCCTCCAAAGTGTACGGTTTGGAATGGCTGTCTGTGAAGTCTGGCGGCACTGGCAGGGGTGTGGACACAGGCTGCACTCGTGAGCAGTGGCAAACCTCGCGCGCTCACCCACAAAACTGCCTGTGCAACGTTGTCCAGGGCAGCCCTTGGTGGCACTTCGGTGACCGAAGTGGGGGCGGCACTTTGGCGGAGCAGCCGAGGCCTAGCGTGGCACGAGTCCGATGAGGTTTGTGTAACTCTTGAGGAGACCGGTACACTTCAATGCAATTCCTGTACCCCCCCCTGCGAGAGCGTTGCTCTTGTCAGAGTAACAGGAGGTGCTGTTTCCGCAACTTTTGGAACTGCGGAATTCGGCGGTTCCATGGACCACCAGAAATGGTCCATGAAGATCACGTTTTTCCGGTGATTTGAGGCTGCGGATGGCATTTTAGGGATATTGGCTGCTGCCCTGCCACCCATTTTCAGCCCTTCTTGTCCTTTGGAGGTGGAGATGGGGGAATCACCTGATGACTAGTTCATTCATGACGCGATAGTCACTCTTGAGTTTCCTCACGGCGCGCACACCCAATGCCCTCGTCACAGCAACAGCAGGTGTTGTTTTTGTCAAATTTTGGAACATTAGTGTTGCTCTCGCAAGGGGGACGGGTGCATCGGCAAACCCCAATTGCTGCAGACATGTAACATACGTTGCACACACCCCCCTGAACGACACAACCAATGCTACATATGTCCACTGAGACGAGGGCACTTCCCCAGAGCCGCTTGTGGGTTTCCCCCCACGGCACCCGCGGCGGGCCGAAAGCATTCTCAATACAGCGGAAATGGGCGCGGTCCTAAGGCCTCTTACCTTCTGTTCAGGCTGCAACAAAAAGTGAAAGCGCTGGAGCGTGAGAACACGCTTCTCCGAGTCACTTCCAAGGCAACACCCCCAGTCCAGACGCGACTGGATCACGAAGCCCCGCAGGCCCGTGATGCATCGAGCCGGAACTCAACGTCAACGATCACAGCGACCAAGCCAACACCTGCTGAGCCCCCTGCCGCACGTATGCAGGGCCTTGTGCAATGCGGGGCATGGGCACATGGGGCTGCATGCACGGCATTTCGGGTGTCAAGAAGGATAATGGCTGAATATCAATGTGTAATGCCATGTGATGTATGCATGTCATGTAAGCCAACATGCAACAATCGGCACAAACTCTTTCTCTCTCTCATACGTCCTCCCACCCCATAGCCAGGCCTGTGTTTGATTGTTTTTTTGGGGGGGAAGGGTGCCCCCGCCCCCCCCCCCCCAAACGAAAGTGGCCATAGTTGGAAAAACACGAAACTGACAAGGGGAAAATCTGGTCGGACCATTTTTGGTGCACAATTTTCGGGTCCCAGACCCCCTTCCCCCCAACACCCCCTTTAAAGCACAGTCCTGCCCATAGCCCCCCCCCCCCCCCCCCCCCCGCCATACCCCCCCCCAAACCCCCCAGCTAACACGTTTGCATTGGAATCGACGATGGGAAACTGGGGAATGCTGCCGCTGCCCACACACAGTTCGACCTGAGACCAGAACATGTCACCCACCTTTAAGCATTTTTGTGCGTCCCACCCTGCCCCACTCCACCTCACCACCCCAACCCACGACACCCGTCTCACCCCAGCCCAGCCCCGCCCAGCCCAGCCCACCCCTACCCACCCCATCTAACGCCACCCCACCCATCGCCAGCTGATCCCCTGATCGCTTTCCCGTCTAAGCAGCGCCATGTCAGAACAAGTCGGCGTTATGTCAGTCAATTTTTGCAGCATGGGTTTTGGCGGCACGGGGGGGGGGGCGGCCGGGCCCGGTCCTTCTATGCGACCCCCCCCCCCCCTCCCCCCCCCCGCCCCCAGAGTTTTGAAAGATAGTGGTGCGGGGGCCATGGCGCCAACGGCGCCAAATTTTTTGTCCCATGCTTAGTTGAAGGGGGTACTATGCCTTTAGTTCTAAGACCCTGAAGACTTTTTTCCTGGCAAAGACAAGATATCGCTATTATCGCATACGTACCTCTATACCCCCATGGCCCCAGACACATACACACCCTAGAGGTATGCATGTGGTAGTAGTGGGTCGCGCGCAGCCCCTCCCCCTGGCTGAGCTGCCAATTACCCCCCCCCCCCCCGCCCTCCCCCCCCCCCCTGCGGCAAGTTTTGACAGATAGCTGGGGGGTGGGTCGCATCCGGACCGATTGTAGTTGCCCCCCCTGTGTTTGGCGGTGCGTTTTTGATTGTTTTTTTTTCAGCGATGATAGAATTCCCTTTCTTCCTCCTTGGGATGCCAATCAAACCAATCAAAGGCGATGTGCAAACCCGGCACAACACAAACACCTGGCGGCCAGCGAAGACTAGGCAGTGGGAGTTAGGTGCCCGCCCCCTTTGTTCAAACAACTGCTGGAGCCCAGGAGATGGGACAGCTGCGCACTGTAATACACACGGTCTACCTGCAAGATATAATGCACTGGTGTGACAACCAGCAAAACAAAAGACCTGTCACGAATGCCATCACCTCCAAATCCCACACCTCGTGGGGGAGGCAGGGGGTTCCAGCTGTGAGTTCGTTTGCAAGATATGCTGCGCGCACCTGAGGGGGAGGGAGGTGGTGGGGCGGTGCAATCAGATCATCTCTTTGAACCCCACTACCTTGGAACTGAGCTCCAGGATTTAGGCATGATGGCATTGATCTGGGGGTGGGCGGGGGAGGGAGGGGGGAGGATAGGGGACAGGGTTACCTCCCTCATGTTCCCACTGTTTCGTGGAGCATGGTGCGAGCTGGCTGACCTGGTGAGCTTCTTGACCTGCTTTTCATTTGTCCGGTATTTCTTTCCTTTCTTGTTCTACAACCCGGGCCTCGTGCCGACGCAGTGATGATGAACTGAATTGCGTTGTGTGATTTTAGATTTGTGATTTCAAACTTGGTTGCCTTTAAAACGCTGTTTTTCGATCGTTCTTGGTTTTTTTTAGGCCAAAATGACCGTTCTGGGGGCTTTTTTTTTGGAAGAAAAAGTGGTATTGCACAGACCCCAGTTATTAGTTCCCAAAGGTTCCTGCCCAAATCTGGCCTAAAGACAAGCAATTTGCATTGTGTAATTTTCAATTCCCATTTGCGCCGTTGGCCGTATACACACTTCCTTTTCCACAGACCTGTGGCGAACGGCACGTACGACTAAGTGCTGGTGTCCCTCCCCAGAGCGTCCGGGTGACCAGAGAGTTCTGAGTGGTATTGCCTAACACAGTCAGATCTGCACGCACAATGAAACTAGGGCGCCCAGGGGCATGTGATGCTGTTCCTGCCAAGTGTCAAGCACGCACAGTTTTGCACAGAGGTATCCCCTGTTGGGGTCAGCCTGGTCAATCCATTGGCTGTTGGAAGTTGGGGCTGGGCAATTGGGTGGGCAATGCCATCCCTCCCACGACAAGAGTCTGTTCTCATGGCAGTGATATTCTGTACACACTTTGCCAAATAGAAGAAAAGCAAAAGGCAAAAGCAAAAAAAAGAAAGAGCAAAAGAAGCATGCCACCTTTCCCCGACCGTATGTGTGCGTCTCCCCTTTGATGTGGTGTAGTAGAGAAGGTCAGGTCAAGGGGAGTCAATGGGGTGATTTACGCACAACTCACAATTGCAGGGGGAGGGGCAGAGGTAATGGCGCTCAGGGGTTTCACATGAAATAGATTTTCGGCATCCCCCCCCCCCCCATAAGCTGAAGATTTTAGCTCCCAACATGGCCTTACCTGTCCCCTACACCAGGTGCCTCAATACCCTCCCCCCCCTACAGGGACCCCTGGGTGTTTTGCGTGTGGTGTGGCGGCCTCAGTCCACCGAAGAACATCTGCGCACGTGCACAGCCACAAGAGAGAAAGAAGGAAGTCGTCATGGGCTGGGACTGGCCCTGCCACACGTGTGACGAGCAGCAGAGTGGCCAGCATCCACTCCTGCTCTACTGCAAAAGTTGCCCCCACCACAAAAGATTCTCAAAGTTGCCTGTTTCGCCTCAATGCTCACCCAATCCAGGACGAATCAGCATCTCCGTGTTCGTGTCCTACAGGGAGAGCGTCCGCGAAATTTACGACACAAAATCCGGGGGCTTCGGCGAAATTTCCAGCAGCGAAAGTTACCACCGCGAATGTGACTTGGCGCGCGACTCCGCCCCCTGCCCACCCCTCCCATGCCCCTGTACCCCGTACCTCAATTTCTGTGTGCATGGTGGGTATTGTCGAAATGTTTCCTGATACAAGGGCTTTACCCCTCCATAAGTCAAGCCCTGCTGAGCCGTCCTGACCTTTGACCTACAGCCAGAGGGTCGCCATTCCGATGCGGGTCGTTCTGCAGGGCCCAAGAACACGGTCAGTGGTCCGCATCGCAAGCCCACGACCAGCAGAGTCCCCCAGGCGTTGGATGACACGGCCCTCAAGAATCAGTTGCGCGGGATCCTCAACACGCACATGGGCTACGATGGGCCGACCGCGAGGAAGTCCATTGCAGAGCTCGTGGCGCTGGTTGCCTTTCGTGCGGAGCAGCAGCAGGTGTGTGCCCCTTTGTGCTGCTCGGTGGGCGTGGGGCGCAGTGCCTGAGGGATGGTTGAGGGTTGTTGACAGGGGGAGGGGGTCATCGAGACTCATTGGAGGTTTCGTGACCGTCCTCTCTCGAACAATGCCCGTTTCCCCGTGGGAGGTGGTAAAAGGGTTTGAGCCCCCACCCAGAAGGAGGGAGGGGGGGGGAGGGGGGCTGGAAAAGGGGCTCAGACGTCAGAGCCTGAAATATAAAGAAAGTCCGTTTACTTGAAGATCCCTCGGAAATCGATGGACAATTTTCTACAAATTCTGTTCCCCACGATACACTCCTCAAAAGATCAGCGCGTCGTGCGGATCGTTTTGAGGTAATGTACGTGGGGGTACCCCCGGACCTCCGTTCCCAGCCCCTACCAGACCCTTTTGGGCTGCATGACGTTTGAGCCCTGAAAGGGGGGGGTCTGGAAATGGGGCTCAAACGCCCGAAGTCCCCCCCCCCCCCCACCAAATCCTCCCCCCCCCCCCCACTCCAATGAGACGTAATCCCCACGGCGAAGCCCGCTATCTTCATCCATACAACACCGAAGCAGAGCTGCTGCACTGGGACGCAGGTCAGAATTTGTTGTTGGGGCCCTGCAAAGGCGGGGGGCGGGGGGCAGGTCCAGTGGTTTCAGCTTAGCGGTGGTCTGTGGCGTCCTGCTGCGAACCATTGGTCTGCATGTGGGTGGCCTGTCCACTGGCGTCCCTCTGTGTCTCAACTTTGTGACAGAACGGTACCTGTGGTCTACTAGGCCACTGACGACCCTATTTTCTTGCTGCATTTTTGTGCTGCCCGGTCCTGTGCCCACGGACAATACCTCAGCGTGCCTTCAGGGGGGGGCAGGGGGCGTCCAGGGTCCTCCTGACGGATGTGGCCCAGTCGTGTGCGCATGGGACACCGACGCCCGTATCGGGTTCTGCACCTGGGGTCCGGGCCCCGCAAGGCTCTGCAGGCGAGCGGCCGCGTGCCTCGCGCCCAAAGACGTGAAGAGCGGAGGCAAGTGGATGTCAGGACCGTCAGCCTCTGACTGTAGTGCGCGCGGACGCAGACGGGCGGATGGGGGGGGGCAGTTCCGTGGGCATGTGCCCGACAGCCGTGGTCAATCCAGGGGCAAGAATGGCGGGTGGCGCCCTGTCCTCTGCTGCTGCACCGAGCACAGCCACGTGCCCCTGAATCTTGGAGGCCTTTCAAAGGCAGGGGGCCGCTCCCTTGCGGAACCGGCCCACCGGATTTGCCGGCACTCCACGCAACCGGCGATGGCCATCGCCATCTGCTGTCGGTCGATAGGCAACACCCCCTCCATTCAACCCCCCCCCCCCTTACGGGCACCAGAAATGCCATATCATAACCCCCCCCCCCTTTGCCTCGGAACTGAACACACAAAACATGCACTACACCGGATTGGGACTGCCTTACCAGGTCACACACAGTTCCTTGAAAGTCAACTCCCCTGGCAAGAGGAAGGGCTAGAGCTGGAGCTGCCAGAAGCTCTTGGGAAAATGCCCCAATGGCGGCTTGCTTCATGCGCTTGGCTGGGGGCTCATCTCTGGGCTACAGACAACAGAACACGTGGTGTCTTGACAACCCGACCCGAACTAACCCCCCCTCTCCTTGTGGACCCCGGAAATTCCAGGCGGACCACCGCGGGGGTTTCAATGAGTTTCGGGGCTTAGATGCGCCATGGCATTGGATGACCCCACTTTCTTTTTCACTTTGACGTCCTGGTCCCTTTCCACTTGGAAAGGGCACCCCTCGGGGGCGCAATTACGTATCCCTTCCGAAGCAAAGGCCTGTGGCCGCTTTGTGCATCATGTCTCAGGAATCATTGGCGTCATTGAAGAGTTTTGTGTTGGGGGTGGCTTCGGTGATTCTGGGGAACGAGGACCCGGAGATGAAACACGAGAAGGTGCACGATGATGACTGCGTGTCCTGCGCCTCTGGTAATTCCGAAGGCAGGCATCTGCATGAGCTGTTGCTGCGGCTGCAGAATCTGCTTGAGGGCAGACGACGGGTATTGCCCTTCTCACTCGTCCGTGTGGTTTGTCTGTCCGCGAAGCCCAACAAATGCGTGTGTGCGTATTGTCATGGAGGCGGGGGGGGGGAGGGGGCTATTCCGTCCACGGACCGGGTTTGCAGCATCTTGCTACAGGGGCGGGAAGATATGGTCCTGCACTGCAGTATGACATGCCTTTCTGCAATCGGCAAAGGATTTTCAAATACAATGTGGGCAAAGGCGTGGTGGTGCAGGGGACAGTAAAGCCGAATACACGCCGAATACATCATTCCGCTCACTCTGCCCTGCGCGAGTCACTCCTACATGCCCACGCTCATCAGGGCCCGACGCGGTGCAGCCTTCCCAAACCCAGCGGCGTCAGCAGGGAAGTACTAGAATGGCCGTACACCGTAGGAGGAGGGGGGGTCTCCCCCCCCCCAGGACCCCCTCGCCCCCCAGACCAAAGTGACCATCGTGGGGGAACAAACGAAGTTTACCATTGGGAAAATCTGGTCGGGTGTGCAACTGCCATAAAGCCAAGATGTGGTCATCACAGCCGAGGCCAGAGCCGAGCCAGCGGAAGTTCGGAAGTCGGAAGTGCAACACATTCGTTTTGTCAAACCCTAATTCTGGAGCTGGTGGTGCAGGAATTCCCGGAAGCCAGGAAGTGTTAGAGCGGAGGGGGGAGGGGGTTTCAGGGACCCAAAAATTTGCGTACCAAAAATGGCTCGGTTTTGCTGAGGGTTGGGTCAGGTTTTTTTTTGGATATTCCACAGCAAAATACACGATGTTACCCGCTTTCATATTGGGTTGAAGTGATGACAAGAACGGCAAGGTGAAAACGCGCTCTCGAGGCAATGTGCTGGAACCCTGTTTTGGGGGGGGAGTTTACTCCATAAACACTTCCGATGTGCACGGATCTGATTGCTCCGCGTCAGCAATGTCTGCGGCATTTTCCCTCCCCCCCGCCACCTGATTATGTGCAGGCCTTTGCTTAGGGGGTTGGTATCTAACCTGGGGAGGGGGGTCTGAGGGTGGGTGGGTTTGTCTGCATTATTCTTTCATTTTGGGAAAGGTGCAGGTACCCCCCTCAGCGTGGGGTGGCAACTCGTTTGGGTGGGTGAGTGGAGGGGTTGCTGAGCTTGGTAGACCGCCAGTGTTGTCCATGGGCTGACGCACCGGGAAGGCCAATTTACCCCCCCCAAACAAGAATATCACTAAGCAGGCCCCTGATAACCTGAGTTAGGCCCACCGGCCACTCATGCATGGAATGTTTTTTTTTCGGGGGGGGGATGTCCACCAAGGCGTTTAGGGACCGGTTCACTTAGAGACAAGTGACTGTGATGCATTGTTGTCTGCCACCCTGCGAGGTGCCCTTGCCCAAGAGGCCTCATGCACTCCTCGTGCCCAGAAGGTGTGTGTTTGGCGTGGGGCGGGGGACTGAGAGCTGCAGTGCGCCATCAATGGGCAACGATTTTGTGATCTGCAACTCCCCGGCCCTGTGTAGAGGCAGAGTGGCGAAGCAGCTAAGTTGTGGTGGGGGAAGCAAGGGACGATCTGGGGCCCGGGGCCCCGTGTGTTTCTGCAGTAATGATTCACCGATGAGGCGTCACAGAGGCAGAGGCGGGGAGGCGGGGCTGCAAAGGGGAGCGCCTTCCCCACTGCTATGCATCTCTTTGCAGCAGCCAGGTACTTATTTCAGTAACAACGACCGCGTGGATTTCATTCTGTCGACCCGTGAGCGGTTGGTTCAGGGCATTCTGTCGCTCCGACATGCGCTGGACAAAGCCGAGGAACGGTGCCAGGCGATGGTGCACACGAGGCACTTGTCAGACGTATGTCTGAGCGCGCGCGTGCGTACGTGCTGGATGCGCGCACGCGCTCACGTGCTGGATGCGCGCACGCGCTCTGCCAGTCTTTGCCGGTCCCCCGTCGCGTCTTTGTGCGTGCTTGCGTCCACCCACACCCACACCCACACGCATGCCAGCACTGCAGGAACCACGCACGCCCGCGCACGCATGCAGACGTGCACACGCACACGCACACGCACGCTCACATGTGCATGCATGCACGCATGCACACCGGTGTGGGTGTGGGTGCGCTGACATAGCGCAGCTTTACGAAGAATCGCTGTTGATGCTGTTGCCCCTGACCCATTCAACGCGTGCACTCATGCGTCTGCGTATGTGTGGGCGTGTGTGTGTGTGTGTGTGTGTGCGTGTGTGTGTGTGTGTGTGTATGTGTGTGTGTGTGTGTGTGTGTGTGTGTGTGTGTGCGCGCGTGTGTGTCTGTGCGTGGGCAGGGGCGTGGGCGTGGGCGGGGGCATGTGCCTGCCGTGCTTGAATATGTGTGAGTGTTTGTGAACACCGCTACGAACGGGCCCTGGTCAACAGGATAGCGACAGCAAATATCTGCGTGTCCGTTGCGCCAGGACAGGAAGCCATAGTTTCACCGAGACCGCGCGCCTCGGGGAGGTGAGGTTTGGCGCTAACGAGGCGTGCGGGATGCACACACAAGGCGGTCTGTGGCCACCGCAGGGTTCTTTTTATGTAAGGGGGGTGCGGGGGCTGGCCCCCGCGTCGAGCGTAGCGAGTAGTGTTGGTGGTTTGGCGCTGCCGAGGCGCACAGGGGGGGGGGGGGGGGTTGGCGCTAACAAGGCGCACAGGGAGGTTTGGTGCGCAGGGGGGGTTTGGCGCTACCAAGGCGTGGGGGGGGATGGGGGGCTAACGAGGCGCACGGGGCGGGGAGGTTTGGCGCTATCGAGGCGCACGGGGGCTGGAGGTTTGGCGCTAACAAGGCGCGTGCCGAGCGCAATTTGCGCCTCGTGTAAAGAAGTTTCAGCTAAAGACTCCGGGAAGGGGTTTCAACCACCCGGATCGCCCTCATGCTGCCCTGTGGCAGCCATTTGTCGCTCATAACAGTCTGTGGTATGTTGTGTCTGTGTGTCTTTCAACGCATTGGACAAGAGCTCTATAAATGTCTCCTCTCTTCTCCCCTCCTCTCATCTCGTCTCGTCTCGTCTCATCTCCCCTCCCCTCACTTCACCTCGCGTCACTTCACTACCTCATCCTGCACCTTACACCTCACCTCACACCTCACCTCGCTTTGGCTCACACTTCAGCTCAGCTCAGCTGAGCTCACCTCCTCTCACCTCACGTCACCTCACCTCACCTCACCTCACCTCACCTCACCTCACCTCACCTCACCTCACCTCACCTCACCTCACCTCACCTCACCTCACCTCACCTCACCTCACCTCACCTCACCTCACCTCACCTCACCTCACCTCACCTCATCCCATCCCATCCCATCCCATCCCATTGCATGCACCGAGTGCATAATGTCCTCTTGGAACTGTGCTTCGCATGAAGTGCGTTTACGTGAAGGGGCTCTGCTGCAGTCTTTGGCAGACCGGCATGCAGGACAGGTGAGATACGGGCAAATTCAAGCCCCAAGCCATCACCCACTCTTGTGTCTGGCAGCTTGTCAGCCAAGAAGCCGACGTCGAGGAGGCACTCCGAGCCGCGGTCCTGAAGTTGCAAGGCATTGTGAAGGAATGTCTCTTGGTGGATGAGAGGAAAGGGCAGCGCGACACCCGCGGCAGTCGTAGCAGTGACCGCGGCCCACGCCCCCACAGTCGCCCGTGCTAGCCCGTCCGTGGCGTCCAAGGTGCAGGCTCAAACTGCATTTGGCATGTACAGATACGGTGACGTGGGGTATTGGGACTGTCAGTGCGGTCCCGCGGGGGGACAAGGGCCGATTACGACGCTTCAGTGTGGCTCCGAGCAAAGGTAACAGGGGGAGCCCCGAGGAGTGTTGGGTGCGGTCCCCCGGTGCATCGAGCGGCAAAGGGTGCAACCGGCCATGCCGGACCGTCCCAAAGCGCCCATTGCACGCCCATTTCTTGCCCCCTAGTGCGGGCTGGCGCATGCTGTTTGGACAGCAATCCGGGACTGAGGGAGGGAAGAGAGCATCTCGAGTCCGTGTCCTGGGAGGCCATGCCTACGAATGTGTTCATAGCACTGGCTTTCCACGCTCACGGTGGCAGGAGGAGGGGCCAGGAGGACGACCAGTAGCGTTGGCACGGTCAGGACAGCCCGGCATCTGCACTGTGCAGACCAAAACGGCCCCCGTATCTGCATCTGCGGTTGCTGGTTTCTCTTTGAATTTCGTCGCTGGGGCATCTCTTTGTACCGACGCAAGCCGACGTTCGCCAGTAGCGCACCCCGCCCAGCGCGTGGCGTGTCTGTAGCTTCACCGTGCACCCACACTGTCGTGCAGCCCTATTCAGCACTGGACATACCTGTGCTGCCTTACACGCAAATTGGTTATCAGGTGTTGTCGGGAACATCAGGTAGCCCCAGGTAATGTCAGGTCAGTCTTGTTGGTCGTGCGCTTTGGTATTTGTGCAGTTATGTCTCGGGTCACGTCGCACCCCAACTGCCCCTGAGCCCTATTCAGCACTGGACACACTCGTGCTGCCTGGTAACACCCTCCAGTCATTACTAAATGTTGTGGCTCCTCAGTCACTCTTTGGGCAGTCATCCGATTTGCCCCCTGGGCCCTCGCACTCGCGCTGGGGTCTCCGATGCGGGCAGTCCCAACCGGTTGGAGACTACGCCCGCACCAATCCTTGGGGATTAAACCCAGAATCTTCCCAATTCCCCTCTCTGCTTCACGCAGGCCCTGTGTGGCATGGGGCTACAGGCGCTGCCGGTCTGCACTGCCTTGCGAGAAGCCCTTGGGCTTCTTGCCCAGAGAACCACAAATACTGTCTGGCAGAATGGGCAGGTGTCGCGCATGCCCCTGACTTACTGACCTCTGACCGGCATGCGCATCTGGCAGTGTTTATCAGGGCTCTTCGTCTTCTCTTTTTTCTCAAGGACCCTGACCTGCCCCCCACCCCCTCTCCCATGCACCTTGTTCGCCGTCGGGTGAGGCGCCGACCACGGTCGCATACCCGCCAACCGCGGTCGGCTGCATACCCGCCCGCTGCTGAATGGGGACGCCGGTAGCACAGTAGTCCAAGGTTGCAGCCTGAGGCCGACGACTGCTGAGTTCGATCCCTGGGCATTGGCAAAACCAACGCGTGAGTTCGATGCCGGAGAGTCCCACTGTGTGCTACCTGGAGGAGGTCCTCGGGGTGTGTTCGAACTCCCGACCCCCAATCGCACAACCCCGGCCGGCCTGCAGCTCGCTAAAAGGCCGGCCAAGCACGTGGGTTCCTCGCCGGCGTCTGATGCTCCGAACTAACCGCTAACTGTCGCCGTCGGCGTGTCACCATTTGCCGTCCTTTCTGTGTGTCCCTCAGCACACGGACCCGCATACAAATCGACCCTCAGGCAGGCCCTCCCTCCGTGCCCGCGAAAAGTCTAATCAGTTATCTCCGCCAACCGACAGAGTCTAAGCCCAAAGTCCGTTGAAAACCAAACGATGTCGGTGAATCATCGAGCACCAAGGTCGCTGCTCACGATGTTGATGGATATTGCCAACCCCCTGACACCATACCTCGTGTTCACTTCTGCAAACCCCACCCCAGTGCCACGCCGCTTGTCCACCGGTCATGCCGTGGCATTGTAGAGACCAATGTCTGTCTTGGTGAACGCCATTCTTGTGCCAGTGGCACTGCGGTCAAGGCAGCGAGCTTCTACCCCCCATTTTCGCAAGTACCGACGCCGTCTAACCGCGCTTCCTTTGAACAATGGAGTTTGCGGTACCAGAGTGAAGGAAACAGGAAGTAGTGCTCAACGATTGGGATTTCTCTGTTGCAAGAACTTCAAGCTTCCGCAGCCCATGCCTGCGCCTGACCCTGCAGTCACTAACCCATAGCCAAAGCCCTGCGCAAGGGGAACAATGATGGGTGTTTTCAAGAGTTGCTCATCCGGAGCGAGGTGGGAAAGGGCTCCTATTTACAGCCTGTACTGCCAGCCGAAGGATGGTGCACATTGCCGCCTTTCACACTTCAGCTTGCATGTACATATTGCTGCAGTTTTACGGAATGGCAGGATTTTTGTCTGGAGACGGACGCCTGTGATGTGCCAAAGCTTGCGCGTCGGTTGTGCGCCAACCTGTGGATGATGCAGATTAGGCTGGCGCACATTATAATCGATGGCTCCCGAGGAATTATGCATTAACATATTGTGCTGCATCCAAGGGACAAGCCCACCTGACCCACCCTGAATGTCGGCAACCCCTCCCTGCTCCCTCCCTCCCTCCTCTCTTGCTCCCTTCAACACCACGCTGTCAGCTAAAAACGTGGAGCAGGGGAGTGGTGTAAGACACATTGATGGCACTGATGGCTGGCAGACGGCCGGCGATTAGATAGACGATAGGCAAAGAAGGATGGGGAGTAGGCAATATTGAGTCCAATGCGGACCTTGATCCCCGAGATGGTAGGGATTATGTAGCCACTTTGCCCACATGTGCCCCCCCACCGGGAGACGGCACGGTTTAAGCAGCCACTTCTGATTTCCTCCCCGCATTGGCGTTGGGGAACCCCGAGACCGCAGGGTCATGTAGCTTGTTTGCTCACATGTGGGCCCGCCGCCATTGGTTCCCCGCTCTATCCTGCCTATCGTCCATCTCCGCCCCGGCACCATTGCCTTACCCATGCTTGGAGTACCCAAAATGTCTGTGAGGTGAGTTTCCCTTGTCTCACCTCTCCAAGTAGCAATGACGGTCAGATGGGATTTTTTACCTTGGCATTCACGCTGAACGTCAAGAAGAAAAAATTCCGAGGGTGCCCCCGCACTGACACTGAAAAAAATAATGTGAGAAAATATTTTCTTGAGCGTCCCACGAATACATTCGCTGGGCACTTCGCCAACGTTTGTGTGACACTTCCCCCACCAATCAAAAGGCTTCACAACTTTACCCCAAAGATACAAAGGCAGACCACATCTAAAAGCATGGTCACCGTGCTTCAACAAGGCGGTGCGTACGTGTGGACATGAAGCGTCGCATGGTTGGCGCGGTATCATTTGCGAGGCCTCTCGTCGCCAGTGAAGGTCTATGTATCAAAAGTGCACGCACATGGCTCACTCAAGGCCGCCGCCATTTCACACCGTCCAAGGTCGCCACAGAGCAGAACAACAAACCCTCCTCCCTCGTAGAATTGTTCCACCCCACCGAATGAGTGCAGCATTGCTACTCATCACCATAGGCCTGTCGGTGTCGCCTGAGATTGTGGGGCCGTGGTTGATTGCCTTGTGGAGTCATAATAATCGTGTTGGCAATTACTTTTGTCCAGGAAATCCACGCTGTGTGCCTTCACTGTCATCTGGTGGATGATCGGCACAACCACTTCGCGTGGCGGGCAACGCATTTGACTGTGGCAAAAACAATATTTCTCTGTCGAGCGGATCAGGGAACAGTGACACCTTCCGGGACAATTCTCCTGTCCCAGTCGAATTCGGTAGGTTGCCCACTACAGGCGTTGGTTTCTACTTCTTGAGCGGCTTCTACTTCTTGAGCGGATTTTACTTCTGGAGCAGCTTCTACTTCTTGATTGCATTCTTGAGTGGATTGAGTTGGGTGGCGATACCAACGGTTCTCCCCGTGCCGGCAGTAGCCTTGGAGGTAGTAAGCGCACACCCCTCCAATCTCCTTCATACATCCCAAGAGGACGAGGATTCTGACCACCCTGATGAAGAGTCAATATGATGAAGAGTTGATATGGGGCTGGGAGGAGGGACACATCTTGCAGCCACAGTCGGCGCCACGAACAGGCATGAGTGTCGACATGGCACCGGGAACGCAACCGAGCACGCTAGACAAGTCACAACCACCATCACCAGCCCCGCTATGGGACATTGAAATATGTACCCCGCTGTAGCTGAACAAGAGGGCTAGGATGCCCACACTAGGGTCCGTGATCCCATGGTCCAATGTGAAGCCCTATAGGGCCAACAGTGTGGACAAGACACCCGTGATGTGCAGGCGGCTCACCACACCATCTCAAGTGGGGCCAGCGTGCAAAACTTTCCGCACCCCCCATTAGTACTCTCCTATGTCCCCCCAAGCGTCCGTGCAACTGCTGGCATCGCTGGAGTTGGTGGCAATGGAGGGTGAGGAACCCTTGTCCCCCCGCAGCCTGGCTTTTTCCGCCTCGTCATAGGAGGGCTGCTCGAACGTGTCCGCGCCAACTTCTCCCTCCACAGCTTCCACGGTGTCATGCGGCACAGAAGAGTCACGCTACTTCCCCCCTTCAATGTTGCATGTTGTGTGTCTTTGACTTTAGCCTGAACCCAATGGGTTTTTCAACCTACGGCCCCGTCCCAGCCCAACCGCGTGTGGCCAAAAGGGGCCAGCTACCATAGCAGCACAGGGAGGGAGTGACCCCTGACCAATATGCACGCATAAGCCAGTAGAGTTCGGAGCGCCACCGAGCTGGCGGAGGGAGGCAATGGATAAACATGAGCTCACCTAACACTCAGTGGACGCGCCAAACCTTGGCATGATGGGCAGAAGGCGATGACAGTCGTGGGGCAGGCGCGGCCAAAGCCTAATGCGGACATTGCAACCGGACCATATTGAGATACCCCCAAAGGGGCCTCTAGCCAATAGTCAACTGTCAAAGGTCATGGCCTAAGGAGTCAATGGGCACCGATTGGTGTACAAGCACTAGAACCACATGTGTCTATAGGGGGAACGTTAGCGCGCCGGGCGCGCGCCGGGCATCTTTTGTGACCCGTGCCCTACCGGTGGACTGTTGCCGTTGATATGTTGGGCAACATTATATGGATTTGCCCCTTGGCCCCCGGGACATCAGCAGATGTTTGATTTGGGATGGGTATGGACCTTTTCGTACCCGAGGTGATTTCTTTGATTTCGAAGTTGGGGGCCATGATGGTGCTTATAAGGTGGTATAGGGCACGCATTGAGCATCTGTTTGCTCGGTTGTGGCACGCAAGATGAGGCAGAGGATGAGGCATAAGTGTGTGTGTTGTGTTGCCAGAACGCTCCACCGTCGCAGTTTGTGATGAGTGTAAGGAGCACTATTGTACTGAATGTATTGAGACCCACACTTGTGGGACCAATGTTATGATGCAGCTCTACTGTTCGCGATACCTCAATAACGCCTATCGCTTCTACTGGAGATCGATGCGGGTGTGCTATCCTAACCCCCCATTCTCCCAACTTGCTAAGGTGTTGACCAAGATCGCCCTTAAAGGAGCGAGAGTGGTAATGTGTACCCCAGTTTGCAACTTTCTTGAGCTGGGGCAGTTTGGGTCACCTAATTCTAAGAGCGTTTCCAAGGGGTGTGCTTGGGGGCTCTTCGGGGGGAACATAGTCTAAAAGTAGCGCGCAGGGCGCGCGCCGGGCAAACATTCCCCCATATACTCAGCATTTTGAGCTCTAGATCGTGCAAGACGAGGCGCTATACGAATGTCGATTGTTGCTCTTTGAAGATCTGCCCTAGAAGCCCAACCGTGGCACGAGGTAGCGTTTGATGTGGGGGGGAACTTGTCGCCGGGCCGTGATGCTATTCGACCTAGTGCTCGTTTCGCCGACAACTTACCCGGCCCATAGCTGATGCTACACAATGCAATGTGAAGTATTGCACAAAGTTGTTCTATAAAACCGTCCATGCTTTGAGCGCAGATGGTGCAAGACGAGGCACTAAACAAGAGTCGTTTGTTGCTCTTTGAACATCCCGCCCTCGAAGCTGAGCCCCAGCACGAGGTAGCAAGGGGTATGGGGCGAAACTTGTCGCCGGGCCGCGATACTGTCAGACCCAACGCTCGTTTTAGTGGTATAAATTGCTCATGGACGATCCCTTGGGTATGATGGCGTGCGGTGGTATAAATGGACTATGCAATTTCCTCCCAATATGTCCATCTCTGCCCTTCTCATTCAGACAAAGAAAATATGTTTCAATGATAGTATGCTTTTCCAATCACCAAGCAAATGACTTTTTGTCACGGCTCTGGCGCCGTAAACATTTTCGCTGGGAGACTTGACATTGGGGGTGAATCCTTACACCGAAAATCACGAAACATGGGAGCATTGAACAATTATTTGGGTCACATTTGATCAATAATTTGCCTGTTGCAGATGTCCAATTAGGGGGACATCTTCTAGCTTGTCCAGAAAATGCAACTTCTAGCTATCTACCCTTTTGTGGATCTGTTTTACACATTTCCCAGGGGGTGCCAATGCCCTGTCGTACCATTTCTGAACAAGGTCCGGATGCTGCACTATTAGTTTAGAGCGCTGCTCTAACTGTGTTTTTTTTTTTTAGATAAAACTCGGTTCTCAGAAAATTATAAGATTTGACTGAGATTTGTCAATGCTCACAGCGCTGACGCTGTAAAATTTTCATTGGTCATACATTTCCGTTCCGGGGGGTTAGAGCCTATGGTGCACATGTTTTTAAAATGAGTGCATTTTTTACATCGCCCTGGCCTTGGGGGTTTACAGCTGTATGCATGCACATATTGCACCCCAAGAAAATGGCCACACCACGCGGCAAGCAGCCCAAAGTGCCGGACCATTTGCCAAGGTCAGACCGCCAGTCACTGCCACCAATCAGCGGTCAGCTGACTGCGGTTGGCAATTGACTGCTGGCGCTTTGCTGTCGTCCCAGGAATTTGGCGACCAGGGCGCTGTTCCTCATGAGCACCTTTTGCCATCCCTGCATCGTTTGTTCATTTTTTAGAAACGGCACATGGCACGGGTTTGATCGCGCCAGAATTTGCACATTCAGATTTTCCTCGACCCGGACTCCCCCCCCCCCCACACGCGCGGTAGCCTCCCAGTAGTGCATGAGGATACTGCCTTTGTGAATCCATCCCTGTGTTCAGGGAGGTGCTTGGACTGGAAGGAATAGGGCTGGCATTTGAAGTGCTTTGAAGGGTTATGCAAAGGGAAACAGGACCATCGGTTGGATTGAGGTTCAATGCGTCCGGTGCCATTCCTTCAGGCCATATCTCACCTCACTCTACAGACGGTGGCTTTTATGGCAGTGTTTTGGCGATGCCTGGGCAAAGGCTCATCGTGGACGACAACCATCAGGTCTTGCACCCACTGGCCCGCATGTCCCTGCCAGTCTGTCTGCTCCCTTACATGCATGTGCTGCCCTCCCAGTCTCTGCGATATCCCCCCCCCCCCCAGTAGGAGTTGTGAGAAGACTGTGTGAAGACACAAGCAGTGAGAACAAAGCAAAGCCTCATTGGCGTCCAAACAACCATGTCTATGGAGGCGCATCAAATCCACGTGCTGAAGCACCCCCCCCCCCCCCCGGCCGGGATTAGTATCCACCCTTGATTAGTAGCGGGTCACTTTGAGTTTTCAAATGTTACTTAGAAGTTTGGATATTCAGTCTCTCCTCAGTGTTTAATGGTTGGACAAGGTACCATGATTGGTGCATTGCCAAGTACTTGAAATTTCTGGCATGTAAGACACCCATGCAGAACACTTAGTTTTTCGCAATCTCCGCCACGGATGTCAATCACATTGGCACGTACCCAGCTGGTACTATTGTCAGGCTCCAACGCTCAGGGGGCAGTGTTGTACTTGGAGCATGGTGTTGACTACCTCGCACCCAAAAGTAGCAAGCTGGTGGCTCTTCGTGTGGCATTTGGAGTGGCCACTAGTGCTTGGACCCCAGCAAACTTTATTCTGCCAGCTTTTGCGCGGGGACATGAGAACTCAGCGGTTGTAGGTCTCAACAGCCCCCCAGCGCCACCTGTTCCTTCTGGACATGTGCCCTGCAGGACCTGTTATCTACACAGCGGAGCATAGGGGAACCAAGAGCTGTGGCCCGCAGTAGAGGTACCCCGTGCCGTGTCAGAGCAATGGTTGGTGTTGTTTCCGTCAAATTTTGGGACTTTAGTTGCTCTCACAAGCGGGGGGGGGGGGGGGCAACCCCACATGAACAGCCCCCCCGCCCCCCGGTTGTCCAAGCTACGGCCTTGTCGAAGCTACAGCAGGCGTATTAATTCCGTGCCTGATTTAATTCGGTACGAAATGTCTTGCAACCGCATAAGACATGGTAACAAATCTGCCAATTACATGGAGTCATGGACACATTTCTTGTGATTGTCTGCCCAATTGAACCCACAGAGCTCTGATTTTGGGGATATTTGTGCATAATCTCCCCCTTTCTTGCATCAGCTCACCATGCGAGTAGTTGTATGTGTCGCGTGCAAGCTACGGCCTTGTCTAAGCTACAGTAGGCGTAGGGACCATATTAATTCCGTACTTTTGCGTAGCTTAGACAAGGGGGCGGGGGGGGGGGGCGTTGTGTCACTGATCCTCTTCCCCCTCCCGCTGTGCATCCATGCAACAACACTCGGCAGGGGAGCCTTTTCAGAAATCAGTGTGATTTCGCTGAGCACATGAGCACAAAAGCCCTACATAACCGCGACCTCAATGGCCAGCGCGTAGTGCCCCTGTGTGAGTGAATGCTTTGGAGCCTGATGCCCCCGAAAAAGGCAGAACACTGTTCTTTGCGGCGTTCCTTCCGCAAGTTTTGGAACCCTGGAGGGTGCCAGGTCTGTTTCTTGGTTTGCCCTAGAAGTGGTACGTTTGGGGTGGTTGGCGTGCTTTGCTGGTTGGGGATGATGTTTGGTTGGCGGCGTTTGCCCAGCAGGGGCACTTGGCGTTGTTTCCGCAACTTTCAGTGCCTTTGCCGCTGCTTGCGGGGGGGGGGGGGGGGGCAAGCAGCTGCTGTTCAGTACCTGGATAAGGACATCATCATCCCCCTGTAGCATATCTTTGTCCAGACCGAAAGGCGCCTCTGGTACCACTGATGAGGATTTTGTTTTGCTGAGCTTGCGCGCTTGCCTGTCACAGCGCATCACCCATAAGACTCCGTACAGGGGGGGGGGGGGGCATGTAATTCCACTGACACGCATGTATGTGCCCATGTTGTCGCGCGAGATAAGTTGTCCCAGTCGACCAGTCTCTGCGGGTGGATCCAACACCCTCTTGGTGCTGCGTGCTCAACACGCATGCTCAACGTGTGCTGACGAAATAAATCCGAACACTGCTGCAAGAGTGTCTGACCGGGTGCAAAGAAGAGGGGAGGGGGTGGCAGAGGAGAGGAGAAGGCACGTACACCCAACCCCTGCGCTGGGAACAGGCCTTTTTTTAGTGCCTCACATACCCTTCTCCAGGGTGGGTGGGTGCCTCTTGGGTTCCTCTCCCCCGGGTGGGTGTGGGACAAGTGCTGTGCCTACCTGCCAAAAGTGGGTGCATCCTTTCCTATCCCCTCCCCCCCCCCCTGGGTAAAAAAAGCCCGGCTGGGCAGCACCACAGGCCTCACCAGCCCAAGAGCAGTTGGGCTGGCAGCGACAGCAGAAAACAGGCAGCCCCTGTACACAGAATCCCGGCTGTGCAGTGTCACAGGTCCCAGCGGTCCACAGGCAGTCGGGCTGGCATCGCTGGGAAGTTTAAGGCGATCAGGGCCCCGCCTGAGCGCCGTCTGCTGGGCAACTTGAAGCAGCCAGAGCCCCTGTTGGCCGCCGGAACCCTCTTTTCCGGTCTGTTCGCAATGGCTAGAGCCATTCGGGCCCCCACACCATGACAAGGGCACTGGCCCCGGGTTTCCCTGGGCGGGGGGGGGGGGTCGTAATCGACTGGCAGAAGTCATGGGGGGGGGGTGTTGCGCCGTACGTACCCCTTTGTGCCTATGCAGGAGTATTTGGCCGCACTGGAGGCCGAGCCAAATTCAGTCCCTTTGACGCACGACGAGGTGTTCTCCGTGGATGTCGCAGAGGCTGATCTGGCGTACACGATGGACTCGCGAGGCAAGACCTTCTTCGATTTGGAGCGGAAGGATGTCTTTGGTTTTGTCTTCTTTGCAAAGCACGGGTCCTCTGCGTGCCTACCCCCTCTGGCACGAGGGACGGGGGGTCGCGTGCGGTCTTGGAGTGTACTGGAGATGCACGTCGTTTTAGCCTCAGGCCATGCGCTCTAACTGCCTGACCCATGCTCTGCACACCAGCTCTGGGGACGTCGCGGATTTCCAGGTGTTAATAGGTTCCAAATCCGAGGAAACCTAAGGCAGGGGAAACATGGCATGGGACAACGGGGGACGACGGGAAAAGGCAAGTAATTGGCATGGAAAACCAGCGGAAACGGGGGGCAACGGGGGAAAGTGGGGGAAAGCGAGGAAGTTGCTGTTGCCCACACTGTGCCATAGCAGTCTGGAGCGGGGCCATATGCTGACAGTGATGAACATTCAAGATTCAGAGGCATTTTGGTTTTCCACATTGACTCTGATTTCACAACAACCCAAAAGGAAGATGTTCTTTGCCCTGCAACTGCCGCCCCTGCATAACCCTTCACATACCTGCACACATCAGGACTCCCACCCAACGCAAAAAAGGGGCACGGGCAGGGCCTCAGGGGAAGTTCCTGAGCACGCTCGACCGTGATTACCACCCGTTTTCCCATCCCCCCCCCCCCCGTGCAGTTTCCCCCAATTCTCCCCTCCCAGCCCCCTTCCCATCTCCACACATTTTCCCCCGTTTTCCCCCAGTTCCCCCCGTGTTTCCTCCGATTTGGCAAGTCAAATTTCTTTGGCATGGGACCTATCGACTCCTGGACTTCCAATTGCTGCGGTGGGGGAGGGGGGGGGCTGACACCGTGCGTCCCATTTCTGTGACTGAATTTTCTCTCTGCGTCATGCACTGGTCTCTGCTCTTGTGCCACTGCACCATGACACGAACCGGACCCCAGGTTTCTGACAAAGTGAAGCTCATCGTTTGTTTGGGATTTCGTGGGAAAACCTGGGACCATTTTGGTTTCAGACTCAGCTCGTCCGCACGCATGTCAGACCCGCTGCCACAGTCATTTGTGGGATCATCGTCGGACAGCTCTGAAATGATTCTGAGAGGCCGTCTCAAGTACCCTACGGTGAGCATGCTACGCCAGCTCATCTTGGTCGGGACCAAATAAAAGGAAAAGCCTTGTTGACCCCAGAAAATTTTCTTCTGCTCCTGAGCAATGGCCCCGGTCATCGAAGCCCCCGGCCCGTTCCCACCCCCCATCCCCCACCCCCGTCGCCACAGACTAACAGAGCCAACCACCAAGCCCCCCCCCCCCCCCCTTTCAGGACGCCATCTCCGCCGACCGCCCACCCTCACCTTCTTGCTCCCACGCGTCCTGAATGCATGTACGGTCCTTCACAGCGTAGTGGGCCCTGCGCAAGGCCAGGGCAAGCTATCACGAACCGATGAGGGGGCGCTTCATTGCGAGTGCAATGGATTGAATATGGACAGTCCCCGGCCTTCATTCAATTTGCCTGTGGATGGTCCCCTTTGTGACAGGACAGAGTTGTCGTGCACAGTGCAGGCATGGGGACATGGGGGGCAGCAACAAAGAAGTACATGCAGTGACACTACAAGTGCAGGGGTCAATAGGTTCCCGAGGTTTCTTCAGCTACTAACCCCCCCCCCCCCGTAACTCTTCCCCCAGCAACCTCCACAAAGGGACAGTACTTACAAGGGCTTCAAGGGTAAGCCATTTCCTGGAGAAGTTGTTCAAATACCTGACGTGGTGCGCGAACTCCCTCATAGTGCTCACCAGTTGCTGTCGAGCTGGGAAACGCAACACTGGCCCTCGGAGCCACCTGGACCGAGGGATTAGGCTTGTGGCAATTGGAGCCCCTTTTTACAACACCCCCCCCCCCCCCGCCGCCGCCCCTCTGATTCTAGGTCGGCTCCAAGGGGCACCCTCCCCCGCCCCAAGTTCAACTTTTCACCAGCCCCCCCCCCCCCCCCCCCCGCACGTCACTCCCGCAGTGGGACAACATGCTTCGGATGGTACGCGGGATGAGTGCCACGAAGCATTGGTCCAGTTCCTCGCAGAAGTTTGCGGACGTCGCCCGATTGCTGTGCCCCATCAAAAGACTCCTCTTGTCCGGCGAGCCCAGTGCGCGCCCCCTCCGGAGCCACCCTCCGCCGATCCCCCCCTTTAGGCCATGCGTGTGCAGCCACAAGGTGTACCAGTTCCGGGGCTACGACTGCGAGCTCCTGCTGCAGCGGTACCAGCCCCTGAGGACGCACTGCCGCGACCCCAACGCCCGGCGGCGGGTGTTCCTCGTGTCCGCCCAGCGGGACCGCAGCATCGGGCGCATGGACCGCGATGGCGAGCCGGAGGAGGACTGGGACGAGGACGGGGTGTTCCGCGCGTACCTCGCCGTGGTCACGACGGCCGCCGAGAAGGGGCCCGCCCCCCAGGGCCCGCGCAACAGCAACGCCAGACGGAAGGAGCGGCTCCTCGTGAAGTCCCAATGGGTGGCCCTGACTCCCCCGAGTGCGTGCTCACGGGCTGTCCCCTGCGTCAATTCAATGGTCAGGGAGGGGAAGAGGCCACACAAAGCGAAAGCAAATCAAACGGAGTTGATTCTGACGCGCCGGATTCGAACCAACGCACTCTGAAACCCCATGCGTACGATGATGTAGCAAAACAGACTTCTCCGATAAACAGAGCTCCACCCCAGACCAAGCAACGTCCATCTTTGTGCTTGGGGCGGATTGGAATGCAACAATGACGCACGCGCCCAGCCGCCCACACCGGACGCTGCGCCGCGCAACTCTCGGGGCGGGTCTGCTTGGGGGTTGTTTCTTTGAGGGATTGCCGGTGAAGTACCGCTGGGCCGCTGGCGCAGGCAGCGCCATGGACAGCGGTTGGCGGTCAGCCCGGGCCGGTTGACGGTTGACGATGATTGGGGGCTGCGAACAGGGGGACATTGGAACAGCTGACAACCGTAACAGGAGCCCCCACCAAGGCTTGTTTTTGAAGGTCGGTTCTAATTGACTGAATGCCCCCCCCCACGGGCACTTTCAGCCTTCCCATCCGTCCAATATGATATGCCCACCACATTGAAGCGGCAATCCACTATGTCCAGGGGCCACTGCCTTAAATCGAAGGTACACAGCACATTGGCAGACCAAGGGGTATCCATGCTCCATGTTGGACAAAGTTGTCTGAACCCATACAACACAGGAGGCACTGATAGTCATCCTCGGCACTCCTCTGTTTTTGAAAGGGGGGAGGGGGGGGTCTGAGATACAAGGGTTTGTGTACCAAAAACGGCCCAAAAATTGGTTTCCTTGACATAATCGAATCGCCCCCCCCCCCCCCAAATGATTGTATTGGTGGACCCGCGGAGAGGGGGGGGGGCGTGACCCTCCTTACCGCTTTCTGATTCAAGCAAGCCCCTCCCCCCCCCCTGGAGCCCCCCTTGGACCCCTTCTGCACCCAACTGAACTGGGAGCATTGTGGGGCCTCCACAAATCACTGACACAACCGGACTGCCCCTCCCCCCATCCCCTTCTCAGCAATGGACGGAGCCAATTAGGTCACAAAAGGCACCACATCTTCCCTCAGAATCAATGCCGCTGCCCCCCCTTTTCTCTACGATGGCCGCACGGACGGTCAACAATACCCCCCCTGCGAACAATAAAGCCGTGGTATTCGGGCTCAGCCCGTCCGATCACCTGGTGGCCCAGGTGGCGCATTCCTCGCACGTGGCACTCAGGAAGTATTGGGGGTGTTCCATGGCTTAGCGGCAAAACAGCGGGGGTGAGGGGGAGGGTCAGAGGCCAAAAACAACTTCTATTTCCTTTCATTTCGGGCCCTTTTAACAAGTTTCCTTTTTTTTTTCGGAGGAAAAATTTTCTGATGTGGGGGGGGGGGGTCGGCCGCGGCTGGGCAGAGCCCCTAATGACCCCGCCCCCCTCTCAGCAACGGCCGGTTCCATAAAGGCTGGTCCACTGCCGCATCATACAACCGGTGCGCGGCTGCCAGGCTCTTGTGTGATTTGCGTGTTGGTTGAGGCCTTTGAGGGGCCTAGAGCACCGGGTTTCCCGAGTGCTTGCACGGCAGGCCCGTGTATCGGCGACGCAGGTGTGCCAGTCCTGGGCTGTGCGCCGCCACGCCCCCCTGTCCTCCCTCATGCGGTGCTGCCGCATCGACCCAACCCGGACCGCACCACAAGTCCGAGTGTCCGGATGCGTCTCAGGTCCGGGGCAGGCGCTTCGTACTCCGCACCCATCATTTCCACAGGCTGGACTGCTGCACGTCCCCTGACGGTAGTCCCAACTCCCAACCACGGAGCTCCCTTCCCAGAGCGTGAGACTGCAGGTACTTTCGGGTGCACTGCTTCGGTGATCGCATTGAAGGGGAGTGAGCCGTTTTGGGCGGTTGGTTGGACACTCGAAATTGAGGCCCCACGTCCAAACACATCCAAACGCTGTGCCGTCCAGTCCTCCGAGCAAACACATCCCCTTGACGACGTAGCGCATTTTCTGCGACACCACAGCAGCGCATACGTGGGCCCCAGGGAATCGCTTGAAGGGGGGGTGTTACCCCCCCCACCCCCCAACACTTCAGCCCTGAACCCCAAAAGGCATTCCCATACCCCAGCGCCAGCCCCAACCGCATTTCCAACCGCCAGTAACCGCCGCCGCCCCCCCCCCCCCCCCCAACCGCTTTCGCATCCCCTGTGACTGCTCTCCAACCGCTCTGGAACTGCCCCGATCGCCCCCCTCCCCTTCAAGGAAAGCCCTGGTCCCAGCGGAGAGAAGGCCCAGGAAGCCTGAACACGCTGATGGCCTTTTCAGTGTGGCATTTGTGATACCCAGTGAACCCACAACCATTTTCACTTGTGCTCTGCAGCGGCGCACTTAATCGTGTCGTACATTCTTAGCCCACGACTGCACAGGGCCCCCGATCCGAGCCAAGGCCCAAGGGCCAAAGGCACGGGAAGGGGCAGGGGGGGGGGGGGGGGGCAAGCCTAACACTCTACATCGGCTGTTTGGAACATTCGGGAGGGGGTGTCTGGTTGGGAGACCTTGGGTTTTCTTAGGCAAGGCCCACAGCGACCCCTGTGCTCCGCTTTGCAGCGCGCCTCAAAAGGTAAGACCTGCCACAGAGATTGTCAGTCAAGGAGGCCGGGGGCTGCAAATGGGACTCTGATGATGGAGGGCGCATTCCAAAACGGGGGGAGTTCCGTTGAACGAATGCCGTACGAAGTTGGTTTGGCACATTTGTTCGGCTTTGTTTCAGGAGCTGTGCGGCTTGTTTTCGTAATTTCTCCGGTTCACCACCGCGGCCGAAAACACAATGTGACATGTAATTTGTTTGACATGTGCACAAATTCACTGGCAAGCGCCCCCACAACATGTTTCCTGTTCTTTCTTTTTTTTTTTCCGCACTCATAACCGCCTGAGGTTTTGGGTGTCAGGATTGCGGTTCATCAACAGTGGTCAGCGGGTGACTGCCAGCAGTCGATAGTCAACAGGGACACGTGCACAGCACAATCTTAATTTTCCCTGATTTTCAGACTTTTGGCGTATTTTGTACTATATTTTGGGTGAAAGTCCATGAACGCAAAAGGGCAGGTGGCCCCTCAATTGCCACTTGTGTGAGTGGATGGAAAAGGGCAGGGGAACCGACGCCAGTTGGCGTGCGGTTGGGTCACAGTTCTTGTTTCTCTCCTCCAATAATGCCCCCGGCCCCTCTTTTTCCCCATTGTCGCCCCCCCTCATGCCCCTCAAACGATCCATTGTGGCCTCCCCCCTGTCGCAGCCTCAGGACCGCCGGGGGGCTTTGTACCGCGTGTCCCCCTCCCTTTAGCCCCCGCCCGTGTGCCCCGCGGGCGGCCCTCCCGCCAGCCCTGTGCACTGCGCTGTGTTGCAGAAGGACATCCGGTGCAAGAGCCTCGTGGAGCGCCTGTACCGCAGCACCCCTCCGTTTGTGAAGGGCCACTGTCGCACCACAATCATGCAGAGCAAGGTCCTGACAAGGTGGCTTGTGCAGGTGTGCCCGGGGCTCTTCTGAACAATCGGACGTCCTGTGCTCTTGTATTCGGACCCCGACCCAAACGTGCGCATGTTTGTGTAGGAGCATGAGCGCATGTTTGTGGGGGAGCATGAGCGCATGTTTGTGGGGGTGCATGAGCGCATGTTTGTGGGGGTGCATGAGCGCATGTTTGTGGGGGTGCATGAGCGCATGTTTGTGGGGGTGCATGAGCGCATGTTTGTGGGGGTGCATGAGCGCATGTTTGTGGGGGTGCATGAGCGCATGTTTGTGGGGGAGCATGAGCGCATGTTTGTGGGGGTGCATGAGCGCATGTTTGTGGGGGAGCATGAGCGCATGTTTGTGGGGGTGCATGAGCGCATGTTTGTGGGGGTGCATGAGCGCATGTTTGTGGGGGTGCATGAGCGCATGTTTGTGGGGGTGCATGAGCGCATGTTTGTGGGGGTGCATGAGCGCATGTTTGTGGGGGTGCATGAGCGCATGTTTGTGGGGGTGCATGAGCGCATGTTTGTGGGGGTGCATGAGCGCATGTTTGTGGGGGTGCATGAGCGCATGTTTGTGGGGGAGCATGAGCGCATGTTTGTGGGGGAGCATGAGCGCATGTTTGTGGGGGAGCATGAGCGCATGTTTGTGGGGGTGCATAAGCGCATGTTTGTGGGGGTGCATGAGCGCATGTTTGTGGGGGAGCATGAGCGCATGTTTTTTGGGGAGCATGAGCGCATGTTTGTGGGGGAGCATGAGCGCATGTTTGTGGGGGAGCATGAGCGCATGTTTGTGGGGGTGCATGAGCGCATGTTTGTGGGGGTGCATGAGCGCATGTTTGTGGGGGAGCATGAGCGCATGTTTGTGGGGGAGCATGAGCGCATGTTTGTGGGGGTGCATGAGCGCATGTTTGTGGGGGAGCATGAGCGCATGTTTGTGGGGGAGCATGAGCGCATGTTTGTGGGGGTGCATGAGCGCATGTTTGTGGGGGTGCATGAGCGCATGTTTGTGGGGGTGCATGAGCGCATGTTTGTGGGGGAGCATGAGCGCATGTTTGTGGGGGAGCATGAGCGCATGTTTGTGGGGGTGCATGAGCGCATGTTTGTGGGGGAGCATGAGCGCATGTTTGTGGGGGAGCATGAGCGCATGTTTGTTGGGGTGCATGAGCGCATGTTTGTGGGGGTGCATGAGCGCATGTTTGTGGGGGTGCATGAGCGCATGTTTGTGGGGGTGCATGAGCGCATGTTTGTGGGGGAGCGTGAGCGCATGTTTGTGGGGGTGCATGAGCGCATGTTTGTGGGGGAGCATGAGCGCATGTTTGTGGGGGTGCATGAGCGCATGTTTGTGGGGGTGCATGAGCGCATGTTTGTGGGGGAGCATGAGCGCATGTTTGTGGGGGTGCATGGGCGCATGTTTGTGGGGGTGCATGAGCGCATGTTTGTGGGGGTGCATGAGCGCATGTTTGTGGGGGTGCATGAGCGCATGTTTGTGGGGGTGCATGAGCGCATGTTTGTGGGGGTGCATGAGCGCATGTTTGTGGGGGTGCATGAGCGCATGTTTGTGGGGGTGCATGAGCGCATGTTTGTGGGGGAGCATGAGCGCATGTTTGTGGGGGTGCATGAGCGCATGTTTGTGGGGGTGCATGAGCGCATGTTTGTGGGGGTGCATGAGCGCATGTTTGTGGGGGAGCATGAGCGCATGTTTTTTGGGGAGCATGAGCGCATGTTTGTGGGGGAGCATGAGCGCATGTTTGTGGGGGAGCATGAGCGCATGTTTGTGGGGGTGCATGAGCGCATGTTTGTGGGGGTGCATGAGCGCATGTTTGTGGGGGAGCATGAGCGCATGTTTGTGGGGGAGCATGAGCGCATGTTTGTGGGGGTGCATGAGCGCATGTTTGTGGGGGTGCATGAGCGCATGTTTGTGGGGGTGCATGAGCGCATGTTTGTGGGGGTGCATGAGCGCATGTTTGTGGGGGAGCATGAGCGCATGTTTGTGGGGGAGCATGAGCGCATGTTTGTGGGGGTGCATGAGCGCATGTTTGTGGGTGAGCATGAGCGCATGTTTGTGGGGGAGCATGAGCGCATGTTTGTTGGGGTGCATGAGCGCATGTTTGTGGGGGTGCATGAGCGCATGTTTGTGGGGGTGCATGAGCGCATGTTTGTGGGGGAGCATGAGCGCATGTTTGTGGGGGAGCATGAGCGCATGTTTGTGGGGGAGCATGAGCGCATGTTTGTGGGGGTGCATGAGCGCATGTTTGTGGGGGAGCATGAGCGCATGTTTGTGGGGGTGCATGAGCGCATGTTTGTGGGGGTGCATGAGCGCATGTTTGTGGGGGAGCATGAGCGCATGTTTGTGGGGGTGCATGAGCGCATGTTTGTGGGGGTGCATGAGCGCATGTTTGTTGGGGAGCATGAGCGCATGTTTGTTGGGGTGCATGAGAGCATGTTTGTGGGGGTGCATGAGCGCATGTTTGTGGGGGAGCATGAGCGCATGTTTGTGGGGGAGCATGAGCGCATGTTTGTGGGGGTGCATGAGCGCATGTTTGTGGGGGTGCATGAGCGCATGTTTGTGGGGGTGCATGAGCGCATGTTTGTGGGGGTGCATGAGCGCATGTTTGTGGGGGTGCATGAGCGCATGTTTGTGGGGGTGCATGAGCGCATGTTTGTGGGGGTGCATGAGCGCATGTTTGTGGGGGAGCATGAGCGCATGTTTGTGGGGGTGCATGAGCGCATGTTTGTGGGGGAGCATGAGCGCATGTTTGTGGGGGAGCATGAGCGCATGTTTGTGGGGGAGCATGAGCGCATGTTTGTGGGGGAGCATGAGCGCATGTTTGTGGGGGTGCATGAGCGCATGTTTGTGGGGGTGCATGAGCGCATGTTTGTGGGGGTGCATGAGCGCATGTTTGTGGGGGTGCATGAGCGCATGTTTGTGGGGGAGCATGAGCGCATGTTTGTGGGGGAGCATGAGCGCATGTTTGTGGGGGAGCATGAGCGCATGTTTGTGGGGGTGCATGAGCGCATGTTTGTGGGGGTGCATGAGCGCATGTTTGTGGGGGTGCATGAGCGCATGTTTGTGGGGGAGCATGAGCGCATGTTTGTGGGGGTGCATGAGCGCATGTTTGTGGGGGTGCATGAGCGCATGTTTGTGGGGGAGCATGAGCGCATGTTTGTGGGGGAGCATGAGCGCATGTTTGTGGGGGTGCATGAGCGCATGTTTGTGGGGGTGCATGAGCGCATGTTTGTGGGGGTGCATGAGCGCATGTTTGTGGGGGTGCATGAGCGCATGTTTGTGGGGGAGCATGAGCGCATGTTTGTGGGGGTGCATGAGCGCATGTTTGTGGGGGTGCATGAGCGCATGTTTGTGGGGGAGCATGAGCGCATGTTTGTGGGGGTGCATGAGCGCACGTTTGTGGGGGTGCATGAGCGCATGTTTGTGGGGGAGCATGAGCGCATGTTTGTGGGGGTGCATGAGCGCATGTTTGTGGGGGTGCATGAGCGCATGTTTGTGGGGGTGCATGAGCGCATGTTTGTGGGGGAGCATGAGCGCATGTTTGTGGGGGAGCATGAGCGCATGTTTGTGGGGGTGCATGAGCGCATGTTTGTGGGGGTGCATGAGCGCATGTTTGTGGGGGTGCATGAGCGCATGTTTGTGGGGGTGCATGAGCGCATGTTTGTGGGGGTGGATGAGCGCGGGGGGCGCGCCGGCATGCCCCTGACCATAGTTCCCCCTTTTCCCCCACACCGCCCTCCGGTTCCCCTAATCCCGCCCCGTTCTCCTGCCCCGCCTCTCTGTCCGTGTTCACGAATCCGCGTTGTCTTTTCCATCCTGGACTGCTCGTGACGTTGGCAAACCAGAGTTTCGTCCCTGACGAGCGGTCCAATGGGGCAGTCTGGAATGGCCCAAGTTGGTGCCCCCCAACGCGGTGACGCTTCGTCGCAGAATGAATGCATCAACATTATTTCACGTGATGGTGTTGCATTTGTGCGTGGAGATGGGTTAGAGGAGTCAGCTGTGCAGACGGATTCTGGGTGGGTAGAGTGGGTGATTTGGGGCTTATTTTGGAACAAAGCATGTTCAAATCTCGGGATAGAACACAAAAGAACGGGATAGACGAAAAATGGTTCAAACCTTGCGACTACGCATTTGAAGCTTTGCTTTTTTACTTCGATCCATGTTTTCGCTTCTTCGTGGTTTTGTTTTCATATCGAAGGCGTGGCTGGTACCGGGCAGCGTACTGTGTAGTGTCGCCAGGAGAAGACAGTGTCCCCTCTCTTTGTGAGGGGTCGGCCTGTCTGAAAGATGCTTTAAGCCTCTGGCCTTGCACCAAAATGTCACATACCCCTGCCAAGAACTCACCTTCGCAGCTGTCGGATTATGTTCACTGAAAGCAAAAAAAAACCAAGGGACCAAGGGCCAGGACATGGGATTGCATTACAGGCGCACCAGGCGAACACCCCCCTGTCTACAAGAGGGCACGGCACTTGGGGGAGTGTTTCCGTTGGGAGACCAAGGCCCCCCTCCAGACCCCCAAACCTACGCCTGTCAGGAATAGCCCTTCTTTCGTCCAGCAAATTGGCCGACAACAACATTATCGCTCACCGGATGCGTGTGGGGGTTCATGTATGCGTCTGCCAGATTTCCCTTGTTTTTTCTTCCCCCACCCGTGGGGAGTGGGCAGCAGTCTTTCCCCCCCCACTTGAATGTGGAGTCAAAATGCTCAGAACAAAGCCCCGGTTTGCCCCGTTGTTCCCTTTTTTCCCGGGAACGTCCCGGGACGTCTCTGGCAACGCTGCAAGTTCTGCCCACAATATCTCCGGCACAAAGGAGATCGGTGCGGCACAGATGGCCGGTGTTCGTGCGCTTCGGCGGATGGGCCCCTTCGACTGGGGGCAAGGCAGGGATGTATTAGAACGGCCGTACGCCGCAGGAGTGGACCCCCCCCCCACCCCAACCAAAGTGACCATTGTGGGAAAACGAAAATTACAAGAGAAAAACTTTGTCGGGCCATTTTTGGTACACACACTTTTGGGTCCCAGACGCCCCCCCCCCCCCCCCCCCCTCAGGGATGTACCGTGCCAATATTAATGTTTTCCGGAACAATAATTTTTGCGGTGGTTTTTGTATTATTTTATTTTAGTGTATTTTCATTTTATTTTTGCAGATTTTTTGCGAAGGGCATGCAGCTGAAAATTAATACTTTTTCCGTTTCATTATTTTGCGGTAAAACAACACCTTGTGCCAGGAATGAGTTATGTTCGCAAATAATTAATATTGGGACGGCCCCAGAAGAGCGGGGGTATGCCCCACCCTCGGGAGTGGGGTAGCACTGCCTGCTCCGTGTGCAGTCTCCGGAGTTGCATTGCGCAGCCCCGCGGCCCGCCTCGCGCCCATCTCAGGCCCTGCCCGGCTACGCCGATCTGGACTGGGGGTCGAGGCGGCGCGTGTGTCAGGCCGTGCGGCAGGGCAGACCGTACCAAGTGTGGGCCCGCACGTGGAACGACCGCCACGCCTACAACACCGCCTACGCTCGCGGGACGGGCGACGGCCTCATGCGCAACGCGGCGGAGGCGGCGCACGGCAGCCCCGGCGATGGCGCGGCCGGCGCGGCGGACCGGCCGGTGGATATGGAGGAGGACGCGGATGGCGTGCCCTGGCCTTCTCCAGAGGACATGGCCGAGGACGAGGACGAGGACGAGGACGAGGATGACCGGGGGGACGCCGGCGCCCCCTGGGATGGCGCTTGGACGGCCGCAGGTGTGCCTTGCACACCCCAATACGCCCGGGGGAGTGTGTGCCCTGTGCTGTTCATGTTGTGTTACCGGATCTTGTGGGTTGATGTCCGTTCTGGGGTCCGGGGGGTGGGGGTCGTGGGGGTAAATTGGATTTTCCGCTGCATCCCCTGATCCGAGCCAAGGTCCAAGGGCCAAGAGCACGGGAAGGGGCAAAGGGGGGGTTTCGGGGGAAGCCTAACACTCTACATCGGCCGTTTGGAACATTCGGGAGGGGGTGTCTGGTTGGGAGACCTTGGGTTTGCTTAGGCAAGGCCCACAGCGACCCCTGTGCTCCGCTTTGCAGCGCGCCTCAAAAGGGAAGACCTGCCACAGAGATTGTCAGTCAAGGAGGCCGGGGGCTGCAAATGGGACTCTGATGATGGAGGGCACCGGAGGGCGCATTCCAAAACGGGGGGAGTTCCGTTGAACGAATGCCGTACGAAGTTGGTTTGGCACATGTCGTGCGAGCCCTCCGCAAGTGACGACGGCGCCACCGAAATGGCGATGCGGGACTTGCGGTGCCATCGCTTTGCTCAAGAGTGGGCGGTGTGCACAACGCGGGCGGTGCGGTCACCCAAACGCTGTTGGCCCAAACCGGAGCGGCAGAGAAGTGGGCGCCAAGTCCAAGGCTGACCATCTGCGGCGAGGGTCCCGGGGGACAAGCGCGGTGCCGGTCCCTTGGCCTCCGGAACGCGGTGCGCCATGGGCTCCACTGGGCGTCCCCGTGTGTGCGCAGCCGCAGCCCTTTGGACTGCGGTCCCGGGGCTGAGCCCGTGGACAAGGCACAGCGGGAGGCAGGCCTGAGTTGGAATGTTCTTTTGGCGCGGGTTCCCCCCGCCCTCTGCCCCCCCCCCCCCCCCGCTCACCCCCAACGTTTAGAATGGGAGAATAAAGACATTTACTGAAGGACAACATTCTTTGGGCCATTTTTGGTGCACAAACGTTTGGGTCCCAGACCCCCCCCTCCCCCCCCCCCCACAAAAAAAACTTTGAGAAACAACACGGGATTTTCCTCGAGGATGGGAAGCTTTTCCATGGGTTTGTTTGGTAGTTTTTTTTAATTTATGTTTTAGATCGGCAATAGACAATCTCTAACAGCAGCTGTGGGGTCCCCTGGGCATAACCCTCGTATAGGAGAGCCTCCCCACGGGGGTATGCCCTGCATGATCCGCGGCAGAGGAGGAGAGCGGTGAAAGCGGAGGGACTCCCCCCCGCCCCAGACCAAAGCGCGGGGCAAGCGCTTGTGCCCCGCGGGGCGCACGGTGGAGAGGCACGGCCGTGCGGGTACGGAATGCTGATGACCGGTCACCTACACAGAGGCTCTGGCCTGGGCGAGGGGGCGGCTGCAGGAGGGCGGCGGCAGCTCACCCTTTGGGGGATGATTGCGACGCACTGGCAGCTACCCCACAGACCCATGCAGGCCTTCCTCTACAATATGATGTTGCCCCCCCCCCCCCCTCCCCCCGGAGTAGTCAAACAGGACAAGGCATCCAGGGGTTCCGTTGACACAACCAAAACACGTTCAGGCCCACAGAGGGTCAGAATGGGCAGTGGCGAGAGGCCAATGGGCGCCGCCAAAGGCAAACAACCTGATACCGAGGCCTTGTGCCAACCCCCCCCCCCCCCCACACACACACAACGCCCCCCTAAGCACAGGCCCGGCGGGAGGGCTACAACTCACCACAGAAAGGCCCGGCGGTGCAAAACGAATGTGGATTGAGACGCGGAGGCCTTCCGCCACGAAGCCGTCAGCATTTCAGACCCCTGCCGTCTGCCTCGTGCCTGTTCAGGAGCCCTGGGCTGTGCAGTGGCCGATGTCAAATCTGAAGCCGCCCCCTTCTCCGAGAACACGGCATCGCCGCCACCCGCGGTGGCCACGGAGGCGGAGGACGCGTCTCCCGCTCCTGCGCACCTGTGCAGCCCACGACCCACACAATCGTTGCCGGACCCAACAGAGCCCTGTGCCGCTCAGGCCAAGCCTGCGATGCCGGCCAGAGCCGATGGAGGGCCCCCGCCACCCGCATGGCTCCGCACAACACCCCAGCCACCCACCGCACAGACGAAGCCAGTGGATTACACGATCATGCCAATGGGCGGTGGCGCGCCGCCGCCCGCAGCGTCACCTTTCGCAGGCCAAGTGGACCCGAGATCAGACCGGTGCACCAAACCTCCGACCGACGCGGACCAGCAAACCGATGGAGTGCCCCCACCACCGGCACGGCTCTGCACGCCACCGGCACCACCGCCGCTGCTGACCCCGGCCCAGGATCCCATTCCCCAATGCACAACGGTATGTGCGGCTGAGTGCATTGCTTTTGCAAGGCCCGACACAAGATGTGGACAAATGCTGCGCAGGGCCCAGAGATTTATTACAACAGCTGACAACCATAGGAGGACCCCCCCCCCCCCCCCATGGACCCAGATTTCATACTGCGGGAAAAATGAAATTTACCAAAGGAAATGTTGAGTTGGGCCGGTTTTTGGTGCACAAACTTTTGGGTCCCACACCCCTCCCCCCCCATCCCCCTCCTCTCTTCCAATACATCCCTGGCAGGCACTTTCCCTTATTTTCCCTACCCCGTTTCTGTCACAAGCAACCCCTGTACCGTGACTCATGACTGCGGTGGTTTCTTGAGAATCCGCCAGATAAGATACTTAGACTGCTCCTGGTTGAAACATCGTGGTCACGGGGCAGTGACATGGAGGGCTGGGGCCCAAATCCCCCCACAACCTCCACACCCCTACCCCCCTCCAGCCCCACCTGCGCGAACGGGGAGGAGCAATTTTCTCAATCGGGCGTATGTCGCCACAATCCACTCCCACTCTGGGCCCCGAGATGGCAGGGGCAATTATTGGGAACACCCTATTTTGTTTTCATTGATGGTGAACGGGGAACCGGCTTTTTACCCCCAAAAATGTGTACATCACAAATGCTCAGAATAAAATGGAGAATTTCAAAAATGGCCCAGAATCCCGAAAACGAAGTTTTAGACAGGCATCCCCCTGCACAACGGGCGGGTGTTGGGGTCCAGAATTGAATTGAGCTACCCCCATTGCTACTACCCCCACTAGCCCCATTTGCCGGGCCCCAGCATTTTGCCGGGGGATTCGGTGCTGCACACAGCTGAGCAAGTCTTTGTAAGGGGGCCCCAGATCGTGTAAGTTTTGCGGTGCTTGCACTGTGCCGTACGCTTGTCGCGCGTGCTACATGCTTCCCAGGCCATCGTGACCTGCAAGGTCTGCAAGGGGACCAAGACCTCGGATGGCAATGCGATGTTGACCTGCAGCGACCCCTCTTGCCCGTTCCCAAGAACTGAGGGCTGGCACGTGCGGTGCCTGCAGCCCACGCAGCGGCATGTCCCGCTGGGGGGGTGGGCGTGCCCTGAGTGTGCCCTCTTTTGCCCTCCTGCCCTCCACTAGTGCAAGCCTGTACATCCCATTGGCATGACAAGTTCTGCAGCCATTTGACGTTTCGCTGACAGAGCCAAGGGTCGGGCCAAGAGGGGCCCACGCCATCCTGAGCGTCCAATAGTTAAGTCAGCGGGGGCATAAACGTGGGGGAAGGTGGGTTCGAGATGACGGGTGAACTGGGGTGCCCCTGGCGATGCACCCAAAGGGTGCAAGTATGGCCCTTGGCTGACCCAGTGGCCCGAACCGATTTGGCGAACTGCGCCCGCGTCGCGGCGTGCCAAAGTGTTTCCGTTTTCGGCGGGAACACATTCGGTCGGGATGCCTGTACACACACAATGCCCTGTTGAAATATGATACGGTTTGACTACCGCGTGTTTGAGCATTTGTGCTGCTTCTCTAAGAACAGGTGTGGACCTCAACACAGGAGTGAGTGGTAAGAGGACCCGAGCTTTGTGGGCACAATACTGTACCGGGCGGGTGGGTCCAAGCCCAGCGTCGTCGTCGTGCACTGCCGTCTCACGATGAATAGTTTTGTGGTCGCTGCCGCAGACAGCGTTGGATGTTGGGTGCAGCGGTGGGCCATCCATTGCTGCTGTCGGTCTGTTGCTCAACCCAGCATCCGGTGGGTATGGCACCTGTTTTCTGGAAGTGTCCCTATCTTTGCACAAGGGCACGGGAGGGGGTGAAGTGGGCAGGAGGAACACTTTTTTGCTTGGCTTGCTTGCCCCTCCCCCCCCCCCTTCTCATCCCACCTAGTGCCAGCAGATTACATCTGACCGCAATTAGCTGACCGATAGCTCCCCAAAAATTGTTGACCCAGAGAGGTTCCATGACAACCGTCGTGGTGGCCAAGACCGGCGCCGAGGGTGATGACAATCATCGAGTTCATGGCCAAGGCCGGTTGTCCAACAACTGTTTCCTGGTCGATTGCTGGTAATTGGGCAATAAGAGCCAAGGGCTGGGGTAGGAAGCCCCGGACGTGCACCAGGGCTTTGTGCTAAGGGCTGTTCGCCGTTGGTGAGCGCCTCCGATTGCCTGCCGCCTGGTTTGGCCATTTTGGACAGGGAGTGGTAGTCGAGACTGTGCTTGCTTGCGCTCTCTCCTATCGTGACCAGACAACGAGATTAAGCAGGGACTTGGCTGGTACCTGCCAGAGTTGGGTGGTAGCAACGGAGGTTGGCCCACAACTGCCGTCGTTTGGCTGGTAACCGCCAGCCAAGAGCAGTTCAGTGAATTGCATCATGGCCCTACTCCTCCCACGAAGAGTGTAGCATCAATCGGTCCCCATTCCCACAGACGCCTGAACAGGGGGGCGAAAGAAGCGCCCTGAGCAGGCACTCATATTTTGATTCACGAGAATTTTCTTTCGTGTGCTTCGGAAACGTTGGTGGGTCGGTTGGTAAGGAGGAAGGTCAGCCGTTTCCTCTGGCATCCTCCAGTCCAAAGCCCCCACCCCCCCGGACGCACTTCACCAAATGGTGAGGGCCGTTGCCCTCCTCCGTGTGGAGCTGACATAGAGCAGTGAAACGGGGGTTATCCGGGGGCTTCACTGGCACAACCCACAAAGGGGAAGGAAGGGGGTGGGGGGAGGTGAGGGTGGGCACGACCATTGGATTGAGGGCACTGGCGGGTGAGAGGCCAATGGGCACCGCTACCTACGGAGGGGAAGGGTCGAGGGAAAGGAGAAGAATAGGTGATGCGAAGCAACAGGCGCCGCGAGCTTCAGACCCCAATCCACACAGTTGTCCCCCCTGGGCCATTCAGTCCTCATTCTAACTACTGATGGCATTGCACATTCCATACCTGAGCCCCCTTGACATGGCACATCCTTTTCTTGCCGCTCTTGTTACACATCGCTGGCCATTGTGCAGGTGCCAGCGACACAGGCTGGCGCTTGTCCTTGGCCAAGTGCCAGGGTGAAGCTAGGTGTTCAACTGTCCAGTAAGGTCAATTTACTGTTGCGGTCACTCTGTCAACTGCTGCGTGTGGGCAAACTGCGGATCACAGGTGGGTGATTGTGCTGGTGGTGATGGGGAAAATTTCAAAACTGATCGTTGATGGATTTTGGCAGGTGAGTAGGGTGTGGTGCCTACCAAAAACCCCCCGAGATGTACCCAAAAACAGAAAGTTTTAAAAGAGTTCTTTCAACTCTTTGTTGTGCCTCTCCTGCTGCTTGCTGCTGGTGTAAGGTTCCTGCTGCTTGTTTTTGATGATGAAAATGTTTTGTTGTTGAAATACAACCAATTCAGGATAACCCAAGCCAGAGATGAGCAAGTAGAAGACAAACAGGATCAAAGCATGAAGGGCTGCAGTCACAAAGAGTTAGATAAAGAAAGCTATCAACAATAGACCACAACAATAGACATTCAATGCAACTCAGGTTGAAATATTTTACATGATTGAGAAAAACTGATTGGAAAACTGCCCCAAGGGCTCACACTCTCCATAGTGCCATCTTGAGATGTGCACTCTTTGTTTTTGGGTCCCATAGGTGCTGAGGTGGCATGGCTTGTGGCGCTGAGGTCACTGCCATGTCACATGGGAACTTCCTACTTAGCTAGGCTGACTGGGTATTGAACCCAGGACCTCTCAAAAAGAGGTACCCCAGCCCCTAGGGTGCATACCACTAGGATAGCTAAGCATTCATGAGAAAACATAGATAAATTCATAGGCTCTGCCTCAGTATATCAGTGCCTCAATCAACTCAGGAAAAGATGTTTTAGTTCACATTGCTTGGGGATTAAGGGGTCCACACAACATCCTGATTTAGTGTTTGGTTCCATAGGTCAAAATGTGTTATCACCCATTTTGGTTTGGCCAATACTAAGATAAAAATGCAAGAGTGCTTAGAGCACCTCTAATACAACTAAAGTATACCCTAAAGCATTGGAAAAGCACTTTTTCTTACTCCCCCCTTGTGCTGTGGTGGCCATCACTGTCGCATTTTTAGGAAAAAGGGATTTTTTTCTTGGCCTTTCCTTGGTTTCCACACCTACTTTAAAATACCGATAGCTTCCTTAACACTGGAAAAGAGCGCTTTACCATGGCCAGCGACTCTTGCTGCATTGTTCATGACAATTTTCAACAGAAAACTCAGCGCTCATGGCGCTGCAGGGGTTCCTGTGGCTTGGTGGGGTTAGAATAGGGCATGCAAAGACCATATGCATATGCATCCCTCCCTCCAAGCTGCAGCGTGACACAACCCAACGCCAGACTCTCATAGGACGCTCGATCTAGGTCCCCTGGAACATGATGGAGACACTTGTCCTGATACTGGAGCGAGGGGGCGACGATTGAATTAAAATTGCCCCTTGGTGGGGTCTTGGGTTCTGGTTCAGTCTCCTGCTGCTCCTTTTCGGCCCGAACAGCGGCCTACTGAGCGACGCTTCGCGAGGATATCCGTACAACAGAGGAATGGAAGGATGAGGGACGAATCCACGCAAACGCGAAGCGACAACACCTAAATCCGTCAAATGACGGCCTAGAATTTTTCTGAAAGCACATACCTGACCAGAATCCCATTGTGCATCAGATGCACATTTTTATAAAATTTGCGGTCATCTCCTGATTTTTTAAATCAGGAAATTCCCACGCAGAAAAAGACGGCGCGCCGAAGCGGGTCCTAACGAAGCGCCAGAAAACAAAGAATTAATAAGATTATAAATGTATGTCAGGTATAATGAAGAAAATGACGAGACACACATGAATAAATAAACATCAAGATTCCACCCACACTGACAGAAAGAATCAAAAGTCAAAGAATTCAAGAATGGACGAAAAGACTTCAATGAATCAGGTATAAACCACAGATGTGCTCGTCTCGTATGCAGCATGCACATAGCTCGTCTCGTGTCTCCGTGTCCGAGCCGTGTAGCACCGCTTACGCACGATAAGAGGATAGATTAGAAGATTGCAGATGATTAGAGGAAAGTTCAGGGTGATTAGACATACACACATATGCATAAACGATTTGCTCGCTTGTGTTTCGATCTGAACTCCACCTTGCTCTCTCTCTCCAGCGGTGAGTAAGGTAGGTAAGCCCAGGAGGGGCCACCCCCTGGTGAGTCCGTGATCTGGGTATGGAAGTGAGATTGGTTAAAAATAGGAGTTTGGAACCATCGTGCATGCTCGTGCATTCACATGGCGCATTAGAGGGTAGGCCACGCGAGGTGCGCACGGTACAACCCTTGTTTAGGTTACCCAGGGGCTCCACCCTACGTTCTTTAAGAGAATGGGTGGAGTTCCTTAAGCTTGCTTGCTTGACAGGGCAGTTTGGGAACAGCGTATTATAGGGCTACCTGAGAAGTGTATAACACGTGGAGGTAGTCTTGGTTCCTCAGTCTCAAACTGTCCTTCATTGGCCTCTGTTTTACAGGTGGGAAGGTCAGGGCGATTGGTGCAGCAGCGATTTTTTTCTGCCCTGCTAAACAAGGGCGCTGAACACACCAAACAAATAACTCCGCCTTTGCCTGTGGCAGAGCAGGGAGTCCGACTCCATCGACATATGCGCCGTGCACGCCAAAAGAGCACTCCTTCCCTCCAAGCCCTAGCAGGGAAACGCGTTGTGGCGTCCCCGTTAGGCCACAAAAGCTTAGTAGCTCTGTGTTCTCTTGCCATCTCACAGGTGAGCCATTAGGGCTCGTGACCTCTTCACCAACATTACCCAGTAGAGGGTGCGTGTAGGAGTGGTAGTCCTGAGTGGGGGCTTGAGCCAGTTGAGCAAGTGCTCGCCCAACAAGGATGCTGTCACTGTAGAGTGTGTAGGACCTGTAGTGCATGTGTCACTGTCCCACCCGTTTCCTGCAATTTCAGCGGGGTTGGTGGGCAGTGGAAGTGGTTAGGCTAGGTTTTGGCCTTCATAGCAAATAGGCGTTTTCATGCCTTCATAGCTTTTGGCCACCCCTCCCCTCTAGTAGCTAGGTAGGTAGGAAAAACAATACCTGGACTCGTAGGCTGGGTATTCCCCCAAGGTTTTGCGCCAGCACGGAAACTGGGCGCTTAGGGGCGGAGAGACCCGGGGCGTACCCCGTGGCACCGGTAAGACATCCGCCGGGTTTAGCAAGCGTGCAGACTTGGGTATAATTAGGACACCATTTCTGCGGCTTGCTCTCAGGACCTTAGGAATAGCACACTCACACATACGCTTAGGCAGGTAAGGGTAAGGTTCAGTCCCTAGCTTTAGTCTTGGAGGCAAGCGTCTCAGCGAGCCTCAGCAACTCACCAAGGTTGTTTTGGGACAAGTAGTCTACCAGAACTGAGTTTAGGCGTCCCTCAGGTAGAACAAACGCTGAGAAGGGCTCCCAGGTGGCATCTTGGACTCCAAACCCTTCCCAGAGAGTGAGGAAGCGCCAACCCTGGCGATAGCGGTGGCGTAGTACAGACTTCACCAGGTAGAAGCCTTCCTTAGCCATCTCCTCGGCGTTCATGTCGGGGAGGTCCCCTTCAACTTCCATAGGGCTGACAGCCCCCTGTAGGTCTAGAGCGGCGATTTCCTCGTTGTTAAGCTCCCACTCCTCCCCACATAGGTCTGGAGGATCATAGTAACGCTTCAGGTGCTGAGCAGCGCACACCAGGGTCCCCTCTAGTCGGGGAGAACACCGCACCGTGATACGGTGTCCATCCACAGATAGAATCTTGTAGGGCCCGAAGTAGGGGCCATCGCTGGTAGAGCGTGGCCAGGCGGGTAGTCGGCTGTGGTGCACCAGCACCCAGTCCCCCTCTTGGTAGGAAGCAGGCACCCGGTGCTTGTTCTTCCTGTTCCACTGACGCTCCCTCACTCTCTGGAGCATAGCCTTGGCCTTGTCCACCTTCGCTTGTTGCTCCTGGACCCAGTTACCCACAGAAGAATGGGTATCCTCTGGATAGGGAGCATGTAGGAACCACGCCGGGTGTCCTAGGAATAGCTCATGGGGCGAGTAGCCAGTCGCCGAACTCTCTGGGGAGTTCATCATCAAGGATATGACGGGGAGTAGTCTCACCCAGTCTCTGGTGCATTCAGTTTTGCACCATATCCTTACATTCTCCTTGAGGACACGAATCTGTCCCTCACATAGGGGGTTGCTCGTGTGAGAGTAGGGGATCCCCGTAGACACCTGGACATTGAGGGATCTCAGGACTCTCTTGTACCAGCCGGTATCTGAGCGTACTCGTACGTCCTCATCGGAGTTGATCTCCTTGGGCGCCCGATAGACACAAAACCACTCCTCCAGGAGTATCTTGATAGTCTCCTCTCCGGTAATGTGCTTGGTACATGGGAACACCCTGGTACACCTGGTCAACCCACAGGTCACCACGAGGGCAAAGTCGTAGCCCCCAAACTTCGGCATCTGCGTGTAGTCCACATAGAGAACACTGTTAGCACAGTGGGGAATGGGCAGGGTCGAGTAGAGACCCCTGTCCCTGATATCCCCAGATTTGCAGGACCTACACGGGCACTTGTCCACGATAGGCTGGAGGGTCTTCCGCAGTTGGTCATCAGTCCACGTAGTGTGGAACCACTGCTTGAATAGCCTCAGGGTACGGTCAGCACCCACATGACCGCTGGACTTATGGGTCCACTTCAGCAGCGCTGGGACTCTGTCACTGGGTACCCCGATGCGGTCCTCGTGCCAGAGGTAGCTCTTGTCCCTCTTCCACTGCTCTTGGTTGACCAGGAGGGGTTCAAGGCGCTTTTCCAGGCGCTAATAGATATCCCCAAACTCCTTCAGGTATTCCGCTTGTTGGAGTCCATCTAGGGGTCGTATCATAGTCATGTTGAGGTCCAAGTGTACGTCCATACGGCTGGGCGCCTCCTTAGCCAGCACTACAGACCGGGCACCAATCAGGGCGTCGAAGTTGTTGCGGCTAATGTAGTGTGCACACTCGTTCTTCACTCCCTGGATATGGTGTCCCGTCAGCCGTAGTTGGCTGAGGTAGGTCCACCAGCGCCGTAGCTTGGCCTTCTCAGGTGGGGGACCCTTCTGGAAAGTGCATACCGGCTCTTGGTCGCACAGCCAGACCACAGGGCTACTCCCCAACAGTCGTGCCTGAGAGGATAGCACCAGCATACCCGCGAGCAACTCCTGCTCATAAGTGGAGTAGTTCCCCCTGGCCTGGTTCCATTTCCAGTTCCAGTGGCCCAGGGGTACTAGGACCCACTTGTCGTCAAGGTAGCTGTGCTTGAGAGTTCCATCTCGGTTGAGACCTTCCGTCCCCCATTGGGAAATAGCCGAGTCGAACTCCTCCTTCTCTAGTGCTTGCCATTGGAACAACGTTCCACCACCACCCACATTGCTGGCGTCAGTCACCAGGATAATCTCACCTTGTGCTCTAGGCACGCCCAAGCACTTAGCGTTGGCCACCCTGTCTTTGAGCTCTTCAAACGCTTGTTGCTCTTGTGGGCCCGAGCGCCAAGTAGTACTCTTCTTGATCAAGTCCGTCAGAATGGCGCTGGTGTAGGTGAATTTCTTGATATGGCGGCGGTAGAAGTTGCACGCCCCAATGAAACTGCGTACATCATGGAGTCCTTTCTTGGGGTCTTCATGTCGTACCTTAGCATCCATCAGGGGTTCGGCCTTAGAGGCCGCTGGGGTCCACCACCCATAGCCAACGTCAAACCCCAGGTACTGCTGTAACGGCAGCAGTGACAGCACTCAATTATACACTGATGTGATCAGAATTTCAATGATTCTCAGATGTACATTAGTGCAGTAAATTTTCAGCTTGTTTTCATGTTTTCCGTTCGCCGCCAGATGTCGCCTGTGAGCGCGCGTCGAGTCGCATTTGTCTTTCGTGATTTCCCAATCGGATTTATTTAAATTATTTCGAATGATTTCACGTTGTGTCATTATGTGCGATGAATGCGCATTGAGATTCTATGTCTGCTCCATTTTTGTAGACCGGGTTTTCGTACTCTTCATATTCCACCATGGAGTTCAAAGGACTTACAAGTGCTTCGCATATGTAGCTCCCCGAGGCTGGATATGGGTCTGAAGAGGGTTATGTGGGCTCGGAGATATCAGGGGCAGTGTCGGGCGTTACGACCCCTGGGGCATCAAGGCTACAGGCTTCGCAGTTACCACAAAGATCAACCACTATGCAGCGGTTACATGGTAGCAGAGGAAATCATGACTCTGCTTCTGGAATCTCCACTGATACTCTGAGATCGTCGGACTTTAGCGGGGCTATTACTCGTTCTGGGTCACTGCGTGTTCCCCCTGAGGTTACATTCGTGGCATCTCCCCAGCAAGCCGAGGATCAACCTTCAGAGTGCCCTTACTGTGGCCATAGGCATTGGCCTGGAGTTCATACTTGTGCTGATTGTTGTGTGAACGCCCCACCCAACCTTAAACCCGGTCGAGAATCCCCCTCCTCAAGCGAATCTGGTTCCAGCTCTCAAGCTTTGCCTGATCTAGAAGACAGCAGCACCGAAGGAGAGCCATCCAATACTGGAATGGATGAGATTTCTGGTGAATACTGGGAACACCAATTCCAGGATATCTGGAACCAAGAATTCCTGCAACGCCAGAATTGGCTGCTGGCGGAGGCGAGCTACCGTGGCCGCCTGAGGGACTGGTTCAGGGCGTCGTGCCAGTTCATCAGGGACAGCGGCCGGTTGCGATTCGACGCCCAATTGCAGGAACAAGAGGACTGGGAAGAGCTGATGGACCAGTTCGACCACCAGGCCGCCGTGATGGTGCAGATGGCCATCATTGCCGAGGAGAGACGCCAGAATGTGCATCCGCACGCTGGTCCGTCGGGCGCCTGGGGTCGGAACGACGACGAGGTCGACGAAATGAGGTGTGATTCGACGCATTCTCACCTCTCCAGGGAGCAGCTGTCCAAACTCCCCAGCTCCACCTCCAGTGTTGACACTTGGGTCGACGAGGTGAGAAGCAAAGGAAAAGGGACGAGATGCCCTTCCTGTGGCGATTGCGCCAAGGACTGCTCCTGTCGAAGACAGATTTCGTCGCTGGAGAACAGGGTGAAGGAGCTGAAGAAGGCCGCCAAGGAGAAAAAGAGGGATGATGACAGCAAGTGGAAGGAGATGGAGCAGAAGCTGGAGAAGCTTACAGATCTGGTACAAAATCTGAGCACTACTGGGCTCTCTGGACCAGCGCCTACAATGGCAAGCCACCCAGCACCTACCTCCTCAGCTGCACCTGCATCCACGCCTTACGGCGTTCCACATTCTCCGGCCCCCCCAGCTTTTACTGGCCACCATCCAGCTTTTACTGGAATTTCTGGTATCCCCCCTACTGGATTTACAAGTCCTATTGGGTTCAATCTGGGTACCGAAGGAGGAGAATCTTCGTCGGAGAGATCTGTACTGTCTGTTGGTACTGTCGGAGATATTGATGGAGAAGCAAGGACCACCGTGAAGGAGCGATCAATGGCCTTGAAGAGGAAGGACCGGCAGCAGAAAGAAAACGAAGCAGAAATCAAAGAAAAGCAGAAGAAATTGAAGGAGATGAGGCTGCATCAAGCTCAACCGACGCCGTTCGTGCAGCCTACTGTGGACCAGGCGTTGCTGGCGGCCGCATTTGCGCAGGCACAGGCAATGGGAGGCGCCGCTGTCAACCCGGTGTTCGTCAATCCGGTTGGCAGAGCCACAAATTTGAACCTGAACCACCTGCTGAACCCTTTGCACATGAGGCTTCGAGGGTCTGTAATGAAGGAGCCGAAGTTCTCAGGACACCCAAATTACTGGGCGTCCTTCGAGAGGCAGTTCATGGTGTGGCTGCAGACGGAGAAACTGGACAAGGAACTCTGGATCCTTGGGTTGATGGACTGTTTGACTGGCAAGCTCAGAGAAAGTACATATAATCTCTATGTGGAAAGACAAAATCAGGGAGATCCCCTGACGTATGAAGAGCTGTACCGAAGTCTCAAGAAGAAAGGCTCTCGACTTCCTGAAGATCATTACAGGAACCGTCTGGAGAACTTCAGGGCGATCAAGAAACTGTTTCTGGAAGAAATTCAAATTGCAAGGCAAGATTGGGAGTTTTTGGTGCAAGAGGCGGAGAACTCTGGAGAAGGACTTTCTGAAGGCGAAATGAAGAAGATCCTCCTGAGCAAGCTCACGCCGGAGACCAAGCAGAAGATCAGGGACTCTCAGGCGGACCAAAAAGTCCTGGGCAACTGGGTTGAAGTCCGAGGATTGCCGGAGACTATGGGAAAAATGGCAGTTCGTGACTTGCTACACTCTATCAGTGCTACTGGATTGAAAGACATCACTATTCGTGAGGGCAGATGGAGAGTTGGTTTCCACGATTCTGAACAGTCGGAGTTTTTCTGCAGCATGGTGGATGGAAAAGTGAAGTATAAGGGAACGGTTTTGAGGGTACGACCGTGGATCTTCTCGTATGGAGTCGAGCAGATCTGGGACCAACTTGAAAAGTATGCAAACTTAGAGCGCCAGAAGTCCCAGGATGCACATGGCTTCGGAGGCAAGGTCAACGCCGTTGGTGAGAAGGGATGCTCTGTGTGCATTGCCCTTGGAAAGGAAGGTCGAGCGGCGACTCACACGACCGCAGATCACAGATGGACGCCCTCAGATCTCAAAATAATTCAGTCCAAAATGGATGGAAAGGGAAATTCTCCCAAAAATCCCCAGCAGGATGGAGCACGAGATGCTGACCAGCATGGAAGGGGAAAGGGTAAAGGGCAGTCCAAAAGAAAGAACAGAGACTGGACACCAAAAGATTACTCGCAGCAAGGCGGAGATCCAAGTGGCTCAAGATGGACCGATGCTGGTGGAAAATCTGGTGGAAAATCTGGTGAAAAAGGTGGCAAAGGCCAAGGAAAGTCCGGGAATCAAGATGATTCCAAGGTGAATGGCAACCCCCTGTACGCGGAGACGCCAGCGAACAAGACCTTCGGCAACAACAAGGATACTGGAGGTCGAGGCAAAGGCAGATCCAACGAATCCAACCCCAATTCCAACACCTCCAACAACAAAGGCCAAGGAGGTAAGAAAGGTGGTGGTGGAAAGTCATTTGGTGGTCGTGGACGTGGAAAAGGAGTCAATGCCGTCGAAGCAGGAGAAGAATGGGTTGACGAAGGACAAGTACAGGACGTGCAGGCGAACGACGAAGAAGAATGGCAATAGGGAAGCCAACTTGACCCAAATCCCAACACTGGGGTTGAGTGGCAGGAGACAAAACCCATCAGGGTAGTTGGGGCGGTGGATGGACGCTGCTGGGACCGGCTGGCGCGCTCCTCCGGCCTCCTGTACCCTGCCTGGGTCCTCAGCGCTGTCCGGCGAGGCAAGCAGCGCCAGTTTGTCTGCTGGATCCAGGTCAGATCGACGGATGGTAAGGTTAAACTTGCCAGATGTCTGATTGACAATGGTTCAGAGGTCAATCTGGTGAGGAAAGGCTTTCTGCAGGAGGATGAGACGAAGATGTCCTCGACACCTGTCCAGCTGGAGGGAGTCAGCGGACATCGCCTTGACGGTGGCGACAGAGAAGCGGAATTGGCGGTCAGATTGGTGAAACAATCTGTGTGGAGCGTGGAAGAGACGGCCACTGAGGAGTGGTTTGCTGGAAAATTCTATGAAGCCAGCATAAAGTATGATTTATTCTTGGGTCAACCTTGGCTTCACGCTCACCGTGTGTCGCCCATGGGACACAGGACATGCTTCCTCCAAGATGCGTCGACCAGCGACCCGTCTGATCTGTATTATCTGCACCCATATACCAAGAGTATCCACCAATTCAAGGAGCGAAATAAGCTGCATTTTCAGCAAGATGGGCAGGAATGGACAAGGAATCAAGAAGAATTCGACGAAGGAAAGGTGGAATCATTGAACTGCAAGGAGTGGAAGTCAGTTTGCTATCGTGTAGTCGACAAATGGCGGGACATTCTGGTGGATTATTTTGAAAGGAACCACAATTTTCGTCCTCAAGTTGATGCCTTTGCAAACAAGAAGAATAAAAGATTTCCGAAGTTCTACGACGATGCCTGGAGTGAGGACTGGTCTGAACCTTTGTGGATCAATCCGCCCTTCAACGTTTTTCCTCGTGTAGTGCAGAAGCTGAAGCAATCCGGCGCAAAGGCGATTTTAATTGTCCCCAATTGGCCAAGACAAGAGTGGTTCAAGGACATTATGGACATTTCGATCGACATTGTCGAGCTACCTCACAAGGGAGTGAAGCTGTATTGCGAAGACAATGGCAAGCCTTTGCCGCAGCGTTCGTGGAGCACGTTGGCGTGCTTAGTTGACGGGAATCTGGGAGATTACTGGCAAGATGACAGTGAAATGGGAACAGAAGAGGTCATTTCAAATTCCTCAAGAAACGACGAAATTGGGGTGGATGAAGACGATCGAGAGCGGAATCCCGACGTATCGTCGCGGAAGGAGGGAAGGACAATCGGCGTCCCTCAGGAGAACGCCTCCATCCATTACAATTCGTCCCCATCAGACAAGAATAAAGCCAAAAATGTCAAGATTTCAAGCAAGAATGATGACAAATCTCCAAGAATCTCGCCTGAATTGACAGGAATGAAGCTGAATTCGTCCGACCATCCCTTCAAGACATTCGTGGACCCCTTTGATTGGTGGGATCCCACGGAGGTGCGAGCTCAGGTGAGCTTCATCCGCCAACAATGCGACGAAGAAGTTTGGAATGAAGTGGCCAAGAACATGAGACCACGACCAACAATTCGCAAATTGGTGGACATAATGTCGGTGATTAAATGTGGGAATCAGGTCGACGGAGACAAGATATCTGCAAGAAGGGACGCAGTGTTCGAAGATTATCAAGATGACGTGCTGAGTGGGAAGTTGTGGAAAAACCCCCCAATTCGATGTGAAAACCGGGAAGCCAAGATTGACATAATCGAAGGCTCAAAGGTGCACAAACAACGTCCATTCCATATCCACGGCACCAAAGCAGATGCCCTGCGAAAGATTATTGAGCGCAATCTCTATGAGTTCGGTTGGTTGGAGGGCTGCATGAGTTCTGAGTGGTGTTCAGCACCATTTACTGTGCCAAAACCCCCACCTGCTGACCAATCCAGCATAGATGCTTGGCGTCTAGTGGTGGATTACAGAGCCCTGAATGCCGCCACAGTACCAGACGCGCATCCTCTTCCTTTAATCGAGAAGGAGATCGCCGCGAGAGCCAAAGGCAAGCTCTTTACTGTGTTGGATTTGCGCCATGGCTTTCATCAGATGCCCCTTCGAAAGGAGGATAGGCATTTGACGGCAATGTGCACGCCCTGTGGCACTGTCCAGTGGACTGTACTGCCGATGGGTCTGAAGAATGCGCCGTCGATGTTCCAGAAGATGATGGAGACCATTTTTTTTTCAGAAGCACAAGTCTCTGGATTTACAAGAATTCTGCAGCATCTACATTGACGACCTTCTGATTGCCACGCCGTTGGGAAAAAACTTTGATGAGTGCTTGAAGTTGCACGAAGAACAAGTTCGAAAGGTTCTCGAAGTCCTTCGACAAGAGAAGCTCGTGTGTGGACCCAAGAAGGGCAAGATGTTCCTCCAGAGTGTGGAATTTTGTGGCTCTGTTTTGGAAGATGGTACAAGAAGACCAGCCCCAGGAAAAATGGCTGCCCTGCAGCTCTGGGAAAGGCCTAAAACCATCACGCGGCTTCGTGCCTTTTTAGGCTGCTGCAATTACTACCAGGAATTCCTTCCTCTCTACGCCAAGTTCTCTGGTCCATTGACAGAGTTACTCAAGGTTGGCAAAATAGAAGGAAAGAAGGGATCTCAAGTCAAGCTCAAGTGGACGCCAGAATGTGAAGAGGCTTTTACTGGTCTCAAGGAAGCACTGGCAAACGTGGTTACATTAAAGACTCCGTGGTTGGATGGAAGACCTTTTTTTATTCGTACAGACGCCAGTTGTTACGCCATTGGTGCTACGATCGAACAAGTCGATGACGAAGGTCACCATCATCCTCTGGCTTTCTGGTCTCGCAAGCTTACAACAAGACAGCGAAATTGGAGTCCAAGGGAACAAGAAGCCTACGCAATCCTTTGTGCCTTACGGCGTTATGAAGGTTGGATCTTGGGCCATCGCGTTGAGGTACTGACTGACCACAAGTCACTGGAGAGCTGGAGGACAGAACATGTGGATACCCCTGGTGGACCAGCTGGGAGAAGAGGCCGTTGGCATGAAACTCTCAGCAGATTTGACCTCCATGTGACTTACATTCCGGGTCGCTACAATACAGTGGCGGACGCCCTGAGTCGCTGGGCCTACCCAGCCTCAGAGGCTTACTCTGAAGTGAGTTTTCATGGGACAGCGACGGATAAGCCTGAAGTGATCGAGTTTGACAAGGAGGAACAAGCACTGATCAAGAAACATTGTCTCCAATGTTCGATCAAAAATCGGATGAAGGTGGATTTGGTCAGATGCAAGGAGATTACCAAGGCAGATCAGACTGCAGGAGTTAACTCTGACTCTGAGTCGTCGCTGCCACTCCTGAATGTGTTTCCTACGACGAGATCCAAAGCGAAATCCACGCTCCCTCCACAACAAAAGGACAAGGAAACTTCCTTCCTCTATGTGGATTGGACGAAGATGTACAAGGAGGACAGGTTCTTTGGGTCTGTATACCACAAGTTGAAAGGGGACAAGCCTTACGACTCTGAAGAGACGTCTGATTTCAAAATCCAAGGCGACAAGTTATTTTGGCAAGGACGGATTTGTGTTCCTGATTGTCTGATTGACCAATATGTCAAACATTGGCATCGGAATGAGACAGCCCACACACATTCTCGTGTGCTGGAGCAGGAGCTACGCCACAGAGTGTACACAAGGGACCTCAAGAGTGCCTGTGAACGAGTTGCCAAAGGATGCAAGCAATGTCAGGCGACCATCCCCAAGAATCAAAAGGCAGAAGGATTACTGAAGGGATTACCAATTCCTGAGAGGTTGTTCGACAAGGTGACGGCGGATGTCTTCGAGTTGGGACAAATCCAAGAGGAATGTCTCTACACGAGGAAGCCTATCGATGGGGTTTTGTTAATTCAAGACCGCCACAGTGGCTACATCCAGGTCCTCCCTTGCAACACGAAGCATCTCACCTCTGAAATGGCTGCCAAGTGGACTGCAAGTCAGTGGATGAGTAACTGGGATGTACCCAGTGAAATTCTGACGGACAGTGGGAAGGAGTTCATTGGGACTTGGTGGGAGAACATGTGTGCTCTATTGGGAGTTCATCATCTTCGTGCCCAAGTCTACGACCATCGAGCTCTCCCTGCTGAACGCGCTGGAAGGATTCTTATCAGCATTCTGAGAAAATTCCTGGCGACTGAAAAGGACTACAATTGGTTGGAGACAATTTACTGTGTCTTGAAAAGATACCATCGCACCAAGAATTACACTGGATTGGTCCGAATGAGCTGGTTTTTGGTCGTGAGAAGATGGGTCCAGGACCAGTGATGTATCATCCAAGGCAGTGCTACGACGCCTCGCAATGGTTTGAGAGGATCAAGGATCTAGAGTCCAAGTGGATCCAAGCCAAAGTGGAGAGTCAAGCAGATTGGTTGAATTTCAAAAATAAGCCAAGAACGCAAGGAAAACCCTTCGAGAAAGGCCAGCAAGTTTGGCTTCGTAAGTCAGACGAGACCCTGAAGGACGACAACAAATTGTTACCTTTATGGGATGGCCCATTCCAAGTCAGTGGTCAACTAAGTGAGACTACATTCAACATTGAGATTGAGCCAGGCAGGCATCCAGAAGTACATCAAGACCGTTTGAAGGCCGAAGTACGCTGCCCCAAAGGAAGGTTCAAGCCTCTCTATTGAACTTCGAAGTACCTGAGCGACAGGAAGATGGTCACAAGCAGTTTCGAGTTGGAGAAGATCCTTGATTACAAGAAGAATGCTCGAGACAAGTGGTACTTTCTGTGCAGATGGAAAGGATTCGGTCCAGAAGAAGACAAATGGGAGCCAGCTTCATGTTTCATCCATGGGTATACGGACACTTTCATCAAGTTCCTGAAGAAGCACCCTGAGATTGACCGTGAGCTCTCGCTGATCAAAGATTGTGTCACCAAGGAAGACTTACAAGCACAAGAAGAAGCTCCAATTGTGGCAGAATCTATTCGAGACAAGATCTGATCAGAATTCAACTCGCCGAAACTTTCGAAAAGGTTTACGGTCGACATATACCCTTGGCATGGGGACACAACAGTCCTGACGCATCGTCTATGTGGTTCGATGGACAGATGATGGGACATTCTGGGGTCATCCTGGTCATTCCATTCATCATTCTCATCATGGTCATCATGTGAATCATGTGCTTCATTGTAGATGATTCCAATCCGAAGATCCGAAAGGCCATTATCCTCAACCACGACGACACTCTCGTGTTTAGCTGTCGACTGGACCCCTCTACTCGCCTTGGGAAGGACTCGTTCGAGTTCGTGCTCATTACAGAGATTCTGGCACATGACTGAGTCTGATTCGTTTCATGTGTTTGACGGATCTGCTGAGAATGTCATTTCCATCAGCTCTTACATTGAGGCGGTTGGTTTGTTTTTCAATCGACCACTGTCAAAGGGCTTATATAGACCAAGTGACGACGATGGTGTTCTTACTTGTGTCAACTCGCTGTTCATCTGTGGATGGTGTTGGAATCCCCCTCAGAATCAGCTCAATTTTGGCAAATTCCCAGTACCAAGCGTTGGATGCTTATACATTCTGGGACTATAACGAGTTAATTACCCATTCTGGCTCATACTGGATTAAACATGAAGCCCTGGGAACAATACTGACAGTGTGGGGATACCCCACTGGGTTTTCTTGGCTATCATTACTTTAAATGATTGGATTTCCATCATGGGATTCATCATCATCATGAGGATTTGACCTGGATTGGCTATGAATGAGAACTGGATTTCCGTTCAACACAACACACAGAGTCTATCGACAATGAATTGGACCTGTATTGGCTTGTTGCAGATCTCGCCACCCTCAATCCGTGTGCCATTCAATGATTTTGGTCTCAATTCAGGCACATTTTGTACCATAATCTGGCATCTGGTCTCATGACTGCAAATGACACCAGCCAGTTTCACTTATCTTGGACTCCATGAGGGGATACCCTATTTTTTTGACGCTCGACGACATGGCGACGCTCGTTTTCTGTTTTCTGGCAGTGGGATGTCAGATCCTGATTTCATCATGAATCATGGATCATGGATCATCATGTACATTCTTCACTCAGACTTTCAATTTTCGAATTTTCGAGCTTGAACGAACTTTTTTCTGTGTGCCCTGAGGTACCTATCCGTTTCATTCAAGTCGATGGCCATCGCGAAGCACAGATCTCAGCACAATTTTGCTCAATTCAGCTCAATTTCACACATTTTGTCATAGATTAGTCGGTTTTTAGTCACTTTCGCCGTTTCGTTCACTTCACTTGACCCAGCCTGACATACTGGCGTCCGTTTTCAGAGGGGGAGTGTAACGGCAGCAGTGACAGCACTCAATTATACACTGATGTGATCAGAATTTCAATGATTCTCAGATGTACATTAGTGCAGTAAATTTTCCGCTTGTTTTCATGTTTTCCGTTCGCCGCCAGATGTCGCCTGTGAGCGCGCGTCGAGTCGCATTTGTCTTTCGTGATTTCCCAATCGGATTTTTTTAAATTATTTCGAATGATTTCACGTTGTGTCATTATGTGCGATGAATGCGCATTGAGATTCTATGTCTGCTCCATTTTTGTAGACCGGGTTTTTGTACTCTTCATATTCCACCATGGAGTTCAAAGGACTTACAAGTGCTTCGCATATGTCGCTCCCCGAGGCTGGATATGGGTCTGAAGAGGGTTATGTGGGTTCGGAGATATCAGGGGCAGTGTCGGGCGTTACGACCCCTGGGGCATCAAGGCTACAGGCTTCGCAGTTACAACAAAGATCAACCACTATGCAGCGGTTACAACTGCATGGTCTCCTGCATGAACTCACACTTCTCCAGCTTGAGTGGTGTGTGGTTCTCCTGGCGGACCGCAAAGAACTGACCCAAGAGGATTAGGTGATCCTCCTGGGTATTGGTCCCGAGGCATACATCGTCGATGTGCGCGTCCATCTGGGCCCCACGGGATATGAGTTCTTGCACCTTGGGTCTTCGTCGTAGGATGGACAGGATCTTGTTCATCAGCTCTCCAAATAGAGCGGGTGCGTTAGCCAGGCCAAAGGGCATGACCTTCCACTTGAACACCCTCCCTTGACTTGACAGCTTGAGGGGTGATGAAGGCGAGTAACTCCTGGGCGTTGGACGTCAGGTCCACCTGCCAAAATCCGCTCCTCTTGTCCATCTTGGTCTTGTAGCGACAGGAGGCTATCTTCTCAAGGGTAGACCCCATATTAGAAATGGACCCTGAGTGGTTCAACGTTTTCTTGTTCAGCTCTCCATAGTCCACTACCGGCCGTTTGGCTGTAGACCCAGGTTTAGCCACCAAGAAACAGGGGCTGTAGTGTTGGGGGTAGTCCCCATCCCTGTACTCCAGGACCAGGCCAGCGTCGATACACTCTTGTATCTGTCGCTCTATCTCATCGGCCTGTTCTTTAGGAGCGAGACAGGGTCTCCTCCGGATCTTGTGACCCACGAACTCGGGTTTAAGCTTGAGGTCCATCTGTACCAGTTTGTCGCATGAGGCTCGGGGTGGTAGTTCCCCGAACACCTCCAGGTAGGTCCTTATAAGCTTCTGCACCCGCGGGTCCAATAGTTTAATCTTGTCATCCATGTCCTCGTCGGAGTAGGGGTTGCTTGCCCCGTGGGTAATAGAAGCCGGGAGGTGGTCCTCCACCGGCTCTTTGCCCTTGGTGATATCCTTCAACCCTTGGTAGGCGTATAGAAGGTCTCGTTCAACCATCTCCGGTGGACGATGGCAACATAGGCGAGCTCGTGGGGGTTCACATACACATTCCTCCGAGCGTTCATCTTCCTCGGGGGTCCTCACATGGGCACCCCACACGCTCTTCATGAGCTTAACATCTACCTCCCTTTGCCAGGTGTTGATCTTCTGTTTGAGGTCCTCCTTCAATTGGGATAGATCTCCCATACATCCTTGCTTCAGTGGCCATGAGCTGCGGGTAGGCTTAGTGTAGCATAGCTTTTTCGCCACCAACCTCCTCTTGGAGTCCAAATACTCCCTTAGCCTGGATCGGGGGTCCAGCTCCTCGTCCAAGGGGTCTTCCACCCTCATGGAGAGTAGGGGTTTCAGTGGGGCGACGTACTCGGCGTTCTCCACTTCCTCCACGCATGTCTGCAGAAAGAAGGCGTCATGCTCAGTTTCGTCATCAGAGTGGATAGAGCTGGGGAGCTCGGATAGTCCACACTCAGAGACTCCATCAGGAACAGGTACATAGTGGGGAGAGTTGGGGGCATTGGTGTTAGTCACGACGTATTCATCTCCCCCTGGTATAGTCTCAATAGCATCTTGGGGTCGTAGTCCATCCTTCAAGTCACCTAGGGTGAGTCCATCGCTCTCTCGTTGTATAGTCTGGACCACAGTTGAGTCCAGGTCCTCCCAGGGGATAGAGGTAAGACCCCCGTCCACCACGCTGAGCATACTTCCCCATCCGGGTTTCCTGATGGGCGTCTTGCGTCCCAGAGGCACGAAGATGGCCTCATCAGGTAGCCGGACAGAGCTGATAGTCAGCCTGTCCAGGAGGGTTCGTCAGTACTCGTTGCCCCCATGGGCTCCCCAATCGGGGGAACACAGGACCATACGGAAACGTTCCAGGGCCACCTTGGTCAAGACCTCCCCCAGTTCACCGAACCTGGGGTTCCCGTAGGCCATCCCGAAAGAGGGCCAGTAAAATTTGTAGCAGCAGTTTTTCCCCCTGCTGCAGTAGAGGTCCAAGACATGTTGTTTGTCGCTGGCGAAGAACTCCACGCTCAGGTCTTCTCTGGAGTAACCCAACTCCTTCAGACCTTGGTCTAGGACTTCCCGCAATAGTTGATGGTCCTCAGTTTTGGAGGCCGCCATCATGTTGGAGGGCTCCTCCTTCGATACCCTCGGGTAGCTCGAGGTGTACTCCGACTGCTCCAGTGGCACGGACTCTCTGCCATTGCCGTGGTCCACGTAGAGGAGGTAGGGCGCTTGCAGCGTCAGGGATTGTATCTGGGAGTGCTGCATGAAGAAGTCAGTCCCCAATACAAATTCGAAAGCCTCAGTGTCCATCACATAGAACCGATGGGTGATAGTTCGGGAGCCCATTGGTACCTCCACTTCACAGTCCCCGCAGCTGTGCACCACATGTGCATCCCCCATTCATATAGCCGCGGTGGGCATGGTGTTCGTCAGGGTCCCACAAGGTAAAGCTTTCTTGGCCACTATGGATATCGTGGCTCCAGTATGCAGTACCCCCAGGTATTCATGTCCCCCTTGTCGGATACGTACCCAGAACACGAGGTCCAGGGCCCCATCGGAGCGTCCCCGTCAGAACTCCGTGGGACAGGTCACCTCGAACCCCTTGTCCCGCGATTTGCGGGCCATCCTCATAAAACGGCTTCTCTTCTTGGCGTTGCCGTCATCACCCCCTTCATGCTCACGCTTGGCCCCTTGCTCTCGCTGGGCCTGTGTCTGCGAGCGTGTGGTAGGACCAGACTGCCCTCCAGAGGGCTCGGAGTTCCCCCTTGGATTAGGGTTGGGGTTGCCTCCGTTCTTGTCTTGGTTCTTGTTGTCCTTGTCTGGCTGGCAATTAGCGCCTCCTCCTCGTCCACCTTGGCTCTTGTTTTGGCCTTTCCCATGACCTTTCGACTTGCCTTTGCCGGAGTCGTTGCTGATGCCCTTGCCACCGCCCTTGCCGGAGCCTTTGCCAGGATCTTCGCCCTTCAGCTTTGCCAACAGGCGCTGCTTGTGGTAGCACTCATCCTCGTAGTGCTTCCTCTTCCCACAGAAGGCACGGGTGATAGTGCACCTGTAATGATCCGGCATCTTAGGCTTGGCGCCGGTGTTGGTCTCCTGCTTCTTCCCCTGGACCACGAAGCAATCGCGCCGATCGCAGTCGGGGGCGTGCTGCAGGTGACCATGCTCGTCTCTGGCATCACACCAGAAGAGCTCCTGGACATTGCCCATGATACGGGCGTGCTTCGGGGTAGTCCCCTGTCCAAGTCTGGGTCGCTGGTACCCTTTGCCATGGCTCCCAGAGCCTCCTCCTCCAGGACGGTAGGCGTTCAGCTGCTGGTCGCTTTCTTTCTCCAGCGCCAGCTCCAAGAGTAGCACAGACAAATCCTCGTAGTTGAGGGCCCTCGCCTTGCGCTCTGCCGTTGACCGGCACTCGTCCCGTAGGCTCCCGAGGGAGCTTAGCCACCAACCAGAAGAGCAGCTCGTCGCTGCCGTAGGAACCGGGCGTCAGGTCAGCTAGTAGCTCGGATATCCTAGCGGGTTTGGGGTTGTTGGGTAGCACGGCCAGGTTCAGGATCTCGGCCCTGATGGAGAGGTCGGTTTTGTAGGGAGGGTACTGCCTCTCCAAGGCAAGCAACACGTCGGCGAAGGTGGCGGACTTCGTCACGATCTGCTTGACCTGCTTCTCCAGGTACTTAGTCTTGCAGCACTGCAGGAGCAGGTCGCACTTGACTCGCCCAAACCCACCGTTTTGTACCAAAAAAACCCCGGCAGATACCAAAAGACCCCCCAAATGTATCAAAAAACCCCCCATATTGATAGACCCCAACAAATCCTATGTGCATCACCAAAAACACCGTTTCTACCTTGTTGTGGAACCCTGTGGCAGCCATGCGTCCACTTGGACACCCACACCCCCATCCCCCCTCACACCCTCCTCCTGCACCCCATTGCTGAAGGTTGTCCATCACAAACCCCGTCCCAACCTTGTGTCCATGTGCACCCCCTAAACATGTCCCAAGCACCATCCCAGACCCCATGCCCCAACAACAGCCATAAAGGCGCACCCAGCCCTGTCAAACATCCCGACCCCAGACGGCAATTCACCCCCCGTACCAGCCGCCTATAAGCCACGTTCCCCTGCAAAACGCATTCAAAGAGCAATCTGAAGCAAAACACTGAGTGTACACTCATATTTAGTTCCATGACCATCCATTCCCTCTCCTACCTCCATGCCTGAAATCTTCCTGAATGGACCAGCAACATGCACTACAAGCAGACCTAGACCTGGGCATACAAATTGGGGGCGCTGACAGTTCTGAGGATGCACCTAACACCCTGCCTGGGCTCCCACACCCCACTCACTCCCGGAGGGTATTAAAAAAAAACCCAGAAACTGACCCGACAAAATGTACTGAAAATCCCCGTCGTCTATTTGAAACCCGCTGATTTGTAACATAAACCCCCTAGTTGCACCGCAGAACCCTTCTGATTGTACTGTAAACCCCCCAAAATGTACCAGAAGCCCCCCGTTTGAAATGTCCCGTGAACCCCCCCGAAATGTACGAAAAACCCCTTGGAATGTACCAAATAATCCCCCGAAAATGTACCAGAAACCCCCCCGTTCGAAACGTACCAAAACCCTCCCGAAACGTACCCCCCCCGAATGTACCACAAACCCCCTTCGAAATGTACCAAAGAATGCCCCCCAACATGTACCAAAAAACCCCCGCCAAATACCAACCCCCCCCAAAGAAAAATGTGCCAAAAAACACCCCTCACAACCCCCAAAATGTACCAGAAAAACCCCCGCGTTTCTTGGTACATTTTAGCCGGGAGGCTTTTTGGTACATTTTGCGCCAGAACGGGCGGTTTTTTGTTACCAAGTGGGTTTTTTTTTGGCATTCACCAGAGTAGGGTGAGTAGTAGCGTACTTGCAGTGCAGAAAAGTGGTTTGGTTCTCTGTCTGCAGTATTTCATGACAGTACACCACGGACCGAATGTTGTGCATGCCGCGCATTTGTGGGCTAGGGAAGCCAGCAGTCTCGCTTTGTGGTGGCTAAAATGTGGGCGGACTGGGGAATAGGAATTGCTGTTTGGAGGGGGGGGGGGGGGGCTGGCAGAGACTGGATTCCTATGCCCAAAGGGTGGACCACGATTGACGCACTTGTTTTGGTGGGGGGTGGGGGGTCAGTGTCACTGCATCCCGAAAACACTGTTGTGGCACTGTGTGCCACCTCTTCGCCGGATGCATCAGCACAACCAGTTCCGCAATCCTCCATGTATGCGGTGATTTTCAATTTTTTTTTGTTAAGGACCACCTGCCGTTCCTGTCCCCCAACTACCCTAGGCTAAGGTTGAGGGTATCAGAGCAACCGGAATATTGCTCCCTCAGCCAGAGGGCGCGGGCAACTCTTGAAGGGGGAAGGTCGAACCTCCGTATTTGTACGATCTTCGTGGTAGCTCCAGTTGTGTCCCTTTTTTGAGACCCTGATATTGCAACGATTACATGGCAAAATCACGTCGAAGAGAGGTTATTAGAGCAAGTGCAGGCGCAGGCGTCGTATACCCCCCTTTTTGGGGAGGTCATTTGCGTAGGAGACCCCAAGGCATGATATCTCATGTCTAACCGTGGGTAAAATCATTATTTTGCCCAATAAGACAATCCCTCAATGGATTTTTTGATTCTCAGGCCTCTATTACCCTAAACTGCATTTCACTTTTTCCGGGCGGGTGTTGGGGATGGAGGGGGCGGCGGGGTATGTGCTCAAAAGTTTGTGCTCGGCAGCTTTGAACGAGGGTCAAATTGGGCAGCGATGACCGGTCTGCCGGTGGTTGGCCAACCGGGATTTGAACCGCTGACCCGTTCATTTGCGGTCAGATGCATCACCGTTCGACCGTTGCTTGATTTGACAGCGCCCGTGCTCCCCACTGCTTGTAGCCGAGTCTGCCACTGTCTCAGACTGACAGTCTTAATGACTGCTTGCCTGACTAACTGACGGATCGGATGAATTCTAGCCTCTCTTCTAGGTGCACTGCCAAAGGTAATAGAAGTTCTTTCTCCCCATTTCAGGGACCCTATTACAGCATTGTGTATTTCAGCCCCCCCCCCTTGCATCCTGTTCTTACGGATAAGGGAGGTTTGGGACTATTTGCCTTCCAATTGTGGATGCAGCAAGGGCTATGTAGGCAGCCACGTTTTGCATGCTTTGGGGACATGAATACGGTATGGGCCATGTGGCTAAGCTACTGCTCAATAGGACCCTAATCTTGCAAGGGTTATGCAGTCATGTCACTCCTCGCTCAATTTTAGCAGCAAGGGTTATGCAACCACATCACTGCGGCCCGCATTAATGCCACTTCAATGGTGGCGGTGCGCGGGTCTTGCTACTTCAACGACAACACCACAAAAATCTTGCCAATACACAATTTAGCATGACCATATTTGGTATAATGTGAAGTCCCTATTTTGTCACTTGTGAGATGTCACTCAAGCATTGCTCACAATGCACTCCGGTTGTTTGCGTGCCCTTTGGAGAGGGTCAAAGAAGGTTTCCGAAAACTTGGGATCACCCGCTCGGAAAACCCCCTCACGGGAAGGTCAAAACTGAAAACTAGCACCCCAGTAATTCCGGTAATACAAAACCTTTGCATTGCAAAAGTATTCCCTTCGACCTGCCGTGAAAAAAATGTTATCCGTTGGACCGGATGCACAAACACACCCTGGCAAAATGCACAATAGGACAAGGCCAAGCATAGGCGAGCCGGATGCTTGGTTTGACGTACGCACTTTGTAACTTTCAATTTAAAGCATTTGTTGCCTCTTGGGCTGTCTCGCACTGGAATATATCGGTAACAACTATTCTTTCTCCGCCACAATCTTCCGTAAGTACCCCACTCATGTTGAGCGAGAACTAGCAAAATGCCTCAAAACCAGTCATGCCTATTGCTAGCGCTCCTAACATGGTCACCTTTGTCATACCCAAGTAGTAGAGAAACGAGAAAATAGAACACCTATCTGCCGAAATAGTGGGCAAAAAAGTGGTTCGTTTCGACCTTGCATACGGTCAACAAATTGAGTTATTTCGCCTATTCTCAGAACGACTCCAAGCAAGCTGCCAAATTAAATTCACAAAAAGTAATGGGCAACACAACTCGAATATTGGTACGGTAATCAAACTGCAGAAAATGGGCACTTGATGGCACAAAAATTTCCAATTTTCCCGATCCTACTTTTGCAAGCTGTTGAGCAAGGAGGCAAAAAAAGGCATAAATCAGGTTGTACCAGGGTGCTTAGAGCCGGCTCTCCAGGAGGCCCACCCGCATTTCTATAACACACAGATTTCCTCTCTTTGATCCTAGCACCTTACGAGCAATGCTTCTAGCTCGTCAAGAGCAAAATGCGTAACACAAAAACCGCGGGCCTTGAAAACGGCCAACCCTAGGAAATGTAGAGGGGCGGTGCTCCTCAGGAGCATTGAACAGGGTTGGCCCCGAGAGCATACCACCATCGGTGCTACTGAAGAGCCCGGATCAGTGCTCATGAAGAGACAGCTCCTCGGGAGCAAGGGCGGTGGTTTTCAAAGGCGGCCATCGGCTACCTACCCAACCATTGTCTTCAAATACATTACAAATATACCACGCTAGACACGGCTAATGCGTTTGAAGCCAAGGAAATAGTCAACATTTAGTTCAAAGGATTCGAACCCCCGTCTCTAGCGCACCAGCCGGGTGGTCTCTATGCTACACTATGACCAGGGTAGGAAATGTCCATTCCCAAACTCAGCGGAAAATTGCTCATTGAACCGCTCCCACCATGCCGTGGTGCCCCTCAAGTTGGGGTGATTGACATATTTCGCGAAGGGGCCTAGGGATGGTGTCTGACAATCGGCCCTACTAGCTCACCCCGCCCCCCCACCCCACCCCACCCCACCCCCACCCTACCCAAGCCCCGCAATTGGGAGCTACCTCCACTTCTTGATGGCTTTCCAAAAGTGCATCATATGACTCATAATCTGTGGACCTCCCACTTTCTCTATTTTCACTACCCCCCCACCGTCTCCACTTTCAGCTGCTCTGTCAACCCCAACTGGTCCCACAACCCTTCAAATAATGCTATGTCATCATCATCATAACCTTCCCATCTGTGGATCCACCATCCGACCCCGATTCTGTGTCAAAGTGGTTGTCCGAGATTTCTCCTAGACACTCACCCTGTCCCCCCAAAAACACGGCTAAAAGGCGCAGCGCCTCCCTCCCCACCTCCCCTTGTAGGGGCCGGCAGGGGATGGGAGCATAGCGCCTCCGCAAGCTCCTTTGCTCTCTAATGCTCTGTCACCTGCCCCCCAGACCCTATATTAGCACCAGTTCCCGCTCTCTCCAACAAATCAACCAACCGTACCCACAAATCAACATTAGATAAAAGGCCCGTGGAGGTGGACCATTGATTAGTTTTCACTTCCACAGCTTCCTCCCTACCCCTGCCACACCTGAGCACAGATTCTCTTCGACACCCCCAACGAGAAAAAAATGAGATGCTCTTGTTGCAAATACTGTACAAATCCTAAAGATTCACGGAATCCGTTTTTTTTTGCGACTAATGATTAGCAAAATTTTTGCGACAGCATCCAAAATGGGCAAAAAATGTTTTATTTTTGCGATTTTTTTGCGGCACCCATTTTTGTGCCGGCCTTTACGCCAAAAGAAAATCGCGCTTTTTGGCATTTTGGGGATTGGGGTTGATTCATTTTGTTGCTGTTGCAAAATACCGTGCGTACCTTGGGCTGTAGGATTGCAATCCATTCCTACGTAGGCATGCAAATGTGGATCAGTTGGACTCTGGGATTGCAGTGTATAGTACAGATAAGCACCATCCTGGATACCCTGATACCTGGTCCATGATTCATCATTCTCTGAAAGCAAAGCAAGGTGCAGAATGGGGCATGAGACACGGAAGAGGGGGGCAGCGAGCAGTGGGGCAAACTCTTCCGTGATTCTGGCAGTCTTGCAAAAGGGGGGGGCGGGGGCAAAAAAAAATTTATTTTTGCGATTTTTTGTGCGGAATCCATTGTTGCGTACGGCATGACACCAAAAATCAATTACTTTTCTGCATTGTTTTTCTTTGGCGGACAACAACACCTTGTGCCGGGAATTAATTTTTTTTGCAAATCTTTAGGATTTGTACGGTACTCATCTCCCATCCGTGTGAACTTGTGTCGACTTGCCACCCGTCTGGGCTTGTTCGACACAGTGCCCTGCAATACCTCTTGTTTGTATGCCCGCCGTTTGGAGAAAAGTTGAAAGATACGTGCCACCCCTTGAGGTCCCTCCACCACTTGATCCGTAGGGAGAATGGCAAAATTGCCATTGACCAACAAGGCCCTCACTGGCGCCCGGAAGTTGGTGTGCCCTGCAGCCCATGTCTTAGGGGGGCGTTTTCGCACAGCGCGCGCACAGTGCGCGCACAGCGCCAACTATTACGGTGATTACCCGGGTAGCAGCCCCGAAAACCACCCACCTGCGGAATCATGCACAACCAATTCAAATCTCGAAAATTCAAACATTTGATGCTTGCCATGGGTCCCAGGGACCTAAATTCTGCCCCCTATAGCCCCGTCCACTGCAGCAGCCATTCAATGACATCCTTCCAATCTTCTGAACTTACCGAACTCCCGGTGGTGGAGAACGGCCAACGTTTCGCACAGCGCGTGCACAGCACACGGTACGCCCCCTTAGGCATGCACACTACATACGAAGCAGGACACCAAGCCAATTTGAGAGAAACACATCAATACCCTGCATCATTCCCCTCTTCAGGAGGGAGCGGTGCCTCCAGTGCGCCTCTCGTGCCATCCACAAACACATCCCACACTGTGAAGTTAAAAGCGGTGGTTCTTGCTTCCACGCCCGCAAGTGAGCTATGTTCAACTTCCTCCCTGCATCATCCAGTGGTACTCGCTCTTGTTTCATGAGAAAATCAAAGACAAATTGGTATACTGTGCATCCTGACGAAGCATGGACGGATTCATTTTTACCACACAGGGGGCACTTACGTGTTGCCGCCAGCCGGAAAATTCCAGCATATAGCAGTATAAACACCCCACATTGCCTTCAGGATGAAATTGCGGGACCAAAGCAGCGCCTTCAATTTCGCATAGGCTTGCCATGCCTCCAGGCGTTGCTTGACTTTGACCGCAGGGTCCGCGCTCAAAAGCTGCTGAATAAAAAGCTTGCCCCAATCCGATACCCGGGTCATTGGCTGATCTAGCAGTAGCTAATCCGGAATGGACTCATAAAACGCCCTCGGGCGGTCAACAACACGACCTCCACGTACATGCCACAACCCGCTGGACCCGTGCCAGCTGATCCGTCTATTGGAGGTCCGCCCAGGTGCATATACCATGCTGGAAAACTTAACATTGTAATAGGAGTGCCCCCACTCGTTTTTCAAAAATGCAAAATGCCACGGCGGAATATGAGATGGATATTGTACCCTCACTGGGGGAGCCTGCCTGCGCACCGGTGAATGTGTCTTCACCAACCATGACAACAACTTTAACGCCCCGTGTAAACCTACATTTTGGGGGTTTTGGATTTTTGTAAATGCTGGCGAGGGGTTGGAAAATAGGAGGGGGGGGGGTGATGTATCAACAACCGACTGCTTTCTTCGTTGCTTCAGGAAGTGCAGTACGCACTTCCTACACCCATTTCACCAAGCGACCACACCCATGGACCACACCCAAACATTTTGCGTTTATCCAGCAACCACTTCACCAAGCAACCACACCCGTGGACCGCACCCAAACAGTTTGCGTTTATTCAACAATCCAGAAATCATATCCACAACTTTGCACAAACAATAGCAGGGAAACAAACATTCCCAACAAAATAATATATAAGTGCAAACACCTGGACTGCCAATCAACAAGGAGGTGTTTGACTTAATATGGCCCTTTTACAGTGGTTGGTGGTGCCTTCGTGGCAGGTCCAACACTCCACTGGTATTTCGCTGAACAGATTGAAAACAATGTTGAAGCACCCCAACAGGTGTGCCAGCTTCGTTGCACACCAGCCATGGCAACAGTGCCAACCAACCACGGTCACAGTGACCATATGCACTTCATGCCTTGAATTTTTCGTTCCTACTTTCAGCAGCCAAATTGTTAGGATCGAGGCATGTATTGGAATCATGGGTCACTTGTGTGTGGGGATTGTGGGTCCCACGTGTGTGGGGATCTTTGGTTACCACCACAAACCAAACCTGATCTGCGTGAGAGCACCTTGACCTGCAGATTGTGGCTGCCAGTGTCGTCCCAGTAACCACAAACCAACTTGACCATGGGCACAGACTAGTGATGGGCCTGGGGAGTTTAATTCCCCGTGTCCCTGTGATAGATGGCTTCCTTGTGGCTGGCACAAGAAAATGATGACGTACTACAGCTGCAGCTACAGCCCCACTACATACAAACACTAGTGTTCTGGCTCTGTTTTACACTGACGTGAATATGATGTGGCAATGGAGATGGATGACCATGGGGCAAGGCACAATAAAAGCCCGCACTGACACACCCGTGTCTTTTCTGGGCGGAGGATGTGTCCTTGAGTTCACCAGCCTACAACGGCACTGTGACGTACATGTATTTTACATGATCCGTGCATTCCCCCCAAAATGAAGCCACCTGCTCATGCTCAGACCCCCCCTTCCGAGGAGAGTGCGGATGCACAGCCAAGCAAATGCAGCAGCGGGCGGTATTTTCTGCTGCTGCTCTTCCCATTGCTCAGCATCCCCCCCCCAACACCACCACCACGCCCTTGCATGGCCAACTGCAGCCATGCCCACCACATTGGAAAAACATTTGGTGGGAAAAAATGCAATTTCCGCATGGGCAGAAGTTTGAAGCTTCTTCGGTACACAAACTTTACAGGCCTCTGCCCGTCCACCAAACTGAACCACAAGACAAGATACCCCCCCCCCCCCATACTCAGTCCAGTTTTGCTCAACTCCTCTCTCCCCCAACCTCGTCTGTTGTGGCAACACCCTCTGCGGTCGGCGCCTCGTTTGATTCCTCTGAAGCGGTAGCCCCCTCTCCGTCATCCTGTGCTGGACGCGGCCTTGGGCGCCGTGCAGCGCCGGTCTGCTGCAGCGTCCCGTACAGCTTCTGCATCAGGTCTTCCTCGGGGGTCTCGGGGGGCACTGCAGCTTGATCAGCGGCAGACAGCTGCTCCTTATTCTCCAGCATCTGGAGCAAAGCCTTCTTCATCTTCTGTGCCCTCACGAAATCCTCTTGGTAGTGCTGCAGTGAACGCGTGTGGGAGGTCCAATCACATCCAACCCGCAAATGCTGGCAGGCCCATTCGACCAAAGCAGACTCTTGGCACTCCACAGTGCACGCAAACCAATTGCAGTCACACGGGGGCACGTTGAGTTCATTTCCGGAACCCAATCCCTGGGGCATGGGCAGGGGGCTCCGGAGGGAGGGTGGGTGGTGGTAGTGGGGGGAGTAAGACCTATTTAAGGTGTGCGAAGTGAAGATGCAGATGGCTCCTTTGGTAGACTGCCCTTGTTTAACGCAACCCCTCACCAAGAGGTACTGGATTGCTGTGATGGGCCAAAGTGAAGAAGAAAAGAAAGACGCCCTGAGAACATAAATCTGATTTTTTCATCGATTGTTTCACTTGCAGGAGAACAAAAATGGGGTGTGTGGGAATTCGATGCAACGAAACAAGCTAGAAATCGAGCAGTGCAAATGCACTGAATGTGCCGTCGTTGCGCTTTATTTCTCGAACCTCAGGATGAGCAAGGGGCTGTGCACTACTGGCATCATCACACGCAGTCCAAAGGCCACTTGAATGACGCAGATTCCAGAGCTGCAATTTGAGGCCCAACGGGCCATTCTTGGCCCATACCACCTCCAGAGATACCATTTGGAGGCCACGTGAAAGCACAAATCGCTCCCCAGCAGAGCAGCTGGGGTCAAGGCCCCAATTGCAAACCAACCAAGGATTTCTTGGATGGCGACCGTGGACTCACGGCGACCATGCAGTCTGTGATGTGGTGTTGCACAGGGATCACTTGGACAGAGCCAAGGCCGAGTTCGGCATCGTCCCTGGATTCCATCGGAATGCCTCAAAGGGCAAGACTGCCCGGCCTCTCGGGGTTTGAGACGGCAGCCTCAGTAAACACCGCTGCACTCATACGAATCGTCTGCCCCCTTCCACTCCCACTGTAGCGCAGTGGGCGTTGCTGTGTCTGTGCCCTCTGAATCCCACTACTATGCTTGTGGCTTCACAACAGCGACGAGCAAGTCCGGACGATGCTCCGGGGGCTCCACTGACCGAAAAAACGGAACATCAAACAACAAGAACGAGATCACGACGGATCCGGACAACCAAATCGGTCCCAGGCCGGAAATTTCCCTCGCCCCAGAAATGCACTTCTCATGCGCCGACTCCTGCCGGCTGAGCTGCTACTGTGAAAAAATTGTGCTTTGGACGCAGGACTTCATTAAAGTTGCCGCGGCCCTCGCAATCAAACCAAACGGACAAGGGAAGAAACTGATCGTCCCCTGCCACCCCTCTTCCGGTCTACGCGCACGGGCCCGCAGCCTCCTCCGTCCCATGTCTGAACGCCCTCCGTATTGTCCAGCGCACTCCGACAAATGCAACGTCAAAGGTCAATATTGCCTTTTCGTCCCCTTGGCGTGCGGCGCATGCAAGTGCTTGTAAGGGGTGTGGGCGTGTGACGGTTGTGCCTGGTCCCAGCTGTCTTCTTGCGGGGGTTGGGTTCGTGAGCAACGGCTGTGGTACACCTGGAAACCGCAGTCAGAAACCACGGCCATCAGTGTTTGTCTTGGCACTGAGTGTGAGCCGTACAGTGTCAGTGGGCCTTGCAGGTGGGCAGAAGGAAGAGAGGATGCTGGTGAAACTGACTCAGAAGATGTTTGTAAGAGGATCACGGATTACAACTCCCACCAGCCAATGGCCTGCTTATCAAAGTGGAGCAACAGAAAAAGCATGATCATGATTTGCCCCCCCCTCCCTCTTGCCCTGACAATGGTCCTGCTTGTAACTAAATTCGTGGGGACACCCTCTGGAACCCCCTTGAGCCCTTGCTGCACCCTCCCGGACCCTGAGCCAGTGCCCGAATCACCCCCCACCCCCCGTGGAAGACAATTGCAGAACTCTGCAAGCAGTGGATGCAACACTGCGGTTCCCAGCCATGGTGGTAGGGCCTGTTGCTGCACTGTCTCGCACATCTTGCGCGGTTGCGCTGCGCGTGTCCTTCTGATTGGCACGGAGGGACCCCCGCTCCCATCTTGGCCAACACGCGGTGTGCCTAAGCCCATTGCCTGTTCTGTCCAAAGCACGCTGCATCACTTGCCAAGCCAATGGTAGTTCCCCCTGCCGTATGGTCCCGCAGCCGTGCCCCACAATACGCAGGGGTTCTGGATGCAACAGATCTGCACATCAACCACCAAGAGCTACGTTTTTGAGAGGCCTATTGACAAGCACAACCTGCATCCAATTGACACATATGTTGTTGAGGCAGAAGGATGCATAGCCCCCCACCCGGCGTCCAGTGAACACGGAACAATAAAATCCTCAAAAAACACGGTCCGAACAGGATTGTGTTGGACACGCCGTTCGGTGCCTAATTCATAATCCCCCAAAAAATTACAGTCCAAACGGGGCTGGTCGTTGGACAAGGCCTTCATTGGACAAGGGGTGGGGGGTCGGGTACAGACACAGCACAGACCAGCCGGGCCATGCGCCGCCACACACCTGCACCGCCTTAGTCTCCGAGAAGTGCGTCGTGAGCCCCTTGCGCTCCAAGTGGTACTTCCAGTACGGATTGCCTTGGCCTGGCAGTACCCCGAGGCGGATGGCGGAGCGGTGGGCCTCCTGCAGCCGTTTGTAATCCCTTTCATTGATCCCGATCGCGTGCCGGGGCTTCAAGGTGCCGGTGGGGCCCATGAACTGCGCCAGGAACATGGGATTCTTCCAAGTGAGACACTTTCTCTCCTGCAAACGATGGGGTTACGAGCAGGAATGCATTGGAAGGGGGGTACCCCCCGCCCCCTCCAGGGCGCCCAGCCTATGCCCAGCCACTGTCTCCCTGACGCCAAGTGCCAGCTTCAGTGGCATTTGTAACCAACAGTAACCGCCCCCAACCGCTTCAGCAACCTGCTCCAACCGCCTGCGTCACCGCTTCTGGGGCCGCCTTTGAGGTCCCTTCCATCCTAATGCATCCCTGGTTACGAGGCTTTGGGTGTCCTCCATGTTCTCCGTGCACCCTGTCCTACCCCCTCAACGTTGTCCCCCACTTAGGCCCAGGCCGCCCCACCATCGACGTGGCCAAAACCCTCCTTAAAGCTTTGCTTGAGGCTGGCGCCTTTGTCGAGGCAAGTAAGTGTTGCCAAGGCCAACACGAATGACCGGTGGTTGCCAGACATAATCCGGAAGGAGTCCCGGCGTGACGAAGCTATGGTGCCACCCAATCTCACCCTCCCCGAGGCAAAATATGACGCCATCTTGGAGCACGGAATCACCGCAATAAGATTCCCCCGTTGTTGTCTCGGGCACTTCGACTTCGGAATGATAGCAGGTTTCATGTAGCTCATCTCCTGGCGCCATGCCCGCTGTGGCTTTTATCGGAACAGTTTCACTTGAAAAGTGGAGTACCATGTGGAGCGTCTTCCTGATTGGCGCTGTTAGGGGGACGGGCAGGGAGGGTGGGTAGGAGGAAGACGGGACGTTTTTCGCAGAAATTTGATTGATGGTTAAATGAAACATGGGGGCAATGCACTCCTCAACCCGAATCGAGCACATCTTTATTCTCTGGGTACGGGGGGGGGGGGGGTCAGAACGAGGGGTTGGAAACTTTGGAGACGCGAAATTATCACCATGTTCGAAGCACCAGGTTTTCAAAAACGGCTTTTCTTCCAGCGCCTTCGGCGCCAACAGGACCACAAAAAACGGACTTAGTTGTTTTGTGTACGGCTCTTAGGAAGCGTGGCCACAAAGCGCACTGCAAGCACAGGTGGTGTTGAGCATTGGCGTTGCGGGTCCTTCCTGATCCAATCCTCTGGGCTGCCATCCAAAGCCCCCTCATAGCGTTGACCGTGGATTTCTTGCGAAAACAGAGATGTGCGTCCAGGAGCAGCACAGAGGTCGGTCCCACAGGGTGTACCTCTTCGGGCGTTCCCCTTGTTTCCCCGTGTGCACGCACGTGTCCGTCCGCCCAAGGGGCCTTGGTCGGATGTGTGTCATGTTTGTCGCTGACGTGTACGGGGCACGTGGATGAGTGCCAGAGCGCAGGAAGGAACTTCTGCACAAATCCACACGGGGCAACCGCTGTGGTGGGTTCGCGGGGAGGGCCACTCATGGACGGCCACACAGACCCTTTACCCACCACCGCCCGAACACGGGGGGGGGGGGGGGGCGGGGGGATTGCGCTCAGGGAGCCTCAAAAGTGCGGGAAAACTGCGGAAAATTGCGGGAAACGTGCCCCGCACGTCGCGGTTTTCCCCTCGCGCATCTCCTTTGCCCACGCACCGTGGCATGTGTCTTGCGTCTCTCGTCCGCCCAACATCCCGAGGAGACTGTCCCCGCTCCGCCTGCTGCCTCCAGTACACACTCGTCGGGATCATAATGCAACATACGAGGCGCATTCTGAGGAACGACATGTTGGGGTGCCGCATGCTTCGCCCCTCAGCCTCCTGCTCAATGGATGGGGTGCTTTCCAACCCTCGTCCACTACTTCACCTTCTTCCAACCGCTTCCAACCGCGGGCTCACCCCCCCAAAAAACTTCAGAGCCGCATGGGCTAGGGGCCCACTCTGACACTGCTGTACAAAATCTTCTGACAGCCATACCAATCGGGCTTAGCACGCCCCGGTGGGTGAGGTTCTGTGCCCCGGGCTCCCTCCTTCCCTCTCGCTCCCAGAGGATGGGGCGGAAGGCTTGCCCAAAGGCGTGGGCTTGGCGGGCATACCTCATCCGTTAGCTCACGTGTCGTTCCAAAGTATGGAGGCCTCACCTCGGCGAAACGATGGTGTGTGCCTTCATCGATGAGCCCTCCAGCGTGCCATCTTTGTAGATTGTGCAAAAATGATTGGCGTTGAGAATCCTCTGAGAACGGGAAATTGCGGGTATCTCTCCACACCCAATCCAACTTGTTCACCGGGGTTTGTCCCGAGGCGGCAGATTGCGCGAGTTGCTCCTCGTAGGTGCGCCACGAGCGGTACCTTGACAAGGGAAGCATGACGCGCTCACAAGCGTGCAAATGAACCGAAATGCTCGGCTTTGTGAGGGAACATTTGCCCGGTGCTCGCCGGGCGTGTGCCGGGCGCGCCCGGCATCCACATCAATGTTCCAGCCATCTATCCCAATGCTTTCCCCATGTCATACCGAGCCCTTTTCACAATTGCAAAAGCACAACACATTCATGCATGATTGGAAGAAGTGGTGGCGAGGGAGTGTAATGACAATATTCACTTCTCTTGTTTGCTTCCTCTCTTGGGCACTAAAATAAGTGCCCCAATCCCATTCTGCTAGGCTGGGTCAGAAAATCTCATACAGACACATGTCCCCAAACTGTTGAAGGTGGGATGGTGACCGTTGAAAATTTGCCTGGCGTGCCCGGCGCGCCAATGTTCCCTCTTTACCTAATCCGTAGCTTCATGTCACTCCAATGGGAACGGAATATACTTGGGAAGAAATTCTTTGGCGAGTTGCTGTACGGTTCGGGACTTGAGCGTTTTACTCGTCATTGTGCAATCATGAGCATCTGAAAAGCACAAGGGACCGCGGTTGCGAACAACGTACGCAAGGAAGGAAGGAATGCATTTTATGGAGCATAGGCCTTGGGCTTGGCGGCGCTGATCCTGCCAGTACTTCCCAGATGGGTCGCGTTGGCCGGGTACCTCCTTTGCCGACAGAGCTAGAGCCAACAGAGCAAACAACGTACTAGCGATTGCATCTCAATGCCAAAGTTGGAGTTCACAAATCAACGCTGTGCGGGTGCATTTAGCATGGGTTGGTGATCCCCAAACAAGCAACAAGGTTGGAAGGGGAACACATTTGAGCCGTGCGTCCTGCCACACCGACATGTACCTGCTAAGGCCCGCGAGAGCTCCTCGGTGTGTTCATGGGACGTGTTTATGACATGCATGGTACATGCTGTGCGGGGCAGCGACTTGACCAAGCGGTGTCCGTTTCGATTAAGGATGTGGGTCCTTCATGTCAACATTTGCTGTGGGTCCCTGGTTGCCCATGTGGGTCGAAGGGTACTGAACCTGATGGCATTCAACAGTACTGAATATTGTTTTCACAACATGTGACTGTATGGCCACATTCCGTGCCGTTTTTGACAATCGCGTGAGGTGCATCAACTCACCTGCCACGAGGAGCGTAAAGTACCCAAATGTGAGATTACCCCGTACCACATTTGACATGCTGTCAAGATCTCGGGGCGCGGTGTGCATGCATGGCCATCCAATGAGCATTTGTGTGCTTGACTGGGTTTACTTTTTTTGACGTCAGAAATTCCGATGTCAAAGAGTATTTTGCAGCACTAGTTCAATGTTGGAAAGTTGTTGGTTCGTAAATGTGAGCAAAATATTTTCACAGCAGTGGAAAAAGTGGCACAAAGTTCCATCTAAGCTCTGGAAAGGTTGTACAAAATGCTTCCTACATCCGAAACAGGTATGGCAAAATATTTTCCTGCGTCTGAAAGGTATTTTGCCATTTGTTGTCTTCACTTTTTTTTTCATTCACGCTACTTCGTTTTTGTTTTTTTCTGGGGGGGGGGGGTGACTCACGCTAGTGCAAAGCAGCGTACTCAAGGCAATTCTAGGAAAGCGGGCATCGGACTCGTATGATACACTGAATCCCTGGCAAGACCAGCATTGGAGAGCATCATGGCGTGCACCATTCACACCACTTGTTTTCACCCATTTCATGTAATGGAGCTTTGCAAAGTATTTCTTATGTCTGAAGAAGGTATGGCAAAATACTTCACGTGGTCACCAAAAATATGGCACAATACCTTCGACGTCCGAAAAATATTTCGTTTCATTGTCACCTTTTTCTGCCTTGTTTCATTCACATTGTTCACTGACATTGCCACTACTTAGACCCTTGTGAATTTGCCCTTGAATTTTTTGCGCATCTTTACACTTTCATCTCGATGAAAAATAATGGATTTTGCCATATTTTTTGAGAAAAAACGACACACGCGCGCGTGGAGCGTCACAGAGGTGGCCACCCATCTTTGGACATGCAGCGTACGGTTTCACAAGTGGCGGCCAGCTATACAGCGCCTTGTGGCATGGCTAGATGCCCGAGTCGTCCTGATGGTTCCAAAGCTGTGAACACCCCTCCCCCCGCTCCCAGCCGCGCTTGGGGAGAGTAAAAGGTCCAACCTGCAGAAGAGGTGTCAACGGGCTTGGCCTGCTACTGCCGGCACCAGCAGAAGAGAGCACGAACGCAAACCTGGGGACAATTACACCACAGCTCCCTTCTTCACTACAACTGCAGGGCAAAATTCTCCGAATGGCGGCTAACTAAATGACAGCTAAATGCAAAAACACAGAATGGCAAAACAAAAGCTGGTCACTAATGGTGACATACATCTATTGGAACATGCAAGATTGTTATAACATTCCAATAGACGTAACAAAAATGAATACTGTTACCGCTTCTGGAACATTATAACGAAATATAATGTTCCACTGGACGTACCGTGCGAATCCAAATTATTTGCGAAAACAATTAATTCCCGGCACAAGGTGTTGTTTTACCACAAAAATAATGCAAAAAAAATTAATTTTCGGCTTCCTGCCCTCCGCAAAACCGGCTTCCGCAAAATAAAATCGCAAAAAAACACCTCGAAAAGAGGTTGTTAGATCAAGCGCAGGCGCGGACGCCATACACCCCCCTTTTGGGGGGTCATTCGCGTAGCATACCCCAACCCAGGATGAGCGTGACAATGCAAAAGGGGGGGGGGGTTTCATTTCGCTTTCGCAACGAAGAATGTTGGTCACATTAGGTGTTTTGATGGTTGTGTCGAGGCAAAGCCGAAAGATTCCTGCATTTCAATCCATGCTTGAACAGTCACAGAAACAAATGCAAAAAAGTATGCCACACAAGCAGTGCCATGCCCTTGAATCCTGCCCACTTTTGGCAAGGCCACCTCATGCGCAATTCGGATCTCAATGAGACACTTCGCTGCACTGCAACAACCCAATCATCCTCACCCAAAATCGCACACCAAAAAGCCTGAGGGCTTAGGTTCACTCCGCAACTCAGGGGTGGCACAAGACCCCGGCAGGAGGATACTTCAGCATCCATTTATCTTGTGTTGCATGAATGCAAAAAGAAATCAATCCCCCAACTGAGTGGGAGGACTATTCAGGCATGGGAACACCATCGATACCCGGGAGCAAGGCTGATCTGCAGCGTTGAAATAAACAAATATTCATGCCCTACGGACTGGCCTATATATGTTGTGTATATACATCATTCCTGTTGACTCCAATGTGCCTTTGTTCTTTAAAGGGGGCAACAGTCCCAGCAGTACATTGCACTGTATACTTTTCTGAAGCGTCCACCTTTGGAGATTAATGGCTTTCACAAAAACCATACGGTGAACAAACTGATACTTCCGCGTCCTGGCTGCTGCATTTGTCACCCAACTGCAACCCCAATATCCTTTGTTGTGCTAAAACAATTATTCTGCTGCTGTTTGAGTCCAAAGGACACAAATGCTTAACACTAGACCACAACCAACAACTGTCCACACTCTGTTTGGAATAACAAATTGCACAAGCAATGGCAGCACAAAAAAATCGTGAAACCTCCCTTTGGCACCACGTTAATAGATCCAGACAAGGGCCACGCACTGGTGATGCATGCTCCAGATAACACTTGCAAGAAGCTGGTGCTTTGTCCTCAGAAGGAAAAAACGTCGACTGCCCTTCGAAAGAAACATTCCTGGCCGCTCGTACACATCAAAGATCTCGTTAAGCAAAATACAGCCTTGCAAAGAATTGCACCCCATGTCAGAAGAATGCTCCAGCAGTGCCGCGAACGATGAAGCCAAGGGGGCTATGCAATGGCACTCCGGAATTTTCCGCTTTCTGGGTAAAACTCGGACGCAGGGATGTCTCCAGCATGCTTGTGATACTTGGCTTCTAATTCCGTCACAAATGTATTCCACTGACGCTCTCGCTGCATGATCACTTGCTTGTCTCGTATCTTGCCCCAATCCTGCACTAGCTGGTTGTGGCGGCATAACATGTATGCCAGAGGTTTGAGGTCTGGTCTGGGCTCTTGAAGACCCAGAATAGACACATCCTTTCCGAGTTCATGCCGTGGCTGGCCCCACTCCGAATAGCTGCCAAAGATGTTGAAGAGAACTGTCAGTCTGGAAATTGCGGGAGAATGGCTGCATGCGCGCGTAGGAGAGAGAGAGAGAGAGAGAGAGAGAGAGAGAGAGAGAGAGAGAGAGAGAGAGAGAGAGGCCGGGCTGCTTTGCATTTCTGTCAGGAAGGAAGCAGGTATGAGATGGTCTGGAGGAATGCATGTAAGTGCAGCAGTTCAAGGCTCTCTCTCTTTGTCATTTTCTATCCAAACGCCCGGCTGCCTGTTCACTGCCTCAGAATGGATGTGCAAAATCTCAGCAAGTCAAAAGGTACCAGCCATGCCATAAGTGACTCCACACCGTTCTTTGAGGCGACAGCAGCATACCCATGTGCTGAATCCCAAATGCACGCAGCGGCGCGCGCACACACACACACACACACTATGTGAAGGAGACCAAGAACCCCGAACCCACTGAAAATCGCAGACGGGCAGGGCACTGGTCAAAACAACTCGTCAGGCCACAACAGAAAGCATGGTTGTCATTGACACACACACACACACACACACACACACACACCATGCGTATGCGTGATTCTGGTCATGCGAAGGTCACGGCGGGGGGACATACTTGTTGAACGTCTTACTCATGCCCAGCACCCCAAACATCGCCTTCAGGATACGTTGGTGCACTGCACGATGGATGGCAGGGTTGACCATGGTGATGCGCACGCCAATCTCGTCAGCAAAGGCGTCCACAAATTGTGCAATTCTGTGGCATGAGCACAGGGCACAGAGCCAGGGAACAGACGGAGGCTTGACTTCCACCGCACCCCACAGCCATTAGCGAGGCACCGGGGCAACGGTGATGTGCAACCCGTTTCGGGGGGGCTGCGGACGCCGAACTACGTATTGGCCGTTCAGTGTGCCATGGGGTGTCATCCTTTTTCTGACAGCGCCAGTTATCGTGTCCAAGCGCAGTGTGTGAGGCTTGGCACATAATTTCAAATGGCCGGGCCGTCCCCCAGCATTTTCGAGCACCTGTTGGGACAACCCATGCACAAGCAGAAGCCCAAACTGCACCCAAGCCTGGCCCCAAAGGATTGTTGGTCACACAGAGCCCTCCCATCATACTGCGCCGGATTTTGTTTTCTGGGCTGCAGAAGTGCCCACAGTTTGGTCGAATGACCAACCCTGCTTGGATGCATTCACCTGAAAACACTGGTTAAACGGTGAAACATTTCTGGCCGTTGCGGAAAGGGGGTACCCAGAGGGGGCGTGAAGAGTATGGGGATGGGATGCATACCGTTGGGTGTGAAGACAGTACTGGTATCCCAAGGGCGCGTGACAAAATCATAAAGGGATGAGGGGGGCCGTTCGGGCCCAATTTCCAGACGTCCCGCCCTTTCAAACAAACACCCGTGGGTTGCGTTCGACTTTTTTTTTGCACCATTGCCCGGGGTGGTCTGCTACCTCCTGCCCCCTGCAGTCCAAGGGACAGGCTGCTCAAGATGCAATAGGCGCATGGACGATTTCCATTTCGGGACGTGATTCACTTCGGCACCAAATGCAGTGATGGCTTGAGAAGCCACAGTTTCAGCTTCACGGTTTGTGGGGGCAGCATTGCACGTCCCTATTTTGGTGGCTTTTTTCAGCAGTGAGGTTCATTAACTCCACCTGCAAAGCTCTTGTGTATTGGCCTGCATAGCAAGGGCAGGGAGAAAATTGCTTTGAGGGGGTTTGCCGATAAATGTGAAGGAAGTACTGAGGGGGCATGAGACCTCAATTTAATTGAAAAAAATGAGAAAAAGCGACAAAAAACAGGTGCAGAATCAAAGGCAAATGAGTCAATGCACTCCAAAGTCTGACATGAGTGCATCTTTATTCTCCAGATCAGACCTGGTTGGGCCTCAGACATACAATGCAGGTACAAACAAGTGTTGAGTAGGGGGGGGGGGGGGGCTGCAGGGTGCAGCTCAGAGACCGGACACCAGGGGTCTTAGTGCCCTTGGACACAGGTGGCCAGTTTCCCAACCACTTTCTGGTCGCCAAGTCATGGTTACCTACGACACGGGTGAGTGGATGGCGCCTCTAAGAAGGGGCAGGGGGGGGGGGGCATGCTTTCACAGTGTTGCAGCTGGGACACAGACATGGCCAGCACAACCGATTGCGTTCATTTTTGCAGAAGAGAGGGCTTTCAAGGGACTGAGTAGTGCTGATGCCAAATTCAGGGTAGGGTTTTGGGGGGTGATTGCTCCGGAAAGCAATCATCAGGCGGTGCATTTGTGGCATTCCTTCGCCGAGGCCTGCCTGGGTCACGAAGACCCACCACAGCCACTGTGTTGGCCCACCGCTTCTGTTTCCCCATCGGTGGCGGGTCGTGGCACCAACACGTTGAGGATCCACACAGCAATAGTCTTCAGTGCGGAGTGCAAACACTCTGCCACAGCGGAGCGCCCTGCAGCTCTACATGAGCGCAAACAGCAGTGCGGTCCTGACTTCACCGGGTATGCATGGTGCCTCCGAGGCGGTGCCGCAGCAGCACAGGCTGCGATTGCCTGTGTGATTTCGGTCCGCATTCCCCATGCGCTGTGCTATGCAGTACCCTTACTGCAACAGTGAACGCCGGCAGAGCTGGTAGGTACCTGATGCCTTCACAGCCCAGATGGATTCTCTCACATGTTGCCAAGGGCCTTGTGAGTGCCTTGTGCAGACCTTGAGTGACCCGGTCCGCAGGGACCAGATTCAACTTAGCTTCTCTTAGTCCAGGGAAACACAATAGAGGCCTGCACCCAGGAAAACAATGATAGGTGACTCTAGTAGAAGCATGGCAGCTCCAGGAAAACGGGACAGTGGGGAAATGCTTGGCATTTAGTCCAGTGTGCACTATATCCTTTGCCCTTCTGATGTCAACACCCACCCAGTGCCTGTAGCCGAACGCTACGGCACAGACAGACCTATGCAGCATACAGGTACATCTTAGCAGACACAGTCAACCACAGGTTTGTTAGTGGGGGTCACATGGGCAGACACTCAGTGCACTCATTTCTGGGGGGTAAAAATTGGACAACATCAATATGATTCTGTGAAAGGATAATTGAATGTCAAAATCCTTTTCCCTCCCAGAAAATGTGCCAATATGAACCCAAAAAGACGAAAAGGCCCAATGGCCAGCCTCCCATACGCTGATGAGCAAGACACCGACAGGTGGCAAAAAAAAAGGACAACGAGGTGCCTACTTTTGGCCGCCTTGAAATGATGATGGCACGTGGGCTGTACACGGGCAAACAGAGACGCGGAAACCCTTAAAAGTGGGGAGGAAAATTAGACAACAAATCTTCACGCAAATTTTGTCCCCTTCAAAAAATTCCCTCACCAAACTTGCCCCCCCCCCCCCCCACCGGGTATATCTGCATTCCTGTCCACACGGGCCCTGAGGACACCCTGACATGCCAGGCCCATTGCAGCGCACCCTGGGCTTGGGGCTGCATGAACATGCATGAGGGCAGCAGAATCAGAGGGTATTGCTGCGGGTTTCAAAGTCCACCATCAATGCGACATTCCGGTCATTCCTTCACAAAGCGGTCCAGGACGACCGCGTATCACCAGCTTCTGGCACAAAAGCAGGTAAGAGGACCAGTTACAGGCCCCCACACCAGTTACAGACCCGGGTATATCTTGCGATCATGGGGATGACGGAACAAACATCTTGTGGGATGCTGCATCCAAAGCTGTTCGATGACAGTTTCGGGGTAGTTTGTCCATTTGGAACCACAGACACTGCATTCTACTGCCATCTTGGGCCTAAATTACCATGAAGCAGCCGATGTGTGCATGGTGATTTGGCTCCAAGATGGCCATAGCACACAGTTTTGTTGGCTACAAAGGGACAAACTACCTTGAAATCAAGCAGCACTGGATGCCGCATCCCACAATATGTGTGTTCCGCCATCTGTCCGTGGTCGAACGATATGCTTGGCTCTGTAACTGGGGCGAAGGTCTATATATAACGGGCCCTCTTACCTTACCATTCCGCTGAGATCTGCACACAAACCCAATCTTACACACAACCCTTCCACTGGGTACTACACCTGCACGGGGGGCAGGGGGATGTGCACTTGCCGACCGTCCCAAAAAATGCGAACAATGGGATACAAAATGTCATGTTCCAATGGATTAGGTTTGCTTCCGGTTGACTCCTTTTGCCCCCGTCGCACTCCGTTGCTTTGACCTGGACTTTTGGGAGACTGGAGATGTAGCAACCACCATACTTGTGCAACCAGGCACGCATCAGGGGGGTGGCACGACTTGTCTCCTGTAATCCCTGCTCTGGTAAACGGAAACACATTGTCATCGGCTGTCCTTGTCTTGCCATGCATGGTGGTATGCCGCAAGAACAAAATTCAGGCCCAGTTGCCATAGGCTGGCTTATGAGGATTCCAAGACACATGAGAGGGCTGTGGATATGATGCGGGACAGGGAGATGGCCCGGGCTATGTGTGGAGCTGAAAGGGAGGAGGCTGCCTTTCCGAATGTCCCTGTTTCTGACTTTTGCTTGTGACTAACAGTGAAAGGGTGACCTGAGCTTTTCAAAGGGGACTACACATCCCCTTGACTATCACAACAAATCACTAGGGTGAAAAGGTGCGAATCGCACACACCCCGCCCTCACTACGCTCCTTTTGACCCCAATTATAAGTGGGCAATTGTCTGTGTAAGAGGCGTCTGCCATTTGGGACCCGAAACGCTTTGCCGTTGGGGATGCGCATACACGTGTGTGATGCGTGAGTTCTACGGTCCAACAGCCCCTAGAGTGAAAGGTACCCCAGGGAGTCTCCCCGTTGCACGTGTCCCCAGGTATACCCCACATGGCCGGTACATGTTACCTGCAATCCTCATAAATTCATCAGGGGATTTCCCCTTTCCCCCTCCTGCCCCCTCTGGCGCAGACAGTGTCAAAGCAGACAAAATTGCAGAGGCAATGCCAGGCTTTCTTTGGACAACGCCAAAGCAAGTAGGAAACATCCATTTCACATCAGTGCAGGGGGGCAGGGGGGTGGCGTGCACAGACGTGAGCAGCAGGGGCTTGCCTTCAAAAAAGTGGACAACGTGCAGTGGTTTGGGACGGCCGGGGCTGTGCTTAACAGGACAAAAGGGCGGGGAGGGGGGCTTTTGACGGCTGCTAAATTTGACTTCAAGGCCAGTCACCAATCGCTGTTGACCAGCCACAGACAGTAGTTGGCGGTACCCAATGCTGGTTTTTAAATGACAGCAATTGCTGGTGAGGGGACGCCGGTTGGTGGCAACCGACCAGTTTTTGCCAGTAACCTCCGCAGTTGGCAGTCAACGGCTGGCGGTTCGCGGTTACCCGTCGGCGGTTGGCGGCCCATCGCGGCCCAGAGGGTCTTCCGTAAGGACTGTTCTTCGTAAGAACCAACGTCCCGGTTCCATAAGGAACAGCCCTGTTTGTCTCTCAAGGATTCTGCGGATGCACAACCCCAGTTTTCGCACTGAAATACACCCGTCAGGCCCCAGACGGCGGGCCTCTGTTTGGGCTTCCATGTACAAACCCCGGCGAAAGCGGTCCACCCGATGACATGCCCCACCGCGGAGTGCCCCCATGATCCAGCTGAGGCCTACCTGTGCAGAGCGGTGCCGATTCCGAGGGTAAGGCAACTGCAGCACATCCAGTCCTCCCGCTGGAGCAGGAAGGACACGGCACCCACACGCAGGTCTCACACTCCCCCTCTCGGCACTGCCCCTCAGGTCACACTTGACTGCCGCGCGGACGAGCCATGACTGCTGCCCCAACATGATGCTGATCTGCCCAAAGGCGTTGGCGGCGGCGTTGATGACTTTTGAGTCGCCGTAGTTGTTGCCGGTCCTCCAGTCGCCCACGGTAATGGCCGGGCAAAGCGAGATGCACCGCAGTCTCTGTTGCCAGAAACATCAATGTGCAGGGCCGAGGCTCGCTTCACCACCGGAGCAAGCCATTGCTTACGGACCGGGGGAGGGGGGGGGGGGGGGCAGGGATGCAGTAGAACGGAAGGGACCTCAGAAGCGGCCCCAGGGGCGGTTAGGCAGGCGGTTGGAGGAGGTTGCCAAAGCGGTTGGGGGCGGGTACTGTCGGATACAAATGCCATTGAAGCTGGCACTTGGCGTCAGGGAGACAGTGGCTGGCATTAGTGGTACCTCCCCCCCTTCCAGTGCATCCATGGATGAGGGTCATTTGGGGTCCTGCCCAGCGGTGGCCGACCCCCCGCCAAATCAGAACAGTTTTCCTACAGTGGAGTGGGAACGGGCAAGAGGAAGCCAACAGCAACGATTTGCTGGCGTCCATTTGGGTGGGTGCTGTGGGGGCCCTGGAACAGAGTGCTGAAGGCGGAGAAATGTCTTAAACAGGACTACCGCGCAGTGAACGCCGTGCCCGTCAGAGACGCTGGCACAACAGGACAAAACACGGTGTTGCGGGGGTTGGGTGGCGATATGCACCTTTGCAAGGTCAGCATTACTACTTAGTCTAACGTAGCTGTATGCCTTTGCCCCCGTTTGGCGTTTCTGCCGATGGTGTGTAGCGTAGTTTCAGGGGCGCATCCTACGGAGCATCACCCGCGACAAAGGGTGGGGTACGTCGGGAGCGCGCAGTGCACAAGGACAGAGCTCTCGGATGCGACCGCACCGGTGGACGCCCTTTTGTGTGCTTCGTTCGGCGATGCCTCCTTTGGAAGGGTTGTGTATGCGGAGGGCATTGAAGCCAGGGCCTGGGCACTCCTGCGCAAGAGGCAACCCCGGGAGGCTTTGTAACTCGGGGGGATGGGTTGGCGTAGTCACTTGCCGGTACCCTTTTCCATGCCACTGCCCATCGGTACATGGGGATGGCGCACCACTCATTGCCTGCCTAGAGGGCGTTGTTGCACGGCGCACGCACCGTGGCCACGATTCGTGGTCAAACACAAGATGCACCCACCCAAACAGCCAATGGAACCCTCGAACAGCTCAGTTGCAAGCACAACACCTGCCTTCCTGGATTTTTTTTATGGTTGCCAATGCATCCCAGAGGCTTCTGGGTCGTTTTCTTTCTTTCGTGGAGGCCTCCTGATGGTTGCGATTATCACTGAGAGGGTCCCCAGGTATACCCAGAGCTTGCCCATGCGCGCGTGTGCGCACCGTGGCAAGAGCGCCCTCCGAGACCATGGCCCCGGCCCAGACCCAGGCCCGCTCCCATGAAGGTTTCGTGGAACGCCGACGCAGATCCGCACAGGTGCATGGCACTGGGAAGGACATGGGGCAACAACCTTTTCAAGCATGAAATGGCGGCCATACAAATCAGCCAGTGCCTTGGTCAACTCGTAGTGGTTGTTGTAGTAGTCACGAGGAAAGTGCAACCGATCCTCCCTGAGGAGAAGGACGCCGGAAGTCGGCCGGCACTAACGGTCCTGGTCCGCGGTGGTGCAGCTGGGGCCAGTGGGCGAAAAGCCCTTATCCCCCCCCCCTTGCCCAAGAACCGCCGATGAGAACGGGACGGTCAGATACCGACCCCGTCCTTCACATGACCCCCGGGCAAGCGGTGCTCGAGGGGTTAGACGCCATCGCCGCTGAAGCCAACGGTAGGACACATAAAATGGGGCTGCAGCCTCCAGCGGGACGTTGTTATGAGCAACAGGACCTCTGCCGGGGTGACCCGGCCCCTCTTGTCCACTACCCCCAGCTCACAGACTGGTGGTCGTGCACTCTTGGCCACAAAAACTGTCACAAATGGTCAAAGAAAACAATGACCACGCAGGGCAGGGACGGATATGGGGGGGGGGTCCTTCCGTTGACGATTTACGATTTACAAAATGCGGGACCTCTAAACCTGAACGGACACAGCGCTGGAGGGGCAGCCGGACCCCAAATTTCAGAACAACTGAAAATTGTATTTTCGGAATCAACGCGACGAGGGGGTCCAGAAAAGTCATCATGTGCCCTGGTGTTTATTGAAAATGAAATAACGAAAAAAAAAATCCAACCAATTTGGACCTGTCAAAAGTGTTTTTTTACGCCTTTTGGGGCCGCTGAAAAAATTGTTCGCAGCTTTCGGCGCCGAAATTCATCGTGGCTGACAGCCCATTTACGTAAATCGTAAATCGTCAATCCTGCCCAGTTTAGAGCCCCCACCCCCCCACCCCCGACCGCCAACTTAAATGCACGTTTATTATATCCATCCCTGACGCGAATTCACCGCGCTGAGACACGGATGTGCTATCGCAACCTGGGGGCCATATGCACTAAGGAGTGCGCGCCCCCATCACATGTGAACTTGGAGAAGAACATCTGTTCGCCTTTGTTTGCTGCTGGCTGTCAGGACTGTGAAGGACTGCTAAACAATTGTCGAGGATTTGTCGAGGATTTGTCGAACATTTCACCAAGTGTCAAAGATTGGGATTCAACTCCTCCTTCACTGCTCGAAAGATCTTTTTGCCGAATACAGGGGGGGAACATGATGCACGCACGGGCCTTGGATTATGCAATGCACAATTATGCGGGATGTATTTCGAAGAAGACACAAGGGGACTGCAAACAAGAGGGATTGCGATCCCCCAAAAACAGACAATACAGCAAAGTCACCAACAGTCACTCCTACGCAGTCTGTTCAGAAGCGTCCCTCAATATCACCATTGCACATCAGCATCTTGGCACCATAATTTCTGCTAACCTTCTGTCGTTTGGCAGCAGGAGGGACACCACATTCTTCCTCATTTTCACACGATGGAAGAATTCCATCGTCTTGCAAAGCATCTTCAGCAGTGCAAACATGTGCAGGTGCATTTTGGTGGACAAAATTGTCCATGACAAAGAACACAACAACGAACTGCATTGGACAAGAGTGAAGCAAAACATTATGCACGATTAGCACGATTATAATTATAATTACAATTATACAAATTAGCCAAATTGTGAATTATGCACAATTATGCACAATTATGCACGTGCACAATTCCCCCCCCCTGCCCTGCCAAATATCTGTTGACCAAATTGTGCCCTAAACCTTAATCAAAACCCAATTGCGGCATCTATTGCAACCACTGACATAAATGCCACTGCCTCAGACACCATCACACAACTGTACTCCCGTGCAATCCTGTTCCATGCGAACAAAGCTGAGCAACCCCCTCCCACCAGAGCAGCAGGTCGTGATTGTGTCTTGTGCATGTGTACACACGGCGCTGATGTTATATATGTAGTGCCATTTCAGTTCTTTGGCTGTCGCTGTGGCTCTGCTGGGGGGCTGATCTTTCAGACCCACGTCCACAAGGTAGCGCTTTCTCCAACTTCGGCGAAAGCAACACATTCAGCAAACAGTGTGGAAAAAAGCGCCGTTCGACCAGGGGCACAGCGCTATGCGGTAGTACCACAAATTGAAAGGCACCGAATGTTGGTGGCACATGGGCCACACATCCAACAGTCCAGAGGTGACTGACACTCCCCTCGCCTCACCTCACCTGCTGTTGCTGTGACGAGGGCATTGGGTGTGCGCGCCGTGAGGAAACTCAAGAGTGACTATTGCGTCATGAATGAACTAGTCATCAGGTGATTCCCCCATCTCCACCTCCACAGGACAAGAAGGGCTGAAAATGGGTGGCAGGGCAGCAGCCAATATCCCTAAAATGCTATCCGCAGCCTCAAATCACCGGAAAAACATGATCTTCATGGACCACCAGAAAATGGAACCGCCAAATTCCGAAAGCTGCGGAAAAAACACCGACCGTTGGGAGGCTTCGCCGCCTTTGCAAACCCCGCAGCTCACACTGCCTCACGCACACACCGCACTGCCAAAGCCCCCAGATTTCGCCAGGGGACAAGTTCGGCACCTTCCTGAGAGCGAAATGTTCCGACCAAGTGACCCCCACCCCCCCCGTGTACCTACCCCCCGCCGATGCCTCTGCCTGTGCACAGGCGCCTACTCTCGCCGGCTGGTGGACTCTCAGTGCTCAGGTGCCGCACCACCTCCGTCACAATACGGTCTGGTCATCATGGACGGTGCAGTCCCCAGGCGACAATGGCGCGGGCCACTTTCACGTCGGCGCAGAGGCATCCCATGGCCACGTGTTTGCGCTACCACGGGCCCTTGTACCAGAGGGGGGGGGGGGGGGTTGCGGTCAGGGGGCGTCAAATCCAATTGCGAAAACTTGCGGGAAAACTGCGAAAGATTGCGGGAAAATTGTGGTGCCAAACCAAACCTCCCGAAGCCTGAAGGAGCAACACTTCTGCACAGGGGACACACAGGGCACCGACAAACACGCAAGGAGGACAAGCAGAAAGTAATTGCGGGAAAATTGTGGGAAAAATGCGAAATTGCGAAATTGCGAAAACTTGCTGACCTCAATCCCCCCCTCCCCCCAGCTGCTTGTACCCAACCCACACCAAGGACCAACGCGGGCTGCAGGTGCAGGCAAAGGCACTGGGGTCAGCGAGGCATTCGCACCTGCACAAATCCACCCCTCGGCCGTGAATATAGCAGGTCTCGGTTGATATGAAGTTGACAAACCGGGAATTGGGGGCCTCCTGCAAAATGAAATCATGTCTGAAAGGGCACCAAAGAAGGACACCACCACGGAAGCCCCCTTCTCCCCCCAAATACCCCCTTCCTTCCAGGGTCCTCGGTGCCAAGCCCCCCCCCCTTCCGCCGCGGAGCAATTTTCAGGACACGCTGTGCCGTGCCATGCTGTGCCACGCCGTGCTGTGCTGGAGTCGATAGGGTGGGTGTAAGGAACGCCATAAGGACAGACAGGCAGTCTAATATCATGAAGCAGCACATCACAACAATGCCGTTGTTCACAACATGAATGTGCCAGGAATCAATTGGGGTGGGGGTGGGGGGTGGACAGAGACTCCAATCGGCGATTGAAACACGGTTTTTTCTTCTTACTGCAGGTCGTAGTGTTTCTCGGTCCAAAGGGGACTATCCCAAGCGTGCGGCGCCTGCGGCACCTGCCCCACGCCTCCCGCACCGACGGTGCACGACTGGGGCCCCCACAGACACCAAAGCACGCCTCTTGGGGACACACCTCACCACAAAGCGTGCGCCTCCGTGGGTGTGTCATGAAGCGCTGTCTGTTCCGCATGGCCAGTGCTCAGTAGCCCAGGCGCACAGCCCGAGCTGCTCCAGCCCCCAGTCACGCCCTCCCTGTCATCTCGTTTCTCCCGTGCGCTCCTTCTTCCAAAAGGGCCCGGACTTCAGCTCCAGACCTGCCCTCACGCACCAAACAAACCCCAACAACGCGGACATGTGCACATCGCAATGTCTACGAACGCAAAGCACGTCCTCGTGCCATAGTCGATGGCGTGAACCGAGCCACTGTGCGGGGGAGTAGCCAACAGCACGGGCCACCACACCCCCATTCGCCCGTGGAATGTACGTGGGCTGCGCAAGGCCCAGCAGTACCGCCCCTCCCCCCCCCCCGTGTCCAGCGAGCGATAGGCTCCTCAAAAAACACGGTCCGAACAGGAGTGTTCATTGGACACGCCGTTCGGTACCCAATTAATTCGGTACCCAAACCCGGTCCCTCATTGATTGGGTCCCAGAAAAATTATGGTCCGAACGGAAGTGTTCGTTGGACAAGGCATTCGTTGGACACGGGGGGGGGGGGGCGGGAAACGTCATGAGTGGGGACTTCCGCCAGGCGTGGCGCCCGGAGCCTCGGGTGAGGGGGCATTCGTCCGCTGGGCGCGCGCCGGGCGGAGTGTAGGCCGGTTGTCCCATCCTCAAGGGCTTCCAAGCAGCGTGATGTAGGCCATCGGAGTGTGCGCGTTTCATCGGCCGGCAGATCCAAGGGCCTCACAAGTCGTGGCCCCATCAGTGAGTACGAGGGTGCCACGATCATGGAATCCGCAATGGGGGGACCCCACCGGGCGCCGTAAGGGCCTCGCAGGGCGGCTCAGTGGATCTCTGTCCCAATCTGTAATGTTGGTGTTGAGGGCCGGGGGGGGGGGGTTGGTCAGGTGGGACCCAGTGCCACCCCAGGGCTGTCCTTGGGGGGGGGGTGGGGGGAAGAAAAGGGTTCATAACGCCAACAGAAACGAACGTTCAGGACGCTCTCCGCTTCATGGTCATGGGACCTTCTCTACTTCAAAGGTTGGCGGTTGGTGGTTGGCGGTTGGCGGTTGGCGGTTGGTGGTTGGCGGTTGGCGGTTGGTGGTCCCTAGGGGCTGTCCTTGATAAAAAAAATCTGGGCTCTTAAGAACAGCCCTGTGCCACCCTCATCCCACATCGGACATCAGAAAGGCAGCCACCTGCAACTCATGTGCAAACTCCAACACCTTCTGAGTGGCAGTGACATTGGAACGGAACATGTCCTCATAGGGGTCTTCAAATGACACACTGGCCGCCAGATGCACAACATGCGTGATCTTGGGCCTCAGGAGCGCCAGGTCCTTCTCCCCCAAGTTCATCCGAGGCTTGGTCACATCGCCCAGCAGCAGTTCGTATTTGCTTCGCAGCTGCGGAGGAATATCTGTCGATAGGAATGATGGAATTTCAGAAGATGAGCTGCAGTTGAGGAGGAGCAAGAAAGGAGGGAAAGCCGAGCCTCCCTCCATTGTCTGGCACCCACCCCTGGTACAATTTCTGTTCTTGAACCCAGATTTGGGAGCACAGCCACAGAAAGGGGCATTGGCGGCTACATACTTCCCCGTCTGCCACTTACTATGTCACAGCCTGTGCTGACAACCAATTGCCGTCTCGTAGAGGTGTAGAAGGGATCAGTGGATACATGTGTGTGTGTGTGTTTGTGTGTGCGTGTGAATGTGGGTGTGGGTGTGTGTGGGTGGGTGTGGGTGTGGGTGTGGGTGTGGGTGTGTGTGGGTGGGTTTGGGTGTGGGTGTGGGTGTGGGTGTGGTGTGGGTGTGGGGGTGTGGGGGTCGGTGTAGGGGTGGGTGTGGGTGTGGGTGTGGATGTGGGGGTGTGGGGTGTGGGGGTGGTGGTAGGGATGGGGGTGGGGGTGGGTGTGGGGATGTGGGGGTGTGGGGGTGTGCGGGTGGGGGTGGGGGTGGGGATGGGTGTGGGGGTGGGGATGGGGGTGGGGGTGGGGGTGTGGGTGTGTGTGTGTGTGTGTGTGGGTGGGTGGGTTTGGGTTTGGGGGTGGGTTTGGGGGTGGGTTTGGGGGTGGGGGTGGGGGTGTGGGGGTGAGTGTGGGGGGGGGGGTGGGGGGGGTGTTGGGGGGGGGTCGGTTGCTGGTTGCTGGTTGCTGGTTGGCCCGCCTGAGGCGACGGCAAAGCCGAAGGGAGGCCGCCGGAAAATCGCAGCCCCCAACCGTCCACAGGGCGGTTTACTCGGTCCCGCCAGGGTGGGCCGAAGCGGGCAGCCAGTGACAGCACAGCCCGCGCCACCGGGGGCTGTCACCAGCCGTAAAAATTTTGTGCTTGGGGGGGAGGGGGGGCTCCGCGTTGGTGTGGTGGAGGTGCCCTTCTTGGGGGGGGGGGGAGCGCGGGGCTGCGCAAGGGGCGCAGCGGTGCAGTATGCGGCTACGCATGGGCGCAAGATGGGGCTGCGCAGGGGGCAGCGTGGAGCTGCGCTGGGGCGTAGCGGCTGTGCGAGGCGCGCAGCGTGCGGTTGAGTAGGGGGCGCAGTGTGGGGCTGCGCAGGGGCGCAGCACGCGGCGGCGCTGGAGCGCAGCATGTGGCGGCGCTGGTGCGCAGCGTGGGACTGCGCTGGAGCGCAGCCTGCGGCCACGCTGGGGCGCAGCGTGGGACCGTGTAGGGGGCAGCGTGGAGCTGCGCTGGGGCGCGGCGGTTGTGGAAGGGGCGCAGCGTGTGGCTGAGCAAGGGGTGCAGAATCGGGCTGTGCTGGGGCCCAGCATGCGCCTGCGCCTGAGCGCAGCATGTGGCTGCGCTGGGGCGCAGCGTGGGGCCGCGCAGGGGCGCAGCGATGAACTGCGCATGGCCGCAGCAGGCGGCTGCGCAGGGGGGGGTCGGGCTGGGGGGGGTGTGGGTGGGGGTGTGGGTGTGGGGGTGGGGGTGGGGGTGTGGGTGTGGGTGTGGGTGTGGGTGTGGGTGTGGGTGTGGGGGGGGATGAGGTGTGTGTGGGGGGGGGGGGGGGTGCCCATTGATGGGCTTTCTATGGGGAGTCCCATGCACCGTGCACACTGTGCGCGTACCATCTGACGAGTCCCTTAGCGCCAAAACCCCCTGCCACACCGTTGCACTCTGCGCTCTCCCATCTTCACAGATGTCTGGTCGCTCGTGATCCGCCTATGCCCTGTGCATGTCCGCAGCTGGGGCAGTGCCCTGAACACACACCGCCCCGACCTGGCCCACATGCAGCCCTTCTCGGCGGATGCTACGTTGGGTTGCGGCGCCCCCTACCCACCCTTAGGGACCCTTCTGGGCACGGGGCACGGGGAGTACACATGGATTGCGTAGGGTACGGGGTGTCGCGCGTTGGGGTGAAGGACTGCCAGCGTTGTTTGGGGGGAGGGGGGGTCACATGCCCCACGGTACGCGCACATACATACACTCACAGGTACCACACACAAACACACGTATTCTTGCTACCCATCTACAGGGGGGGGGGGGGATTTGCCAGGGGACAAGTTCGACGGGGACAAATTCGCCGGGGGGGAAATTTCGCCACCTCCAGGAATCGTGAAGCTTCAAACACACTGTTACTTCTCAACAGGCTGCGGATGATCCCTGGTATTTCCTAGTGGGCTCTGCATGGCTCCTACTATTTCCTGGTGGGCTCTGGATGCTCGCTGTTACTTGCTGGTGGGCTCTGGAATGGTTGCTGTTGTTTTTTGGTGGGCTCTGCATGGTTCCTGATATTTCCTAATGGGCTCTGGATGCTTGCAGTTGTTTAATGGTGGGCTGTGGAAGGTTCCCGTCATTTCATGGGTCATGGCACAACAATACTGGGCCTGTTCCGGACGTTGCTGAGTACAACATTTTGCCTGGTACACCACACAACATGTCTCAGTGGACAGTATTCACCCGCGACGCGCACTAGGAAGAATCCTGGATCCCGCGCCGCGAAAATTTCGCCGGGGGGAAAATTTCGCCACTTTTCTTAACGGCGAAATTTTCCCCGCGAAATTCTCCCCTCCTGAATTCCCCCCCCCCCTGTATTTGCCCCTTTCAAAGAGCTGCTGGGAAAATGCCTTCTTTGGGGATGCTACAAAATGACTTGAGGAACAAAAGGAAGGCCATCGTAAGCATGTGGACGTTTTGTATGTTGTTGGTGTTCTCGCCGTGTGTGTTGTATGTGTGTGCATGCGTGTGTGTTGTATGTGTGTGCATGCGTGTGTGTTGTATGTGTGTGCATGCGTGTGTGTTGTATGTGTGTGCATGCGTGTGTGTTGTATGTGTGTGCATGCGTGTGTGTTGTATGTGTGTGCATGCGTGTGTGTGTGCTGTCGTATGTGGCTACAAAGGAAAGGAGTCCCCCTCAACATCAACATGGGAGGCCATGCTTGTCACCCATTTCTTCAACTGACTCTTTTCACACATACACACACGCCATGCTGTGTGTGTGTGTGTGTGTGTGTGTGTGTGTGTGTGTGTGTGTGTGTGTGTGTGTGTGTGCATGTGCGTGCGCGCGCGCATGTGTGTGTGCGTGTGTGTGTGTGTGCACGCGCACGCTGGATTATCAACGAGAAACCCATGCAGCTGGCAGAATCTCCCCCTTCAGACTGCGGCTAAGGATGATCCATACCCAACATGCCCATCATGTTCTTCTTGAACTCCTCTACCGAGAGACCCTTCAGCTCCTGGTCCCAGACGACACAGTACACTTTGCTGACGGAGTCGTCTTCTGCAACCGCTCCCAACAAATTCATGCCGATGAATCCCGTTGCCCCCGTGACAAGCACCTGCAGATGCCAAATCCAGAGGCTTGTACCTCGGATCCCCTGGACGCTGGTGCTATTGGCAGCACAATGCATGTGGAGACACGTCCATACACAGCGATGACTGACCTTAATCTGCATCGGCCGTGCAGATCAGCAATACACAGGTTTGGGAGAACGGCCCGACGTCCGGGAAGATGATAATTTCTCTTCAGATGGCAGGCAAACAGCCTGTTGCTCAGGCAACACGGCAAACAATCGCTTAACGACCGCAACAGTGCTTCGGGGGAGTGCTCTGGGGACCGTTGCTGCTCTGCGCTTATGTGTGAGGGCCCAACGGCTGTCAATGTTATGTGGACACTCTTTGCAAAACGAACAAACTGTAAGGACGCAAATCTGCTTATTCCTGAGGCACCACTGTCCCAGCGAATTGTGATGGTCGGCTCAGAGTATCCTTTGCAAACAAAAAACAAGGAAGAAAGTAGGGGTTTATGTGCCAAAAGTGGCAATTTTGTTTTGTAGTACAACTACTGAGTCTTGCCCTGAGGCTGTTTCTGTGCCTGAGGACTTTTCTGTTGGATGCCCTGTGGGGGCGAAACTTGGAGGTTGATTGTAGGTACGCAAAATTTTTTTTGGCCCTCTGCCGGTTATTGCCGGTTATTGCCGGTTATTGCCGGTTATTGCAGCTCATTGCGGCTTATTGCGGCTTATTGCGGGGTTTTGCGGCTTATTGCCGCTTATTGCGGGTTTTTGCCCACCCACCCACCCCCCTGGTGTAGGCAAAATTCGCCACTAAGCCGTGGCCTGCTGTCAATGCGGGTGGTCACGTGGACGCCAGTCCCCTCCTCCGTGTTGCATCCGGTTCCAGTCCAAGGCACACCTGCAGCTGAGGTTTGCCCGCCGTGGTCACCGCCCGCAACTTGCACTCCGCGGTCTTCTTCAACTCGAAGTGAATGTTCGTGACTTCTTGTTGGGAGAAAGGCAAACCCCGGAACTCGAACCGGGTCTCCTTCTGCTGAAAAGCTTTGAAACGCTTGGCCGAGGCCGTGACAGCCTTGCCCCAATTGTCCTCCCCAGTCCACTTCACAAACGATGAGGCCGCCATCTCCCAAAACCAGTCGCGAAAATTCCTGAAAAGAAGAGGCGTATGGACGGCAGCATGCGAACCCAAGGAGGGGTCTTTCTAAACTAGCAGGGGTGAGCGGACTTTCACCTGGGGGGCAGGGCTCGATACAGTCCTCTAGCTAGAACCCCCCCCCACAAAAAGGCTCAATTGAACCCCCCCCCCCCCAAATCCTACTGAGACTGACCCCCGGCCCCGCAGGTAACTAGGACCAAAAATTCGGCAAAAAATGAAAATGGGTTATGTATTTGGTGGAAAAAAAAATGACCATTTTCAATGCTCAAAAATAATTTTCGGCGCCTTGGGCGCCAGAGTTCACAATAACTGATTAATGGTCCTGTCAATTGTCTCGAACCCCCCCAAAATCTATGACCCCCCCCCCCCACCAAGTTGAAAACCCGACTTCCAAAGGGGTGAGCGTAGAGGTGGGTGGAGGCACAACACCCGGGCGATTCCAGGCACCAAAGAACCGCCATGAGTCCCTTTCGGCTCGCAGGCACACCGAGAACACCCAGCGCCTTGTCCCCCCCTGAGGCTCGATCTCATGACCTGCCGGGTGCGCGTCATGTGCTACGACAGCTGAGCCTCTGGACACGGCAGGGGAGGGTTCGGCGGCGTCCCCACCCCGGGACAGCAGCTGACACAGCCAGCGCTTCACATCCGAACCAAAGGGGACGCGGGTGCTATAAAAGCCATAAAAATGATGCGATCTACACATGTCGGCTCAGACGCATCACTGTTTCAAAGTGGCGATCCGGGCGGTTTGAAAGGGGCCAGCGTGGTGCCTATGCAGGCTTTCGGCCCCTCTCAGGACTGCAGACTGCCTAGTGCAAGCCCTCGCATCCTGCCGCGCGAACGACGGAGATCCAGACACCCCGAACAGGAACCCACCGGCACTCACATCCAAATCGCCTGCACAAATGGCAAAGGGCCCATGGCGGGCTCCGAGGTGCTGCTTCGCTGTGGGAGGTCAACGACCCTGCCAAAAGCCCCCGCCCCCCCGCCGGGATGTGGGATGAGGTATTGACTTGCAGACTTGAGGATGGGCTTTGGGAACTCGCAGACACTGTGCGGTCCTCAGGCAATGCACTCGGGAATTGTGCTCCTCCGGTGCTCAGACACCTGCGGCCATTTCGGACTCGGGCGGTGGTGCGCAGTAAAGCGGGGCAGCGGGGGACTATCGGAAGGGTGGCCAACAAGCGCCGTCGGACCGGGGGCTGGGGCGTTGGACAAACCAGGGCAGCCGACCGGTCCATGTGGACCAGGGGTTACCCTAGTGTTTGCCGGGGGGGGAGGGGGGAGGCTCCAGGGGGATTCCTTGCACTGGGGAGAAATCAACCGAGAAGGGAGTGGATGTGCAGTGATAGCAAAGCAAAGCATAATTGGGGTCCGAACAGGAATTTCCGTGAAGGCGCCGAGGAAGGGCCAAAAGAAAAAGGCAAGATAGTAATCAACATCCTCAGAACCCCCCTCCCCCCCGCCCCCCCCGCCCCCCTTGGGGAGACTCTGCGCTCGGACCCAAACCTGACCTTTCCACTACAGCTGCATTGTAACGACAGAAAAATTCAATTGCGTTCCGCAAGGCAACTCGAAGAGAGACAACGGAGGTTGTGGGGGAGTCGTAAACTATGGGCAGACAAAATTCCGCCCATCACAGTGCAAACATGCCGAAGAGGCGCCTTTGAGGGCCAATGAGCACCAATATGACGGCCTAGTTGGTGCTACATGAGGTTATACGCAGTCCCATTGTCACCAAATGATCACCCAACAACAGCCCGAGGGCTCCCAAGGGTTGTCGGAGGTCACCCCAACCTCATGATTTTTCAGCCAAGCCATGCCGGCTTGAACACGGCTGAGTCCTCACCGGTGGGGCCCCATAGGGGGGCCGATCTTGGAAAAGTGTGGTAACGACAGGAAAGGTTTTCTTTGGCACCATACTTTTGAAGCAAGTGCTGGTGCCCCCCCCTCTCACCCAGGGGGGGTACGTCTTCATGGAGAACCAGAAGATGGAATTGCCAAGCCGCATGGCCCCAGATGAGGAAACAACGCTGACAAGCGTTGTTTCCGGTTGTCCTTGCCAAGGGCTGGGAGCAACTGCTGCACCGCTGAGAGAGTGTCCAGAATACCTGCCTCGGTAGTAGTCGATGAGGAGCTCCTCAGGCTTGATCTCACTGGGCACCACAGCTCCCGATTTGTCAACTTTTTTGAGGAAAATGGTGGGATCGATCCCCCGATCCCAATCGTCGAGTGTTAATGGGGCGTCGGGAGCGGGCGCTCCCCGTTGCGACGCCCGCCGCCGAGCCCAGAAGTATCGTAGTTGGCATGCGCTGTACTGCAGGAAACAGGCGCTTGAGTGTGGTCCCCTAAACACACCTCTGGCAGCCATCATCATGATGCAACCGTCTGCACAGAGCAAGGCATTCGTGTTGCAGCAGCACACTCAGTCCCATAGCCGAACAAGGCGGGCCCCGGTTCACCGACTGGTGAGCGTCGTGGGCTTTCTGGGGCACACGGGGTCGCCGAAACAAAACTTCAATGCGGTTCGGTGATTGCTGGTACAACGGCTTGCAAAGTTCGCCCACATGTGCTTGGCCACACTGTTGTTGTTCACGCTGTTGATAGCTGTTAACCATTGTTAACTGCCAACTGTTGTTAATTGCCAACCACTGTCAGTTGACGACACAATGCCGCGACGTCACTGCTGCCCTCCTTTGGTTGACTACATACATCTTTCTCGCCCTAACTTTTCCAATGTATGTTTCTCCACATACAGAGCCATATCCCCCCCCCTTTTGTAATAGCTACGCAAAGTACCTGTAGCTTAGACAAGGGTGCGGCTTGCGCGCAACACATACAACTACCAACACACACGTGGGTGAGTGCATGGTATGAGTGCACCTTAACCTCCGCCCACGTTCCCAAAGGCATGTAAACACAAGAAAGTGTTTGAAACATGAAACTTCAGGTTCACACCCATGTTCCTACAAGCAATTAGGCATGAGAAGCCTACAAATGTTCGGCTTGGAAACCCTTCTTGCGATCATACACCATGCGGAACAACTGCACATGCTCCCCACTTGAAGATGCCTTTAAAGATGCCTTTGCCCGAGGTTTAGGGGCTGGTTTGGGCTCAGGCACCTTCAAGTTCTTGGGAATGAAATTGCCTTGCATGTGGTCTCTTGTAAAGAACACTCACAACCATATGTAACTGGCAAATTCGTCACCAAGCCCATGTCTAATGTGGCTGCACTACATTTGGTACCGAATTAAAATTAGGTACCAAATTACTATGGTCCCTACGCCTACTGTAGCTTGGACAAAGGCGTGGCGGTTACAAGAGGGGGGGGTCCATCTACACATCCGTGTAGATCAAAGTGTACATTTCTGAATACATCCTTTTTCATCTATTTTCATGTGTGCTCATCTTGCAGTTTACAGTCTACATGCATTTTCTACACACATAATTCGTGTGCAGGTATGTTCCTCCCATGCATTGGACAGAATCCTGAGCAATTTCTCGGAGGAGACGCCACCGGATCTTGCAGACCATCCCCAACACACACACAAAGGTGAACAGAAACACGCACGGTCATTTGAGAGAGACCGAAGCTCACACTACACTCATGCCCTGTGCAGCGCATGATGTCCAATGTGCTGACGAAACCTCCTGCACGCATCCACGATTGGACGACACAAACACGAAACACGGAGCACCAAAAGGCAAATACTGGAAAACAAGTCGTTGATGCTGCACGAAACCAGCCTCATGCACACAACACACACAAACACACGGGCATGGACGCGCGTGCGCGCACAGCCAGAGATAGAGGGAGGGGCAATGGGGCGAAACACATGGGAACGCACCATTGTTTGACCGAGACCGCGCGCCTCGTTTAACGAGGCGCAGGGGGGGGGGGTTTGGCGCTAACGAGGCGCACGGGGGGGGGGGGGGGGGGTTGGCGCTAACGAGGCGCACGGGGGGGGGGGGGGGAGTTTGGCGCTAACGAGGCGCGCGGGGGGGGGGTTGGCGCGGGGGAGGGGGGGGTTGGCGCTAACGAGGCGCGCGGGGGGGGTTTGGCGCTAACGAGGCGCAGGGCGGGGGGGGGGTTGGCACTCATGAGACGCGTAGTCCACATACAAGTCCGTGCATACACAAGGCGGTGCACACACAAGGCGGTGCACACAAAAGGCGGTCTGTAGCCACCGCAGGAGTCTTGTTATTTAAGGGGCCACAAGCACGGCGGTAAACATAGAAGGCGGTACACACACAAGGCGGTGAACACAAAAGGCGGCCTGTAGCCACCGCAGGAGTCTTGTTATTTTAGGGGCCACAGGCAAGGCGGTACACACACAAGGCGGTGCACACAAAAGGCGGTCTGTAGCCACCGCAGGAGTCTTGTTATTTAAGGGGCCACAGGCAAGGCGGTACACACAAAAGGCGGTATACACACAAGGCGGTGCACACAAAAGGCGGTCTGTAGCCACCGCAGGAGTCTTGTTATTTAAGGGGCCACAGGCAAGGCGGTACACATAGAAGGCGGTACACAAACAAGGCGGTATACACACAAGGCGGTATACACACAAGGCGGTGCATACACAAGGCGGTGCACACAAAAGGCGGTCTGTAGCCACCGCAGAAGGCTAGTTATTTAAGGGGGGGTGTGGGGGTGTCCCCCGCATCGAG